>JAVJGG010000027.1:19683856-19740748 GCA_035590195.1 Aviceda cuculoides
AAAAATCCTCTAAAAAAAAAAAAAAAAAAAAAAAAAATCACTTTGGCCTTACAGAGTTCAGTCTCCATTTATGGAAGACTGGTTTCCAGTGAAGACACTCTACTACATCATCTGGTAAACATTAAGAACTTGTGGGGTTGATCTCTGCTGACTCTGGTCACCATTAAAATGACAGTATTTAACAACAGTCATTATGCTATAGCACCTGAAATACCCTGTTCCTCAGAGCAAGGAGATAAAAATATTTAATTTACAAATACAGTTTCGGAAAAATGTCACCTTTTTAATTATGTCCAAGTAGGTAATCAATGCTTCAAAGTTAATCTAAGACAGAGGACACAACTGGATCATTTACTTTGAACTCCTGCCTAATATAGGCTGTAGGACCTACTTAAATAATCTCTGGAGAAAAATATCACTTAATTCCACAATGTCTCTTACTTATGCAGAGCAACAACTGCAAAAAGGAGATAAAAGCCAGGATAGGCCTTGCAGTTCTTCCCTTTCGTATAGAAATTGAGCACACATCTGTCTCCTTGCATTCCTTGAGAACTTTTTTTTCAAACAAAAAACGTAGCTTTAATGCCTTCTTGACTTAATGTCTTCTACTTTTCATAAACTAAAGAAGGATGGCAGTAAAGGATGCTATGTTGTTTCTGAGGATTCGGTTTGCCTTGCTGATCTCTCAGAAATATGCTACATACACAGCTGTGCGTCACATGTATATGCCAAGGTGGCTGAACCTGATCTTAACCTCCAACATCCTGCTGCGTCCCTTGTCCTTCCCAAAATGTCCATTTTTGCACTTTATCTGATTGGTTAGTGTTTGACAGCGGTTTTTGTGTTCATTAATACTCTCTCCTTCTTAGTACTTACATTATGCTCCTTTTTTTTCCTATCAGCTACTGTCTTGCTGCCTAACACTCTTTTGCCTTTCCTAAAATTTTCATCCAGTCCTTCTTATTTGTCATTGCTAACCTGTTAACACACTTATGTCCAGTCTCAACCTGTCTAAATTCAACATCAAACCATCAGCTCCTGTTATCTCCTTCCAAGTAGGATGAAGAACCCTCTCTTAAAGGTTATTTCTCATTTAAGTTCATGTTTTCTCTGACCAAGTCACCTGTTAATTTCCCCTCCAAGAAGCGAAATTCATGAAGCTTCCTGTGTGTCTCACTAAGAGGGTGTGTTTTCCAAAGTCACGATAACCCTCAAGGCCTCCCCTAACGACTCTTCAGTTATCGGTATCTTTTTCAAGTAGAATTAAGCGAGGTATTCCAAAAGTTTTACACATCAGGTCCCAGATCCGGTTGTATTCCACATCCCAAAACCTGTTCTACTCTACAGTCCTCACATATGCACCTAAGGTCTTCACTAGACCTTCAGCTACAACTCCGGACTGAAAATTTGTGTTTGGCTGATGACCAGCCAAGGAAGCCCAGGACTTTTTGCAGATTCACTGCTTTCCAGGCAGGAGTCCTTGATTGCATACACAGGCTGTATTCTCTTTCTTGACATATGACTTCAGATTTGGCCAGTTTATAATACCTAACTGTGTTTTACCCAGAGCAGTCTGGCACTCCTTTTCCTCTGACCAACACAGATACCATGATGACTCACACCATCCCATTTACCCTTGTTAAGCACCGCCACAGCATCAGCTCTCTTTCAATACATTGAAATTTCTTTAGTACTCAAAGATCTTTTGAAAACTCAGCATTACAGATGCAGATGCTGTTCAACTCCTTTAAAAATCAGATTGGAAAGTCAAGACCCTAGCTCATTCTCATAATTAAAGATAGGTTTGGGCTTTATTCATAGAGAGTTGCATTAAGCTCTAAGTCCTCACTACATTTTGATTTATCTGATTTCTTTCTACCCATTTAAACTAGCACTGAAGTTTCAGGAAGAACATGGTTTTCCTCAGCCTGTTTCAATAGCTACTTCTCTGCTGCTGGGAGAGATGAGTAATGGTATTGTTTGGAGGTGGAAAATCAGGGTAGACATTGATTTTTAACTGCTTTTGTTACATTAGCTCAAAATTTATAGCTCAAAGAAGTTACAATTTCTTTTTTTTTATTGTAGGTCTATACACACACTCTTGACTCACTCATTTCTCCCACATTATAATGAATACACCTAGAAAAGGAATATGACATTTCTAAACTTCCTTTCAGAAAGGCATTCCTTCCCATTTGAATTATAACACTAGAACTCTAGATTTCCCATGAGAAAGCTTAATATGAAATCTCTAAATATATTAATTATAAGTTGCGTAGGTATGGCATTTCTCCTTGCTTAAAAATCCAATTACGATTTCAATATTCAGTGTTTTAATATTCTTATATGTTTATTGACAAAAACATACATAAGTACCTCACTGTGTAATGCAGCCCTATTTCTGCTTTGGAAGTATAATAAAAAAATCTATTTGTCAAGTATTTATTTTATAAATACATTTGCCAATGTTTTGTATAAACTAATTATTCTTATTACATTTCTCATTCCTAAATAAATATTGGGTGGACAAGTAGTTAGTGCATATATTTTAGCATTTTGAAAAATTCAAGGGGCATTTTAAGAATATAAAATTGCTACCTTCTTTCCCATTTCTCCTAAACTTATGAGAATTTTGCACTACTATTAAGACTCTTGATATCAATGGAATAGGTACTTTTCACTGTGTAGTCTTCGAAGTGGACTTCAAAAAGTAGGCTACTATGCTACAGAGTAGGATACGTGTATTTTCATGCTACTTTTACCAGCTGGCCTGTTTTTCTGCGCTTCAAGTTTCCCCATCATGAGATATGAAAAAAACACTAGGTACATTATCATCATCACCACCACGGTTAAGAGATATATTTGCATTTTACAGCATTATTTAACATTAGTAAAGATTAAAATTACAAGCTCATAATTTATTTNNNTCAGATTTGATCCCCCCCCCCCCCCCATAATTTAATTCCTGTGAATGGCATTCTATGTATTAAACTTGCACAGTGAAAGTGTGCTACCAGGACCTCTCTTCTGCTTTGCAGGTGAGATATAGGAAATATTTATTGTGCTCCAAGTGCAACCAGTTAAACTCTGCAAAATTAAAAACCACTCAAAAAAATAAATTATTCATAGAATTCAGTCAGAATTCATATATCACATTAAGCTGCATAAGGTGACTTTCAAGCCATGTTTGAGACTCACCGGCTAGGTCAAATTCTTAAGGTAAAGCAGTATCTTGCAATATAAAACATGCATGAGCAGCATACAATTGCTTTTCAACTACTTACAGCTTCAGCATACCTGGAGTTACCTTACCCATTTGACATTTAGTTGCAGTTTTAAACATAGGGACAAATTTTGGAGGAAATGGTCTATATCATATAATTCCAAAGAACTTCTACATGCTACAAGGTGGGCTATTGTTCCAGCAAAACTACTTTGGAAAAAGTGTACCAGCTCAATTCACAACTCTCTTTTGATGAGAAAGAGCTTTTCTTCCCTTCATTGAGTCAGAGAGAAGCGGGATGGTAGTTATACGTGGAAGACTAATGATCTTCTGACCGCATCAAATATAATTGCATAAGAACAGAAAATAACTGCAATGCTGCATCCAAAGAGCAAATTAGAAATTTTTATTGTAATACTGTATTACTGTGTTACGATGCACAGCAATGACAGTTGTCGAATTCAGTCTGGGTAAGCCAGCAGATTATTTCCTCCTTTATTACCCCCTTATTTCTCTTTGTCTTTGCAGTGTCATTCCCTACTGAAGTGGCATACTGATTACTCAGAGTGGCCCTAATTTATGCATTACAATTGATTCTAAATTAATAACAAAAATGAAAGGCAATTTTCTGCAATGCAAAACATAGCTTTTTCTGAAGAGACAAATCCAGTACATCAAAGATGCCTTTTAAAAAGTCCTGCCGTGAAAATGACCATCTTTGCTTCAAGATGATTACTATCATCTCCAGAATGATTCATTTTCTACCAGTAAATTGAGGTTCATCATTCTCATTTATTTAAGTGTACATATCATTTTAAATCTACATATTATTTGCCAATGCCAGTCGCAAAACTAAGTGAAAACTAAGTTGAACCACTGCTTTGTAGCTCTTTAATTTGTCATATTTTTTTTCTGCGCTGCTTTCTCAATCTGTCTGCAAGAAGACTCTTACATACTTTCTCGGAAAAGACAGCATTCCAGACACACATATTACTCCTTCTTAGTATATACATTCCTCCTATTAGCTTTTATTCAGAACTGGTATGTTTATTTGGAAGTCACACTTGCAGCTCTGCTCATTAGTGACTAGCACTGATTGATTTGAATATTGCAGGGTGGGACACTTCAGGTTTCCTTGGGTGATACGCTTAGATTGATTTCTACTAGTAGGCTTTTTATGCCAGTTCAGAAAAGCTGAACCGCGTGGAACAGAATACCCATTTGTTTGCACTTCCTGAAAATTGGGACACTATCCAAGCACTCAGAACATCCCTAAATCTGTGTTAAACTCTCAAATCAATAAAGGATTTATTCCTGCAAAATTATTTCCAGGCAAAATTATTGTCTAATAACAGCAGAAATGCTAAGCTGGAGGGGAAAGGTCTTCTTTTCTGCATCAGCCTAGAGGACTAGGATACAGCTCCAAAAGGCTGCCCTGTTTCACACAGCTTTTTTTCAGTAGACCAACACTATTTACTGCACACTTAAATATTCCTTTCAGAAACTGCAATATTCTGCAAGTTTATCTCCTCTGCTAGCCACTGCATTTGCACCTGCAGAGGGAATTTCACTCTGCCTGCATGACACTGTTATCCTGGGATGGCACAAGGCACCCCGCGGTGCTTTCTGCTCTCCTTTCACTATCAAGGCAGGTTCACAACCAGTCTGCGTTAGGTGCTCACTTTCTGAACACCAAACGGGCGTGAGGTAAAGCTTGGACTTTGTCAGTTAAAGATAATAGAGCAAATAAGCTGAAAGGCCACATCCTAAAGAGCTACATCTAAAGTAAAGGCAACTTTAATATAAATCCGTAAATAATGCAAAAAAGCGGCAGAATTACTCACTGCAAACTATCTGGTGAGAGCAAGTGATTTACGAAATGAGAGAAAGGCAATAAATAAGTGATATTACCTGAAAAACAAAATGTCAATATAATAATAATTTAAAAGAAATGGCAGCAGAACGCTGCCTCTAGGCAGCTATGACTTGCATGAAATAACTTTTCACATAATAAGTAACTCAAGGTCTCAGTGATCTTGGCAGAGTTAAAGGGATAACTTTCAAGTAGAGATGAACAAGAATTCTCTTTCCTGCACTCACATAGGTAGGTTTTGAACTCTTAAATAGATGGTGCTTAACTTTTCAACTTTTCTTCATTTTTTATGTAGAATATACATCATTACCACTACTGGGGAATTTTTTTCTGCAGTTGATTTTTAATTTGTTTCTATCACTTTCAGAATACTTTCTAGTATTGTGTTAATGCCTCCTTTCTAGTATCTGTATTTTCTACTGATATTCTCTCTCCCTGAACAAATTCCCTGTGAGTTTTCAATGCTGAGAGTTTACGTAACTTCAGGCTTGCGATTCAGTATATTGGAGAATTAAATTTCTTTCACTCCTTTGGGAACAAAATGGCTCAGTGTGTCGAGTGACTCTTATTAAATTAAAAAAATATATTTATATCAAACAATCTCCAAGTTTCTTCTTCTGCTTGACTGTTCTTCAAAGCTTCAAATTATTCTGAAAATGCTAAAATGCCACAGCGAGCTTTCATAACAGAATATTCAGTTATTTAAAATTTCTCACACAACAGGAAAACTCTCATAATCTTCCCTGGACCTGAGGGCTTAATGAAACAAATTGTGAACCCCTCAACTAAAGAAATACCTATTAACCATTATATGAATTTCTAAAACCAGTGAATACATAAACATTAAAAAATAAATCTACACATTAATAAAAGCCTAATTCATAGTAATAAAAATACTCTTTGCCTTGGAAAGCTTGAATCATCAAGTCTAAATCTAAACTAAGTATTTTTTTTCTATCTGAAATATAAAGCTAGCACACATGCATGGCAGGGGACATCCTTCACTGAGATAATGCCCTCAGAGGAGTTTAAATGGCATTGCAGTGATAAATCCAAGGAAATACACTATTCTGATTTAACTGAGCTAGCAACCATGCAATGTTTTTCAGCCACTTAGATTTAAAAGAAAGATTCTAGGATAACAATACAAAAATATGAATTTCTTTGATAGGCACCAAGAGGGAGCTAAATGTATGGTATTATTTCAGCTTCTTTTCCTAATTACAGTGTAGCAGTTAATTTTTTTTTCCCTAGTCACTTACAGCCTTTTCCCCTCCTTTGTCTCCTTTCACGGCTTTGCAGTGTTCTGTTGTGACTACTGAGATGAGAAGTGCTGCCACTCCACAGCTGGGAAAGGATGCACCCTCTGCATAGCTGTAGCAATGATGAAATATAGGGCAAGTCTTCCTTATAAACAGAGGCTGGATGGAAAGCTATGTGCTTTTTTAGCATTTTCCCTGGATAACTCAAATTCTTCTGGCAGTGAATATTCTGAAGTGGTCCATATCATCCCTGTTTGTAAAGGACATTAAACAGACTGTTCCTCCTAGTCTTATCACTGCTTTTGGGACAACTGCGGGCAGCTCACCTGTTCTACTTCACCGCACTCCCAACCTGTAGCAATGCAATTGTTAAGAGCAATAACAATAACTAAAGCTATTTGGTTCACATCTCTAAGAGGGATACAATATTAACAGCTGTTCCTTCACTTCTCTAGCCAATAGTCATTGGTAAGACAGTTATGTGGGTTTATCGAGTTTCCGGTCCCAGGCACCGTATGTGGAGAATGACAGCTAACAACACCAGGGAGGAGCTTCTGTCCCTCAAAAGGTACAGTCCTCCCTCTCCCAGCTCTTCTGCCTTTCCACGCATATCCCAGACTGGCACGTTTTGTACCTCTGCTGAGCACAGGTGGAACAGGCCCCCCTAAGACATGTAGAGCTCTACAACCAGGAATAGTTTCAGCATAATGACTCTCTGACAGAATAAGAACAAAGTTTTCCAGTGATTATTTTGGGTGCCAAATTAGGGCTGCTCTGAGGTGAGAGAAAGTCACATGCTTTGGGTGAGTAATGTTACACAAAAATCAGACTGTTCCAAGGAATCTTAATTTAGGTCATTGAACTAAAGCAACCAAATTCTGCAGTTGCTTTGGAAAATGTTGGCCTGGTATTTCAGTGTCACATTAGCAGGACTGCACACCAGGATCCTTCAGCTCCTTTCATCAGCTTGCTCCTGCACAACCTAAGGTCAAAGGAAAATCTGATAAGGCACAAGAGATGAAAGGAGAATGCAGACCTTGCTTAACCCATTGCATCTAGAGGCCAGAGAGTCTGCCCTTTCCGATGCTTACACATCTCTCTGAAGGTAAACAACAGCCACTGATACAACTGCCTATCAGCGTCAACTCTAAATCAAGATGTGATTGTAATTAGAAAGCATAAAAGAATTTCCTGCAGAGTGATCGCATGAAAATACACCTGTATTTTCAAGGATCTTTCTTAATTACTTTTTTCATTTTACAGAACTTTGTGTTACACAGACACAGAGAAACACACTGCAAAGACTCCGTATGGATACCCAAGAGATCAGTTTTTCAAATTGTCTGCACAGCAATAAAAAAGATGGGATTCACGTTTTCTGTTTGCTGATAATTCAGCTCCATACATAGATACTTTTGCCTCTTCTCGTAGGCTGGCTGTGCTGGCCCCTTCCAGGAAAAAATTCCTGTGGGTGAGCTTTATTGCAATAAACACCCATAGGTCACTATTCTACTATAAACTTGATATAAATTAGTCAATAAGAAGGATTCTGCCTTTGAATTACAATTTCTTTCAGTCTGAGGCTGCAATAATAACTAGCACTTAGTTTTCACTTAGGAAGCAGGCAGAGCCTAGCAAAGAAGAAACGTAATAAGGGCACCCAGTCAGAAAGCTTTCAACGGTGAAGAAAACATCTGCAGTTCTGCAGAATTAAACACTCAGACAGCAACACTGCATTTGGAGGAGCTCGGCAGGTACCTGAGGGACACTCACTTTAAAAGATTTACTTTCTCCTGTTGGAAGATGTCAGACCACTCCACTGGGGCTGTTGATGGATGGATATTGATTTCTGCACTCTGGGTTCTCAAAAGGCATGCGTCTACGGCATAAGCTCTTAAACTTTGAAAATACCTTTTCCTAGTGGCCATTTCTTGACCACTCCCTTCTAGTCTGTTACTTCTGAACAACACAAAGGAGGACTTCCCTGGCACTGCAATGTCCTACAATCTTATTTCTCAGAAGTCAAAGCATACTGATGCATGAACAACTGGTGTCTAACGCCTTAAAAAAAGGCAGAAAGCAGATACACAACTGATTAATAGTGAAAATCTTATTTCCCAGACATACAAGCAAACAGTGATCTTGGTGGGTGAAAAGCTGGACATGAGCCAGCAATCTGCACTCACAGCCCAGGAAGCCAACCGTGTCCTGGGCTGCATCAGAAGCAGTGTGACCAGCAGGTGGAGGGAGGGGATTCTGCCCCTCTGCTCCGCTCTGGTGAGACCCCACCTGCAGTTCTGTGTTCAGCTCTGGGGTCCTCAGCACAGGAGAGACAAGGACCTGCACGAGTGAGTCCAGAGCAGGGCCATGAAGATGATCAGAGGGCTGGAGCACCTCTCCTGTGAGGAAAGGCTGAGGGAGTTGGGGTTGTTCAGGCTGGAGAAGAGAAGGCTCCGGAGAGACCTTATTGCAGCCTTTCAATACTTAAAGGGGGCTTATAAGAAAGATGGAGGGTTGCCCAGAGAGGTGGTCGATGCCCCATCCCTGGAAATATTCAAGGTTGGGTTGGATGGGGCTCTCAGCAACCTGATCTGGTTGAAGATGTCCCTGCTCATTGCAGGGGGGTTGAAGTAGATGACCTTTAAAGGTCCCTTCCAACCCAAACCACTCTATGATTCTATGATCTCTACCGAAACAAGATAAATATAAAAAGTAAGATATTGAGTCAAATTAAAATTCTTGTGTCACTGAATACAATCCAATTCCCACTGCTCTTCAATGTTCAGTGGAATGCACCTCTTCATATTTTTGCAAACTTCTGCATTTTCACAAAGGAAATTGGTAATGAAAACAGTATAATTAATAGTACAGTAGTAATTATCTCTTAGGTTTACAAGGTACCAAAGAAAATAAAAACCTGGGCCTGAAATAAATTCCTTACTCTACCAAAATGTGTGAGGATTGTTTTTTCCACTGTTTTCTCAGGATTTTAAAATTTTACCCTTTAAGTTTATTTATGATTACAGTTTTAGCCTTTCTATTTGAGATTTGAATAGACCCTTGAACTTGGTGGAAATGTGGAAACCCAACCTTTTAGGAACAATAATCTTGAACTAGAAAAATGAAATCTTCTCATGGCACTTGTTGTCACTGAAATATCAAGTCAAAGGAAAGAAGAGAGAGAGTAGATTTTCAGTCTCTCCACTGGGCACGTGGTGGATACAGAATAAAATTTATCAGAGTTATCACAGCACAGTCCCAGAAGATAAATAATTATTGAGAATTTACTCTTTTGGAATATCTTTAACCTGATTTTCTAAGGAAATAATTATGCTATGTGAGCATCCACACCTGTCTCACCCTCAACTGTAGTAAGCCCAATAGCCAATTGCAACCAAATCTGAAAAAGCGAGGAGGAAACAAAACTGTAAGTTCCTAAAACCTTTGTAGAATGATGTGGTTCATTAAAAACAGGGACATTCTGCAGTGTAACCTCAATTGTTATCATAGGCCAGAGAATCCACAGGAGTATAAAAGAAAAAGAAATAGAGGCACTTCATGCATGTCTCAACCTTGGGGAAATTCTCAGTCAGAGCTTGACCTGTTCAAATACCAAGGTCAGTCAATCTCATGATGCGAATGCACTGGGAACTAGATGTCTCTAATTCCAGTGTTGATAGAATTTAATTTTTCTAAATGGTCTACTCCACAAAAAGTAATATAATTTTACTTCTGTGCAGATACAGAATGAAAATACATGCTAAGTCATCAAAAGATTCTGTGAAAACAGCTTTACTAATCATAACTGCCTTCTTTTTCTCTAACATCTAAAGAATAAGCAAGGTTAGATGAGCAAAAAAGTACTGAGATCTGAACTCAGATGTTGAACTCTGCATGAATCCAACATGAATCATTAAGTGACCCACTGTCTTTCTTTACTCTTCTTCAAGCTAACTATTGATATTGGCTGATATTCCATCAACTTCTATTAAAATCCTCTCTTCAGCATATGTCTCCAAGCACAGTACTGTACCAAAGAGTCAATCAATTAAAACTTTCCTCCAGCTTACAGAAGCTAGGCTAGGCTTTGTCATAGAGTCTATTCAGTTCTCTCTTACACTGACCACTGATTTACAAGTGCAAATTGGTCTCTTGATAGCGCTGGATACATTTTTCAAGTCCTGCAGTAATGGAAGACTAACATCACTGCACTAATGTGAGTCATTTTATGTAGAGTTTCCTTTTTATGGTGTCTTTAATAGTCAAGCTAGAGCAAGATAATGGCTTATTTTAAGGAATTTTGTCCAAGTGTGCATTTGGGCATAGTAGTTTGTAACAGCTCACGAAGTCTTAGTCTACACCTGGATCTGCATTTTATACCTGTAAGTTAGCAGAGAAACTCACACATTCTCTGAGGTAGTTGAAGGAATTAAAATTGTCTTTTTTTTTTTTTTTAAAGAAGAGAATTTGTTTGATTTTTCTTAACTGTGTAATTGCGTTACTCAAGTAGGTTCTTATGAGAGCTCTAAATAAGGATCACTTATTTAACAGTGATCCTGGTGGGCTCAGGAATTGATGATGGTAGCTGATAAGTGGCTGGCACAACTGAAGAGTAAAAGGATAAAAGCATGCTACGCTACTAAGGAGGGGGCTGGCAGAGGCGTACTTACAACTTCCTTAACTCCTGAAACAGCACTGATCACAGCTTTAAGGTCGATCTGCCTCAAATTCATTGTCTTTATGATCTCCCATTGAAGCCTTTTAAGCTCAAAACCCCAAGTCTTGTTAAACTGTAAACTAGGACACAACATTTTAAATAGAAACAACTGAACAGCATTATGTCAAAGAGCAAAATAAAAAAGCTTTCTACACAAGCCTGCTGTATCCTTGCAGTCATTTCTTGGTACACCAGATGGGTCTCAGGCAGCTCAGTCATGCTCAGCAAGCTCTGCACCGTTCACCCCCCCAGTCCCTTCGCAGGGTGTCCTTTTGGCATTTTTGAGACCCTGCTGATCCTCTCCCCAGTTCCACATGGGACATGGTGCCAACATGCACACAGTGGTCCTGTGTTACCCCAAGGGATGGAGCCATCTTTTCATCCTGGGGCAAGGATTGTACCTAAGCCAGAAACTCTCTTCAGGAATTAATCCCACACAAATTCATGTCACCTATGGGTGAAGATGACCTCCTACAATTAAATTAATGGTGTCCTTGCCAAGTCTATAGAGAGTGGGAGATGCTCTGAAGTAATCAATCCTTTAACATCTTCCCCCCCCCCCAAAAAAAAAAAAGGAAGGCAGGAAAGAGTGCAAAAGCCTTAATGCACTTTCAACCAATTTAACTTTTACTTTGTAAAGTCCTTTAAATTATATTGACCACTTCAAAATGTGGATAAATGTCATGAAGAAAATATTTGATGGTTTGGGGGGATGCAGAATTCTGTAACTTGGATAACTGGACTAAAATGGAAAGTTTATTACCAAATGTTTGATATAGGCAAACTACATTTTTATCTCTCAACAGCAGCAACCTTAATACATTTTACCATTAAATATAGAGAGATGATTTTCCATCTAATTTCTAAAAGCAGTTTTGTGGAAGAAAATGTGTAATCAACATGGAGAATGTCTTTCTTCTGAAAATGCTTTTAGTCTAACATAAATGATAGCTATTTAAAGGCAATCACTTGTGTTTTATATCTCACACAAAAACCAGCAGACACAGTATCCTGCCTTTGAGACAAAACACTGATACCTGTGACAGAACATTTCAAGCAGTAATAATCAGAAGCCACAGATTCAGCACAGTCCAGAAAACAACTGAAATATCCTCCATTAAAATCTGTAGCCTTTTTTCCTATTGCTGTCCACTCTAACTGCTATTATGTTGTGTCACATTATGTTATGAATAACTAATTATCTGTATCAGACAGGTACAAGAGATGTGAATCACATTCATTCTGCAGTAGGTACACTGATAACTTACACATCCGTTAAAGCGATTTTTCCAAATATCACCCAGGAGGCATGTGTTCTGTTCAGTGACCTTTGGAAACTCTAGTCCAATGAATAACTAGTGATGTGCAAATAAGTTGAGAGACACTAGAGAAAAAGTGCCTATAACCTTATACGTTATCTGTTATGAGGATGGCTATGGTAAAAAGATATATTGTTCCTTCTTGCCTGAGAGCGCAAATCAATGAGAACATAAACTTGTATCCCTTTAAGTTGAATGGTTATAGAATTCATTATCCTAGACAATTAAAAATATAACATGCAGAAAAAGTGCAATGAATTGTATAATCTAAGTATCTAATTTAATGATCGTTTGCTACCTTACAGGCATTTACTCATATGGTATCAGTCACATCTTGGTAAATTCAGACTTGCATTCAAACATTTTATGTAGAAAGAAGACTAACTGTGTTTGCTTCAAGATGACAAAACTTCATAGTACCAGGATGTTGGCAGAATAGTGAAGGAATTCAGCAATGACAATCTTGCATCCATTAGAAATCTTTGTAAGCACTATGACACATGACAAAGCTTAAGACTTTCTTTCTCACACAATATGTGGCCCATCTGGTCATGATCTTGTGGCAAAGTAAGTCCACAGTCTAAATAAAACAGTTATGTAACCAAAAGACAAGGAAAAACCACCAAATTCAGGAAGATATGATGCAGCACAAATTTTAAATCTCTCTCTCTTTTTTTTGCTACTTTTGGGCCACACTACCAACAAAGCCTTCACTGCCAGTCCTGATTATAGCTTATGTAATTCAGACTTGTATAAACATACCCGGTACACATAGATATGGCCTATAGCTTTTATATAGTCACTTGAACATTAAAAACACTTTTGCAAGTAGGTTTTTTTTTTAATAGTATTAAATTATGTCTTCTGTTATGCACACATACAAGGAAATCAAGGAGGTTAAAAGAGAAAAGACACCACAATTCCCGTTGACAAGCTAAAAGGGAGGTACCAAGTCGCACAGGCTCTTCCCAATAATCAAACACCTAGTTGAGCACTGACATAGTTATGGGGAAGAAAAGCATTCTGGATACTGGTCTGCAAGTAGCTACACCTGAAGCTTCTTAAAAACATGAAAGGCTTATCCTGTTGTATCACTCACATTTTCATAGTTTAGAATAAAGTTTGGACATCTTTATTCAAAATGTAAATAATTTTATTCTTAACCGCTTTTAATTTTATAAGTAATTGCATTATTTTTATTACAGATTACTTTTTTTCCTACAAGAGAAAAATAAATTATACTTACTCTCTCCAAAGTAATTTCTTCAAATTCATATTCAATTTCTGTTCCATTGACCTAAAGAAAATAAAATAAAAAAATTCCTTAAATGCACATGGAAGATCATTTGGTAGGGATACCATACAGATATTGCAGTATGATCAGTTTACTGAAACACATTTTTTTAACATACGGGTGAGGCTATCTAAATTACAGCCTATTTAGCTCCCCTTTGTCTTGAATGGCATGTAATCAAGCCTACAAACTTGAAAACAGTAAAAGTGCACTATAGAAAACACTGAAATGATGGACAACCAAGTCGCTTACATAATATGACTGATATTTGATACAGCGTCTTCATGGACTTTGTGCAAATCTTTCAATAGTTTCCAAGGTAATAGTTTCATGTCAAAAATAGAAGACATGTTTCTAAAAATTATTCTCACAAATGGAAGAAAGCTTAATTGATCATTGCCTAACGAGCTCCAATTTACTTCGCAATACAAAACCAGACAGGAAATTCATAGTACTTATGTAAAAATCACTCACTGATACATATACTGAAATACATCTTGTTTACTATAGTAACCTAGGGCAAGAACATGACAGAGGACCTTTGTAATAGACAGCTGAATGGCAAAAAGGCACAGAATGTTAATGCAATTCTTGCACTGAGTTTCAGTGTCAAAATGAATTAAGCTACAAAATGTAGAGCACCAAAATGGATTGCACTGGACAAGAAATCTATCAGCTGAAGACATGACACCGATTTAAGCAGTATTCTGAAACCTTGTTCCAGTCTGACACGATTTTTTCTGTCCCTCTAGGCAACTCACTTAACAACCCTTTTGTAGTTTCCTCATTTCTTAAATGGGTAGAGTACCACATCTGAGAAAGCTACAAAAGTTGACTACATTGTAAATAAACTGTAGAGTAATGAAAATACTTCTATTATTAAAAACTCAGAATAATTTCAAAGTGTTCTTAGCTACAGCTAGTCAGTAATTTTTTTATTTGTCCAGAAAATATTGATGAATCAAAAACAATAGAAGTTACCCACAAATCATGCCATTTTAGTTTTTGTGTTCATAGGATATTTCCTGGAAAATAGTTCTACTTTAGTGTTTTACTTAATTTATATTTAATGAAAAAAAATAATTCGTAAGAGCAAAACTGAAGTGAAGCATTAGGATTGATCTAATCTTAGGGGAACAAATTTGTTATTTCTCAGAACATTTATTACTCCTTCCCACTCCCAGATGCTAACTTTCTATATTAGCTTTCTAACGACAATCAGAAAAAACTACACAAATCATTCTTTATCTAGTCAAGCACCTTTCAAATGTAATTAGGTAGTTCTCTTGTGAATATTATAACTAGGTACATATATCTACCAAACAAAAGCTTCCTATAAAAGCCACCAACTATTTAATTTGTCTGCAATTCAAGATCTGATAAACCATGAAATCAGTAATAGAAATAGAATCCCCAGAATCTGTGTTCAAAAAGGAAAGAGGGAGAGGGAGAAAAGTCCAAACAAACAACCTATGCTTAACAATGAAATGAAAACACAGCATCAATGAATAAAATATTTATTTAATACATAAATAATATTTGTATTTTTTACATTATTACGATCTGGTAATCACATTACACTAAAACCAGATATGAACAAAAATTTTACTATAGAGTATTTTCTTGTTCTATGTTATCGTTTTAATGCTTTCTGCACAGACTCTTTCATTAAGATAGGTAACTTACTAAATATGAACAGCTTTACAGCTATTCCATTTTTCATCCTTTCTTGTCTAATGATAATGAAATCAAAGCTATCTATATGTCTGTTTTCATGAACTTCTCTTTTATCTTAGGTTGGTAGATAGCTCTGATCTATGTCTTCAATTCCTCAGTCTTGCTCTATAAAGCTGTCTTTGCTTCATTGCTTATAATCACTTTTCCTTTGCATTAAAAACTCGTTAGTGCAGCAAAATGGGAAAAAGAGGGACATGAGAAGTGAGCAACCTCTGTATAAAGATGAAAGGAGAAAACACAAGCTGAATACTCAATTTGAATTTGCACACAAACAGTGTCTTGATTATGATCATCTAAGGGGTTTCTTTTATCATCCAGTCACGATTCCAAAAAGGTCTTTAGTTCAAATCACCATTAATCGCAGCAGAGATCCATTATCAGGTTCCGTTGCAGCAGGGCTGATACAAATTAAAAAGCTGATCTTGATCCAACTCCTTTTGTTATTTAAGCATATATATCTACACATGCAGTTTACTGCCCTGTTTTTCTTGCTGGTTGCTCAGAAGACCAATGCAGTTATTTCAAAAAGGATCTAATAAGATATTGCAGCTACCTGAGGCAGGTGGAATGATGATGTATGCACTCCATTCATTGCTAGCACCATTTTATTTCATATTTAGACTCTCTGGCTGCACCTACGCTGCTAAATTAGAGTCAATTTTCAGCCAAGTCTCAGTGCTTAAGGCTGTTTCTGTCTGGAGCCTGCTGGAAACAAATAGCCAAGGAGTGAGCCAACAGTTAAGCAGGAGGAGAATCATGGCTCCAGCACTGGAACTGGCTTGTCGGTTTTCTCATTTAGCAGCATATGGACATATCCTCTGTTTTTGTCCATTTTAACTTGACAGTCTCTGGCCTGACAAAGCACCTAACCAAGCTGTCTGAACCTGCAACTTCCATTTCTTGCAAGCAGTGGAAACCTGTTCCTACGTCTCTTGTTACACGAGTTTTCCGAATTCTGCTTTTATAGCAGATTGCAGCAAGAACACGCAGCAAAATTGACTATGGCCTGTATGATTTTAGATAACTTTGAAAAATTCCAGACATTTTCATATGGTTTTCTCTCCTTCTCTACAGTCAAAGAAATCATCAGCATTTCCAAGTTAGTTTGGGAATATTCTTTCCCATCTTTCAGGATTGCAAGGCTGATACAACAGATATCTTTAATCTTAGCTAAATTTTGGTATTTATAATGCTGAAATGTGAGGTCATCATCTAGCTGTCTTTATACTCAGTGAGAAGAAACAGGCACTTCTAGGTCTAAATTAATTTCATCCTACACTAGAAATCTCAGGTAGGTTAGACGAATTGTGTCCCTGAGGTTTCCTTTCACTACATACAGAGTCTCAAAGCAATGTGCAAAGTTTGGTGAGCACTTGCCTTAAATTTGTTTTCTCTGCATTACTCCTAACCATAGACTGGTAACAAAGTTCTGCTTAAGGGATGCTGTATGTCTTTCATAATTATACACCAGTGAAAGGCCAGATCTCTGGTTTAGCAGCTTTTCCGATTGCTTTTTTGGGCTTGTCTGCACCTGTAACTGGCAGCACATGTACGGCACGATATCCAGCACCTGCTCCACAAGCCCAACCAGTTAGGATGTCCATAAGGAACAATTCAGCCTCTCCTCCAAAAGCTCAAAGCCAAGATACATTGCTGTTGGCTTCCCCCCTCTGATTCAGGACCCTGATGTCCCATCTTCGGAGAAAGAGTGCTCAACAACTTCTGTGACAGTAACAGGCCCCTGTTCAGGAACAGCATCACCAAAATACACTTCTGATACAAGAAGGCTTCTCAGTCTCCTGACCTTACAGATGTTCATGATCTGGAGTATGATGAACTTACAGCCCCTGTAGAAGAAATTACCATAATTCAATAAAGTCCCAATGCTTAAAGCACCTACTTGCAAAGGTGAGGTAGCAGTTGCCTTTAATTTACAGCTGCACCTGTTATATTGGAGAACTCTCCCAAACTTTTGACAAGAAAATGTCTTTAAGGAAGAGATGTAATGTATGGTAACTATCTAGATTGCAGCATTCAAGAGATATTTCCTGGTGAAGCTCTAATTACTACTAGAATTTACTTATCTTCAGATGACTCCTTCAGGAAAATGAGAAAAGGAACAGGTAAGAAGAGGTTTTTTATATACTATTTTGTGAAAAAACTGAAATAAAGCCCACCACATAGAACACCAAAGTAAGGACCTGACAAACTCAGATTCGTTTATTCCTTTATGTGAAGAATTTTACTCTGACTTTCCAGGAAGTTTCTCTCATTTAGTGCAGTTTAAGGATGACATAAGCAGCTGAAGTAGTCCCTTGATAAAAATCAATTGTACAGATTATGATAGATTCCCAAAATCCTTGAGAAAAAACATTTTGTTGGGTTTTTCATTTTCAACTACTTTGTCAAGTGTTACGACTTTTATAGATATGGGTTTTTTTTCTCATAATAATAATTTGATACTCTTTTTGTACTTCTGCAATTACTTGATTTGGTAGACCTGTTTACACTCAAACAAGTAAGCATTGCCTAATTCTTTCTTGCTGTACTCCTACACATCTACAACTGCATCCACCCACTCAATAAGATAAAGATGTCATCATATGAATTTTAATAAGAACTGTATAACGATAGTGGCAACAATGGCATCAAAACACAATTTATACAACTCTAATATTTCAAAACCACTACACCTATTCTTTCTAATAAAATTTATGTCATTAGAGCTTTTTGTTATGCTTAGCCTTACTTTCAAGAAGAGATTGTTTTGCCTAAAAACTACATCTGTAGACTTTTATTACAAACAAACCCCATTTTAACTATATTTAACTGGATATTGGTTTTCAGCTATCTTCGAGAAAGAGACTGCCTCTTCTGCTTTTATTATCATATTTATAGGAGGATAACTACCCAGCCACTGATTTTCACTCAACATGCAAATTGTATTCTTTTGGCTGTATGGTTCCACCAGTTGCCTAACCACCCAAGCCTCACCAGAATACAAGATTGCCAAATTTTTGTTGTACAAGTAACCCTGACTATATTTGTCCTTTAAAAATTTCCAATTTGCTGCATAATTAAGACAGTCCATTTTACATTTCAGAAACATCAAGACCATTTGGGTAATTTAATGAGTATAAGATTTAAATAGCCCTTCATGATTTCTGTTTTATCAGCAAGACCAAAGAGTGATCCTCATTTAGCTCATTGCCATTTTCAGTTTTATGTTATTTCTTCATTAATTGTCAAAGGAAACCTGCTGATGTCCTTTTGATATTGTTTTCCAGAAGCATTAAAAGTTTCCTTTCTCACTGCATATAAACATACAGAAAACAGTCCCCTGTGTTCTTTGATTTCAAATATGATGATTTTGTTTTGTCAAACTGTCCTAAAGAGGCTCCCAGAAAGTTTTTCATGCTACTCTTCTTTATCTCAGTGAGTGTATTTATGGGCTTTTTATACAAGATACCCCACTTTTACTTTTAATCACAGTGCATAACTAAGCCCACTTCCTGCTTTTTACCTGTTTTTCCTTTAGGAAACAAGGACAATATGTTAAGCTCTTTGAGAATTTACTATAAGCTAAAAATTTCTCATCATAATACAACTGTTCTGGTGTGAAGAACGAAAAGTGAAAGACCATATGGTTTTGAAAGAAATTGATACTTTATCAGGAATAGGTCTTACAGTATATGTGCAACTGATTTGTGGATCCTTCCACAGATGCCTATACAGCACTGGACCACCAGTCATTGTATATCCTTTAGGGAAGGCGTCACTCTCAATGCACAATTAGCACACCTCCAAGAAGCCAAATCCGGCTCTTGGTCAACGCATGTAAAGATCTGCAGCGCAGCCATGATCAACTTGTACCCTGCTCGAAGGGTGCTTTTTTTTGCTCATTCTTTTCATCTTAGATGTCTTCTATATCCTTCTCCTGGTCTTAATTTTTATTCAGCCTTCTTCACTGTTTTTGTACCATAGTCATCCTTTCCTCTCTTTCTTCCTCCCTCACTGTTACCCTTGGTTTTCTTGTTTTCATTCTCTTGGAGAAAATGTCCATTTAGCAAGTAACTATTATCACCCTTCTCTGGTTGACTTCTAAATTCCTGATTTTATTTTACCATACCTCATTTCTCAAATCTTGTTCAGAACAAAATCATGTATTCTGTATCGCTTGTGTATCACCATCCCCTAACACTAATCACAACTTCTCGTGTCTCTACCTCAGCCTCCACTGTTTTCTCTGATTTTCATTCTTTTCATGTGTTTTGCTTGTTTCTTCTTTCTCACTACCTCCAAATAGTAGGTATTTTTCTTTTTTTTTCTTTTCTCTTTTTTTCTCTCTCTTCTGTTCTTTTCTTTTTCTCTCACATACAGATGCACCCACATACATACCGAATTAAATATACTTTATCTAATCCCACTTAATCCAAAGGATTATTCATGATTAGCTTTCCACCTTCCCATCTCTTCCAACTAAACTTTTAACATAATCTTCTCCCACAATTCCTATTAAGTCACTCATACGCTTCATGTACCTTGATTCCTTTCACTAATGTTCTTCACCTGCTTAACCACAGTTTCAAAATCTTGTCCAAATAAGGGATTATCTTCTGGTTTCCCCTACTTGCTGCTCTCACTCCTCACAATCCTTTCCCCTATTCAGCAACAACTTAGATTTTTTTTTTTTTTTTTAAGCTGTTTAGCTCCATAGATCTGACACTTTCTACAGTACGAAAAACATATATCTTGCTACTCTTCTCCTAGGTATTCTTGTTACTTTATGTGGCTTACATGTTATGTGATAACACTCTGTTCTTTACAATGTGAGCCATCAAATTTTCCTTAATATTCTCTGTTTTGTCCATATTCTGATGTTGGCCATATACACCACAAAAGAAAAGTGCCCATATGTTTATAAGTGTAAGCACTCAATATATCTAATGCAGACCCATCACAAAACTCCAGCATAATCCATGGAGCATATCAAAGCAGAGATCACGATTTCAAATGGAGTTCACAGTAAATGGAAATGAAATGACATCCGTGCATGAATTCTGTTTAGGCTAGCACTTACAAGTTGTACAAAATTAGTATCGATAAAAAAAGAAGAATGCAAATTTTGGCTTTTGTACTTACGATCTTCTCTCTTATACTAAGAGAAATTCATATACCATCATACTACCTATCTAACAGGCAGAAATCTAAGTTAAGCAGTTGTCCAGGCTTTTTTTAACAGTCACTGGAGACAGGAATCAAGAGGGGGTGATTTATGCCATGTGCCTTAGTCTTCAGATAGAATTGCCATTTGAGGAACCTGTGTCTGCCCACCAACTATATAGAGACACTTTAGACTTTCAGCATTTACATCTTAAAAAAAAATAAAATAATTTCGTAAAATTCCTTATATTTCTGTATCTTAAATTTATAATATATATCAGTGCAGGAATTTGAAACAGTGCATTCCAGAGAACTGGATACAGCAATTTCTTTCCACAAAATTACATTCGTTCTTGTGCAATTCAGGTCATTTACTATACAGCTTCAGAAGTTCACAGTCACTCTGCCTTTCATTTTCTTCTGTGCTTCTGCCATTGCTGACACCCTAACATATGAGTTATCACAAGCTCTCAGTTTGTCAGGTTCCTATATCTCTGGTCCATTTCAGTTTTTGAAGAAAATCCATCAAACTTTTCAACAGTCTGAACATTTCATACATTTCTAGAAATTATTTTCCTCTGTAGTATTTCATTCTATGCACAAGATACATATAAATAGAAAATTGTTGTTGCTTGACTAACCTTATTTCATCAACAAAGATTATGAAGTACTTGAAACTTGGGACTTAGAAGGTTATTTTACTAATGTTGAATACTGTAATTTTCATAATTTTATTTAAAAGGTTGGTATGTGTAGTTAGAGTGTTTAAAAGGCAGAAATTAATACATAAACTGTGGGTTAAGTTTGATTCATCTAAACATTCAATATAAGATTTTCTCTCAGTTTTAGGGAGAAATCAATAGCATACTAACTGGCAAAATTGTACTAGTGTAACTGATGTTACATTTATTCATGTGTGGATGCACTTACACCTGCAGGAGGGAGCAGACCTGACAAGGTAAAGAAAATACTTGCACAAATAATAAAAATGAGTAATAAGGAATATTCACATAAATAAAGTACATGTACATTTATAAACAAGTATTAATGTATTCCACAAGGCAAGATTTTTATGCATGAATCACTTGCTTTACAAGTATTTTTATAGCAGCAGAAAGGTTCACTATTTCTCTTAAAATCTTGGAAGACTCTTTAGTGTATGTATGGGCAGGAAGCCACAGTCCTCTGCACTATACAACTAGAAGCATAGCGGAATAGCTCCCTCATGCCCAATTAATTTTGCTGCAGAAAAAAACCCAGACAATCTGAACTGCTAAGACAAAATTAAAGTGGTTTTCTGCTCCTCCTCACAAGCTCAGGGAAAGAAAATTGATGTAACTGTTGTTCACAGGGATTAACAGTGCACACCCTGAAAAGCAGCTAATACAGCACAACTGATCATCACCAGTCACAATTTAAGCCTCGCCAAAATTCAGCAAATTGTTCCAAATGCTTCTCAGCTCACTTGGTAGGAAAAACTGTTTTGCATCAGTTTGAGAGAAATTTCAGTTTTTCATAAAAATTTATTCAACTAAATCTAAGGAGAGGGGGAAAAAAAATCACCTGAATGTTGCTTTTGAAATAATTTCTATACATTGCCTCAGTATTAAAAAAAAAAAAATTATACTTTTAATGTTATCTATGACATACTGCATACAACAGCAGAGATGCTTTACTGTAGCACTAAGGAAAAAGCCCAAAGATAGCTTGAGAAAAAATGCTGACACTTAATGCTCTTTAAAACAAGCACAAAAAGCTTGCACTGCACAATAAGCTCCCTCAGATTAAGAAAGCAGTGTTGGAAAAAAAACTGTGACAGAAAATATATTCTAAGAATATTTTTGATCCACTAAAATGCACAACTGCAACACAGAAATACTTTGAAAGTGTTTAATGTTATGCAATACCACTTTAAAATGTCAAGTATTGCATCAACTCTTTTCAGAAGTAGAGCATAATTTACCAATTACATGAAGTATCTTTAGTATGTTCTCCCTAGGTTTCCTGACATAATGAAACCTATGATTTCCACATCTAAACTGTAAACTATTTGGCAGCAGAGATTTGGAAAATATTCTGGTTCTTACCTCACCAGTATGTATTAAAGTCAGTGGCCAGTGATCAGTGAGCATCATAGGAAGATTTGTGTATAATAGATCTCCTGGACATCAAATTCTCTAATATCCACAAGGCCACTAGACAGGCATTCCTGGGCTTTACTACACTGTACATGCTCTAACATGTCTCCTCCGCAGATGTGTTCTCTTTCAGGTTTAGGTCGTCTTCTACCTCATCCCATATTTGGAATCTGTTGTGTTAAGGTATGTGATAAAAGCTCCCTGCACCCCCAGAAAGGAACACAGAGAGTCAGTGGCAGGGGAGGGAGCCCAAATAACAGCCTGCCTGGCTGCTCCCAGGCTCATCAGAGGAGCCATCAGCTCATCAAAGGTGCGCACGCACACGCGAGCACAGAGGCACCAGGGCAGGTGAGGGAACCTCATCAGACCCGTCCCCTCCCAGGGAAGCCTCAGCCCCATGGGCTAAGGGTGACACCCAGCACCATGGGTCAACTGGAGAGCACCTTACAGACTGGGGAGGGTATCACTGCCTATGGGGGTGGGACGCAGTGTGGGATGTAGGGAAGGAGCATCTTAGCATTGCAACAAGACTTATGAGATTCTTAGGGGAGGACCAGAAGTGTGGAAAAAGGAGGGGTAAAGGTGGTTTGGAAAGGAAGAAGCATGGGAAAACAGAGGGGTAACTGGATAAAAGAGTCCAGTCACATGTAAACAAGGCTGGTCAGTGCACTTCCCTGTCTGTGCCCTGCGCCTGCTGAGCATCGTCTCTCATGTCTTCTATTAAACTCCACTTCTACCTATTTTCTTGGGTGAAGGGTGCTGTTCTCTGTGTGTGTGTGCGCGCGCACCTGTTGGTGCATGCAAAGGGGTCTGTACCAGCAGCTGGAGAGGGGCTGCAGCCTGGAGGGCTTGCACACCCAGGTGCCAGCATCTGGGACAGCAAGGATCAGGGGCCAGCTCTACTGAGTTGACCAAGTATCTAAATCGAGCTACTGGCAGTTTTCACACTGTACATATGTATATATACGTACACATGGGGCAGAGGCACATAATGAGGCCATTGGTGGTGCTTTTGTTTGTGTGAATGCTGATTGTGTCTCTGTTGTTCTGTTCAGCCATATGTATACGTGTGTACGTGTCCTGTTCATATACGTGCTTACTACGAATACAGGCTCAGCCTTGTTACTCGTTGGACGTTGCAGCAAGTTGCAGCAGCCTTGACTCTACCAAACTCAGCAACCTCCTAACATCTTGTAATAATTCAGGCACGTGTATTGCAAATATAGTATTGTTTGCTATCACAGACTACAACACAATGCAAGACTAAACTGAGAAAAAAATTGTTTAACTTTGCAGGCTCGTGTTCATTGCCACATACCTCCTATGTTCACCAAAGCAGAAAGATTAAAAATGTGACAGGGAAAGCTATTCTCATAATCTTTTTAAGTCATTCTTCACTAAGAATTGGCAAGGAAAGAACAATGGCTAGAAATAGACCTGGAAATAAGAAACTGCTCTCAAAGTGTATAGGATGGCAAACTATATGAAATGTTAAAGCTTTAACTTTAGTAAAGCAGGGGGATGCCTACAAAATGTAAATTAACTAGGTTTTAGGTAAATTGGGTAGAAAAGTCAAGTATCATTTATTTTCCTCCCATAGGTCTGCATATCAAGATAAGGTTCATTAAGATATGTAATTGAAACAGGGGTGCCCAGTCCTGACTAAAGGCCAATCTGTCTTACTGATGAGATCAATCTCCTTAAGTCATGAATGGCTTCTGGAGATTGGTCCCTGTTTTGAAAGTAAGATGGACATCTCTCAACAATGGCAATATATATGAAAAAACGTTCTATAAACTAGAATATATTTGCATCCTTCTACATGAAAATCGAATGCCTGGAGAATGAGAGAGGAACACTTCTCTGACTTATTTTACAAACTTCAAAGTAATACACAATGCCTCTAAAAAGAAATGAAACAGTACTGAAAGCACCAGCTGCAAGTTATGTTTGTCCTCCTCTGGGGGAATAACAAGAGGTCATATGGACAGTTGGAAACTTTTACAATTTAGAGAGTAAGAAAGAGCACTGTTAATATAACAGCAATCTGCTTCTACTCAAGAGAAAGATGATGGTGGAATCAGAGTGATTAATGAACCTTGTACGCTGCACATTACTTGAAAAACTGTTATAGCTCAATAGTTTCAAGATAAACCCAGAGTGCTATGCTCACCTTTCCATCACCTTTGCAAAGTCTAAGTCCTGAATTTGGACATTATACAAGATTAATTTTGTTATGACCACACTACTGCCCAATTAAGCTGTGTAAAAAATGAAACAATCACACTTGCCAAAACCCACTAAAGTGAAGTTTTCTGCCTAGCTAACATAAACCATCACATATGCAGCACAAATAATTTATGACTAAAAAGAATTCAAAGTTTTTAAACTATTGCCATCTTTATGCAGAACAATTTACAGGCACAAACTACTCGACAGCTGATTGAATATGTTAATGCAAGATACAAAAAAAATGCACTTTAGTTGTAATTTCTTTTTATTATTAATCTCCACAAAGTGGAAATTTATCTCATGTAGGCATCTTTACTTTCTATTAGCCTCAAACTAAGTCAATCTTCTATAGAAAATTATGAGAGCTGGAATTTTTAAGATCAGGAAAACAGATATATGTGGTATATTTGGGTTTGCTACTATATGCAGAAAGATAGGTCATCTAAACACTGATTAAAAATATAATTTACCATTGAGGCTGATTCACCAGATCACTGCATTAATAGTAGCATGGGTTTTTATTATCTAAAATGTGGATTAGAAATGGGTCACATTCCAAAACAGTCAACACTCACAACTTGCAACAGCAGGGACTTAGCTTCAGAACATATCCTGAAACTGTGCTGAAGGTGTGTTAGTTTTACAGCATGGATCAGCTAATTCCTGGCTAAAAATGGGGGGAAATGTGAGGGAATTAAAATGGTTAATTTTGCCTTTTTATTAAAGCAAAATGGTGTTTATGTAGATTTATTTATATTGCTATAGGAAAACAGTAAGAACACACTGAAGCTATTCTAAAATTTTTAAAATGTTAACACAAATAATGTGAAAAACCCTCCTATAGAAACTGCAGTGGGTAATATTAAGAGCAATACATAAAAGATTCTAAGGGAAGAAAATCTTTTCTGTCCAATGTTATTACTAATGTGGCATTAAGTACTGCCAGAATAACAACAAACTTGCCTTGGCTGAACTTTTAAGAGGTCGTTTGCAAAGCAAAACACCAATCAATTCTAGATATGAAAAAGAAATATCTTTAAAATTACAAAGAAGGGTTCTCGTAAAATAAGTTTCAGATATATCTCATTTTAAAGGACTGAAGCTTCATAGAAATTAAGCCTTTCCATCTCCAGTAAGACATGAAACCAATATTTTTGTTTTCCACTTTTCATCAAAACTAGTTTTCTCCTCAGTACAGAGCAGTTGCTTTCTCTTTCCTTGTTAGGTTATCCAGGGTCAAAGGAATATGTCTGTCTCTGACAATAGCACTCTAAATTTTGCCTAACTGATGTCTGAAGTCCTCCAAAATGAAGTCTTATGGAACAGGAAAGATCTTTCTTCTTTTTGTATAATTAAAACTATTAAAAGAGCACAGATGTCATTATGTTCTTTCACTTTTGAAAACAGCTTTCAGTTAAGTTCTACATCTTTCTAATACAGTGAAATTTACCTACAAGCGCCATTGTCTCAAATAAAAAAAAAAAATAAAGTCTATAGATATGTAATTATTCACCTGTACTCTTTATGTTTCCCAATTCAGTTTAGAACTGTGGCTTTATGACAAAGTAATTCAGAATAAAGCTATCATGCAAAAATAGTCTTGTGTACTTGAAGAGCTTTATCAGCTTCTTAAATATATATCCTAATTAAGCCTTTTATGCAAGAGAATAAAACCTAAAATGAACAGAAACATTTATGCAAGACAATGGGTTTGATGGCTGAAGACCTTGAATTGTACTATAAAAGCATATTTTCAAGAGGTTATGTTCACCACTGGATCCTTGCAAACCCACAGACCCTACTGATTTTAGCTTACTGCTACAAAATCCAGTAATGTTATACTATGGGTCTGTAGCGTAATATATCAAAAATGACACAAAAGCAAAAGCTAATGCAAGGCCAGGGAGAGCAAGCCAAAACCAAATTCAAACTACATTTAATTCAGGTTAGTTCCGGCCATGCAATTCTAGGCTGACTCAAATCTCCAAGTGCTTCAAACAACTCTGACAGACGTACTCTGTATTCTGCAGCACATACCAATCTCATGGACAAATTACCTTGGACGAATTAAAAAAGAAGTACAGCTGGGCACAGGGGAGGGGTATGTACACACACACACACCCCCCTCAAAGCATATATGATTTTTCTCAGAGTGATAAAAATTACTGATAGAGCAGTGCCTTACTGGCCTTCCCACAGTAGAGGCTACAAGAATAAGAAGAGTGGCCCAACAGGAACAGAGTTTGCAAAAGCAAAACATGGTACCTCTTTCAGGGGGTTTATTTCAGTGTCACCCAAAGGACCGACTGCTTGATAGTGGGTAGAGGGTATCTAGAAGCCTGTTGTGGAGTTTAGTTTTTTGTCAGAAAGTCTGCTTCAAAAGCTCCAGTGTGTGAACTAAAGACTGGTAAATGTAGGGAATTTGCTTCTCAAGCAAACCCATGATCTGGACTAAAATGCTAAAATACATACAGTCTAAGTAGTCCAAATCCCAAAAGTATGAGGCATTACACATTTTCTATGCCATATCCACCTGAAGCAGAGGGACACAGACAAGTATGTGAAGTGCTCTCTTTACAGTTCAATAAGCTCCTCTCTCCCAGTCTGGTGATGACAATGTTTCAGTCAAATGTCTATAGAAAGAACTTCTTGATTGAATCTAAAGGCCAGGGTTATTCACAGGCAATTGAAAATGGAAAGCATTATAATTTTGCAGAACAGAAGTGTGAAAGAGCAATTAGATACGTGACCAAGGGATGCTTTTACTTGTTGGATTGACAGGATGTTGGTATTTCTACCTACATCCAGACACAATGAAGGTTTTCTTCTGATTTTTATGTAATATGATACACAGCACTCAAATATGCAAAGTAGTGCTCATTCCTGAGCAAAATAAAAGAAATCCCCCCAAACCTTTAAAAGAACTTCAAGAGTTGCTTTTTTCCCTAGTTAAAAATTATGTCTTTGATGACGCTTAAATATTCAAAATTGCATGCAGAATTTAAAAGAGAAACCCAGTAAAAACAATTACTTTTTAACTTCAAAATCACTTGGCCCCTTTTGTAAACATGTTTATTTCTAAAACAGTATATTGTAAAAGAAAAGGTTTGAAATACATTGTTTTTCAGGTAGGAAAAAAAAGGATATGAAATAGAGGCAAAATAAATCAGATTCATAAGATCCATTCTGTACTTTTGCTTTAGGTTTTAGACAGCAACAACATAGTTTTCTGAAATTTATCATACTACAATCCATTTAAGTCATCAGACGGCAGGATGAAGACTTTTCTATTTTTGCATATTTAAGCAGAGTTGTTTTATGTTAGTTCATTAGTCCTGTGTTATGTAGCACCTTTTTCACTAATGATCTCAAAATATTTTATAAACATGATTTAAATCAATCTTGTCAATATGCTATTATAAAAGAAAAATCTCTTATCTCACTGCAGAAATGATGACATGCAGAACACAACAGTGATTGCCAGGGCAAACAATTGCTGTGATACGATTCAAGGGCCAAAACAGAGAAGCCAAGCCAATGCAGCTTTTAAAAACTAGCACAGAGCTCTACCAGATTTAGCTTTCCATTGTAATCCACATTAACTGACAGACTGAAAGATGAGTATAAACAACAAACAAACGAAACTGGTGTTTAACAATCTGGAAAACATAAGAGTCATTTGAGATAATAAGATGTGCAACAAACTAATTAAGAAAGAAGCAACAAATTTATTCTGAAGAGAAGTCAATGGGAAAATAGATATATATATACTGATATGTCTATATTTTTATATATTTTAATACACTCATTAATAAAAAAAAATCCCAACTCCAAGAGGTCCTTACTTCTGTGAAAATTTAGATCCTACCCTTTTAGACAAGAATATCTTTTTACTCCTCTATTACCACTGTCTTGCTCAGTCAAATCAAATTTGCTCATCAAATCACAGTTATATATGACATTTTCATATATATTTCAATATTCATTATGTAATGCCACATGACTTATGCTTTGTTGTAGAAATATATAAGGCGACCTCCCTCCTCCAATTTACTTCTTTAGGTCTAGGCTGTGCCTACATTCATATTATCCAACAAAAGCTTTTAGAGTACTGACTGTCTTTCAGAAATTTGCAAATTTTACCCAGTCTTTTTACAGCCAGAATAGGGAAAATTTCTCTTTCTTTGCAGCCTTTGTTTAAGCCTTTATGTACCTCCTTCTAATGTGCTAAAGCCAGGTGCGCTGGCTGACTGGGATGACGGAGGAGAGAGCTGAACATTTTCCTAACCTCCCCATTTTGGCACCATCATGGCCCCCACACTTGCCTGCGCAGGACCTGTCACAGAGCAACGGCCACGCTCCAGAAAGGGTCTGAGCTCCCGGTATCCCTAAGCAGGGATGCACCAGAACAGCTGCAGAGCCGTCTGCATGGCCGTGCTCAGGCATGTGTAAAACGATCCAAAGATTTGATTACGGCTCATGAAAACGTAACCTAGGTAGTTTGAAAATCACTTCTTTAGGAAACAACTTGAGTGTATCTGCACAGAACTCAGCATAGGCAGGATAATTAGCAAAGCAAACCCGTAATAAAATAACAATAACTTGTAATATAGTAATAATAACAACAACAGTAATAATTTGGAAGAACAATGGGAAACTGAAGAAATACGAGGAATTCATTGGGACCAAAAGGAGAATAGGGTACATATTCCTTAGATCTTACCACTGTGACAAGGCAGGGGGAAGAAGGGAACAACCATGGTACCTGAGTGAACTTATATTAATGTTTAGTTAAGATGAAAGGAAAATGAATTTCCATCATAAAATTAATAAGAAGATTCCCATCAATTTCCGAAAGTGACACAGCAAAGTCAGCCTTACAGCTACTTTTAACTTAACTATACAGCGTTTTGGAAACTAAAAAAGAAATAAATAAGGCTTATTCTGTGCAACAGAGAAACTGAGATGATTCATATGTTATTAAATGAATGCTTCTCATTATACAAAAAGATCTAAAATTTACAGCCAAAGAATAGAGAACAAACAAACACCCACAAATGTTTAATTGTGCTTAAAATGCCACAGAATAATTCGTTTTGTACCATCAAAGCTTCCTATCAAATTTATTCCCACGTCCAAAGCTTGGCAAGCCAAAGTTTTCAGGCCACTGAACCTAGAAACAAAGCTAATTAACTGTTTCTTCTGTTATTCACTGCAGTCCCAAATTATAAGGAATAACATACAGTATAATAGAATAAGGCCTTTTCTTTTATCTCATTTAAGAAAATCATACTGATGAAAAACAGTCCCTTATAGGATGATTTCTTTTTCTAAACTATTGAGTTGAAAGGTTTGAAGAATGTCAACAGTACCAAAAGGTTTAATTACATGAATTTAAATCATTAGGATGTTAATGAGACAAATCGCGCAGTTTACCAGTTGTATACCAACTGTGAAAAGCAAATTTCTCTCTGGTGGACTAGTGGAAACATTACATTGAAAATGCTTTGAGAATGGTAATCACTGCTGTGAGGCCCCCCTCCTTCTGAAAACACTCAGGAATTTTTGGAGGAAGATGGCAGAGAGGATGAGCAGAGCTGTTCCTGAAATGGAAACGCATTGAAGGTATATTGCTTAAAACAAAACAAAGAGACAGGTTTCTTGTGCTGCTGAGCCAACAGCTAAACGAAATCATAAGAAGTCTCCATCTGGTATGTAACAACACTAAAAATAGCCTGACCTTATTTAGGGATCTATCAGGCTATCAGTTGTGGCTGGTAATGTCAGAGAAAAGTAAGACCATCTTGATTCACCCAAATTTGCAAATCCATGTTTATTCCAGTGTTTAAAATTGGAAAATAATTTCTACATGGCATAAAATGGATTACTTAACTTTGTTATGATAAATACAATTAAAATTACAGTTATTTAAGAAAAAAATAGATTTTAATAAAATAAAAAATATGTATTATTTTATTAACCAGCATTTTGTTGCAAAAACATGAGTGGACAGCATTAACCAGTTGTCATGAAAAGCATCTTAAAAAACTCCAGCAGTCAGAAATCAAAAACTAATACGTCAAAAATTTTTGTGAGGTGTATCACTTGCATATATATCCACTTGCTTTTTAACTTTATTTAACAAGTTAATTTAGAAATGGCACTCAGATTTGCAGAATGCACATTCAAATGAAAGAATTAAAGGACAAGCATCTAAGACTAGAGAAAAACAGGTTATGAGAAAAAGAATGTAATCATAGGAAACCTGGTCCAATTGGTAAGATCTAAAAATTTCTGCCTGTTCCTCCCATAGGAGGCTTCCTGGACTCCAAGTATGCTTTGAGGCTTGACAACAGGAGCTGAATGGCAGGGATCTAGGATGACTCTAGCCCCGAAGATCGCCACTGCTGGGTGTTTTAGGCATGCTACAGTTATGAGAGAGGATCGGCTACTCTATGCCCACCTACATCATGGCTGCTTTTAGCTTTGGACAGAAAATATCATAATTTAACTTGGATTCTCCGATCCATAAAATAATTTGTCCCTATAGTGTTAGATGGTTTTTTTTGTGGTAAGTAACTAAAAAAAGAATGATACCTTTCAGAAGCTTTAATAACTAGCTAGCTAAATCTAAGGATACTTAAACATTCACCAGAGATGTCCCTAGGCATTTACAGTCTTCCTCCAGGGATGTCTAGAAGTCCTGACAGTGCTGAAAAGGCAGATGCTTGACTCATGTTCAAGTTTCAAAATAATAATTAAATCTAGCTTTCTATTATCTCTCTGAACTGACCTGTCCGGAAAAATATTTTAGGTCATATCTGCTAAATTATATTTCCTCTAAAATAGATGATATGATGATGGCTGCATTATCATACAGTTAGCTCATCCAGTTTGGGAAGATTTTCCTCTGCCCTTCCAAATATTTAAGAGAAAGACAAAGCCCCACTAACACCCCAGTGTTATAGGCTGTGCTGTAGGCCCCACACAGTGTTATTATAGGCTGTGCTAGGTCTGGCTGGGGTGGAGTTAATTTTCTTCATAGTAGCCCATATGACTCTATGGTTCAATTTGTGGCTGAAACAATGTTGGTAATGCACCAACGTTTTACCTATTGCTGAACAGAGCTTGCACATCAAAGCTTTCTCTCTTTCCCATTTTGCTCTTCCTCCCCCAACAGTGAGTTGGATGGAGGTGGGTAAAGGGTTGGGAGGAGACCCAGCCAGGACAGCTAACCCCAGCTGACCAAAGAGATATTCCATACCATATGACATCGGTAATAAAAGCTCAGGGAAAGGAGGAGGAAGGGGAGACATTCATGGTTATTGCATTTGTCTTTCCCAAGTAACCGTTAACACGGGATGAAGCCTTGCTTTCTAGGAAATGGCTACACATCTGCCTGCTGATGGGAAATAGTAAATGAACTCCTTATTTTGCTTTGCCTGCACGTGCAGCTTTTGTTTTACCTATTTAACTGTCATTATCTCAATATACAACACTTCTTGCCTTCCTTCTATCTTCTGCCTGACCCACAGGAGAGGGGAGTGAGAAGGGTGTTTGGCTGTTGGCCGGAGTCAATCCACCACATGCTGTCTGTAAACCTCTTTTTGAAAGGTTCATTGGGCCAGGAGGGGATGAACACACCAGGAAACACATATCTGGCCCAGTGACTACAGCACCTTCCTAGCAGAGGAAATACCATAAAACAAAACCAAACCAAACTAATCTGAACTAGTCCTGGGAGCAAGAAGGAAAACACAGGTCTCCCAGCCCACTCTCCCAAATATTAGGTTGGAGGAAGAGGTTATTTATTTTGTTTGTCTGTCTGTCTCAATTTGAAGAATGTTCAAGCATATAAAACCTGATCAGAAAGAAATGCTTATTTGCAAAGCAAAGACCCCATGTCTTGTGGGACACTATGGTGGCCTGGGCTCAGCAGATATGCTTCACCTTCACATTTTTTATTGGTTAGTCTAAATAAGTCCCTCTTCGGTAGCGCTGCTGTGTCCCATATCTAAGGGACATAACTCTTCCCAAGAACTGGGCAAGAGCAAGGTGACTAATTCAGAATTGTCTATTTTTACAACAAGCACCTTCTGTTTATTGATCTACTTCACATCATGTGTTGGAGACTGAAACAGCCCACAGGCACTTTTCAGTCTCCTGTCCATATTTCTCTTGAATGTGTTGGGTCATTTGTCCTTTTTTTTTTTTTTTTAAGAGAAAGGAACACTAGTGTAAGAGTGGTATAAAAGTGTGTAAGTATTGATAGACTGTGTTATGGGAATAAATCATACTGATTGATCATCTTGTCACTAGTGTAATTGCATCTGTATTTAGGATAACACTGTATCTGCAGAGTGTCCTGGGCACAGGTCTAGTGCTGGAAATGAGAACTGGGGCTCACAATGTTCCTCTTGGTAGATCTAGAGAACATAAGTGTAAAATGTCTCATTAAAACAGAAGAAAAGCCAGACCTACTCAAAGTGAGACCATAGCAGATGGTTCTGATGTTAGGAAGGAAAACCGAGACTTTGAAATGATAGGAAGCCTTTTAAGAAAGATGAATGCAAACTAACAGAGAAATTTTATTTAACTTTTCCACCTTTCCCAATGGTCGAAATTCCCAACAAGGAATTTAATTCTTTCCTGCTTTACAGCAGTGTCATTCTAAACTGCTCTTGGCTGTGATCTTTACATGTGTTCTGCACAATAATTTCTAACTGTTACAAATTGTCAGAAACAAACAAGCTGGCCAGGACAACCCCTGTTAAACTTCCTCATCAATAGCCTTCTAAAAGACGGAACCCAGCAATGTGATTGGTGCAGGTGGATAAATAATTAGGCTTATGCATTGGTTTAATAAGAAACAGATGTGGACAAAACACGACAGACGAGAGACATTAATTAAAAGCGTTAAAAAGACAACTAAGAGGACGCAAGGAGAAAGATTAGATACTGGCTAGTTAGCTTTGTACTACTTGCTTTTCTTGCCTCCAATCATTTAAGCCTGTTACTCTATTAAATATTCACTTTGCCTTTCTCTGTGTCCTTTATGTTTAACTATAGTTGCTTTTACAGTCTAAAATGACAATGATATCAAATGCTCGTAGAAAAGCAGATTTTTTTTTTAAACTAATAAAAACATGCATTTATTTTAGGGTAAAACTTTTTTTTCTAGAAGTCAAAAATGAAGAGACATTAATAAGAAAACATGAAGACATCTAGTTTGTGCTGTTATTTATCATGAACAGCTTTCATCTACAACAGGAATATAGACAAAAAAATAAAGAGCTGTTTGCACCATTTTCATATTACAGTGTGCATCTTGGTATCTTCTTAATAAGCTAGGAGGGTGCATGCTGTTCTAAAAGGAAATATTCATATTTTATGCTACTGCTAAGGAGGAAAGGCTTAATGAAATCTTTTTTTTTCCAAAGACAGGCTAGTTTTAGTAAGTTACAGTTTATATGTTAGAATCTAAACTACAAATTATGTGTATATAATATGCTGTTTAATTCACCTAACTGCAATTATCATTCCTGATTTCTTCTTCTAGAAAAGAATTAACTGTGTAACTGTAAAAGACATGATCAATTGTAAGATTAGTTTATAACTTCTATGCAATACTGAATGGAATTTCTGTAGGAAATGAAACAAATTCTATATATTAATAAAAAAAAATTCATACTTACATAAGGGATAGTGTCCAAGGTGTCTGTGTTGACAATTATAGGGGCAGGGCTTGCCTGAAAGGGGAAAAAAAGAGAAAAGAAATTTAAAAATCTGAAATTCAGTAATATTGAAATGTCCATAATGATACATTAAATTAAGTCTAAAAGCCTGTCTTCCCATTGAATTCACATCGCACAACAGTACATAACTTTGGGTACTGTTCAATCAATTAAGGATGAAAGAAATAGATTCTCAGCCTCCAAACCACATCTCACTGCTGTCTGTCTTTTCAATTTCATTAGGCTTTGGATCACATCCTGAATATATAATAACTAGTAATTCATTTTTGGTTAGAACTATAAGAAACATGATGTATTCAACTTACAATTAGGGGACCTTGGGGGTGAGGGTTTCAGCCTCCCTTATCTTACAAGCCCACTTTTGGTTTTTGAGCAAAACCAAGATGATCAACTGATCTTTACAGAGGATAAACCTCAACATTTCCTGGTTACACTACTTATCAGTATTATGTAGGTATGCAGTATATGTATATGCATGTATACTGTGATATTTATGTCAAAGCTATATATTGTGCACGGTTCATATGCACTCAGCTGATGTTCAGTTTGAAATATAGACCCATTTTAAAAAGATGTGTGAATCTGAAAGCTGCCCAACCTGATCTTTAACTTATTGATGAAACCCATCTCCAGGCCAGTTTCCAGCCACCCGTAATGCCCTAACCTCCTCCTCTTCCCACGCTGGGATTCAGCAGCAGTGACCCAAGGCTGAGCTCTATTTGACCCAGCTGCATAATCTTGGCTCAGAGTCTGGAGAAAACTACAGAGCTGTGAGAAAGTGCAGAGTAACTTTCACGCACCATAAGTAAAATTTCAGACAGAGGCAGGACTGCTGAGATGGGATTGTTATAATAGCTCAAGGACTGAGGATGAGAAGGATCAACATATAGTCAGTGTAGTACAAAAAGTGATGGAAGGCACCCCTTCTCTGCCTGCCTGATGCCTGCTTGGTCAGCAAAGACTCTTAAGACATTGTATCAGGCTGATGAACATACTAATGCTTAGCACAGTAGCTCATTAGTTCTATTTATCTATATTGTATATTAGTCAATGACTGTACTTTAAACTTGTGTAGACTGCAGGGTCTCTCTGTGCATGGTAGGCATGATTACAGCACTACTGAAAACACTGATCATATTTCTATTGTCAAATACTCACTGCAGGATTTGAAAACCTAAGTAACATATCCCAAATTAAGAATATAACATTAGTGCAACAATTCAAATAATTTGAGAATGTCAGTTTCTTTCCAGTTTTGGTGCAGTTATTGAAAGATAATTCTGTGTTCAAAGAAATTGTATGCTACTGCACAATAGCTACTGATGATTAATGCCATTATTTCTATCTGTATAATCTGTGAATAAAAAATAAAAATGAAATGCATACAATTTGGTGTGTACACATTTCATGGCATGTATCAGTTATTATAGTAAGGTATAGTTTAACATTAAAATGCTTTGTATCCGAAAAAATATTATACATCCATACGCATTTATTCACATTGTGCCGCATAACACCGGACATTTTGGAGTGGTAGATAAAAGCTGAAGGCCATTTGATTATAATATTTTTAGCTTTAGGCATATGGAATTGTTTATAACTGTACTATCACTGAAGGTTAAACAAAGGATGTCCTTTTTAGAATCATAATTTTACTTACAGAAATATTTAGCCCCACACACTTAAAGACTGTTACCTTTGCTACAGGAAGAAAAAGATTTTTTTTTTTTTTTTACAGTATTGATTTTATCTTCTTTTTATTTTTGCATACTATGAGAAGGTCTAGAACCAAATACAAACAAAGTTTGCAATCTTCAGAATGAAAGCATCTTTCCTCTGCTTTAAAAAACAATATCTATTAAAATAACAAATCTCTTTCAGAAGTCACTTTCCAAAGCATTCTCATACTATCACCAATCGCTTCTAACCCATTGAGGAACAAAATCTTATATCCACATCAGATTTTCCTGAAGTAAAGCTAAAGAGATTTCTTGATCAGAAACTAGTAATCGTGGGAACACTATAAATACTAATATTTAGGGGACTTGGAATTTCTTCTGGAAACTCAGTTATTCTTTTACTTCCTCTTATAAGCACAAGCAGAACCTGCATGTCCTTCACACTATCAGTTGCAGTTGCTTTCAGAAGGACTTTCACAGCCTTGCTAGATCCCTGTTTCAGTGCTATACCACCCTCACCGAGAAAAATTTTTTCTTATATCTAATCAGAATTTCCCTTAATACAACTTGTGTCTTTTGCCTCATACTACTGTGCATCGCTGAGAGGAGTTTGGCTTTGTCTCCTCTCTAACCATCCCTTAGACCGCTGAGGAAAGCAATCAGATTTTTCCCACAGCCTCTTCTTCTCCAAGCTGAACAAACTGAGCTCTCTCTTTTCTTGAATGTTTTGTGCACCAGACCCAGTTACCGTTGTGTGTGCCACCATCTTGGTCATCCTCCACCCAACACACTTTGGCATACTGGGGAACCTAGAACTGGACACTACTCCCGATGCAGTCTCACAGGGGATGAGTAGATGTCCCTCAAACCGCTGCCTAGGCTGTTAGTAGTGCAGCCCAGTTTGCTGTTAGCCTTCACCACTGCAAGGGCACATGGCTGACTCGTGTGACTTGTTCTCCACTTTGCAAAGCTGCTGCCTAGCCGGACTGTGCCTGGCTGGGACTGCTGCATTTTTTTTTTTTTTCTTTTCTGTCCAGGTGCAGGAATTCCTGCCTGTTGTCACTGAAGTTCGTGAGGTTCCTTTCAGCCCATTTCTCCTGCCTGTTGAGATCCCTCCGAACGGCAACTGTCCAACATATCATCTGCTCTGCCCAGTCTGGTTTTATCTAAAACCTTGTTGACAGTGCACTCTATCTAATCATTCTAGTTATTAATGAAGATGTTAAACAGCATTAGCACCAGTGTCAACTCTGTAGAACACCACAAGTAACTTGCCATCAGTTACTGGACTTTGAATTGCTGACCACTACCCTTTGGGTCTGGTGGTCTAGCCAGTGTCCCACTCATCTTCTAGTACATCCACCCATCCATTCTCTCTCTCATTTGGCTTCAAGACTGAGAATTTGTGATGAAAACCTTGCTAAAATCAAGGCAAATGACACTTACTGATTTACCCTCATCTGCAGAGCTAGTCATCTCATCACAGAAAGCTGTCAGGTTGGCAAGGCACAATTTACCCTTTGTAAATTGATCTGCCTCTTTGTAATCACCACTCTCTGTCATTTATGAGCCTTGACAAGGCATCCCGGAGGCACCCACCAGGATGTTTCCATTTGTTTGCTTCCTACCTAATCCTGACCCCCGGGTTCTCACTTGGCCCATCATCCCTTCCACAGCAGAAATCTGAGCATTTAAGCTGCACCTTTGAATAGTGTGATCCTTCCCTGTCTAGCCTTTCTACAGAGCCTGTACAGAACTGGCTTTCAAGCAAGAATATCTTTCAGGGTTCATTTTAACACAGTGCTTACTGTATTCTTTATTAATTGGAAGAGTTGAACTTCAACTATCAAACTGATGATTTTCTGCTACTGAGGTATTCATCCTGATCTGACAGATGGGCATGAGAAAATTCACAGAACAATAGTTTCAGATGGATATAGTGACTATAACCATTCAGTCACAACTAATATCATCAGTGCATTTTCCTTTTCTGTTCCTCCTGTTCCTATCTGTGCATGCATGTGTCCGACAGTGAGTTTGTGTGGCGATTTGAGGGGGTTTTTTTGTGGAGTTTTTTGGGTTTTTTTTGACTGGGAAAACTGATTTAATACAAACATTTTGCTTTGGTCTCTCTAACATATGGTAATTTGAAGAACACTGACTTCCTGAGCTACAGTATTGCTTTTAAGTGCAGGAAATGGAGATGATTTTATTAGTTGTATCCTGTTTGTAGCTCATGCTTTAAAGGAAAGTAGCAGGCTCTAATCGTGCAGAGTTAAGAAGACAGTTTGCGACCACTGGAGAGCCCTAAATATAGTGCTTGCCATGGAGTACACAATAGCATCAAAATAGTCCTGTAATCACAGTGAAGTTACTCAAGGGATAGGTCAAGAGAAGATTAGTAGCAATAGGGAATCAGAAGGATTTGACCTTCCAGGATGTGTCTATATCCATTCTGAGTTAAAAACATATCACATGCACTGATTCACCAAACTGTCAAAAAAGATACCCAGATATCCACACACTTCTTATAGAGAACACTGACAAATCTATCATAGTTCATCAGCTCAACAAGAATACTTCCAATTGCGCATGAATTAACAAATGCATAAAAAAAATTTTCAAGATTCTCTCGAGAATCTCTGCCTACTGTGTCTGAGACAGCACTGCCTCTTATCTGTCACAATCCATATACCCACACATATATAAACTATCCATCTAAGTTTGAGACTGGATGAGAAGAAATGGGTTTCTGGAAGACAAAGATAATGACTTTATTACTAGCTCTGCCCTTTGACCTGCTCCACAGTCTTAAACAAGACTTTTAATTACACTTTACCTAGCTTTTTCCAGCTATAAAACAAATCTAGCAAAACTGGCTTAATTTGGTCAAAGTTTCAAGAGAGGTGATGGTTGGCAAATAATTATCTGTATTTAGAGAGTTTTAAAACTTTACATGTCTAATTGCCTAACTTGCAGGATGAATTCAAATCAGTAGTAATTAGTTCATGAAAGAGGCAGTCCTCTTTTAAGTCACATAGCATACAGAGGGCTCCCAGACTTTGAAATCAGATTTTAAAGATGGAAAGAGCCCTTCATGAACATATTCACAACTCTGCAGCTGCAAAATAAATCCAAACCAATCACAAAAAGAGGGGATTTTACTGAGGGTAGTGAATGGAGTGATCCTGTTTTCCCCATTCCTCATGCACTTTCCTTTCTGCCCTAATCCTTACCTATACATTAAGTATTATATTATGCTGACAATGTACCATGTGGGCTGTCAGCCTTATAACTACTGCTCCCTGCACAGACCTTTTTCCTGTCCTTGACTAGAAGCAGTGCTTTCAGCTGAGCCATCTCTGTGCTTTGAAGAAAAGGCATCACACTGACAGCTGCAGTGACAGATTGGCATAGCTGGGACAAAACTTGAATAGCTTTGGGGAAAAAATAGGAGGAAGATTTTTTTTTCTTCTTCTTCTTCTTAAAGGACTTGAGCACAACAGACTGCTTCTACAAATATATATGAGATTGTTCTGCTTGCAGCGAGTCAGACAGTCTACTTGCTTTTCCATCAAAAGCACAACTTAAAAGCAAGATACAGTGAAAGCACTTGAAACCAGTAGAAAGAGAACAAAAAGGCACAGTCTAGTTCATGAACATTTACTCTGCTACCAAATTCTCTACAAGTGTATGACATGACTCGTACCTCTTAGATGAAATGAACTTTCCCTCTACCACGAGTGCTAGCATTATCTAAAACCAGGTTGACTGGTTTTACTTACAGCATTCACAGTTTTATAGACTATCCATATTATACTGAATTTCATTCTTTTTAGAGCATTCATAACTCCTTGTTTTAACTGTTCCTACTATGCAGTGCTGTATTCAACACCAGACCATGAAACTACTTGCACAGGTATATGGTAACTATTTTATAAATTACAAGCACAGCACATTACTTCTTAACCAGAAAACACTACAACAAGTATGTGATCATTTTGAAACTATCCACCTATACTTATCCCTAGCTGTGATTCTAATTTGACTCTGAACTCTCAATTGCTTCTTTTCCTGTTAAGGAATCATCATCATAATCTACATTGTTAGATTTAAGTAAACTCAAAATGAAGAGGTGGTAAAATTTAGGGTGATACAACAGTGTATGTATTGCCATTTAAAAAGTTGAGTTGTCAGTGGCTTATTACCATCTTTTGCAGACACCTGACTCTGTGGACTGTACGTCAGAGTCAAGGCCTCATCTTTCCAGGTAGCCAGCCTTAAATTCTAAAACACTCTCTGGAATATTCAGTTGCAGTTTTATTTTACTTCAAAATGTTAGCATTTTGTGTCTTAATAATATGAAGTGGAGCAGCCCCTGTATTTGTACACGAATAGGGCATGCTGCATCTCTCAAAACGTGTCAGACTGTTTGAGACCTTAAGAAAGTAACGCTGAATTAGTTTAAATTAATTTCATATTTTCAAAAGTTTCCTTTCACAACTGCAAGAAAAAGATTTACATTGACGCACAATGGCAGGAAAGATTAAATGATAATTTAGATGTCAAAACAGTAATTCTCTGGCATGCTATGAGGCCTCAAGATCACAGAACATAGAACCTTTTGTCATATTTACCAGTGAATTACAAACTGTAAGACTAAGGAGAAAGAGTCATTTGCTTTTTATTAAACAGAAAATGTAAAAGATAGGGAACCTCTTTGAACATCTAAAGAATGACTTTTCAGCAAACAATCCTACCTCTACTTAGAGACATAAAACAGAAAGTCAAAAGCAGCTTTGCTTGCAGGCTGCAGCTGTCAAGAATAGAAGAAAAATGCCTCAAGAAATCCTTGAGACCTTTCCCTACATATATAATGCAACCTCATATAAAGCCATTTAATTTAAAGGTACATAGTGCCTTTTGAATAAGGTGGCCTTGTTTTGGGGCTTGGGATTTTGTGTTGGTTTTTACTTAACCTGTAGGAATAATTTCCTATTTTAAATTTGTATTAGCTGTGGCACTATGTAAACAAAAAATAATTTAGACCTAAGGAAAACGTAATATTTCTGTGTGGATTCAGAGGCTGCCAGAGGGAATGGCAAGAAAGCACCTACTTTACAGTTGTCGAAGTTTCACCTGTACTGATACTGCCTGTTAGCAGTCTGAATTAGCAGTGATTAACGTAATGGGAACTTTTTGCCCAATATTAGATCCAGTGAAGGACACAGAAATGTCAATGGGAAAAGCTCTATAGAGAATGAGGGATAATTATGGTACATCTGAATTTCCAGTGAAGATATTATTCAACTGAATGTTATTACCCCTTAAATTTTGAGGTGATAACCTTCCTATCACTAGGCAGGGTGGATCCATCTGTCTCATTCTAGGATGCCAAATGCCATGCTAAGACTCACACAGAGGTGCCATTAGCACATCTCTACTGACTCACAAAAGAAATTGATGCAAAGTGTCTTACACCAGTGCTTCAGCTTCGAACAGAAATTTAGACCTAAATCCTGTTTTCAGACGTACCGCTTCAGCATGTGTTCACGGCCTTTTAAAAGTGAAAGGGCCATAACATTCATTTATTACACAGATCTCTGCTCCGATCTCCACTTTGCTTCAGAACTTTCCCCAAAGTCTGTGTCAAAGCACATCTCTTAAGAAAACAACAGCTTTAACCAATCCAGGCAATGCCAGTTTCTGGTATATTCTTAAGTCTGGATATGGAAACTTCAGAATCGAGAACAGAAATAGAAATACATTCCATATGTTTTTTTACAAGTGTATTATCTTCAAAACTCTGACATCTGACAAGGATACGTTTTTTCCAGATTTTATGTAATTTATAACAATTTTATAAAAAGATGAAATATTTGAGAACTCTTGCCACTACAATCAATAGTAGCGGAAATATACACTGCAAAAATAAAGTGTTATAGAGTGATGCTACTGAAAACCTAAGAGCTAAGCTAATTTATTTTATACTATGAAATCACCAAAACAGGTTACATCTTCCATTTTAAACATTTTAATGACATTCTGCTACGTCTATCAGAACTAAAAATTTCTGGGTTAAAGACTCTGTGTAACTGCAGTTAATGGTAAAACACTGATCTGCTTCAATAGAGTAAAAATTTAAGCAAATATGTTTCTACCCAATAATAGGGTTTTTTTTTCTCCTGGTGCGATTTATAGGGCATGCATGCACTTAGCCAGCAGGTTCATGAAAGCAATTTAGAACGAATTAAACAAAATAATATTCTGTTTTCAGATTGTTTTGTATCTTATTTTAAAAGTACATTAGCTAAATATCCAGAAATTAAAAATCCAGGAAAAAAAAAAAGTAGTAACACAAAATGCTTATGCTATCCACAGAGTTGTTAACAATGACAAACAGTCTCATTGTCTTGAGCATTCCCATTTTTTCTTAAACATTTAACTACTTAACTTTTCTACAGTTTGCCTAAGCATTAGCTTTATTAACCATGGATTGGTGTACATATTTTGTAAAACAGCATAAACCTCAAGATGTGCTGCACAACAGAAAGAACAGGAAAGTAATCTCAAATACCTGTCAAGTTCTTTTAACTTGAAAATATATGAATTTATTGCATTACTCAGGAGTGTGGACTACTTCACACATTTACATAAAAATATTTTTTCTCTCCAGCTGGATTTTAAACTTCTACAGAAACTATCAAGACTAAGGGACAAGTGTCTGTGTGTGCCTATGTATGTATAAACAGACACCTATATGGATACAAACATGCACGTAGACTCATAGACTAGGAGAAAAGCATGCACCCAGGTTTTAGGCATCCCATCTGATCCAGCTGCATCCTACAGTGCATGATTCAGCTTTGATGTGCACAAAGATAAAACTCCGTCCAGAGAGAGTAAAACAAAACCAAAGCATAAACCATTGCCATTCTTTCCTTCCTTTCTCTTCAAAAGTGAAGGCTGCATCACTCGTAGCATGACTTTTTACTTTTAAAATCATGGTACACCAAGCTCACAAAGCAGTTAGCCAGTATCTTATTCTATTACCTTTATACAGCCTGAAGTACCTGGAGGTTAAGTGTAACATCTGTTCCTGTGTGGAGACTTTTATAACCAGCCTCAAAACCACAGAATTGAATGGACGAAAAGTTACAACGCAGATGAAGGCCACAAAAAAAAGTGAATGTAAAGCTAAACGTGAAATAGGGAAATTACTTTAACAGAATTCAGTATCTATTCAAGAGGTTTATCAGCACAGAAATTCCAAAGAATGAAACACCTGCTTTCAGGAACTAATCAATTACATCAAGCACTGTATACAACAGCCCAGAAATAACGGCATCAGTGCCAAAGAGCATTCACCTCTGCTCAGCAAGAGCAGAAGAGACCAAGACTTACTGGTGCTACAGCTAAAACTCTTCACAGAGAGCAAAGAATAAGAAATACAGAAGAAAGTGTCTTCAGAGTTTTAGAAAGGTTCCCAGGCATAACAGTAGTAGCAAAATCACCATTGATCCTGTTTCAGCACTGAAGTCACCCGGAGAAGAGCTGGACGTTACTGTGGTCCATAGAACGCATCAACTTAACTCACTGATTCTGGCTAAGTATGTACAGGAGCAAAGCTATTTTACCAAATACTTTCACTTAATGAATGCATATTTAACTATTTAGGAGGAACTTAAAGAATTAAATTTGATTTTGCATATCTGCAATAAACTTAAATTGGGTTGTGCTGGAGCAAAGAGGGTTTTGATTTTTATGTCAGTAGAAGTAAACTTCTAACTTAATGTCCTATGTCTCTGAGTGTCTCTGCGTGTCCCAGAATCACTACGTGATGAAGAAAATTAACAAAATAATTCCAAATATATCGATGCTGACAGCTTGTTTCAAACTCTAAATCACTGCAGGACCACTGCATTCACAGCATGTTATTTCAAAAGATAAGAAACATCAGCATGTGAAGTGAAGCTACCCAGGGTTCAGGGCTTGTCAGGCATTTTACACGGTTTTGCCTCATGTGGCATAAAATGCATTTCTCAATGGAGATGCATTGTTACATAAATTACAACAATTTGGTATTTTACTATAAGGCTTGCCAACCATTTTTAATCTCAAGTTTTCTCACTGATGTCCTTCTGCCTGAGAAACTGGATGCCCCATGGGTGACTTGCAGGCCAGTGCATGCCAGAACTGCCACTTTTTCCATAACTTTACAGATTGTAGCACCCGGCGGGAACGTCACAGGCTGCCGAGCTTAGCAAGGACTCTTTGTGAATCTGTGTAATATCACCAGGTTGTTACTGAAAAAAGAGAATGCTCCCTTTAGGATGATGCAGTCTCGTTTTAGTGTAGATGGTGGAAATACACATGTGCCATTTTCTTTTTGTTTTCCCTCACGGTTTAAGATTTCCCTCACAGTTTAAGAATTTGCACAGAGGAAAGAAACAGACATATTTCTAGACTTTGTACCTTGTTATTCCTTAATCTGCTACATTCAAGTGCCTCTTTTAACCGATATGCCCTAATGAAACATGAAGCTCATATCCGCCTTGTACTGGGCACAAACAGCAAGCTTTTGGTGCCCTGGGGCGGGGGCTGCAGGGGCGGCCTCTGTGAGGAGACAGACCGGTTCCAGCCGGTTCCAGCCGGCTCCACACCAGACCCGCCACAGGGCACGGCTGAGCCAATCAGCAAAGCCGGTGGCACCTCCGAGCCAATCAGAAGAAGCGTGTGGCGCCTCTCTGAAAACAGGCTCCGGTGCTCCGTGGCGGAGCCTGAGGGAGCGTGGCCTGTGGAGGGCCCGTGCTGGAGCAGGAGAAACAAGTCGTAAGGAAGAAAAAAGTGCGGAAAAGAGAGAGAAAAAAAGCAGAGAGAAACCACCATGCCCTGCGCCCGGCCCCAATCCCCTGTGCCTCCCTCACCTCACTGGAGGGACTGAGAGTGACCTGCAGTGGTAACTAGGAGGAGGAGGGGTGTCTGGAGTGAAGCTGAGGCTGGCAAAGAGGTGTTTTCCCTACGTGTTAGTTTAACTATTTGCTGTCTTTGTTTCTCAATACCCAACTCAATAATTAAATGTTTAGGTTAACTGGCAACAAAGTGAAATTCCTTAAGTCAAGTCTGCTTTGTCTGCAATACACCTATTCTGAAATTTCACTGTAGAACAGATATTTGTTCAGTATCTTTCATTTATTCGTCTTATTTTCTGATAAGTCCACAAATCATGTATTGGAGATGAGACTGGAACAACAGAAGAAGATAAAAGAACAAGGTCTTCGGTTATAAAAGAAAGTGTTGACTTGAGTAGAAGGAGCAACAAAGAGAAAGCGGAAGCAGTACTGCAGCCACAAGGAAAGTTAAGTTACCGTGTAAAAATAGAAACACATAAGGTAGCAGCTGATTATTGTTCATAGAGGAGCTTTCCACAGAGAAGGAAAGCTACACCGTCTTCTCCTAATATATAGTCTATTAAGAAGCTATTGCTGTCAACCTCTTAGTTCTCAGAAATAGCATTTAGCAAAAAATTTCAAAAGACAAAATTAGCGCAACATGGCACCACGTGTTTGTAGAATAATGAAACCAGGTAAAGCGACTGAACTGGAGACGGGTAGTAATGGTGCCATAAAAGCAGCTCTACAATGTGTCATTGCTTAAGTAAAGAAGGTGCCTGGGGCCATTATAAATCCAAGAAGCACAAACAACATGACTGAAGGGTACAAGACGACTGACAGTCCTTCAAAGAACTTTCACAGGACCTTAAAAATACACCTTACTTAAATTAAAATGATAGGCCTGGAAAAAATTAAGGCTATTCCTGTCAAGAAATAACAAGGGAAGAGCATCCTTGTGAACCTAACAAAATTAGATTAGGGGTGCAAATAGGTGTATCAATAGTAAAAAGACAGACTTAAGAAGTTAGACTAAAAACAAAAGGAAGAAATGTAAAAAAAACCAAATCTTTGATATTATGAATGATGCTGAGAAACACTTCAAATCACAAAAATTATACTTGCCTGTTTTTCAACAAATATTTTGCTATTTTTAACATGGGAATATTTTCCAATTTCATGCCAAGGGCAGGCAAGCAGATTTTATACACTGATACAACTGTGTGGCAAATTCAACAAACTGTAGTATAGTCTCCCTAGAGGAGAGATAGAAGCCTTATTGCCTAAAACTCTTTGTACAAACTTAGATTAAGCACTAAAATACATACTGTAGGCAGTACTCACTTTCTGGCAGATGGGCAGCATGACCTATGAGGTCTTTCCCCATCTTTACATTTTAGCATTCTGTCATTTCTAAACAGTGTTGTTTGGGCTAGAATTGAATGCAGAAACAGTGAGTAAAAAAATATTATCATAAACTGAATTAAAACAGATGGGGACAATTTTAACAGTGACTTATCTAGCAGCAAGTAACATGGCACTTTTACTGATGAGGCAGTCACAAACAGTAACACAAGGCACCACTTTGAAATATGATAATTCTTAGATTATAGGATATCTTTTAGCTACTGATTTCAAGACATATTTTCTGCTCTGTAAAACACAAAAATCTAGGATGCTACTATTTGTATACATTAATAACAGAGACCTGGACAGGACTAGGAGAGTTCTGCGCTCTCTAGTTTTACTCTGTGAATGTGTATAACTAACAGCCACTTATCCCACAAATGAAACAACCTTCCTTGTACACAGAGACAACATTGACCTGTCACTATATTGAACAATGAACGTAACAATCACAGAGACATAAAACCTAAAAACTGTCAGAACTGATCTGCCAAGACTGAGAAGATGGGTTTGTAAATCAATTAGGGGAACTTCAAATGTCACAACAACCTTTCATGCATTTACATGATCCCCCAAAACACTGGCACATTAAATGGTTCATAACGTCAAGGCAGCCTCTTCCTATAGTAGTAGTAATAATAGCAACAACAACAACAATAATAAGCAGCTCCTGGATGTCTGTCTCTGATATGATGGTGTTTTGTTTCTCTGTTTTTAATGGAAAAGCTCCAGGAGAGAACTTTCAGAAATAAGCTTGCATTACTGTTAGGAAGGTAAAAGAAAACATTTCCTGACAAAGAAAGCAGTGGAAGTTATGCACTATACATCAAGTGCTAGGAGAGAACACCTGGAAAAGGACTAAGCATAGCATTTAGTAACACAAATGGAGCTAGCTGCTCAAGGCAAGATGCAGGTAAAATACAGGCATTGGAATCAGAGAGTGCAGTCCTGAAAATATTCGGCTTTAGGAACTCAGATTTCCCTTGCGCCTGTACAACTGCTTCAACCTCAAAAAACCCGACATCTATCTCATGCAATTGGCATTCGTACATGAGGCAGCCTTTACCAAAGAACCCTTTGGACAGATCCAGTCTCCTCCTACCCTTTCTTTTTAGGCACCAATTCCACCCTCCAAATGAAACAGAAAATTTTCATCGTATCCCCTTCATCTAGTAAATCATGATGCCTGGCAGAAAGATCAGCTTTACCATTCTCAGCCTGTTGTAAATCCTGACTTTCGCCATAGGACGCCTGGGGAAAATTAACACTTAATCTGATGGTCCTTTCCAAAAGCTAACCAACTTCACAGGCAGGTGCACCAATTCTGAGCACTAACATATAAAAAACCCCGCTGCAGACCTGACCCTGATACTAAATAAATGTTTGGTTGGGAGGACAAGAAATGGGAACATCGTGTGCTTCAGAGGACCGGGAGAAAAATGACATAGAAAATATTACAGCAAGAAGAACACAGAATCTGCAGGAGGCACCAGGTTTTTTAGGGCAGCTGTAACAAGGAGAAATCAAGAGACTCTAAAGTTAAAGTCAGCCCATCCTTCACATGCTACTATATGCTTTGTGACACAATTTGAAATGTCTTCTTCAATTATAGTATAATCTCTCTATTTATACATAAAGAGGGATCCAATCGTCTTTTGCTATCAGCCCATCTGGTATTGAAGGCACTTAGTTTTGCTCACTTAATAGCTCAATACTGAGCTGATATAGTTAGTAGCTAAATAATTCTTCAGATTGTTGATAATATACTTAACAGTTCAGATATATGTTTCTTCTGCAAAACATTAGTACATATTTTCATCTAAAGATACCCTGCCAAATTTATATTTCACATGAAATGAAGACACATGGAAGAGAGCAAAATACTCTCTTCTTTCCTCTCCAGCACGCTCTGTCTGGCTTACCTAACCCGGTCACCAAAAGCATCATCTTGCATCTGTTACTGCATATGGGAAAATACATATTTCCAGTGCACATGACACTAACACAAGTAAAATGTTTTTCAAAATATTTGAAAGTAAAATGTCATTAAAATTAGTAATGCATATTGATGTAAACATAGAAGAGATCAGTCAACTTATTTGTTTTATTTTATACAAAATATACAATATCATGTTACTGTATGTCATTCAGTGCTAAGCAGTAATAAACATAGGCTTGATTTATATTTATTAAACACAGTTGATAAATACTCCTTCATTGAAAAGCTATATCTCAATTATGCAATTTTCTGGAAATAAGAATCCTCTCTAATGTAGCTATCTCTTTTCTTTATCATTAGAGTAATGATAAGTTAGAAACATTACCATTGTCTTTCAACTCCATATATATATATATAAAACTATGCATTTTCTCCCCAGAAATCACCAGGTTTTATTAAAGGCTGTTCTTTGCCACTCACCCGTTCATCAGTAAGAAACAGAGAAGACCTATGGTCAGAGGTCCTAATTAGTTCATTCAGCTCAACAGAGAAGTGCAGTTTAAGCCATTTCCCCCTGCAAAAGCAGCCTAACGTTCAGAAATCAACACCTTATTTTAGAGATATGTTACAGTTTTCCTTACCGGGACAAAAGAATCAAATGAATCTTGTTCCCGATTCTCAATAGCTGAAATTGTTTTCAACCAGAAGAGATAGCTTGAAATATCAGACATTTCAGAATGCTCCATATCGAAAGCTGCAAGATTAGTAGGACTGAGGTGAGACAGACTTGCAAAAGGAGGACTTTGGCTGTGTTACATAAAGTTCTTAATTAGATCCTTGGTACAAATTGCTATCCTAAGAATAAAAAGTTAATCAAAAAGCCTCACTGGAAGGATCGGAGGGCGAGATTAGAGCCGAGACAGCTGTTTCACTTTGGGATAATCATGCAACTGCCTAACTAGATGGTGTTCCACTATTCAGAAGTGAAAATATATGTGTGAAAATTAAAATGTTTCCTTTGTGTTACTTAGGACTAAACTGTTCACAGCTGTTTTCCTCAGTGGAACTCAGGAGATCTCCCTACATTTATATTCCAGTGCAGCAAGCACCTAACTCTCAGACCCCCTTAAAATCACAGCCAAAATATATTCATGAGAAGAGGGAAAAATTGAAAGGTGCTGAATACAGAAATGGCATGAGAAAAAGTGTTCCGAAGACTTTTGGTGACAAACCGTAAGAATCAACCTACAAAGACTTGTTTAATGTGACCAAATCCAAGAAAACTACCCTAACAACCACAGGATAGTGATGGTGTACAACAGTAACAGCCAAAGGGTTATTGTACAACTGAGATCTCTCTTTACCTGTTCAAGTTTATTTTCCCTGCACTAATGGGTGGCCATTATCATACTGCAGAAATGACAGGGCTACCACCCATCAGCAGACATGTTTGTTTTACCTATGGTAAAATTGACAGCCCACAGAAATCTTGAAGATTTGAATAAGGTCAGGATTTCAGTGACAATGTCTTTTTGGAAGGAGGGTATAGCATACGTGCGGGCTGTCTGCTCGGGCAATTTACACAAAAGACTGACATTACACAGATTTTCTGGAACTAGATGTCACCCTTTGCCAAAGAAGCTCTAAAACAAAATCTGTATGTCAGATTTGCTAGGCAGTCATGATGAAATGGAAATATCGGGTATGAAGGCTGAAATACTGGAAATAACAACTTTTATATTCCCCAATTCATCACCTCCTCATAAAAACAGATTTCCAAAAGGAAGTAGGAAGTAATTATTTGTGGAGAGGGGGAAGGAGTGAGAAAAGAGGGATTGAAAACTAAACAGTATTATAGATAAGGGTAGGAAACAAGTGGCCCTAAACAGTATGTCCTTCCCTGTCTATTAAATTTTTTCTTTTTATCTACTAGTAACAGTTCATTTTAGGACTCATGGTCAAAGTTAACTGAAAAACAATGGCAGAAGGACCAAAAATATTTGAAAAATCAAGTAAAGTTTAGCAACTAATACTGATAAAAAAAAGAAAATAAAGAAGAAATATTAAAAAATCCTAAATTTTTGCCTGGTTAGAACAAAATATTTTATTTCCAAAAACATGTAAGCCTTTCACAATTTAGCATAAGTACATTTTTGATGAGCAGTTTCTTAAAAAAATTGATATTAAAATTTTCAAAGGAAAAAAAGGTAAACAGACTAAGGAAAAAAATGTGGGTCTTCTGCTTGTGTGGTTTGTTTGTTTGTTTTTGTCCCCCAAGCAAACCAATTTCTGAAAAGACCCAAAGAAGACTTTGCAACAATACCTGTGTGGTTTTGCAGAGTGGAGATGAGGAAAGGGAGATTGAGAGCTGCTTCTCTCCTCCACCCCTGCACCTACTATTGCTTTGGTTAAAGAGAAAATTCTACACTAATTTAAAAGTTGCAAAAATACTTTAGTATTAACTAAAATGCAATATCCCTGCAAAGCATATTTCAGAAAATATCTTACTTGACCAAAAGAACATGTTCTTTTAGTGGAAATTCTGAAATATGTGAACTGTATATAGCAAGGAGCAAGTGACATTTCCTTTCCTTTAAAGCTCATTCCATAAGCATTCAGTGCATTATTTAGTATAATGGTTTGAACAGACCTTTGTTTTCATGCAGTACAGCTGTTTGTATCTTCTCACATGATCAGTACGATTTTCTTCTCAGAAAAGTGGAAGACTTAGAAGTGGGAGCATAAATAATTAGCCAATTCTTCATCAATTCAAATAGCTAATGATTAAACCATTATCTTTTCGGACATAAAATGGATCCCTTATTGTGAAAATGGTTACAGCTAGTTTGTCTGTTATATTTCTTAACGAGGCCATAAAATAAAGTTTAATTTACAGAGCACCTTGTCCTGTAAATTTGAGCGATCCAAATGGACCGTGACAGACCCAGCTGAGCCCATCAGCCAAGCTGGTGACACCTCTGTGGAAACATATTTAATAAAGGACGGAGAATGCTGAGGAGGAAAGAATGAGGGAAGAGCAGGACCAGAGCAGTAGGAGGTACTCGCGGCAGGGAAGGCACGCTCCCAAAGAGATTGCAGCCGACGGACAAGCCCAAGCCGAAACAGGTACTCCCCTCGAGGGACTGCGGCCGTGGAGGACCCATGCTGGTGAGGGGGAAACGAGTAAGAAGGAAGGAGCAGTGGAACAAAAGCATGAGAAGAAAGGAGCAGCAGAGAGAAACCGCTACGTCCTGACCCCAACTCCCTGCACCCCTGGCAGCCTCGGCAAGGGGACTGCGGGTAACCTGCAGCGATAACAAGGAGGGAGGAGAGGGGTCTGCGGTGACGCTGAGCCTGGGAAAGTGGATTATTCCCTAACTCTTTTTTGTTTCTCAATGCCCGACTCAGTAATTTAACATTTACGTTAATTGGCAGTAAATTAAGTTAAATTCCCCAGGTTGAGTCTGTTTTGCCTGTGAAAGTAATTGGTGAGCAACTTACCTATTTTTATTTCAGTTCATGAGCCTTCTTGCTCCTATTCTTCCTATTTTCGCCACTGCCCTGCTGCAGAGGCAGTGAGCAAGTGGGTGCTTGGCTGCCAGCTGGGGCCAACTCACCGCAACTTGGTCTACCATACATACCATTAAAGCACATTTCGGGAGACTTTCCATTATATTTAAAAACCTATCTTATAGAATACCGAAAGCTTTTCCACTATCTCTGAAAAACCACTACAGACGTGTAATACCTCAGGTCAAGACAGTGATGACAAAACATGACTAAAGAACTCATAATGAATAAAGTATCACAAAAGCTGATGCAACTACATCAAATAAAAGCTCATACAGCTTATACACAAAGGCACAACTGTCCCAGGTACCCCTTTATGTTTTATAGGAAAAATAGCATTCCAGGTCCCTTTATGCTTTATATGTGTAATGCCATTTATAATTTATGCTTATATCTATGAAAACAAGTACTGCTATCAATCAAGTAGATGTTAAATAATTCAACCAGTAAGATTACTTTTTAAAATTTGCTATAACAGACCTCTGGGAATACCCCATTATGTCTCCAGCAGAGAATTTTAGAAATTACTTAACTGTACTTCACCCTTTTACATCTCTCCAACTGGATTACTGCCTTCCTATGGAACATTAAAATGTTTAGTTTTAAAAATACATTTTAGTAGAGAATAGCTTCTATAAAGCTTCATTGGAGATTTGCCAATGGGTTGTTTACAAACCTCTAATACATTAAGAACAAATGACTGAGATAACCGAGTGGTTCACTTCTTAAGTATTTTATATTAGAAGAATAAAAACAATATAACCATGCAATTTTACATGCAGGTGTATTTATTTATGGTGGCAGAAATGTGTGTGCTGTTTAAGTCTGACAGGCTTTGGTGGTTGTTCTTATTGAATTTTAAAAGGGAAATAAGAATAGTATAGTGATTGCTAAGTTCCAGCCCAAAACTCTTGCATCACTGTGGCTGAACTTTTGCATCCAATAATCGGAGATAGTAATATTGCTTTATAATACTCTCAGATCAACTGAAATCCTACTTCACTAACTTTTCCCACTAGTGTTGCAGTAGTTAAAGATCAGTCATTGCAGCAATTAAAATTGCCTTCTGTGGCCTTCAAAGTCCTTTGGTGGATTGAATCTGAGTGCAAGATGTCTACAAAAATATAATTTTATTTCTTCCTTTCATCTGCCAATTTTGTTACTGTAGTTTTAAGATAAATAAAAAAATATAAATAAATACAGGAGTAGCATTTTCTGTGCGTTTGATATATACAACTTTGAAAACAGCTTTTTTTTTTTTTTTTTTTTTAAATCCTGGCGATTTATATACCTGATGGATTTCTTTTGAGGATTTTTCTTCTTTTTCTTTACTTTTACACAGAAATGGAAAAGACAATAGCATAAACTAAAAAACCCACCTAATCAGTCAATCTAATTGCAGGTTAGACTACTATGGTCCCAGTTCAGTGGGGTATTTAACTTTTAGGTTGACTTCAGCATTCAAAGTATTGCCAGTAATACTAGGTCCCACTAACATAGACTGTTTCAGTGTGCTTAGGGAATAGTGTTAAGCACTGCACTGAACTGTGGTCCACAAAGTTTTCCGTTTCCTCTCTACTGGCATGGCTTCTTATTGGACTTCTGTTTTTCAGATGTCCCTGAAGAAAAACATTGTTTAAGAAGTTTCACCTATCTTTAATGACTTCTTGTCATTGTTTTGTTCTTACATTTTCAGAATTTTCTCCTCTTATTCCAGCTTTACCAATTTAGTAGTACGAGAACTGGTTAAGCTGTGTTGTCCAGCTCTGCACAACATCCCAGCAATGAGGTCAGCTCAAACTGCCGAAGTGACCATCCTGTACTGATGGAAAGGCCTGAAGAAGTAGTGCTGGTTGAGTAATTGCTTCACACCTCCAAGTCAACACATGCATCACCCCAAGAGTACAGCCCTTCCTTTAGCTGAAGTTTCTCATAGATTGAATGAGCTGATGCAAACTGATCCACTTCAGCAAAGACCTCACTACCCACTGCAAAGCTTTCCTCAGTAACATGAAGAACCACTAACCTCAAAAAGATGGAAGTCCTATCAACATACACAGACTCATGGATCCAGGAAGTCACTGAGATTCCCAGCAAGGGGACTAGGCTTGACGCCGAACATCCACAGTGGCCACAAGCAGCAAAGGCCTTTGAAGGTCCAATGGAAAATGCATTCCAGATGCCCTTCCACATAGATGGAAAAACCAGCAAAAACCAGCTAAAAATTAGAGTACTGCAACAAGTAGTGCAGGCTGGTCCAGTCTAGCTTTTGCCTATATGACTAAGCTATGATAAAGGAGTTGAAAACACAAAGCTCCCGCTCTGTTTCATGTAAAATCCACAAAATGTTTGTTAACCTCCCTGCCTCAGCCTTTCCAGTCTGAAATTGAATGAACGTTGACCTAACTCACAAGCGTATCAGAGAACAAAAGAATCATATAGCTGTTCCTTCTGAGGGGCTTTAAGAAATGTCAAGACATGAGGCAGTAATGACATCTGGAGAAAAAACACAAACAGGATCAATTTTGCTTTGATCACCTTTCCTGCCCCTGGTTATTTGTTGAACACCAACCAACACTTCAGACTGTAAAAAGAATTTCCTTCATCTTTGTGGTTTTATTATTGCTATTATTATTAATAAAAACAAACCAAGCTCCTTTACCCCTCATCCCCCTGCCATCAAATGTTTCTGATGTGGCAATTCTGTTCCCTTTTGCATTTTTCTGTTTTGTTAGATTTGCTGAACCCTCAAGTGCAAGAGATAACATGATGAAATAGAAACTGGCAGAAAGTACATTAAAGTTATTATCACCTGAGGACAAATCCTGGTAAGTGAACCACAAGAAAAAAAGACTTCCATCTGGAAATAAGACAAAGAGCATACAGGTAAACCCAGTAATTCCACTACTGTTTTGGCAGCCACTCAAAAATGTGAAAATACAGATGAGGTATGAAAAAAAATTATGTAGAAGTAATGGGGCTCTTCAAAAAGAAGACAGAAAGGGAAAAAGGGAAGGGAAACAAGAATAAAAAAAAGAAGGGAAACAAATACTAAATTTCCCCAGTACCAAAACATGTTTTGAAAGAGCATTACATAAAAAGAGCAAAAGGCAACTTCTTGGTTGAACATGACAAGGGCTACCATCAGAAAATACAAGGACACAAGAATTATGAATCTGGAGAGCTTTTAGGTTTTTGGCCATTCAGCAAAATATTTCTGCAATTCTGCATCTTCATCCACTACAAAGAGCTGATTCATTCCTTTCTGTATTCTCTCTATGATTAACATAATGTTTTATTTCTTGGTACATGGACTAGCTTAGCTGATAGACAGCAACCAATGCTTAAAAACAAAACAACTAGGAGTGATAACCCCAATTTTCAGCACAAATTATTTAAAGGGTAATGTATGAGTTCCAAGTTTGTGCTGACTACACAGACTTAAATGCATCTCAGTAAAAACAGAAGATCCACTGAGAATACTGCCATGACAACTCAAAGAGAAAAAAAGAACTACAGAAGGCAGTATTTTTACAGATTTATGCCCACAGAAGCGATCAGATTGCTACCACTTTTATACTCGCAGTGGCTGAGCAAGCTAATAACTGCCCTAGAGGCAAATGCAGTACATCATGACTCTGCTTATTACGTATAACGCATCTACATGTGGTACGTTACAGAAAAATTAAGGTATACTCAAATCAAACTGCAAAAAAACTGGTATTGCCCCTCCTCATCTTTCCGTGGTGATTCACGTGTTTATTATTATAACTTTTAATCATTATTCTTTAAATCTTTAATAATTTTAATCATAGCAACCTATAAGCGTTTTCAAAGTTGTTGAAAATCCTATAGGCCAGTTTTTTCTGAAATGGCCAGTGATTAATGTGTTTGGTGGATGCCTAGCTGAGTGAGTGTTTCCAAAAATTAGACTCTTTGAAAGTATGAAGTTGTGGCACCCTCTTCTCCCATCACTTTCTAACCTCCTTCCCAATTTTGCGTGACTACGTCTCTAGCCAGTTGTTACTGGTTATCCACCTGCAGACAAGTTCTACCCATAATCACTCCCCTGATACCGTTATTCTGCTCTGACCACGCAATGCTAAAAAGCAGTTCGTGAAAAATTAATCAGTGGGCACTGAGGATATACAGTTGTCAGTAACAGAATGAGTATCATTACTGCAAAGTTTTCATGCATTTCATATACAAATGCATACACATTAGCAGGATGAATAGCCACAAAAATATTAGTAAGCTGCAGTGGAGCCTGGATTTCATTCACGCATTTTATGGATTCTCATGTTAAACAGTTTGGTTTTACTTCCACATACGTGTTTTTTTCTGCATGTTAAGAAGAAAACAGAGGAATGTACTGTAATCTCTCCAAGTCTGAAACCAGGAGCTGTGTGCTAAGTTCTAGTAAGTCAGAGATGTTCATGTCTAATGAGAAAAACTGATGATGATCAAACTTCTTGGATATCTTAATTTTAAATAACTCCATACCCTAGGAATTAAAAAAAAAAAAAAAAAAATCCTTGCTTTGCCCATCATTAGAAAACATGACCTGAATATCTGTCCTGCTCTTTTTTTGTTCACAGCTCCATAAAAAATAATCATTTACTTATAAATGTAATAAAAGATTACATGTATTAAAACAAGAATCCCCATCCCTGCCAGTGTTCCGTGCCAGGTT
>JAVJGG010000027.1:19740848-19766845 GCA_035590195.1 Aviceda cuculoides
TGGATGGGGCTTGGAGCAACCTGGTCTGGTGGAAGGTGTCCCTGCCCATGGCAGGGGGGTTGGACTAGATGGTCTTTAAGGTCCCTTCCAACCCAAACCATTCCGTGATTCTATCAATGTATAAAGGTCTTCTTGTACACTATAAATGTGCATACTCAATGCTAGCCTTTTTCCTTTTTTACACATACAATTAAAAAATGGGAAAGAATTCATGTCATAGGAGTGAGATATTTTACGGTAGAAATACCAGCTAGCTAAGAAAATTGCTGTACCGGAGCCACAGCCACATTCATGGAAGATGTGTATTTCAGTACTACATTGTGTAAGTTTTAATAACTGTGGTTGGTTGGTTGGGGGGTTTTTTGTTTTGTTTTTTAAACTATGTCTTACCACCTTTGCATAAAAAAGTTGTGTTTGAGATGTAAACTGTTGGAAAATAAAACAATAGAAATGTGTCTTTTCTACAGGCTTAAAGCACTTGCCTCTAAATTTGTGCTTGAGCAAGCCGGCGGTGTACAAAGGCCAAAGACTATTCAGAACACAGTAGCAAATGTGACAGCATCAGCCTCAGAGAGAATGGGAGACCAGGGCTCTGGGTTTTTTTGGTTTTTGGGGTTTTTTTTACTGCCTTCTTATTGAATACCTAGATAAGAATTTATGGTTCTTCTTGCAAAACGTCATTTGCCTGTTCAAGTCTGCCTGCCTGCCTGCAGTCTCATAGAGCTAAAGTCAATTGCAACAACTGACCTGTGACAAGAGACTTCTATACTCGGGACTGCAAGACGGACAGATTTCCAGGGAACCCGGATGTGTCTGCTGAATGAGAATAGAAATGGGAAGGGAACAAGGTGTCCCCAAAAGTGTCCATTTCCTAAGTGAAATGTTATTTTTTCTGAGTTCTTGGAGGTAGCAAAGAGCTGGATACAAGTTTCTGCACTTAGCAGAGGGAGGCCCCCAAGCGCTATTCTGTTGTCAAAACCAAAATGCAGACATCAGATCGCACATTAAGTGTGGCCACCCCTGAAAGGCAGCTGCGCGCTATCTTCTGGGACACTTCCCTTGTCACACGCTTCTGCTCTCGGCCTTGTGCTGGCACTAGAGGCTGTGCTAGTGGACATCAAGCTGGGCCATGAAATAGGTCTCCCAACACCTTTTTTTTTTTTTTTTTTTCTGGTTTAACTTTCTGGCATATCAGTTCTCTGAGCTCAGTACTCAACCATACAAAGCAGCACAATGAAGGAAGCAAAGTGTAGGGCCAGGACCCCACTGCTCTGGCAGCCGCTCTTAAGTGGAGCACAGCTATGTTTCTCTGTCACAAAGCAGTCAAAATCACATATTTCACAAAATGGACCCTACAGAATAAAGAAAAGTGAAAACAGAGCTCAGACCTTACTTGCATTTTCATTAAATATTTAATGTGCTCAGCTATCAGGTGGGTGATGGCTGCAACATAAAAACTTGGACAAACCAGCACACAGATAAATAGCGAAAGTTTCTGTGATTGTGAATGCAAGAAATACCAGTTCAGTACAGAGGAAGTGTTTATCAGAATTTAAAAGAAAACCAAATGTAGACAAGGAGTCTTAAAAGCCTCTGTTTAACTGTTTTGATATCTGAGTGCAGCATAGCTGCTCTGCAATGTCAGTAACTGGAAGCCTATGGCATTACTCCATTCTGCTCTCATTTGAAATGCATAATGAAAATCATTTGTCTGATGTTCTGTTTGACCAATTATATGAGCAATTTCAGCTGCTGAAGTAACCTGCTTCTCCTTGTACAAATACTTAATCAGAAAGGTAAAACTCCATATTAAAAGTACAATATATCTAAAACAAAACCAGATGTTATTTTGCTAAATTGGATTTTGTAGTGCATTCATAGCTGTCTCCTGTGACTTAAAAGAAAGCTTATACCGGAATAGGAATTTATGAAAGGATTATTTTGATTGTTTTTCTGATGTTCATTTTAGATATTACAGAACCTGTATTTTGAATACATAAAGAAGTCCTTTTTGATCCCTGTATTTCTAACTCCCCAAACAATCTGAGTTTTTGAAATTAGGTGACCATCGAGCCGATTAATCTGATTAACTGCAGAAATTTATAAAAAAACCCAACAACTTATACAAAAAAGGTAAATGAATATATGTTATTTAAACTCTATTGTAAAAATCTATGGCTTATTTCAAAGCAAACTCCATTCTTAAAAGCAAAGTGATTTAATCCACAATTCTTCTTTGGCTTTTTTGGCTTTATTTTCATTATCCTTTATCCAAAAGCCACATGCAGACATGAGGAAACAGAGACCTAAATTGGCAAACTCTGTAAAACCTGTCATTACTACAACCAGAAACTCCCTTTAGTTGTTTTGTTTTTTTTTTTTTCCTAGGGAACTCTTGACATTTTCACAGTTGATTCAAATATCCCAGAGCAGTAGACATAACCATTTCCAAAACAGAAATCAATTTTCAGGTTGTGTCTTCAAGTCATACTGAAAGAGCTGAGACAAATTCTGTCTCAATCTTAGCCATTGCTCAGCATCCAGCTATAAACTGTCATGCATCATCCTTCACTTGTTTTGTTTTGATTCGACCAAAACCATCTTGTTGAGTTGCTGTAAAGGTGTTGCATCTGTGAATGCCTAATTTAAAGTAGTGGAACGTTAGACAGAAAGCACAACCAGGGTTATCGAGTCTTATTGCTATCACCTTAAGCAAGCCATAAGGCAAGGTTTTTGTTTGGGGTTTGGTTTGGTTTTCTTTTGTTTGTTTTTGTTTGTTTGTTTGTTTTGTCTTTGTTTTTGTTTCCCTCTAGTCCAGAGAGCACCCAGTCTCTCAGTCCCGTTAACATGCCGCAGAACAGTTCCAGCAGCCTATAACCTCACGAGTCACTGTAAGAGATGGGAAAACTCAAATCCTATTGTGCGCCACGTGCCATCAGAGTAATACAGGAGAGATCAAAGACTTTCGTGTGTCGTAAGTTCCTGTGAGGAGCTTGTTTAGGTGACAATGTCTGGATATTGCTAGGAGTGGATGACATGGCAGACTATAGAAAAAGTGGGGGGAAAAAAAAGTTTAGAATCCCTCTGGGCTCTGCCAGTCTGGTCCTAGGAAAATCCCTTTCTGTTCTCAAATACGACGAACAGTTTATCCACGGGTGAATACCCATGCCAAGTATTAGAAAAATTTATCAATAGCAGGAGGACTATCAGAGCACTTGTGCAGTTTTGGCCAATTACCAATGCTACAAACAATCCCCTTCCAAATTCTACAATTCCCTTCCCATGTCCCCGTTCATCTCCCCTGAAAATCCCAGAAGCCAAATTATATGTCAAGGGGAGAAAATGTTCTTGGCTTCTTGAGGCATCTAGGAGGAGAATCTTGGCTTCCTGAGGCATCTAGGAGGAGAAACTTTGAAACATGGGATTAATTAAATACAAATCTAAATATGGTGCAACAAATCATGCAAATTAAGCATTAACATATTTATGACTTAACAATCAGCAGGAGCCAAAATGTGTGTAGATACACTCTAAATCATTACAATCATTGGTTAGTACAGTACATAGCACTTATTTATCCTTTTCAGTACTTAAATGAAAATATATAGAACATCTTGCACACAAATACTTCCATGATCTGTGTGACCATGCCTATTTCTTAACTGTCTCTGCTGCCACTTAAAATTATGTGTTATCAAAAATATTAACACTGATGAAAGACCTGATACATAAATAGAAGGAGACAGAATATTCTACAGCAAAAGAAAAGAATATCCGCTTTTCTTTTACTCCCAATGGCCTTTGCAAAGCAATGCTACATTATCAATCTAGGCAGAAGTGGCTGAATGACCCCTTGAGACACAGTGGAAAATCTGGAATGAACGACACATCCCCAGACTCACGAGTCTGCAGGGCACAAAGCCTCACGACCGGTGCTGGGGTTTTCTTTTTCTTTTTCTCTCTCTTTTTTTTTTTTTTTTTTAACCTGTATGTTATAGAGAAAGTCCAAATGTGTCTCAGCATGTTTAGTTTCTGGTCTTTTCGTGACACACCATGACCTTCTTTCAAACTGGAATCACGTGAACAGCCGTTACACTAAGGAAACTGTATTTCCAAACAAACATTATGCAACATTCATGTTACTTCTGACCAGGACCGTTCCCTACATCACTAATGAGATCGCTGACCTCAAAGCAGGGGACTCAAAGGCTAATATTTGACCTCCTTTTTATTCCAAACATAACCTAAATATTTTGAATTCAGTATTAACAACGCTTTCCTGGTTTTGGCAGAAGAAATAGGTTAAACATGAATGTAAAAGCATAATGTTTTCTAAAGCAGCTGTCCTAGGAGAGTGTCAGATATGAATGTCACCCAGAATGCCGTAGACTTCTCAAAGTCCTCTGTCAGTCAGTGGGACTGGATACAGGAATGGTCAGAACAGCATTACTCATCTTGCAAAAGAGCACACCAACAGCTTTCGTATTTCTGCTTTGAGACATTGTCAGCAGTCTGTGCAGCTGTCACTTAAAGGATGTACAAATGAGTTTACTTCTATAAATGCAGCACAATGAGCCACCCAAGGAAAGATGCTGAATTAAGATACATCTTCCTAAAACTTAGGAGCTGTTGGCCTGAATCCACTGATAAGAGCATACCAGCCTGAGAATGGGATATGAACTTCTTTCTCCATTAAAAATTGCCCAGCTACTCCCCTCTGTTTTATCCTTCTTAACATTGTGAGAGTTACGTCAAATCTTTAACTCTTGACTTACAACATCTAGTTCTCAATAGCCATGAAGATTAACAAAAAAAACCAAGTTTAAAAGCCATATAAGCAGCATTATTTGACTCTCCTTTAACTGTTATTTTACTGGCACTTGAACATACTAAATTAGAGTGAAAAGACCTCCCTGAGCTAACTAAAACAGCTCTCTGTACCTCCATTGCCAGGAGTGACTTGACAGAAGGATGTCCAGTTGCATGCAGGAATATGTGAACCTGAAAGGAGTAATCTAAGCTTTCAAGAACACAAGCAATGACAAATCATTTATTTATACTGTTAGGACAGCCACTATCTCTTGGAATAGACCTTCTGCTTTAGTACTGTAGCAGAATTCCTTGAAGCTAGCTCTCACCTCATCTCACCATGCAAAGAGCTCTCAAATGGTATACTGAAATTTCAGCATTATCTCCAAGGGCCTTCAAAGGCAAAAGACCATTCTTGGCTGATATGTCAGAATTTGGCTACTCACTGCCTTTTAGAAGTCATGCCACATCTATAAACTAGGGCTTAGCTCACAAGACTCTCTATCTACCAGGTAACAAAACGGCTCAGGGATTCTTTTAAAAGACACTGACTGCATTGCTGGAAAAACACAACCAACCAAAAAAGTCAAAGCTGACATCGACAGGAAACTATTTAAAAATATGTGAAAATTTACACTTCTATGTAAGTTTTCAAAGCAAAACACATGTATGCGTTTTTGCAGATGACACGTCAAGGATACTATCTGATATGAGATGTTTTTCCTTGAGAACATTTCAAAATAGAAGGGCCAAAAATATGATAGCAAATAGAGTTAGCTGAATTAAAGTGGAGTCCAATACTGTCTGCTGAACTGGGAGACAGTCAAAGATGGGAATTCACTTCTACCTCTTCCTTCTCCTTTAACGAAAAAATACTGAGCTGTAGGAATCTAAAAACTTGCAGTAACACACCTACTGGAAAGGTGTTTAGAGGAGGCCCTCTTTCATATAGACTGCACAAAGTAAAATTTATACCTTGGACTTCTTACAACAAGCACAGCAGCGCAATCTCTGCAATTTCCTCTTCAACCTATAGTCAGGGTAATACAGACTCCTGTCCCTCCACCCCCTCTGCACAAAGAATAGCTGTTCATTGCGCGCCTTCCGCTACACCTGTTACCACATATTTCTAATCTGATTAATCGGTAAATTATATGTGCGAGCAGTCTATATGTGCCAAGAGGGAAAGCACATCCAAGGTCACAAACTACATGCAATGTTAGAATGACCCATGGAAAACATCAGGTCACCTCCTTGCCTCTGCAACCCCCACCCCCCAAATTTTGCTCAGTTCTCTCACAGTTAGCATGACACTGACCTTAGATAAGAAAACACTGAGTGAATCACACAAATTGTATGACTCCGTGATACTAACAGCGATAGAGATAGCCGGTGCACCACAGAGAAGCAAGAAATATTTCCAGGCAACAGGGATGTATAAAACTTGCCTATTAACTCAGTTTTCTTCTCCCCCCTCCCCCGCTCCTCCCCCTTCTTTTTCCTTTTTCTGCTAAATAAAGGAAACAGAACTGTAAATGAGTTTGTCAAAAAGGACTGGAAATAAAAAACAGATTAGGACTTGGAATCAAATTTCCACCTAAACTTGATTTCAACTCACTTTCAAAATTGAGAGGTTGGGGGTTTTTTTGTAATTCTAAATGAATTTCTGTTTGGATACAAAGAGAGCATTTTTCTACCCACACAACTCAACATGAAATTACAAGAAAACAGAAACATGCAAGCTGGAAAAGCACAATTTCTAAGACAGTTAAAATATTAATAATACCAGAGTGCCACTCTTTTCTCTGACATACTAAAGGAGGAGGAACTGGTAAAGAAAATGGCGCTGTGTCCTCAGCAATAAATATCAATATTCTTATCAGGATGACAAAGCGTACGTTAGTAACAGCTGTCTAGTACATACTCTAGGAATTAAGGACCTGTGCATTAAATTTGGTACTATAATACTAATCAAGTAGCAGTTTTTCCAAGGTGTTATGTCTTTCCTATGCTTGAAGAAGGTAGTCTTTCCCAAAAATGTCAAGCAGAAGAAAAATCTGCTCAGAACTTTACAGAAGAGAACCTCTCCACCTTTGAAGCTGTCACTAGCTTATTTATTATCACATTTACACATAAGATGGAAATTCAAAATAATTTTTCCTTTTTTTAGGCCAGCACTATAACTGTTCCACTACTGCTCCTTGTTTTGGCAGGAAAGGTGACAATTTTCACAGTCAACATAGCCCTCAAAAAACATCACTGACTTCAACTTGTATCCCCAAAGTAAGGGCAATTATTAAGCGCAGCTCTGTAATGTTTTCCCGTATTGCATCCATGCAATATAATTGATAAAATGATTGTCTAAGTGTATGTACATACGATATACACACACACATATATACACACACTCTTTCCTTTCTTCCCATAGCTTGCACAATGCTAACTTTGCACAGACAAAAAATGACAGATTATTACTTGAAACAGACTATCTCACAAGTCTACGACACAAAACCCACCAAGTATTTGCCAAAGTACATCGGTCCCTCCCTAGGCACAGAACATCAGTTTGATTGATGGTAGATCGATTCATTACAGGCAGAACCCAAGAAAGGAACTTTCCTAAACAGAATAAGGTAGTCGGCCTAAGAACGTGCAGTAAAGAAAGTTTACAGTTCAGAATTCAAAATTAAATGTAAGAAAGTACATACACCTGAACAATTTCACATTATCTAAACATGAGTGGATGTGATTACAAAGGCATTGAAAATACTGAAGTAACTTGACAATGCATCTATAACTTAGATACTGAAGTAATCTTAGAAATGGCCTTTAATTTTTTTTATTTTATTTTATTTTTAAATCGCTCCTTCATTTGGTCTTTATAAATTCCACACCTCTGAAAACCAAGGAACTCTTTCCTTTACAGTATTTTTTTCCTTCAAGATTTTTCCAAAACAAAAATCCTCAGAGCCTAAGAAAAATGTGTTTTATAATTAAAATTAGAAATTAGAAGTCTAGTTCTATGTTTTATATATTATTTTAGCATTGGCTTTATTCCAGCAAGAATAGTCTTATGTGCTTTTTATATGACAGAAAATGTATAACTTATACCGTAGTCACATGCTACATTTGGGGCACTGTAAAATATATCAGAAAGCTTAGTTTTTCCACTTGATAATAAATTTGAGGCAAAACCCCGAAGCTTTTCATATATAGCAATCACTTTCATTCAACAGAGCATCACTTTTTTAGACCATAAGACAAAATAAAGTACAGCTACACTATCTGACAATCCTTTGCCTTATTGCTTTTCTGTTCAGTGAAAATATATTAAAACCATTTCCATCAAAGAATTGATTTAATCTCTAGAGAGGGGGCACATGTTCAGTGTGCGCTAAGGCTAGTTAAACTCCAGTGTATACTATTTCAGTAAGTAAACATGTACCTCAAAAACCTATTTCAACATTAAAATCTGCTTTTTTAGTGTGAAATTATGGCAAAAGGATTTGATGTTGACATAATGGAAAGCTTTTGAATGAGCTTAAAGTTTTCTAAGGGAGAAATAAAAACATGCATCAGTGGAGGAAGGGTTAATGCTTTTTAATATTAGCCATCATATGAGTGTCACTGATTTCTATTTCACAGTGCTGGGTTACCTGGTGTGTAATCATGCTCAGCCTAATTGCTTACAGGTATCTGTACACATCCTAGACCCTGGTTGGTTTATATTTTGAAATACACTGCCTTGTCATTAAATAAAGTTCTGTAGATTTGTAAAAGATAAGACCTATTTCATATTTATTAAAGATTTCAATTACATTTGAAGCTCAAAAGAAGAAAAACAGGTCACACTTTCTCGTATTAATAAATCTAAACCACCCCCTCCGCGTTCTCTATTTAAAATAACCTTATTAACTTCATGCAATATTTGAAAACAAACTGTTTACAGAAGCAGGCAAAATCCATTGGGGGGGAGGGGGGGGAATAAACACATCCTTTCTTTACACAACATGATGGAATACAAAGTCTGTAGAACCTGAAGGTAGAAACCAAAGCATTTTACCAAGAAAACCCTTCCGAGAGGACCCCACAATTTCCACAGGCCACAGAGAAATCAATATTCAAACAGCAGACATTACCGACCGACAGCTCGCCCTTGCACGTAATTTTTCCAGAAGACACCACTAAACACAAATCAAGACACAGCACGGAAAGTTGCCGACACCGCCAAACCTCACTTTCTTTCCCCGGAGCATCCTCTAAGTCGCTCGGAGAGTGAAGAATCGGCTCACCTGCACCGGGGGGGACCAGCCGTGGGCACAGGCGCACTCTGACCACCGCTGCCCGGGGCTGCCCCGGGGCTTGGCTGGGGATTTAGGGGGGCTCGTCCGCACGGCGTCCCACCAAGGGACGAACTTGCTCCTGCTCTGGCCGGCACCCCCAGGTCCCCAAGAGGGCAGCGCCCGAGAGCTCTGCTGGAGCCCCGGAGGATGCTGGTGCCAAGGACAAGCGCAGTGGGCGTCCCTCGCTACGGGGGGCACGCTCCTGCCGCCGTCCGACCCCTCGGACCCCCGGGCGCAGCTGTGCCGCTTGGCCAGGGGTGCGTGCATGGCGCGCCCAAGGCTTCCTTTGGCCAGTTTGCAGGAAAGAGCTTCTCCTCCCAGGCGCGAGGTCCTTCGGGGCCTCCGCGGCCCCCTTGGCCGGAGCTAGCGGCGGGGCATGGCGGGAGCGGGGCGCAGCAGGAGCCGCTGGCCAGCAGCACGCTGTCAATACCGGACTCCACTCGCGCAGCGACTTGACAGCATCCCCGCTGCAGGCAGAAGCAATCAATGCTCTACGTGGCTGGGACGCCCGCCTGCATCCCTTTCTGGATGACAAACCACGGGAGAAAGAAGGAAAAAAAAAAAAAGAAAAAAAAAAAGGCAAACCCCAAACAAACAAACAAACAAAAAAACCAAAACCCACTCTTGCAATTTTCAGGAAGATTTAGTCTTTTTCTAGCTGACCCTGCCACAACTTACAAATCTGCTTCAGCAGGGTGCCTGCGTCTACAAGCTTTACAGGCAAAGCGCTTTCTTGTGGAAATAGCATCTAGATAAACTACTGAAAAAGATACCCTTTTGCCAATGATCAAAACAGACGCGGGAGTCGTTTTTTCCCCTGCATGCCTGAAAAGACCTTGTCAACAAAATTGCATCAGAAGATGCAAATGACAAGTTCAGGAAGAATGTTATCTGCCCTAAATGCTAAATCACAGCATAAACTTCAGTTTGTACTAATGTACATAAACATAACAAAGAGAGCAAGAGGCTGAATTTAAAAATAAAGCCACCAGGAAAGATCTATGCAACAAATTAACAAATCTCCAGCAGCTTATATATGTAAATGTGAATATATTTATTTGTGCATAAGGTCTTCAAGATTATGATTGATGTATCATTTTTTCCTTTTTTTTCACCCCTTACAAATTTTTTGGTGCTTGCCAATAACCTTCTGTACAGGGTTTTCTCTAAATCCCCTCCTGAGTTTTTCTTACTAATACAATCTCTTTTCCTTAAGTTTTCCTGCAATCTTGATTTGCAAGTAGTTTCTTTTCTTTCTTCTTAGGGAAGTGACAGGGGTGTAAAGTGTATGAAATCTGCGCTGATTGTTTGAAGCGTCTGGAGAGGTTCAGAGATAGGCTCCAGTCTCAGGTGACTAAGTCAGCCCCTTAAGACTCAGTGGATCTTGAAACCCTATATACCTACATTTTTTAGAGACTTTCTTTTAACCTAACCATGTTTCAGGTACTTTAACCACAGAAAACAACCAATTGGTTTTTAAAAAACAAATACAGGACTGTGTGACAGAATCCTTTTATGTCTATTAGTGTTCAACTAGGATTTAAGTACACAAAAACTAAACAGAATTCATAAGTGATACAGATAATTTTACCATTCCAAAGACTAAAGCAAATACACTTTTAAAGATTTCAAAGACGGAGACAACTATGACTATCTACAAATATATTTTCAAATGAGATAAATTTTTACAAATGCTTTGGTGAAATAATTTTTGATTCAATTATTTAATACCTCCTACATTACTAACCTAAGATTCCTCAAAGCTTAGACATTGCTAAAATACTTAACCATACAACCTGGCAGTAATTCTTAATGAAAAATTATGGCAATGCTGTAACAGTGGAGAAAATATTTTGACAACATTGTAATTCAAATTGTTGCATGCGAAACTAACATCAGTTCTAACTGTATTTTCATTCAGGGTGCTTGTCACAACCCAAACATACTACAATCATGTTATGATGCAAGGTTTGTTCAGAACTTTGCTGAAAAGCCAAAATCATACACCTGGCTGGGTCCTTTCACACAACAAGTGCCCAACTGCGAGAACTCTCATAGCTTTGCGTACAGTTAAAGTCACTTCATGTTTGAAAACCAAATATTTTAACGCACTTCTGAATTGCAGGTGTAGATACAGAAGCAGCTCTTAAAAATCTGAGCTAAGGCAGTCTACAAGGTAATCATTGCTACATGTAAAGTAAATGTAAAGATACGTAAGACTGAATCCATGTTTCTGCAATTTTACTCAAGCATAAGGGGTGAAGGTGTGCGAGCTGTCCAGAAAGCAGCTTTCCTCTAGTGCTCAAGGATAACTCAACCCTGAGCACCTAAAAGCTTGCCTACCGGAAGATAATCAAACTCATTACTGCATAATTTCCAGCAGGACTACCTCTATGTAAAAAAAAAAAAAAATATATATATATTACCGTTAATTGATGCTAAAAATCACATATAAAATAACATATTTATTTATATATCATATATATTTAAAGACAAAAAAACTAACAAGGCCAAATTCAGATTTCACTTTCATCATCATAGACCTGTATTAGCAGTATCCATCAGCTTAAGACCATCAGCTTTTTTGTCACATAGCAAGCTACCCAGATCACTCCAGAATATACTGATGCTATTGCAACTTTCTCAAATGCCAGTCAGAATCCAAACAAACCAGTTTAAATGTCTTTCAAAGCTATTTGGAGAAATCTGGATAATTGCAGAAGTAAAAAAAGTTAATATATAAATTTTAAAAAGGCCATTCAAAAAAAGATATTAAAAAAAAGTCAGGGCAAGCAATGGCTACAACATGGTTGGGGAGTGGAAAGAATCTACGCATTCTGTGACCAGACACACATCTACACTAATAATATTGGGTAAAGCCACCTGTACCAGAGCACTAAAATGTCTATCAGGAACCCCCATAGTCCTGTATTTTAAAGCAGCAGGTGACCTTTTAGCAACCTTACTACACCCCGGCCAGAACAATGCAGAACTGCAAAGGCATCCTCTTGACTGTAATGTTTATTCATACACTCTTAAAACACTATATTTGAAATAGCCTCTTATCAGAATGTGGAAAAGGTTTTTTTTCAAAGAATTTGACACTGCTGAACTTACCGTGAACGTACCTGACACTTCTAGGCTATTTCAAAATCCATAAATTAAAAAAAAAAAATCCTATTAATTAATGATCTAACTGTCCACATTTTTTTTTTTTTTTAAAGTTTGTCACTGCCTATGTGAGACAAAACCACTTGAATATGGGTTGTATATGTGCAACTAATTGCTAGACAACACGGTAAGATGGATTCAAAAGATAATGCAATTTCATCAGCTGTAATTGAACCATTGTATTAGACAGGATGGCACACACTTCTGGATCAACTTGGATTAACACATGGCTCAAATCCACATGCCCAGCTATCATCCTAATTTGATAACAACTGGTGCACAAAGCAAAACTGAATATTGTACAGTACACTATGTGAACTGTGTTTAACCCAATACTGTTGTGGAAAAATCTCACTAATTTTCTTTTTAAAATATTAAGCAGGCATGACAAAATGAGGCAAATAGATTTAGCTGATATTCTACCAGCACAAATAATTGTAACTAGATTACAGTAATGTTGGACATACACTAAAAATAAACGCTGAGAAGAGTTTGCTTCAGGCAAAAATGTGCATATGGGAAACAAAAAGTGCATATGGGAAACAAAAATTATTAATAGATTTCTGAAAGGGAAGCTAGAAGCATGGGCGAAGATGATTTAGACATAGTAACAGATTTTTCCCTCCAACCAAGAATGCAATGTTACGCAACCATGAAAATTACAGTATGAAATTAATAAACGTGGAGTGGACCAGCTTATTTAGTGGTCCTAATATTTCTACAAATATTTTTCTAGAAAGAAAATTAATAAGGAGAACAACGATTAATATGACAGCAAGACTACTGAAATAAGTCAAATGCAATTTCTTTGTAACTATATTTTTGTTTGTTTGGTGAAAAGCAATTATGCTTGTATAGAAATAATAGTCTTAGTGGTGACATAGCCTAGAAGAGATGGTTGTAATTAGTCCAAGGTTAGACCAGGAGCCAAATGATGACAGAACTCATTGCTGTCACAAGGTACCTAGGAAATTTTGGGCAAATCGCTTGACTTCCATGACTATCCTACATGTAAAATGAAAAAACCCTGCTTCATTTAATGAAACCAGAACATAAATGGTGGGCAAGGACACATCTGAAATAAGAAGCCAAACTGTTTTATTTCAGGCCTGACTGCTCCTCCCTTCCTCCAGGTGTGCAACACAAGAGAGGCATGCAGGACTACAACACCAAAAATAAAACAGTGAAAGAGGAAAAATATGATAAAAAGTGGTTATTTAAAAATATCACCATCAAGGAAATTTCATTGGTAATCTGTCAATGGTCTTTAACATTTTGTTCACTTAAAGTTGTATGATCCCCATATCCTTTAAACAAAAGGATGAGTCTCAAGCTTTGAAGTTTTATACAAAAATACCAGCACATCACTGAGACACAGCTCCCTGTACAACGTATCTGCCTGTATGATCAAGGGCATGTTCTTTTGATTTCTGTGAGAGGGTAGAAAAGCTTAAGGAGTTACAAACAAACATATCCATTCTCAGTGTTAGCTTCATGTCCTAGCGTTAACATAAGGACAATAATTTAGAAATCAGGATACAACGAAAAAGAAAAATGACAAGGATTTGGAAGGGAACTCTATCAACAGAAGAAAACAACCCTCAGCTGGGAATATTAAGTCAAAGTAAATCATGTCAAAGCTGGTGGACAACAGAGCAGCAGGTTTACCAATTTCACATCCAAGTGAATCAAAGAATTATAAAATTGCAGGGGAAAGACTGAAATACAAGAGCATTTCCATGCCAATACAGAAACATCCCTTACAGGACCTGCTGTTTTCAGGTGGAGGTACGTAATAGTTTGTGGAGTTCTCTTCTTGGGAGAATTCTGTGCGCTTTATTTTAGTTCACATTATACTAGATTCATACAAAGCCATTAGGCAAAATAACTTAGATGGAACGGCAAAAAGATCTGTTTAGAAAAGATAGATTAAGGGTAGAAGGGACAGCAAGAGTCGCTGCAACCGTCAGTTTCATTATGTGGGAAATACTGACGCCTCTTTTCCACATGCTCTTGAGGATGAAGAGGGCCAAGTTCAAGACTTTCCCAAAACACTTACACTTGAACTTCCACTCATTATTATGAGAAACAGAAGTCCTTGGCCTGAGTAACTTTGGCCAGGTAGTTTGTGACACGCACTGCTAAGTCCAAGGACTTTAACCCCTCTAATAACCCTTCAGTTTACAGGGTCTAATACTAGTGCTTTGGCAAATTTAAGACAGCTTTTTTAAGACCTGATTCTGCATTTCCAATTTTTTAGAAATTGCATTTCAGAACTTGAGTATCAGTCTAACACGCCAACATTGTTTCACACATAATAAAAAAGGATATAAATAAATGTTCATGGCTAATAGTTACTTAAAATTCATAACCACCTGCATGAAGATATTCAGTACCTTAAACTATTCTTATTTGTCTCTCTGTTAAATTAGGAATAAAACAGCATGTTATTTACTACAGGTGTTTTTTGATTTTGAAAGAGAAATTTAACTATGTTGGGTCTCCATTCAGATAGTAACCTAAGCAGTAAAACTATACCATAAACACCCAGGAGATATCCACAGAATAAATTAATCAGGAGTTTTATTAGAGTCACATTGCATAAAGATATAAGCACTGCATGCATTGCATAAAGAAAGAGGACAATACAACCAAGCTAGAATTTTTGTAGGAGTGTATTTTTACTCCAGTGCTGGCAATCCACATAGCAAATAAAGAATGCCAATTAGGCAACTCAGGCAGTCTTATTTAGGTGTAGTGCCTGTTACAACATCCTCTTTCCAACCAATTGCTTCCCATTAAAGTTATTTTGAAAGAACTTCACTCCAATGTATTAGCAGACAATGAGAAACTGTTTCTTCCCTATGAAGCTCTTTGTGTTATGTTCATAGTACACAACACACTTAAAAAGTTTGGCACAGTTCTGGCACTGTCTTATTATGGGCCAGTTGTAAGCTTTCACTGCAGATGAATGGAAAGCGGAGATATGATTGCAAAGCACAGCCAAAAAGGACAAGGTTTATAGCATACCTTACCAACAATTCAAGTTACTAAGCTCCTTCTTCATTCTTTGGAAAATAAAGGCATGTTTTAAGTGACTAACATAAATTTCACAACAAAAGCAAACCCATTTGACCGGAACATAACTGATTCAATATTAAAAGAATAATGAAAATCCATCTTGTTTCTCTACCTGGCTACACCTGGCCAGCCCTGAGATTTCATTTCGGTTGAAAACAATGTCTAAAAGTATTTCGCAAACAGAAATATCCTAGTGTATTTTTTTAAAGGAATTGCATACAGGTCCATGTGCTGCGTATTTTATATGGCAAGGACAGTACATTAATCAGGAAAGGGAGGTAGAGAAGCAAGATGAACCCTTGATGGCTTTATACTAAAAAGAACTCTACCCATAAACACAGTCGCTCTAGACATAAGAGGTTTGTTTATATTTGTGGTATTATATTACTTAGTATCTGTTTTCATTACTTTGAAGAGTAGAAAAAAATAATCTGTTGGCATTATTTGGAGCACCTATAACATTACGTCATATCTGCATCAAGTGACCTCAAGGGCCTGGACCAATTGCTCTTTGCTTTGATACAGCTAGAAGTTATTGAGCTCAATGCAGGAGTGACAGGGTAAAATTCTAGTCTGTGTTATACAGTAGGTCAAACCAGATAATCACAATTGCCTTGCTAGCACTGTCCATATGACTGAAACCAAACTAATGGCTAAGATAAGAAGTAGTTTCTCTGTATTAGTGGATGTAAAAGCAGCCTGCTATTCATAGCTACTTGGTTTTAGGAAGAGAAGATAAAATTAAATGTGCTTCCCAGAATGAAACTTTGGAGAAAGATCTCCAGGATCCAGCAAGTGAGGGACCAGCCATGTGCCTGAGTCATCTACACCTATGTTGGTTAAAGCAAGAGGAAACATGGTGATACAAGATAGCACTTTTCTTCCTTTAGATTGTAAGGATGACTTTTATTTTTATAAAAACATCCAGGAAAGTAAACTCTCAATAACAAAACACATGACTTCTCTTGGAATCACTTGCTATCTTAGGAAAACAATCTGGTCTATATAACAGGATCATATGGAAAGCACATCAGCTTATGAAGGAAATAGAGATGTTTTATATTGTCAAGTAGCAAATTACATTTAGATAATTCAAACAAGTCTGGCCTGTTTCTCCTTTTGGTAAAAATATCTGACATTTTACTTTTCGAATGTGTGATGGTAAATAGGAAGAATAAAGGGCAGAAGAAATGAGCAGCCTGAAGCTGAAGCCACAACAACCTTTTGATGTCATAGAACTACAGCCTACATTCCTAAAGGAGATGTCAGAGCAAATCAAAGAATAATTGAGGAGTTGTACACTGAAAAGTAGGCAATGATGTGTATTGCAAGGGTTTTGTTTTGCTTTGCATCATTTATTGAAACAAATTCCAACATTTAGCTAGAAAAGCTGCTCTTCGGTCAAATAGCTCTTGCTCTGAGAAACATTTGCCTAAGTGACTTTCAACTTCCATCTCCTTGCTTTCATCAATTTACTTCTATTCCCTAATTTTACTATAAATCATCCTTCTCAGTAATCATTACTTTCAAATGAAAAGACCACTATAGATCCCATGGTTTGTTAGTCTGTTTATCTAGTTTAACTAGTCCCTTATAAGTTAGCTCCATCCTATAAGCATTTTACTGTTTTTGCTCAACTTTATCCAGTCCAAAGGGGATTACACTTTTGCAGCTTTATGTGATAGCTATCTGTTAGTGACAGGTTAGTGACCAGAACCTTATGAAAAAAAAAAAAAGAAAAATGAACAGCCCCTGGAATATTGATAAAACAAGTTTATAAAAACAGTCCACGTACTTGGGGAGTACTTGCAAGACAGTTCTTGGCAAACTGTATTCATTACCTTAATATCCTGGAGTATGTGTACAATACAGCGTAACGTTTAGATACTAAAAGAATAATGCATAGAAAAAACAGTCTCAAGCCAATACATGCAATACTACTACTATAAGGTGCATTATTTCAAAACAATCTGAGTTGATTTAAGTCAACATGTAAGCCAAGACTCTTTGCTCTCCAAAACCAGGTATTTTTTATTCTGAATGTTCTTATAGAAAAGTGTGCGCAGAAAACAAAAAACCCTCCAAAGTCCAAAAAACATGCTGAACAAACAGAAGTCTGGTCTCTAATGTTTCAAAATTCGGTATTTTTAATTCCTCTTTGAGGACCCCAAATTACCTTTTCAGCTCTAACTTCCATTTATTAAATAGAACTTTAACATTTTCAAACAAATTTTGAAGTGATGAAAACCTCAAGCTACTGTCAAGGTCACTCAAATATCTAGAACATGGATGAGAAAGGACACTTTCTGAAGAAGGTTCCACTCATAATGTTACAAGACTACATTAAGAATAATTTCATAATGCTGCATTTGCCTCTCTATTGACTACAAGGAAGTTTACATGACAAACTCACGGGATGGTGTTTATTTTACTGGCACCCATGTTTAGTTCCTTAATGTCTATAAACAATTTTTATCTATGACGGAATGTTGTCTTCAGGTAAATGAGATACCAAGTAAGACAATAATTTAATGCAGTATATAAACTCCTATAATTTATTGAAGAACCTAGGTGACCTAAAAGTTGAAAGCTCGTTTTGCAAAGGGCCTAAAGAATTGCAAAAAAAATTATCAGAAACTACTTTTATCTAGAGGACAACCTAAGACTGAAGAGTTCCTCATATGCTCAATGGCGACTATTTGGACTCTTTCAGGGATAACGTATCCTTCAAAAAGCTATGTTTCTGCGTATGTAGGCTGATAGATAGATATGCAGAGAGATAAAGGATTTACCCTGTATTTCAAACATGCCAGTAAAACAATCTACATATTACTGATCTTAATATATGCAAATACTTAATTTTAAATTATATTCATTTTTTATGAAGACTAAAGTCAATCACTTCACACGGATGGGCTGGTCAGCTGAGTCAGTAGCTTCTGCAACTTCACAGTTTGCTATAGCCTAGGTTAATTCATCTAATTTTGCTCTCTCATCCAATTCTGTTGCCTTTCCAGGTTTCTTACATGTCTAACAAGCATAAACCCAGAACAGACCCTCTGTTCATCTTCTACAGTTTACTTTCATTTTCTTCAGACACATTTTTCTGAACTTTGTAAAAAGTTTTAAAAAATACGATTACATTGTATGGATATACTTTCTTTCTGCACACACTCAGTTACTCTTCCAAGGAATTAATTAGAACAGTCTTTTGACAAAGCCTTCCCTTTAGAATAACTATGTTGACTCTTCCTTTCTGAGAATGCATTATATTTTCAACCATTCTAGGCAGTGTAAAGGCAGACTCCCTGGTCTATAATTCTTTGAATCATCTTTAAAATCTATTTTAAGGAAGTTGCATTTTTCATCTTCCATTCTTGTATTTCCAAAAGCATCCTAAGCAATACGATACCCATTGTTTTAGCATTTTGACAGTTTTAATTTTCAGCTCCTTCCTGGGCTAAAACCACATGGTCCCAGCAGTATGCAACTGTTAATTTAATCAAATTCCTCTTTTATGGCATTTTGAATATAGACAGTTTCCCTGACTTGTTCCCTGGAGAGAAAAAACAAAACTTCCAACATTTCTGTACAGCAGAAAGTGAAGCAGACAACTAATTAGGATTTAAACATAATTTTATCTTTTTCAGTAGCCCTTTTTTTGTATCTTGCTCATCTATTAACTCCTTCCAGTGTCTCTTTGAGAAGATGTGCTTAAAAAAATACTATTTTTTTTCTCCATTAAAATCTTTAGCAGGCATTACCATAGTTATATATTTAAGTTAGAGTTTATGGACATCTACTTATTTCTTGCTTAGAAACAATACTAACTTACTATAATAAAATATTTTGCTCTTTAAAGTGATTTTTAAAAAGACTTCTACAAAACTAGCTTCTTGATTTGTATGAATTTTATTTTTTGAACTTTAATATTAATGTGATTCCCCCCACACACACACTCTTACAAGGATATGAATTTTACCACATTATGATCTCTACATCACATCTAGGTTCTATGCATTGTTCAGGACTAATTTAAGCAAGACTATGCAATTTTCTGATTATTTTACATCACCTGTTGCACCTACTCCATCTTGATACGGGTTGACTACTTTGTGTTCAGTTTGCTTTCAGTAACGTAATATTTATCCAGTTTATCCATATAAATCATTTACACATACATATTACTTGAATTCATAAACAGAATAAATTCCTTGTCTCCAAGAAAGACCAAAGAATGATACAGAAATAAGCATGGTAAACAATTAAATATAGCAAAAAAAAAAAAAAGTTCCTCTAAAATGCATTGTTAACTCATGGAACTCATTGCCTGTAGATAAACCAAAAACTAAATATGCAGTCTTGGTATAAGCTATGGTCATAGTTCATTTATAATGTATATATAATCAAAGTTCAGGACATGAAAATAAATAAATAAATAAATGTTGACTAGATAGTCCCAAGAAAAATAAATCGTGCTATTGGCACATAACTCTGGAAGAGTGGACTACACTTTCCCTGAATTTCTGTCTCTCTACCACCATGCACAGAGCATTAGTCTTTATTAAACACCAAATCTGAAATTAGACAAAACTTCACACAAATGTGAAAGTATATTTTTAACTAGTTCAGAGCAAAACATGATGACACATTCATCTACCATTTCAATCAAACATAATTTTGTTCCCTCATGACTAATGACTGATTAGTGAATTGCTTTTATGCCAAAATAACTGTTTCTAAATAAGTTTTTAAATAGATATAATGACTGCAAAAAATTACAACAGGAAAAAGGGAGCACATACCAACAACAGTGTTCCAGATTTCTTTCAGCCTATGTATACGTTGACTTGTGAAGGCAATACAGAAAGTTTTAGGGAAAGGGTTCAATGAAAATTTGTCATTGGGGAGAAAAAGGAACTAATTACTTGAAATATCTAATATTTAGTGCTTCTCAGAAAATATTTTGGAATAGTGAATCTCAGCAGATAGTGTTATTTGCAAAGATACTTTCCCAGCTCTGTTTCGTTTGTTATTTAAATTCTCCAGAAAGAGAGCTACTAGAGTTCAGCTGAAGTTAAAATTGGAGATGGGCATGAAGGGTAACAAGAAAGGTTTCTATAAGAATACAAGCAACACAAGGAAGGTGAAGGAAAATGGGGGAACATAGTGATAAAGATACGAAAAAGCCTTGCTACAGAGTGACTTTGCTTTCTTAGTCTTAATAGGCAAGGTCTGCTCTCTGGCCTCCCTCGTCCCTACAATGAGTAGCAGACAGATTCCAGGGGTGGAAGTGCCACCTACAATACAGGAATACAAAGCTAGAGGCCACTTCAGTAAATTGGATGCACACAAGTCCATGGAACTAGACGGGATGCATCCAAAAGTGCTTAGGAAGCTTTCAAACATTGTAGCAAGACCTCTCATCTTTGAAAGGCCATGATGTCAGGAGAAGTCTTGATAACTGAAAAAGACAAACTTCATGTCCATCTTCAAGAAGGGCAAGAGGAGGATCTAGGGAACTGCAGGATGGTCTTCCTAACAGGAAGGTTATAGAGCAAATAAATAAATAAATAAAAGCTCACAGTTCACAAATTGGAGTGAGCTGTTTATCACTGATAGGCATGGCTGTCGTTCATAGGAATCTTGACAAAATGGAGAAATACACTGACAGAAACTTCAGGAATTTCAAGGAAGGCAATGCAACCTCTGGCACCTTGGGAGGAAAAATTCCATGGAACAGAACTGGTTGGGGACTGACTGGTTGGAAACACGCTTGCAGAGAAGGAGCTGAGGGTCCTGATGGACAAGTTGAACAGGAGTCAGCAGTGTGCCCTTACACCAATGAAAGTAAACCATATACTGGTCTGCATTAGTAGGAGTGTAGAAAGGATGTCAAGGAAAGTGATTCTTCACTTCCACTGGGTATTATGAAAGCACATCTGAAGTACCATGTCTGTTTTGGGCTACCCAGTAAGAGAGAGAAATGAACAAACTGAAGTGAGTCCAGTGGAGAGGCATCAAGATGGTCAGGGGGCTGGAGCACATGATGTGTATGAAGAGGATGAAAAAGCTATTTTCAGGCCAGGAAAGGGGCTAAGGGGCAAACCTAGCCGACTCTGTTATTAAATGGATGGTTACAGAGAAGCCAGAGCCAGACTCTTTTCAGAGCTGAGCAGCAAAAGGCGAAGGCCAATTAACACAAGCTGCAGCAAAGGAAATGTGATTAGATGCCACGAGGAAAAAAAAAAAAAAAAAAAAAATATTACCATGAATTCGTGATCAAGCACAGGAACAGGTTGCCCAGAATATAAAAAACACTAATGCATAAGCATATATATACAAGTGTTGCAAATGCTTGGTCTACTCAACAAATGTCCCCTAGCGTAGACCGCATCTTTTGATGTTTGACTGGTCAGTCATTGGTGTCTCTGCTTCAGATACTCAGCTAGTATAAACTACATTAGAAAGTTACTTTAGTGTAAATTAAGCTAATTGTTTGATAGGAGTGACAATTGTTTCATATTTCCGAAGACAACTACTTGGCAAGAGTCAACTCAGCCTTGTTTACATCATTCTTTCCTCCCAACTGTTTTTTTAAAATACTGACTGTAGATCTTGGCAGGTGAAGACAAACTATTTCAGTCTGGAAAATTCATACTGTGGAACTGCCAACAAGCTGAAAGAATGCGAGAAAACTGAAGAAACTATTGAAACAATCCAAAATAAATCAGCTTCATATTAATTAACCAAGGACATTCAACATGGCAGGACACTAGTGTGCATTAAATACTAATAGTCCGTTTCTGTTAGAAAAAATACATTTCTTGTCAACACCTTTTGACAGCTGTTAGCAGATTGTCAGGGGAAGTTTGCTGACAAAGTATTTCTTTCAGAGGGTGAAAGGTGTCTGAAAGTTTAATTGCCTATCTTCTGTCTTCTAAATCCTTTATTCTTGGAGTGGTTTGCAAGACAATGGACCTATAAACAACAACCTGAAGACAGCAGCCTCAGGGCCCTGAGGGCACAAGGAGACTTGACTCTCCCTGCCCATCTCCCCCAGGACCCCATCTCAGCCAGCCTGTGGCCATCAGGCCCTGCCCGTAGGATGGGGTCTCCAGCTCCGCCGCAGCTCTGCTCTGCCCCGCCATGGGCCCACCCGTGGGCTGACATCCCGGCCTGGCCCCACGGAGGTGCCCGATGCCCCGGGCTGGAGCTGCCCCGCTCCCCGGCTGGGGGCAGTGGGATCAGGCCTGGCTGCGACGCCCTGGCCTGCAGGCCCCACAGCTCCCCGCCTCCTGCGAGCCACTGCTCCACACAATGCCTTGACAAGCAGTTGTATTAATATGGATTTTTTTTTGGCGTGTGTCCCTGTGCATGAACCACAAATTTAAGGAATCGGGGAACGCAAGGCACAAATGCAGTCCCTGGAGAACCTGCTCCCATGTGTTCTGCGGTATTTGAGGATGTATGTGCATACTTTTGCGTTACGAATTTTGTGTTGCAAGTTGAAAGTAACCAGTGCAGATTTAGACAATGTTCAGAGATTTTTATTTCCTCACAGCCAAATAATTTAGAAAAGTTTTACAGGCACAAAATCATTTATGTATAGCTGGAATTTTGGCAGCAAAAGTGAAAACCCAATTATCTACATAAAGCCATGCAAATAACTTTGCTATTGAATGCCTTCTATGACCTCCACTCATCTTCATCATTTTTCTCTTCTAAGACATTTGAGATTCACTTTTCTCTGGACAGAAGGTTTTTGTAAAGATCTGCAAGCAGTGTTTTGCCAATATATCTGTATCCGCCACCCAAAAGCAATCTACCTGCCCAATTAAAACAGAAGTTCATACTAAATCAATATTAGACGTTAATGTTTTTCTCTTACTGAAATAAGCAGCCTTCTGCTTCAAGTAACACAAAACACACACCATGACTCAGATTGTGTTTGAATTACTGGTTCAAAAAAGGAAAGCAAAATAAAAGCTATATTTACAAAACTACTGGAAGTATGACCTCATTTTTCACGGCAGCTCATGTGTTGAGACACTCACCCAAGACAAGGTCACCATGGAGTCTAACGGAGTCTTGAACTTGCTTTACTGACATGACTCAACAGATTTATCTTGACCTAAAACCAAGTCTTTGCACTCTTCAGAGTATTTCAGTTCAGAATCCCGCTCAAGTTATCCAGCAAAAACAGATGATCCCAGCCAACAGCGATGAGACCCTCTGTGCTGGGATGCCTGCTCCCAAAGAGTAGTGGATAGAGCACAGCAAAAAAAAAAAAAAAAAAAGATCTCACCATCAATAGGAAAAACCTGACAGGACAGGATGTCTTGTCTGAGCTCATTTCACCTTAAACTGATTGTAGCTTGTTTAGCAGTGATAGTCATTGCCTAGTAATCAGGTACTTATTGCTTGAACTTGATCTAACTTCATTTTGGCTGATAACAAATGGTTATTCAGTATGGATTGAATTGTCTATGATTCTAAACTAAAATGTGGCATGGAAGAGAGTAGATAAATGATGACACCAGAGTTCTTGGACTATAAATACTAATTCTACCCGCCCTGCCTAGCCCCCCCTCACCCCCCCAAAAACCCAACCCCAAAAATCAAACCAAGACTTAATGGTCCTGGTCACTTCTAAACTAAACTTGAGCACACTTCACATTGATTGCCCCCATCAGATGCAACCAACCTGACTCTTCCTTACTCCAGTATGAGAAATGGCTGGGCACATATCTTTGTTTTCCATGCATGTATGTGGACAGATGACTGGTAATCAATATACAGGGTGTACTACTGTCTCATTTTCTTGAACCTCTCCCTCTGCAGTGAAGAGAGCCACCTCCAGAACCTTTTCTAGATTAAAAACCATTCAGCAATATCTACTAAAATTAGTAAATAATTCAAGGGCAGTTAAAAATATGTTTTGTGGTAGCCTTACTAGTTAGCAAATAGATAAAACATTTTCAGCTCCAGTTGAGCTGCTATGTTTTTCTCCTTTACTCATGTCAGCAACCCAAGGACAGTGCATACACTGTCATGTAGACACAGTTCACAGAATCACTGAAGAGCTGAGGTGGGAAGGAACCAGTGCTAACCAGAGGAGAAGGATCACCTCCCTCCCTCAACCTGCTGGCAATGCCCCACCTAATGCAGCCCAGGAGGCTATTGGCCTCCTTTGCTGCAAGGGCCTGTCAACTTGGTGTTCACCAGGACCACCAGTTCCTTCTCTGCAAAGCTGCTTTCCAACCAGTTTGTGAAAGACATTCACTTCCCATGTAATTACTTGAATAACTTCATGGCAGATCTCTGCTGTCAGTGTGGGTCCAGAATAAAAACAAGAAATGGCAGTATGGGACTCTGCTGAGTGATTAGGGTAGTCATCTGTTGCGGGAAGGAACTGGGTGCCAGTATAGCTTAAAGCAAAGTATTACCTTATAATTCCCATTTGCAATGTTCAAATCTCTTTTCTTTGACTGTCATACGTCTGGAAAACTGTGAAACAATGAACCCAAAAGTCTGGAACACTGGGGAGTGGCATATATCTGGATGCATGGAAGAATTTTGATTGTAGGACCTTAACAACATGTCTCAGTTGTCCGAAGAAAAGAGGTTAGAAAAAGAACCTTACTTCACAAGTGGTCTAGAGGGCTTGACATAAACCAGTGGGCTCAAACACAGCAAACAGGTGGGTACATAGCACATGGATTTTGTCTGGGACCGTGATATTTTAATTGAACTACCCTGTAGGAAAAGTGCTCACCACAATGTAGCCAACACTGTCAATGTGGCAATTATTTTCAGTTACATTTTTTCTCATAAAAGTCGTTAACTTACCTCTAAAATGTAAACATATCATAGCATTCATAAGTCTACACCTCAGATGCAATTTAGTCTCAATCTGGAAAAGCAATTAATTTAATCTCATCTTTAAATCCGCAAGCTTGGTGAAACATTAAAGCCCATTTAGCAAATTTATAATAAGTGAAACTCATCCAATGAGGAAAGGTGCCTATTTGCTTGTGCTTGTAACTCTAACCCTATCTCACAAATGGCTCAATGACACCATAACCAGAACGAAGCTGGGCCGGGCACTGAACAATGCACCGAACCACAGCTTAGCATGCACGCACTGCTCTGGTGTCCTGGTTCAACCCCAGCCAGCAGCTAAGCCCCACGCAGCCGCTCGCTCACTCCCCGTCCCGCAGCGGCGTGGGGGAAGAGAATTGGAAGGGTAAAGGTGAGAAAGCTTATGGGTTGAGATAAAGACAGTTTAACAGGTAAAGCAAAAGCTGCACAATTAAGCAAAGCAAAACCAAGAGTTAATTCCCCACTTCCCATGGGCAGGCAGGAGTTCAGCCATCCCCAGGACAGCCGGGCTCCATCTCGCCTAACGGGGACTTGGGAAGACAAACGCCATCGCTCCCAACGTTCCCCCTTCCTCCTTCTTCCCCCAGCTTTATCTGCTGAGCATGACATCCTTTGGTCTGGAATATCCCTGGGGTCAGTCGGGGTCAGCTGTCCCGGCTGTGTCCCCCCCAACTCCTTGTGCCCCCCCAGCCTCCTCGCTGGTGGGGT
>JAVJGG010000027.1:19766945-19800256 GCA_035590195.1 Aviceda cuculoides
GGGGAGAAGCAGAAAAGCCCTTGGCTCTGGGTAAGCCCTGCTCAGCAGGAACAAAAACATCCCTGTGTTATCAGCACTGTTTCAATCACAGATCCAAACCATAGTCCCTTACTAGCTACTATGAAGAAAATTAACTCTGTCCTAGCCAAAATCAGCACAACTGGGTACAACTACTGGTACAATACAGAGGAATTAAGTCTGTCTGTCTCCCCATGTGCAAATAAACACCATATTTAAACAGTCACAAGCAGTTCAGAATCTGGTCCTTAGTATTTCCATCTTCATTACAGTCACATTTCTGCTTCTAGAGCCAGATCTCATCAGATTCTAAATAATTCTGCTTATGGTAATTTCCGTATTTTTCAAGACCTTTGCAATTCTGTAGTTATTGATGTTAACTACAAAAAGAATAATCCTCGATTTCTCCAGTAATGAACCACTGAGTTATGCCATGATATTATCTCCCCAGACCCTGAGGGTGACTTTGAAAAGAATGTTAGTTATCTCTAATGGAGATATGTAAACAGATGTTATATTTTCCATCTGATCAAGCTTTTCAGAACAATCATTAAAGTCACTTACCCATATGGAACATCGTATGTACCTACTGTTTAACTGGGCAAAGCACATTCATTGGTCTGAGGAAAATATACGATCCGTGATAGCTAAGGAAAGACTAGGAATCTGAACTTTATTTTCTCCATTACCCTCTGGAAATAAGTTAGGGTTATCTGAATGAAACTTTTTAAGACCTCTATCTCATCTGCACCAGAACAGAGAGTGTGTGCAGATAATCAGGAAGATCTTACGGTTAAAATAACTAAATCATTCCCTTGCCTGCTGGCTTTGACCCCATCTTCTGCCAAAGTGTTTCTATGTTCTGCTGGGGAAGCCATTTAAAACAACATTATCACATGTGGTATTGCATATGCCTAATTTTCTCACTATCCAAATTGAAAACATTGTGTCTAATTCACAGCAAAATCAAAAAAACCCTCAAAATACAGCTGGTGTCAACCTGAATTTTCTTATACACTTCATGTGCTTTATAAGACTGAGCAAATCCCGAATTATCAAGCGTGGATAAATTAAGCATCCAAGATCAGTGTGAAGGTGGGTTTAGGTTTTAGGTTTGTTTATTGTTTGTCTTTTTTTTGGTTGTTGTTATTTCTCTGTGCTCTATTTTGCCCTAGAGTTTGTTATCCAAGTGATCGTGTTTCCCCTCTCCCCTGCCGGTTCCCAGCTGCACTCCCCTTACCCTTTCTTCCCCAGAATCCATCTAGACAGATGGATTTATATAACCACTAATGCCCAGTTTCTAAGGTACTCGGATTCAAAATGTAGCTGTATTAACACAGTGCTGTTCCCAAGATAATGCAGTCTGTTTCTCAGTTTGGCTTCTTATTCTGGGGCATAAAAAAGAAAGAGTATGTGCTTTCAGTTCCAGTGCACAAACAGATCCAAGGATGGAGCACTTGTTACAGCAAAAGGCTGACTTCACCTCGGAGATAATCATGCTTAATCCCTGGGAAAACAGTACCCATGTACTTTGGTTCACAGAAGGAGAAGAACCTTCAGCATGTGCAAGAAAAATTAGCTCTTTGAAGACTTTATTATTAACTCTAGTAAATATAGAGAGAGAACTCTGTGAACTCTGAATTGTAACTCAGCCAAATTTGTTTGCATTTTCAGAAGGACTACCCTTAATGAAAGTCATCTGGCTCTTCTAGAAGTGCTGGAATATCAGGAATACAGAAAAGAATTCCAGGCTTGGTTAGTTATTTTTCAAAATAGATACTGTCTATTCACGCCCTAATATCACTCCATAAATTACTAAATCATTCTGCCTAAAACTGTGAAAACACAGAAACTAAGTATTGGATCAATTAGCCCGAGACACAGAAATGCAGCATGGAAAATTTTACCTTAACATGTAAATTTGTCAAAGTTACAGACTGAAAAGTGATTGTACAGGTAGAATCAAGTAATTCTAATAGTAGTAGGTGTTATCAGCTCCACATACCACACTCAGTTGTGATGGCTACAACAGAATAATTACAATGTCTTCCTCCAGTTAAGTAACTTTGGTTTGTACTAAATCTCAAATTTACCTTAATCAAGCTTTTTCCTTGACATACACTTACAATAAACATTTCTTACATAAAAAAGATAATTTGTTTGTTATAGCATCAGTAATATAAAAAGAACTGTTGACTTTTTTTCTAAATCCGCTTGACTCAGGTTCCCAGAGCATGCTGCATCGGTACGGGTTCCTTTGTCCTCCTTGCAGCTGCTCCTACTGGCTCTGCTCTCCTCCACCTCCACCTCTCCCTCGTTTACTCTCCACATCGGCCCGTTTCGGCCTCCATTCCTCAAGTTTCTGGTTACAGTCCCATTCCCCTGGCTCAGACATCTTGCCACTCACATCTTACTGTGTTTCTGCTGCTATAACTACTTCTGTCTTAAGAGAAAGGCATTTCTCGAGCCTCCTTCTGGATCACATTTAGGTAATATTACAGATACTGAGAAATACATTGTCATACCTAGAGATTCTCTAATAAAAAGTAAGTTAGCACTTCTGTTACTAGGTGCTTCAGCATCTGACTGAGGGTTGATAAATATGTTATAAGGAATATATGCTAGCCAAGACACTTTTAAAAACAGCTTGGATGGTGCTGTAAAGGGGAAACCAGCCACCAGTCACCAGACCAGATCTAGCACATTCATGTTAATTAATTTTTGTACTTCATTAAAGAAACTAGGATTTCTAATTTAATAGGCCTTGGATTTTACTTCCCATCCTTGTCCTGTGGCAGTCCAGAGTCTAAGTATCTTAATGACAGTATGCAACCAATTAGCACAGAACTTCATTTATTATACTCATGTTGATATTAAAAGTAATGAGATAAAGTGCATAGTAAAAAACCCAGCAAATAAACATGGAGTAGATGCAAAAGACATTACTTCTTTTAGAGCCTTTAAAATACAACTTTTTTTGAAGAATACCTTTCAATATGGACAAAGGATGGTTACCATTAAATACCCATTATCGATCACCCTTGATGTTTGTTTTGAGCAGAATGCTGACGTTATAACTCATTCCAAGATAAAGAGACGAGTCTGTGTTATTGTAACTGCTACACTTGACTGATAATAATTTTTTTCCCCTACTGAATATTCTTAATGACATCAGATTTCATTTTATTGTGCTGTTAGTAACTAATAAAAACAATAAACAACAGAGTATGAGTTTCCAAACAAAAAGCTGTTGCATTTAGTGAGTCTGTACTGGCAAAGTCTCTGCAGTAGTAGGTGTTAAGGGCTGAACTTCAGCAAATATGGAATAAAACAAGAGATGACAGTCTCTGCTGTGCCTCAGAGATTGTCTACATAGCACAGGCATCATTAAAAGGAGCTACTGCTCAAATCTGAAGCACGATAATTGCCCGGCACTAGCTCCCTGCCTGCCTCTGTGCATCCAGGTTAAACCCCACTGCCAAGGGGAAACTGCAGAAAGGCGCTGGGAAGGTGGCGTGACGTTGTTCACGTAAGGAGCCAAGCAGTCCGCGGGAGCTACTTTGGGCCGTTTCCCAGTTCTTTGAGATAGAATCCATAAGCCTGAGGCATAGCTTTGGTCAAATTTCATCTCTCTCATACCAGAGCCCTTGCTACAGGAAAAATCTGTGCAACTTGCAGTAATATCCCTGCCCGCCTACAGACAGTAACACCACACGTAATACCCAAAGCCCACGTGCTATGTTTTGATAACATATTTTAGTACACTAGTCTCTCCAGCAGTCCTGCTTTCAGCAAGATTCCTTACGCCAGCATTTGCAAACATCCCCAAGACGAGGATCTCACAGACTTCCGAGCTCAGTGGAATCCTTGTCCCCCGTACAACTGATGTGGAGTTCTGTATAGGTAGAATCAAGCGATTCTAGTAGTAGTAGGTGTTATCAGTTCTACGTTTTTTAACAGTTTATGGGTTTTTTTTAAAAGTTCTGAGGGTTGTCAGCCCAGAGTCAGGGGCTATAAAATTCAAATTGAAAAACCTCACCTACTGCACTTATAGAACACAAATTTAGTTTCCCCGTGATATCAAGCAAGCTTTTTACACAAAAGAAATTTAAGAATACCTCAAAGTCCAGACTTCTCAAATTAAGTTTTTTTCCTTACTAATAGTTAACACCTGATGTGAAAGTCATTTTTAAATTCTTTTGATCCCAGTCAATGAATTATGACAGATTATTAAGAACAGGTCTATTTACACAAAGTGCATTTACATTCAAATTAACCTTATTTAAATGCAACCTTGATTATTTTTCATGCTAATATACCAATTTTAAAATTCCCTATTAATTTCTTTTCTGACCAAATACATTTAAAAAGGCCAGCCTTGAAACAGTTTTCAAAATAATGGATACAACAAATCTGAATAAATTTTGCAAAAGTACTAATCAAACATAATGATTCATTAAGACCAGTTTCAAACGATTAAAAATATAAAACCTGACACTTTCCAAGATGGTCTTAGTAAATAATATTATCTTTGCTATAAATTTATTTTAAAAATGACTTTAATGAGTGAACCATCTTTCCCCCCCCTCTTCTGAAGAGTCCTTTAGAGTGTTGTTCCTAAGTGCCAACACCGTACGTGAATATTTATGGTTCATACTAGTCTATCAGCCTCCTGAAACAGTTTCAATGAATACACAGAATGCCCTTATTTTTGAAACCTGGAAAGTTTCTATCACAACAATGAAAATACAACAACTTCATCTATCTAATTTTGCACATAACTACCTGCATATGCCAGCTTGTGTCCCCTTAGTTAATGTTCACTGATTGTACAGACACTCAACCCAGACCAAAACAGACACATTATTAAAATATATTTTCAAGTGATTGCATACTTGAAAAGGTCACTGTACAGACTACAAAGCACTACAGGAATCACGCACACACAAAGGATTAAAAATTAAGCAAAAACAATTTGTATTTTTCAATATTGTACACTTGGCCTAGGAATATGTTTGCCTGCAAAACTGCTACACCTGCTACAGTAAGAGAAATATTTTCAAAAATATTTAAGAAATTTAGAAACCCATATCACATTCCTAAACGTTTCCTCCAAAATAAATAATTATTGATAAGTAATTACTGATTACATTTCATCACTTGGCTTCAACATTTTCTATACTTCAGGATATTCACTTCCTATTCCTCCACAGACTGCAAGAATTAAACAAAGAATGGATGGAATTTTTTGTAATTTAACTGTTGAGATCAGGCATGTGGGGGAAAAAAAAAAAAAAAAAAAAAAAAGGAAAGTGTGCAAAAGAGCTAAACATAACTTGCAGTTACATTGTATCTTCATAAAAAAGGAAAAATCCTGGCAGAGAGTAACCTAATATACATTAAGAAAAGCACCTGTAGATCAGGGCAAGGAAGGATGAAATCAGTTCCCAGTTACTAGCAACAGAGAAAATAATGCCAAATAAATTAGAAAAGATAATAATGACAATAAGTGGCCTAAAAATTGCTAAATAAACTCAATAAAATCAATAGGATATGTTAAATAGCAGAACAATTATGTCTTTTTGGAGACCTTTTTTCAACATCAATCTCAGCAGTTTTCTCCTTTTCTGGTCTCAAGTAGGGCCAGCTGAACCAAACTGGAGACTCAGATTTGTAAAGAAAAAAATTCGAAGGAAAACTGCACAGCTGACATCCTGACAACCACTACAAGAATTTAAGCGTTGGAACAGGTTGTCCAGAGAGGTTATGCAGTCTCCATCCTTGGAGATTTCCAAGACCAGGTTGGACAAAACCCACAATAACTGTCTATGAAATTAATATTGACCTAGCTTTGAGCAGAAGTGTGGACTAGAGTCCTCCCAAAGAGGTCTCTAAAATGTAATCAACAGGGTATATATGCTATAAATCTTAAATACTGATAGATGAGTTTGAAACCTTTATATATTTATCTATATAGAGAATAATATTTAAGATATCAGAGAGGTTTTATGTAGTATACATACATAGTACATTTCTATTAAAATACTCTCCGTGCAGCTTGCTGCTTTTCTTTTTTTTCCTTTTTTCATTTCCCTTACCCTTTTTTTCCACAATATTTCTCACTCAGAGATATTTGTCCCTCTACTTTCTTTCCAGTTTATGAGGCTGATCTGGACTGCAAATTCCTGAACTAGATCTCAAATACTTTCTAATTCTTCACAAATTCATTCCATACAATTTTTTGCTTTTTGTACTTTTGAGCTTTCTGTGTAAGAAAGTTTACTTTTCTGTTGCCCTGTAGTTGTGCGACTCCCTTTTAAAATTTCAGAGGTGAAATTATGACCACTGGGACAGAACATTTTTCCAAATACTAAGTATCACACTGAAGCATGTACTGCGAATAATTTCTGTGTTTCATTTCAATACAGAGATTAAAGAGAAATTGCATTTGCTCATAAAGGCCAAATCATGCTGCTGGTTTTCCAAGATTAATATCTAAAAGCTCACAACCTTCTTGTTAAGCAATAATGAAGTGATATCTGATTAGAAACATGTGCAAAAGTAATCTAGCTGGAGGAGTGAGTCACACAAAGGTGTCAAATAATCAGACAGAGTCAAGTAATCTCTGTGCCAAATTCTAGCTGAAACCAAGATAGATCCAACTGTGCTCTGACTTGGCCAGTGCTTGCACAATAGTTTGAAAGACTGGGAATGTGCAACATGCATTCTCTTTGAATACAAGACAGGGTTCTGTAAAGTATTTGTGCAGATAGAGAGAAAGTGTTTCTTTAGCCTGCTCTTTTGTACTTCTGATCTGACATAACACAATCATTCTCAGAAGTGTGAATATATTTAAATCTTCAGTTCTCTTTCAACATTTTGTATGTATTTCAAGCAATGAGGCTCTAAACTTGATGCAGAGTCAAGGAAGTGTAAATTCTCCATATCCCACCACAGTTGTTACATCATAAACTTGTCAGACGACCTCTTCATAAGAAGAAATTCAGAAGTAGGTAAATATTTAGCAAGATAGTGAAAGTCTATGTTCCAATAGGATTTCCTCAAGAAGGGTGGTTAAACTATGAATTTCAAACTTTTCCAAACGCTCAAACAAGAGAGGATGTCGCTTCAGTAAACAGGCAGGTTAATGACTTCATCTGGATAAAAGTTAGAGATCAAAACCTACTCCTTTTTTACAAAGTTTTATCATACAGTTAAATCCAAACAAGCAGGGTTTGTTTATTTGACACTTTAATACAAAGAAAAAAATGCCATTAAGGTGTTCTGTAGATGAAGAAAGTAAGATGCAAACACACCTTGATATGAAAATACATCATTGCCAGTTGCAGAGATTTCAAGGATTAATAGATCTATAGCTTATGCTGGAATTCTGAAGTCCCAGTGTCTGTTCATAATGCAGTTATTTTAATTCTCCCTAGGTTACCCATTAATTTTTATGCTGAAGAATGGATGCAGGTACTGAATGACCTGGTCAAAGCTGGTTTACATTGCTCATCTGTGAATCAAGCTAATCTGTAGGATTACTTAATCTACAAGGATTGTGTAGACAGGAAATTTGCAGGTGCTCTATAAAAGACATAAAAAAAATTATTACTAAGTCCTTCCAGTTATTGGTGTGGTCTGTGACTTTGGCATTATTATCCCTCAGATACCTGATGCATACTGGTTTTACTTATCTCAAAAAGGAAAAAAATAGCAATTTCACATGCACCATTTCTTCTAAAAGCAAGGGAAATTCTTCAAATTAGAAGAGATTATGATCTCCCAGAACTGCAGTATCATCACCATGGTTCTGGGCTTGGACCCCACAGCTGTATTTCTGGTCACTGTCTCTGTTACCAGAGCCTCTGGGGCAGATGTATGGAACAAAAACCCTAGAAAGGTACATGCTTTGCTTCCTCTCATAGATCTACCATCCTCTTTTACTTTTTTTAAACTGTTACTTCTGTGCTCTCTGCAATAGTCACTCCCACTGCGGAATGGTATCACAGCAAAGGGAGCCCTCTCCTCTAATTCCTTCTCTGGAAACAGCAGGTCACTCTGCAGAAAGTGGTCTGCCATGTTTTTTAATACATGAATTGATCTGTCGGTTAACTCCTGCCCACACAAATGCCCCATTATTTGTTACATTTTCTGCTGCTGTGGCTCATAGGTATTCTTCCTGACACTGCAGTAGAGCCTTACTGGCTATAACTAGATGTTTCTGTTTAAAGACATTTTAATTCTTCATGAAAGATTCCATTTCACAGTTTTGCATAGGTGAACTGTCAATATATGCCACAAAATGAAGCACAAGGAGGACAAAGGGTTTCTCAAAAATACAACCTAAGGCTGCAAAATAATTTGGTTTGTTTTCTGGGTCTTACTACGTTGCCTTTCTCCATAATCCAGGTAAAACCCGACCATTGCTACATCATTTGCAATAGAAAAATAACATATTTGATTGTCTATCTTGAAGCTAGTCAAGTAAAACAATGCATTCAGTTAAGCTGTGACCTTCTGTTTATACGCTGCTAAAAGCTTCCATCTAAAAGACACAGCAGCCAGCATGTTAATTGTTTTAATTATGGAGTACAAGTAGAATACACAAACAGAAGCCAACTTCAGTGTTGCAAAGAGCATTACATTTAGATGAGTGAAGAACAATTATAGCAAATGGCTTCAAGGATGACATTATCTGGTGGAAAAATAGAGGGAAGGGAGAAAAAATAAAAAATACCCCAATTCTTATACTGCACCTCAATACATTTCCAGTGGCCTACGACATTCTACCTCTCCAGAAAGAGTCCCATCCCCCACATCTTCTCTCTACTAGAGCTTGTATGCAACTCACCAGTTAAAAAGAAAGGCCATGAAAAATACTTTAGCTAGTACTTGACTGTTCTCTATTAAACTAACTGCAGTGGCTACAGAAGCCACAAGATGGCAGACTGTTTGTTCCCTGTTTCTCACAGTATAAACAAGATTGTGCTAGGAATCAGAAGGATGAACTACTGCAGCTTTATTAGCTCCATTATCTACTCAACAACACACACTTTCCTCCGAGTGCTAAGTCTAAGATTTTAATTGCAGCAACTATCGAAGTTTCAGGGGAAAAAAAAAAAAATCAAGGGCATCCATCCCTTTACAATCAATCTTTACAAACAGAACAGTGACCACTTTTACTTTAGTAGATCTCTGTGATCCTTTTTGTCATCCTTAGTATGAACTCCTCCTTCAGCTTTTCTAGACACACTTTCTGGCATCATACAGTGACTTGGTATCACACTCGTTTCCAGTTTCACACACTGAAAACTGTGTCCTGCAGAAGACAGATACAAGAAACTTGAAAGTAAATACCAGCTTTGCTCCTGCCATAGTTCACACTAGACCAGGATGTCCAGCAAGACACTTCTTGAGACAAATAAACATTGGCTATAAAATTCCAATGTCTCTTCCGAGTGTTTTGCAGGCTAATTTTACTTTTAACACAAAGAATATAATTATAAAATGTATCTATAAAACCCTTTCAAGTGAGGTAGCAAAGCAATACTACAGCTCCCTTAATAAAAACTCTTGAAGTGGCAATGTTTCTGGTTTTCAAATATTAAAGCTACATTTTATGTGGTGCTTATCTACCACAGTGACAGGATTTTAAAAGACGGTTTCCAATTCAATCCACAGCAGTCCCATCTACTGCTTATTGATGTTCCTAAGCTTGTGTAAAATTATATCGTGTTTTCTTTGCAGTCTGGGAATATTTCTCTGTTTTGGATTTTATTAAACCTAGTAATCTAAAAAGCTAAATTTGTCCTACACGAGTCAGACTGCAGTCAAATACTAGAGAAGAGCTTCATGAGATGAAATGCTGTTCTCCAGCCCTACCCCTTCAGATCTCTTCAGCAGAACTCTTGCACCCTGAAAGGACAGGGCACAGCTACAAGTTCTTACCTTTACTATACTGTTTTCTAGAATCAGTTCTTTAAGTTCACCAGCAAATTGTGTTTGATGAAGTGGCACAGGAACATAAGCATTTAGAAAATCATTTGGTGCACACTATTTATAATTACCCAATGTTTCACATCATTCTTAATGGTGCTAACCCAGGTCTCATGTAATATTGACCTATGTGCATCTAGTATAGAAGTAGTCCAGAAATATCTATATGATTAACCACCTCAATATAGTAGATTAAGACCTGTTATTAAGGGAGTTGCAGTTTCTGCCTCCAGAAGACAACTGCTTTGTACATGTGAAACAAAAGAAACATGCTTTTATTGTCTCTCATTCTTTGCCTTTGAAACTCCCTACTTTGGCACTTCAAAAAACAAAACCAGAAGGCAAGATGAAGATGATGACAGCAGAGGAAGACTTAGGGAGAAGGGGAAGGAAGACTGTATTTCTTACCACAAGGGTTTGTTGTGGCCATGAAAGATTTATGCAGGAAAAAAAAATTATAGATAGTAGTTTCCCTATCTAATGAGAGTAAAATTACATTAAGGAATTGAATATATTTTTCTTCCATTCAATTCTGTAATAAGGGACACTAGTGTTCAACAAGCTACAAAAGCTAGAAGGAAAGACCTGCTACAGCAGGCGACAGGGACAGCGGGACTGAGTGCACCCTCAGCAAGTTTGCCGATGGCACCAAGCTGTGTGGTGTGGTCAACATTTTGGAGGAAGGGACGCCATCCAGAGGGACCTGGACAGGCTTCAGAGGTGGGCCTGGGTGAAACCTCATGAAGATCAACAAGGCCAAGTGCAAGGTCCTGCACATGGGTCTGGGTGATCCCAAGCACAGATACAGGCTGGGCGATGAGTGGATTGAGAGCTGCCCTGCAGAGGAGGACTTGGAGATCCTCATATGGAGTAGCCTCAAAACAACAGATTTTTTGTGCACAACTGGTAGCACAGCATGCTGCATGCAGCCAACTGCAAGTCACATGAAAAGGAAAATGCTTAATTTCTGCCCCTCCTCATTAAAATTACACCCTGCAAAATTTTTGTGGCAGGCACTCAGCTTAAGTTGAGGCTAAATACATGGCACATCCATGGTGAATACTGACCCCTCAGGGGAGCTAAAGACTGGAAAAGTGAACATAAAATGTGACACGTACACAGTATATGTGATCTTTAAGTCAAAACTGCTGCTATCATGATAGCATCTGTGAGAGAAAAACCTGGGTTCACCAGTAAAAAGGTTCAAGAGAGACCTTATTTAGTCAATGAAAGACTTCCCTGAGTTCTCAGACTGCAAGAAACCTTCAACATCAGATTTTGAACATACACAATGATAAAGGTCTATGGAGATAAGGTGAGAAGGGCTCCAAACTCATGCAGCACAATTAAAAGCAGTCTCATTTGACTGTCAATAAGATAGTAATTTCTCTTGCTTGGAGGGGAGAAAAAAAAAAAAAAAAAAGAAAAAAAAAAAAGGGAAGAGGGCATCTAAAAGGCTGTTTCCAGGCTGAACTTCCATCCATTTAAGCATGTGGTATTGCAGGTGAAATACCTGCTGAGGTTAGTGAGAGATTATGAAACAGCACAAGTGGTTTCTGTGAGTCCCTGGTGCTAATCCAAGTCCACAAGGCATGAGAAGCAGCAGAAAGTAGTCTTAGTAAAGCAGACTGAACTTCACCATGAGGAGACAATTTGATTCATCACTCTTTAACCAAGGTCCCCAAAGCAATAAATCCAATCACCTACCACTATATGTTCACCCCCAAACAAATCTTAAGTAGAAGTCTAAAACAGGCTGGTCTGACTGTATGCATACCTTCTCTAAGGCATGATGAGCCTGCTTATGTCAGGTGAAAAAAGAAACTGTCAGACATTTTCACCATATTTTTCTCCTTTTTTTTTTTGCTTCTCACAGGCTCTTCAAAGCATGCTGCAAACTGAATAATATTATTTTTAATAAAATTTTACGTAAGCTGGAATAAACTTAATTTTCCATTTTCAGGTATTGCAAGTCATGATAAAATTCACGGTCTGCTAAAAAAACTCTTTTTTTTTTTAACCCCAGTAGGCAGCTAAGCACCACACAGCTGCTCACTCACTCCCCCGCAGTGGGATGAGGGAGAGAGTCGGAAGGGTAAAAGCGTGAAAACTTGTGGGTTGAGATAAAGACAGTTTAATAGGTAAAGCAAAAGCTGCTTGTGCAAGCAAAGCAAAACAAGGGATTCATTCACTGCTTCCCATGGGCAGGCAGGAGTTCAGCCGTCTCCAGGACTGCCGGGCTCCTTCACTCCTAACAGGGACTTGGGAAGACAAACGCCATCGCTCCCAACGTCCCCCCTTCCTTCTTCTTCCCCCAGCTTTATCTGCTGAGCATGACATCCTTTGGTCTGGAATATCCCTTGGGTCAGTCGGGGTCAGCTGTCCTGTCTGTGTCCCCTCCAACTCCTTGTGCCCCCCCAGCCTCCTCGCTGGCAGGGCAGACTGAGGAGCAGCTAAGGCCTTCATGCTGTGTAAGCACTGCTCAGCAATAACTAAAACATCCGTGTGTTATCAGCACTGTTTTCATCACAAATCCAAAACATAGCCCCATACTAGCTATTATGAAGAAAATTAACTCTACCCCAGCCAAAACAAGTATAAAACCAAAAAAACCAACAATCTGTCGGAGACACTACCTCTCGATCAAATATAAGAACATAAGAACAGCAATACTGGTTGGACCAAGTGGACATCTCCCCAATATCTTGTGTCCCACAGTAGCCAGAAGAGGAAAAAGGACAATTCCCACCCAGTTTCTGTATGTGGGTGTGCTGACTCCTGTTCTAGGAACTCATCTCCCACTCTCGTGTATGAGCAGAAAGGAGAGTTGAGGAAGGTCGCTACTGCAATTCCTTAACCAAGATCTGCACCACCTGAAACACCAAACTTTGGAAAGGAGTCCTTCCTCCACCCCAAGTAGCATGGGAATACCTGGAATGGAATGGAATATTTCAATTGGAAGGGAGCTACAAGGATTATTTAAGTCCAACTGCCTGATCACTTCAGGGCTGTCCAAAAATTAAAGCATGTTGTTAAGGGCATTGTCCAGAAGCCTCTTGAACACTGACAGGCTTGGGGCATGGATCACCTCTCTAGGAGGTTCCTGTTCTGGTGTTTGACCACCCTCTCGGTAATGTTTCCTGATGTCCAGTCTAAACCTCCCCTGGTGCAACTTCGAACCATTCCCATGTGTCCTGCCACTGGATACCAGCGGGAAGAGCTCAGCACCTCCCTCTCCACTTTGGTGCTGTGTAACCCCCCGATGCTACCACCTGGCACCCTAAGCTTATCCACACAACATAGCTGCTCTGTCTAGGTGCGCACCTCTCCCATCTGTCCTTGTCCAGAAGCTAATTTGGATGAGCTGGAGGATGGAGTGTCTTGGTAGCTGCAGACTGAGCAGGACTCCCTCTGCTCTGGCTGTTGCACCTGCGAATGTTCTTGGCTGATTTTACCAAGCTCAGAGACCTTCCAGACTACGGCCTGCTGGGATATGTGGCCCCCATGCCATGTGCACTGTCCTAAAGATGGCCTTTATACTGCATCTCCTCATCATTTGCTTCAAGAGTGGAAAATTCCCCATGATCCTATTTCCTCTTGCCTCAAGGTTACCCCATTGAAAGGGTGACTCTTGCCTGTTGTTCCATTTCTGTTCTCTTCATTTCTGGTCATGTTGGCCTTTTCCTGTGCTCTATTCTTTTCCTTATAATCTCTACTATAAGGGGAGGAGTTGGGGATTTAGGTTTGGGGATTGTTGGAGTTTTTTTAGCACTACTGAGGTGATCTTACCCGGGAACTATCGTGACTAAGATCTCTGTCGCAGGTACCCAGAGGCCACCTTGTTAAGTGTTCACCCAGTCTCCACCACCATCTGCACTTCTTTACAACCATTCACACTAGATTTCATCAGCCCTTTCATCTCACGATCTTTTAAGATCCTTTTGCAATTCATCATCCAGACTGTCTCTGCTACCTAAACTCACAACTTGTCATCACCTAATAAATATAACTCTCAACTATTCATCCCAGTGTCAAATTATGCCATATATGAACCCAACCTATTTTGGTTTTTTTTTCCCCTCTTCCTAAGTCTCAATCACCTACACTCAAAATCAGTACCAAGCTGCTACAGAGATTCTGCAAGTCATTTCATACGTATCATAATATGAAAATTCATGTTAGCATCATAAAGTTTGTCTTGTTTATATTGTAATGGCAAATCTACCTGTATTCCAGTATCTACAGATTTTTCTATGTTAATCATGACGGTATTTTAGATCTCTCCATTTCAGATTTACACAAAGTTTCCTCCTTCAACAATTTTTGCCTCCATTAGCACACACTACTGATAGAAAGATAAAAAAATTACATATTCATTTTAATCAAAGTCACGTGTGTTATGGAATGTTTAAACAGAATTCTGCCTTATTTCACAAGAATGTGACAAGTAAATTTTAAAATATATCAAATCTTGAATTTGTTTGGTTTGGATTTTTTTTGATAAAGAGATGTGGAAGAAAAGGTGGGGAAAAGAAAACATTTTCCAGAGGTTTTTTTTGATTTTGCTGTTTAACACTGTCAAATGAGTACAAAGCAGTTCATTCTGTAAATAATTATTCTGCATATGAACAGTATAAAAATTCTTTAAAATAATCCTCTACTAGAGCCTGCATTGCATTTAATTTTAAAAAAGGAAGATTCTGAAAAGAATGGAATTGTGAATGATTGTTATGACCCGATCACTATTATCACTCAAGCACCGCTACCAGAACTATAATATAATCCATTCCTCATTAAAAAATGCTTTATACTCTTTTGCACAGTTAAGTTTCATCTTCTGAACTTTAAAAGGATTTCTGCTTGAAGGTTAACTTAGAACAAGATATGATAATATCCATGAATTATAACTGCCCATCTACAAGTACCAGCATTAATGAAAATAAATTTTTTAAATCAGACTAATAACATAATAGGAGAAACTAAGCTCACTACACAAATATCCTGCAAACAGATATACATAGCATTATATACAGTCTATTATATTAATATCTAACACTGCCAGTAATAAATATTCCAGTGTTGTATTTAGAGATTATTATTGAAATTCTGCTTGCACTGAAGTCATCAGAAGACTTTGAACTTAACCAAGCTTTTACTGAGTCATATTGAGATACTATTTTTATTGCATTTTTACCTTTTCCAAATATGTATTTATTTCATGCAGTTTAATGTGGGACTCCAAACCGTGAAGTTGAGACATGGTAAGAACTTCCATACTCTTGCAAACATTCAATATTCTTCTTTCATAATTGCTATGTTTACAGTAAACATTTTGATTTTCAATTTGCTTTTAATCAAATAAGAAAATACAATGCAGAATGAATAAGACTTCATCTGTAGTCTCAAATATAATACTACATAACACTCATATGCACCACAAAATTAATATAGCCATATTTATATTCAAAATGAATTATCCCTTACTTCAGAACGCTCATCTGAGATGTTGCAAAGAAGACTCCATGATTTTTGATTTTCAGCAAAACCAACTAAATTATATTTGCTGACACTTCAGAAAGCATCAGTAAGAACTGACTTAGGCTTTTAAAACATCATATACTTGGCTGTGAACCAATAAAAATTCTGAAAACATATTCATAACAAGTTCCCAAACCATTAGTGCAAATTAGGAATGATACAAAACATACGTATCTAACACGAATCTCTTAGACACAACCACATGCAGTTGCTGATTAAGTTAATCGTATTACTTACAACAGCCAAGATAGTTTGACTGACACATTACCTGAAAACAATTCAGTCTAGTTTTGTGCTTCTTCAGTAGGCGCTCTTCCAAACTTTGTCTCCATTTAAAAATAGTAAGAAGAGATGGCCACTTCAGCTGGCTTGACTCTTGGGTTTTTCCTTTCTGCCCATCTAAAGAACACCGTTTTTGGTAATGAGGGTACAAAACCTCATGAGATGCTGATTTTACACTAGGTACACTTCCTCTATGATTTATCAGGGTTGAGTTATTTACCATTAGATAGTTCATTTTTAACACCAGTCTTCTGATAACTGTTTTCTCACTTTTTAAAAAAAACCTACAATATTAAAAAATTTTTCCTTACACATCTGTTTTCAAAGCCTTATGAAAAAGTTTTTGTTTTCTGTATACGATAGTATTCTGTATCCTAAATTATAAACCCATAAATTCTGCTGTAATTTATGGTATTTGATGCTATTAATTTCACAACCCCAAACTGAGTTTATGCCACACACATGGCACAAAATTGGCTATCATTTTTATCTGACCTATCTCAGAGAGGATCCTAATCCATTATTAACAACTCTTATACGAGACAGGCTACGCAGTAGCTGTTCTCTCTCACTTGTGTCCTGCGCTGTTCCTCTTCTATTGTACTAATGTTACTGTTTTCTATTGTACAGTTGCCAAAAGCAGATCACAGCACCAGCGCACTCATGCAGTATGAAAAACAACTCCATTGACACATATTCAATGTAGCCAATAGACATAGTAGCCTTATGAAAAGCCTGTGAAAAAACAGAAAAAAATAAAAAGCTTCCCGAATATAGTTTGCAGAGACACATAATTAAATGCCAGAGGGCTATGAATTCTGCTGGATGAGCTGAACTGGTTCCTTTTTTTTTTTTTTTTTTTTTCTCTCCAATCAATCATGCAAGCCTGAGCCCATGCAAGGGCACACATATCTCTTCACACCAAAACAATAATAGGAAAATAATGCCCAAAGCAGAAGCTATAGCTATCAAAGTTGCAATTGTGAAAAGCTGTCTGACCTTTCCCTCCCCCTCTGCACCCTCCTCAAACACACTGGCAAAAGAAAAAATTGTCTGCAAATCTTGCAGCCTCCGACTTAATTTTCCAGGAGCCAAGCTGATATATTTGTCATTAATCAGATGTTCTTGCTACTATCACACAGTTGTCTTCATTTCAGGTAACATTTGAGAAAAAAGTTTTCTATGAGTATTAACGCTAAACAGAAAATCAATGTACAGAAACAATTTTTTTACTGCCCCCACCTTTCTTTTTTTGGAGGTATAACTTAAAAGACAGCGTCCAAACATTTATCTGCTGGTTTTATTGAGCGATTAATTCAATAAGTAGTGGGATATTTACAAGCAAATCTGGACAACTTTCAAAGTTCCTGGCAATTTTCATGGAAACAGTAGGAAACTTGAAAGAGAACAAATTATTGCTTCCAGTGACGGAAAAGCTGCAGCATTGTTGTATTTTTAAACACTAGATAATCCGCTCTGAAGTAAGAAAAGTGGGCATAAAACTACAATGACAGCATGCACTCAATACATTTAAGAATCAAATGAGGAGACAGAAGTCTATCAGAAATTAAACTCTGCCATTCCTTGTACTTACTGTCTGTTGTTGGAAGTAGAGGACCACAACGGAAACAAATTCAGCAGTACCACTAGGAAATATTTAAGGTACATGAATGAAGCACCAAAAAAGAGAGGTGTTTCTGGATTTTATAATGCAAGATGGGTTTAGGTTTTGCTTTGGTTTGATTGGGGGGGGGGGGTGTAGGCTGGAGGGGTGGGGAGGATACACACCACATATAGGACTGAGCGCCATTTGCTCTAGAGCAACACCAGTAACGTCCTCCCACCAAACTAGTAGAAACGAATCTGCAAGCAAGCCGGAAAGATTCTCCTTATCCCGCCAAGCAAAGCATCACTTTCAGCCGGAAGCCCTCTGTTGCATCTCGACAGATAAAAAGAAATCATGACTGTCAAGTAGCACAAACACTATCATCAGAAGGGATGTAAAACAGTTCAAGGGAAAACTAATTTTGTTGCTCAGCTAATTTTTGTCATGCACAGCACTGGACTTGATTAAAGTGTTTTATCACCTTCATTATTTTCAACACTTGTATAATTGATTTTTTTTTTTTTTTTAAATCTTTTTGAGTATGAGTTTCAGCAGTAAATTCACGTGCTAGTTTTAAAATATAGTGTCACTGAGAAAATTCTTTGATTTCTCCAGCTGTAGGATAAGAAATTATATTTTCACTCTAAATCACAAAAGAAGGTCATGGATGACATCAGAGGATCATTTCAGCCAGAATCAGACTTGAAGAGGTTGCCTTCCATTTATTTTTTCCTTTCCCAACAATATCAGCAAACACAATGGAAAAAAAGTAATCTCATAAACTTTCTCTAGGCATTTACAAAACATTAAATATGATACTTTTATAGGGTCAGTGGTTGGGGACAATATAAGGAAGAAAAAAAAAAGGGGGTGGGAGGGTGTGGTACTTGCCAGCAAGAAATCTCAGCTCAAAATATTTCAGCTGCAAAATGAGTTTTCAGTTGAAAACTGCAAGAAAGCTGTGAAGTGACTACTTAGAATCCAGAAGAGAGACAAGAGGAAGACCAGAGATCTTGAAAATGTAATATATGGGGAAAAAAAATGAATTTATTTAGTCTAGTAAGGGAAAGAGTCATCAAGAAGCATATTAATCTTAAAAGAAAAAGATTGCTGCAATAAGAAGAAACCATGTATTTATTAATATAAGAAGGCCAAGTGCTTAAGTTTCAATAAACATTTGGAAAGGAAACGCGTCAATACAAGGTATGGAGTAGATTGCCTGAGATGACCATAGAAAAATGTTGAATTTTCAGGAGTAGCTGATTTTGTCTTGAATCAGGGGAATGGTTAAAGTGACTTTTTTGTTATTCCTATCTTATTTCCTTTAATTTCTATTTAATAGTGACTTATTTTATTTAGGGAATATAGGAAGTCAGGGATTTTTAGCCTCTAGTTTTAATGCCAAACAGCTCAGAGAAGGTTTGAAGAACCTCCCGTAATATGGACATGAAAAAAGTAATACACTATTAGTTATTTGGAATAAGTTTTGCATATAAATTCACTGATGCCTAAAAATGTAATACAAATAAGAAAATACAACACTCGCCCCCTCAAGATCAGGAAATTTCTTCTTTAAAAAAATATTCCAATATGTATTTTCTTGAAAAGAAACAACTATAAGCTTGTCTCCCCACTCCTCCAATGAGAGATTTAACAACACAGACTTAAGACAATTTATAAAAGCAATGTAGATACTAAAATCTCATTTTCCAGAAGAGATGTCACTATTTAATTTCCTAATTAGCTGGAAAGCCAGAAGGAAGGACACTTATGTTCAATGTGCCTAACTCTGTATACACAATAGGAATTTGAAAACAGTCAAATCACAATAGGAATTTGAAAACAGTCAAATCACTATTAATGAGGTGGGGGTTTTTTTTGTTTGTTTTTTTTTTTTTTTAGAAAGCTTGCAGTATCATGTCTCTTCCCTGGCTATGGTTGAGATGATGTATATATACCACAGAGGCCACAAAAATCACACTTAAAGCAAACAGGACCTTTCAACATAACCCCAGCTCTTAGGTGCATTGGGAGATAGTGGCGAACCACAAGAGAGTATTTCCCAAAATCTAGGTCTTGGAGCACAACACTGCAAACACTAAAGATAAGTAAGACTGTACATCAAAGTGTTACAGCATGTTAAGAACATGAAATAAAAGAACTGGGGTGGATTCAGCTGGCTATGTATATAAGACTAGTAACATTTCAGATGCCCCAGGGTATCCTGCCAAGCCTAGAGCTGCCATTCCAGAGAAGGTCAGATTTCCAAAGGTCCTGTGTCATATCTGCCACTTCATGGAGATGTCTCGGATTCTCTGAGGTACCTAAAATGCGTGAGACACTGATGCCTAGACACCTAAATCGTGCCAATTATGTCCTGAGACCCCTTAAGCAGTTTACATCTGCTTCTGTATTACAGCTACATAATTGTGTTAAACTCATTAATTTGCCCAGAAGCCTTTTCAATGAGGAAAAAGAACTGACATATTCCTTAGTGAGCTTCCGAGTCCCTGTTAAAGCAGAACGTGCTAAAAAATATTAGCAAGAGAAACCACTTTTATGCAGGTTAAAGTCACCAGAAATTTCAGATGCCTAGCGAAATGAAAATAAGCAAGGAAAAGAAAAGAGAGAGGGAAAAAAAGAATAGATAAAAGAGAAACTCCTCTTGAGTCTAATGAGCAAAGTAATAAATTCACCTTCCAACACTAACTGGAAACCAGTTCCTACCAGTTTTTCAAGAAAGCCTGAACATCAAAGAAATGTAAATAAAACCCAGCTAGGGTAAGTATGCTAATGTCTGCCTAATTTAGAAGAAAAGTAATCAATAAAAAGGAAGCAGGGATAGGAAAAATAGAAAGGCATAAAGCGAAAAACACCATTGGAGAGCTGAATAAAAAGGGATCTTCCCTTCACCGTTCTGGGAAATTTTAATTTAGAGATGGTAGTATGTAAATCATTAAAAAAAGAGGTAAAAGTGAAATAAAATAAAATAAACAATGAATAAAAGAATTGTTTTTAAACAGAGTAATTCTCTTAGTTGAAAAGCTGGAGACTGGGACAATGCTATGACATATGTGTTCTCAGTTCTGGTACAACTCCCACCTGCTTGGTGGGACACTGAACAATATGGACCCCTTGGGCAGACCCAGCATAGCTGTTCTTTAATTAATTCAAATATGAATAATAAATTCTGGGTGTAACCAACATCGTCTTTCCCTACTTTGCCAAGAAAAAACTGACACACACAAAAAGAAAAAAAAAATAAGGCAGAAGAGCCTCATGTAACAGGGAAGACATGGCTGCTCTCTGAATTTGTCCATCTGCTCTCCTTTCCTCATAGCACAGACAGGGATTTCCATCTTTGCTTTTCAGACTCTTCTGCTTCCAGAGGATTAAAGAGAACATTTTCCAAAGTTAATAATATTTTTAGAGCATTGATCTTATTTTTCAGAGTTGTTTCAGAGCTTCTACATGTCCCACATGTAGACTTTCATCACTGTTACCCACCGTTTCATCTTATCAGTGATCACAGCCAAGAGGAAAATACACTTTTTTTCCCCTTCCTTTCCCCCTGCCTCAAAACCTATCTTCATTTATTGTTACAATTTCAATGGGATATTTCCTTCCTGACCCTGCCAGCATAAGAATCCTTTTTTCAGACTTTATCTATACCTCTAAGAGAAGATATGATAATATCTTAATTATTCCTAAAATATACTCATATCTACTACCTTTCCCTTAAAACATAAATTATTGATAACCTCTAGGCAAGATCATTACCTGAATACGTGACTGGAGCTGTTATCAGTTTCAATTCATAATTACAGAGTTTCCATTATTATCTGTCAGTAGAGATTTCTGGTTAATGGAAGAAGAAAAAAAAAGCCAACAGATCAACTAATCTGCTGCTTAAATGACTTTTTAATTTTGGGCCACGTTACATGCATAGAGTTACACCTGGCAGAAGCAAATACGCTGCTACGCGTTAGCAGGTTACACCAGTATTTAAAGAGCATTGGATGAATAATTCTTTATATCTGTTAATTTCATTGAAGAATTGGATTTACCAAGTTACAGATTGTGCCACAGATGCTATAAAACAGAGTTTATCCCATAGATGTTCTTTAAACAACCCAGCATTAAGCATTCAAAGAGCATAAAGAACCATTTAAAATGAGTGGTCTTTCTCAACTGGTATTTTAAAGAACGCTATCTGAGCAACCTAAAATTAAGACTGTGCTTTTTATAATAGCTACATTTTTCATACTTCAGCGACAGAAAACAGTTTTGCTCTTTTATTTTTCCTCTTTCCCCAAAGTATATGCACTGTAAACTGCTTGCTGGCTGATACACTGACCAATTTTTGTTTCATGTCAGAATTTATGTATCACCATGGTAATGAAGTGAAGATGTTTAGTAGATATGGCACTGTGAAGGCTACTCAAACCTCGAGTCACCCTTATAATTCTGTGGAAAGTAGGCAGAAATTATTCTCCTATTATCAGTGGCCGAGCGGGGGTTCCATGGCCCCCTGAATACTACGCTACAATCTAAATTAAGACCTCAGTAGAGAACGTAGGGTTTCAAAGGCACAAATTTTATCTCTAGACATGACTGATGGCCTCATCCCCACACGATTTTAATTATTATTTCAAGTGCATTATATTAGTTTTTAGAAACTTTTATAGTGCTCATCACTGTCATAATTAAGCATCTATATTACAATATAACTGAAATAACCCATCTATATTCAATTCACGAGGTATTCACAATCTAAATGTTTTTATTCTTGACAACCCTTTTGTTTGTAATGGTTTAAAATGTATAAAAAGGTACTAAAGCAGCCAGTTTCATCCTTTAGAATAATTTCCCACAACTCTTTTCATTGGAATCAGCATAAGCAGCTGTGAAATATAATCAACACCATTTTGATAACTGACATTTTTGTGCTTTATGAAATCAGAATATTAACACATTGCTCTTCGTGTCAAATCACGCTTCAAAAGTTCCTTTGATTTACTAAGTACATCAGTCTCCTAACAAAGCAAACTTACACAGAAATTCTAATTTGAACTGGAAAGCCAACTCTAAGTATTCAAATCCTACACCTTCTGCCTTACTTCCTTCATCTGTTTACAAGAGATTGTTATTAAAATGGTAACATTATTAAAATTGCAAGCTTTTTGCTAACTGAGCTACCTATAAGCAGATAGTCATATACATAGGGTTTTGAGTGTATTCACAAGGATAAATCCAGATCGGAAGAGTAAGAATTGGAGAGGAATGCCAGAGTTCCTCTATTTCCCACAGCTGCAAAAGTAAGAGTAAAATGGAAAGTGCAAGAGGTCTGCAGTTAACTCATTTGCTTTACAAAATGGCGATGATGCTAATTATCACAACAGGTATCTTCAAACCAAGGTGTTTCATAAAAGACTACAAATAATAATAAAAAACCACCTTCTGATTTCAAGTTATTCTTAGGCATGCAGAATGAATAAAAAAAACCCCAAAACTGTAATCAAGCATACTTGCTCCAAAATGCATATAAACATATGTTACTAGATTACATGATGATATTTCTTTCAAAAAAGTTTATTTTAACATGAAACAGGGTCTCAGAAAAGAATAAATGGAAAAGTCTAGGGAAGGAAGTCAGATTTTTTTAAAAATTATTTTCCTGTATTTCCACTATAGAATGGGAATAATATATTGTCGTATGCTCTCTACGGCCTCAGGACTGAGACACAGAAATATTTGAAAACTACTTTCTACTTTCATAAAAATAGCCTGTAATTTAGAGTCCTTTTTTTTTGCAGTAGCACCTGGCTCCTGTAAAGCTGCCTGGCAGAGTTTAGTTGCAGTTGCAATATTGGAACATTGTGGGACACATCTTTCCTCTAGGATAAATATCTAAAATGCCAGTGTCAGGCAGGTTCCAGAAGCTGTAACCCTACTGCCAAAGGGAAACAGTCATGCTAGTTCCCTGGTAAATAAAGAGCAGAGTGTATGAGAGAGGTTGTGAATTACTGAACGAGGACCGTGCAGCCATCTCGCACAGAATAAGCCCTAATAACAGTTTGTCCTTTACTTTTTTATGAGGATTGTAGATCAAAACCTTATTAGTATGATAGTCAGACACAGACATTGGAGAGACATTTATACAACAGAACAGCTGCATTTCTGTTCAGAGCTGCATTTACATCTCTCTGGATAAAGGATAGCTTCAACTTCTGGTTTTTTTAGGTTGAAAAATATGTGCATGTGTTTTGGGTTTTCTATTAGCTTTTGCCCCAAAAGCTCTGTTCTCTTTCTGCTTGATTATACAAAAATATCAAAGAATTTCTTCAAGCTTTGAATTTCTGCACATCTCTTGTATCATGAATTGTTTTACCATGCAAGAATGAAAACGATTTGATTCAGAATTTGTTCTGGTAAGCTCCCAAAGTCTGGAGGGACACACTCAACCTTGCATGTAGGGCATTAGTTAAGCAATTTACACTAGTATCTGTAGGTGTGGCACACCTACAGCTCTCCACATCAACTTCATATTACTACCGTGTCAATAAAGGTAAATCATCGCTCTAGATGGAGCCATGAACTGGGCAGAAAGTTCACTAGGAATGCAATAAAGCCTGTAATAACAAGATGTACAGTGTCAAAAAATGTGCTATATAAGGTTAAAAAATAAGAATAAAATCAGACTGCCAATGTCAGCTATTACAAAATGTTAATACTGAAACAGAGGAGATGCTTTACACCCTTGAGGAGAGTTTATCTTCAACAGCTGCAATTTTTACCGAAACTGATGGATTTTATGCATTTTGCTGTTTTGCAAAAGTCTTTCTATTAACCATTAATATAAAATGCAAACAGCTCTTCACACGTCTGAATCTTCTCCCTTTATTCTCATTTGATGCTTCAGAGATGATAGGAGGTCAAACCAGGCCTGGACACAGACCATTAGAACAAACAATTCCTATCTTCGAGAGAGTGTACAGTAAAAATATCCCTACACATATGAAAAAGAGAAATAAAGAAAAATGTGAGATAATTTGCAAAAGCAGGTCAGTGGCAGAATCTGGGAATAGTGTTTCAGTCTCTTGGCTTTCCTTGCAATTCTCCGTTAGGGACCAAGGTGACCTTGCAAAGCTAGAATTAAGACTTTCAGTTATAACAGTCTTGTATGAACTGATGAATATGCTCAATTATACCGCAAGAAATATTTTTGTCTACCAAGAGGCAAAAGTGGGTTTCTTCCTCATCTGGGAAACGTTCAGCTTTCAGATCAGCATGATTTCTTGCCTTCTAAGGAAATACCGGGGTAAATCTAGGGGTAAAATTTGGCCTTCTCTGCCATGTATTCCAGTGGATCAGCCAGCTCCACAGTCCTCCGGGTGCTCAGAAAACTAGACAGAAGTGAAAAATGTCTCGCTATACAGAGGGATGCATTCTGCATTTTTGAAAGATGAACCAAGTGTTCCTTTGTGGTTCTTTACTTTAAGGTCTGTAAGCGTATGATCACATCTTCCTTCCTTGACAAAGCAGGAAAATACATTCACTCTGCCTGCGATGAGATCAGCAACAAACAAGGCAACAAATAATTTCAAAAGTAATTGTACATCCCCCGTTGCTCGGTACCAATTTGAGGCCATATTGCTGTTCACCTTAGTGGGATTGGTACTGACTGACAATATTAGAAAATAACAGCATTTAAAATGTAATCTCTGATATAAACACTGCCTAGCTATTTAAATTTAAAAAGAGAATTCATTAGCCTGTAGGATGGGGAATTCAAAGCTGAAGGACTAATAAAAATCTAACTAGAACATATTCACAGAAATGACAGGCTTTTTCATGACATTTATATAATGAAATGCTTTTATGCCAGAATGGGCTGTTCTTACACCTTGTCCTACAGCACTTACAGTCAGCACATCTGTGCTGGTGCAATTGGTGTTCCTGCTAGTAGATAGCTGAGAGATTAAGTAACTAATGCATTTTTTTTTTCTTTTTTTTTTTCTTCAGTGATTTAAGATTAACCAAACTAAGAGAAACCTGATAACTCTAGAAAAGAGTTTTAAATAAAAGCTCCAGGTTTATATGTACGTGCATTTTGTTTTTATGAAGGTTGTCTGTATGGATGTGCATTCAAGTGTGAAATGTAAATGACTGGAACTTCAGAAGTAGGTGTACCTATATGTAGAGGTCATTTTAAATAAAACAGAATGGGAATGCTTATCCTGTTAAGCATTCTCTGTGATCTCAGCACTAAATTACCCTAAGGAATGCAAGCATCAGCATTATTGCAGTGTTCTGTAAGGTTGTTTTCTGTCAGTGTAGGAAGTTTAACAAACAAAGTAATATTCATTTTCTAAAGTTTTCCAGACATTTCATATCCTAAAAGGTGGACAAATAGAAAATGTTAGTAAATAAGTGCTACCTCTTAGACATAACAAAAATAAAAAAGGGAGATATTTTTCACAAATCCGGGCTCTATCCACACAATAAAAAGATATCATGTCCACAGATGACATCAGCTGCACAAAGAAACCAAGGAGAAACATAACTAACAAGGAACACTGAATAATTCAAGACATATTTCATACACTACCGCAAGGCTCACAGAACAGCAAAGGAGAATGCCTCAATTACTGACACGCTTTCCCCTTCAGGGAGCAGTGAAAGTTAACTTTCACCATTAGTGCAGTAGACTATCACTTTAATAAATTTATTTTAGTAGCACTTAATACAAGTCCTTAGATACAAACACGCATAGAGTAAAAAGGCAAGGTGGGGAAACAGGCTCTTAGCTCAAAAAGACAAGGGTAGCAAGACGGCCTTTAGCTGGAGGTGAGCTTTCTTCACAAGGTTATTAGGAAATTTCCCATGCCTCCTCCCAGTTATCTAGAGACAGCAAATACTGTTAGAATTACACGTAAATTTATGACATTTCTCTCTTTGGACACAGGTTATTTAATGTAAGTAGGCAAGTATGTAAGGCATTATAGAAAGTAACATTTCTGAGCGTAAAGGATTTAGAGGGGGTTAATAGAGTGGGAGGGAAAAAAAAACCCCTTAGTATTTTCTGCTTACCAGTCTTTACCACATTTCAACTCTAACATACAGAAGCACTAAAACATAAAGTCTGTCCACCTTTTCCTTTCCAGCTATGTATTACAGGATATTTAGGGAGAGATCAGAAAATGAGTAAAAAGGAAAAATTCTCTTAGGCACACATATTCCTGGTGGAGATATGTTCAGTTCATACATCTCGCTGGGTTCAACCTGTATCTCACCTGCTGTATTTGATGCACCTGGCCTAGACCCGTAAATTGTTTACCTCCTCACTTGTTCTCAAAAGGAAAAACTGCATTTGGGAATAAGTACTTGTAGAATCAGTCTGGGCAAAGACTATCTGAGCTCTTATAACACCAAAACCAAGCTAATCAGCTCCAGATTAGATAATGTTCTATTACATACTAGAGAAGAGTAACCCATTTGTTGCAAAAGAATCCTAAGCTACTTGAAGTATCCTTTTTTTTTTATTAAACCTTAGCATATAAAAACTTCTGAATGAATTAAAGGTGCATAAGAACACCTGAAAACCACTCCCATGATTCATTTATGGTTTAAACTTCTTCTGAGAATATTTTAAAGTTGAATACTTTTCAATGGTCTGCTGTGCTCTCCATTCAAGGTATTTTTAATAGAAGCACAGCATTCCTCAGGTAAAACAAGGAGCCTCGACAGCTTGTGTTATGAGTTTATGGAAAAAATTAATTTGTAGTTTAAGATTAGACTGATGACTCGTCTTTCTGATATTTCACCAAGTGATTCGGACAAGAATCAATCTAAAACCCTGTCTTACAAATTCAGTGAAATTTTAGATATTGGCAAGAAGTTCTGAAAAACAATTCTTTCAGAAATCTTAACCATGAGAGTAACATTTACGAATATTCCGGGTCTCTCAGAGGAGAAAGAGGGAGACATCACAGGACTCTGACAAACAGGTAATAAATATAGTCAGGAGGGTAACCCTCAGCACTACAGAAATGTTATGTTGTACCAACTTAAGAATCACTCTCCCTGGTTTTGCAGCATGGGCTGGACACCAAGATAAATAAATTTCCAATCCCAACATATGTAGCCATGCTCAGAGAATGATATTGTAGTGATGTGGGGAGTTCTTATGAGATCAAGCACTATCAAGAATCAACAGGAAAATATACTAAGCAGACAAAAGGCAAAGTTGTACTCATCTAGGTGGTGCACCAACTATCAGAAAGTTATATTCCTTTAATAATAGCAATAAAGTGTCAGGCATATTTTTTCTTCCTTAAGTCCCATTCAGACAGCAAAAACAAAATTAAAAAAACCCTCATCAACTATTTCCCATTGTGTTGACTAGTTATAGGACATCAATTCCATCACTAAATTCTCTGACCACCAATTACCATCTGTAAGTGGGATCGCACTTAAAAGACAAGTTAAGTTACAAACCAAGGACTGTACTGACAAATTTCAGAACTGCAACCTTTCTTCTGAATGATATTCTGAAAGGAATGTGAAAAGAAGTAAAGGCTAAAATGGTGCAATATTGCAACGGAACTTCATAGGTAATTTGAAACTATGCAGTGCTCAAACCAGATTTTATAAGACAGAGGTTTGCAAATGTGGCCGTGACCTTCCTCTGGGCCAGGCTGGGAAGGAGACTTAGGAACTATACACAGCCCTGCACTATGTCATCAGGACACAAGATTTCTAGTAGTAGTCAAAGTTTCCCTTCAGGCTCCGTGGCTGGGACAAAAATATCTGACAACAGGCCAGTAGAGACTACAGAATATCCCAGTCAACAAGTTTCATTACCTGAAGAGTTTACCACATATTCATTACCCTAAATATAAGAATAATCTGGAAGACACACATTGTTGGTTGACTGAATCTATTTTGAACCATGCAAAATTAAGCTGTTTGTCTAGATGCTATAATGCAAGTTCTTTATAAAAACTTTTTTTTTTCTAACAGTGGGAAGAAAAAGAACAGAAGAATGTAAACTAAAACAATCCATAGATTAACTAATATTGCAATGTATTCAGTACACTGTTTTAATGGGGTTTGCTTTCAGCTTTTATATCTTCCACACAACTATAGTATGGATGGATTTAGAGATATGATTTCATAAGCTATCTCCCCTTATTATAGTCTGAATAATTTAGTATGTTTATACTTTAGAAAAAAAAAACCAGTAAAAATTACATTTCTTCTTATTCAGCATTCATCCTCCCTTTTCAATTTCCGTATTTATTTCATTACCATGCATAAAAAGTTTGCTTTAACTGTTAACAAGTCCAGCCTTATGCTAAAAGTTTACTCTCCATTCTCTATGCCCACATAATTCTCAGGAAACTCTTTGTGATCTTAAAGTCAGCACTGTGTACTCTGAGATATCTTGTCAGCTATTACCAATACATAGATCTTGAAATAAGAAACTGGCTTGCAGTGGGACTAATTGACAACTGAGAGTAGATTTAAGGATTTTTCCTTTTAATAGTACAGCTGTCTGTACAACTGAGTATTTAAGAATTCAGGATCCAATACTGACTTAAACTCTGTATGCACCAAGGCATTACTTTTAATTAATGATCAGATGTTATTTCTTAAAATGTATATGTTTTAAATGAATTAATTCAAATTCACACAGTGGTTTGAAGTACTTTGTATCAAGTAACTTATGGAAGACATCTACATAAAAAGTACTAAATGATCATGGAACACAAACTACTTAATCATTTTAACAAAGATTAACGAGAAAAGCAGTATCAGTAGATGTATCAGGCAAGTCAGTCGTTGCTAGAATAGCACCTAAAAAGGAGTAGGTTTCAACTCACCAATGAACCATGTGGTAGAATGATGTGGACTGAGGGCCAAATTTTTCAACTCAAAAGTCAGAAGTGGCTTTTTCTAATATAAGATAAATGCAATCCCTCACATGCTTAATTTTTTTCTTTAAATTAATTGCTAAAAGATACCATTTTATAGAAACAGATATGTATCTGAAAAATTCCATTACTGAAAATCTCCTGGAAAATCACATTTAAATACAGAAGAACTAGGATAAGCCTGAAGGGCATTGTTGTTTCTAGACTTCAAAAGCTAAACACAATCACAAATGGATATAAAACCATTTTAGTAGAGCTTTCAGGAGTTTATAAAAATCATAAAATCATTTAGGTTGGAAAAGACCTTCAAGATCATCAAGTCCAACCAAAAAAAGAAAAGGAAATTCACTAAAGGAAAGAAAAGGAAAATCACTAAATTTACTGTAAAAAAAAAAAACCAAAACAAAACCAAAAATCACTAGATAGTAAGTCATAAATGTATAGAAAAAACCCAGACCCTCACTGAAACAAATTCTAGTGCTTCCACTGTTGCTGATTCTGCCATTTATACAGAGCTTACAGGATAAGCCACTGACAAGCCGAAAACTATATATTAGCCTTTTTCAGATGGGAGAGCATAACTTATTTATTTATTTTTAAAATTCTGATGACAATAAATCGTTATTTTAATACTGCATTTGTGCTGCTCAGGAAGTCTTCAGATGGTCATTTAGTAAGTATAACCTAACTTTTCACTGGAGCATTTAAAGATGTTATTTTCAGTAACGATCAGCTTCTTTGTTCTAATTAGCTCTTGAAAAGCGTCTACAGAAGTACAAACCCTTTATTATGAAGTACCAAGTGTACATCATCTGTTTTCATCTCAGTCACACACTGATGACATTTCCAAATAAGGAAAAAGGAAACGATACAATAAAGGAGATGGGGAATGAATAGGTCTTGGCGCAGGATTAGTTTTTATATAAAAGTATGGTCAGGAACGTATTTTTGTTGACTACCTGTAATATATATTGTTTAAAAAGTACTGTAATAGCTATTATAACTTATCTGTAGTGACTATTAAATGCCACAAACTTTTTAAAATTCTTAAATTAAAGATAAAATATAGGGAAAAACTGTTGAGAATAAAACAAGAGGGGGAAAGAAACCCTGTTGATGTACCATTTTTATTATGCCAGTAAGATAAAAAATAGCAACCTCTGACATAAAAGTAGACTGCTACATAGGCATTCTAGAAATTGTATTCCTATTTTATGATCTCCCAGGACAAAAAAAAATGCTGATTCCAAAACCTTTGACAAAAGTGGAGTATAGGAATTAATATTAATCACTTGTTTTGGTATTAGCAAGTCTGCTGTTTGTGCTGGCTTTTGTGATATGCATATAAGGTCTCTGGGGAACTGCAGTATATTATCTACACAGGAAACGAGTCTTAGAGGCATGTGTCTGCCTACAAATGATTAAGGTATATCACACATGTGAATGAGCTGCTAAATCTGACAAATACAATTAAACTCAATAGTTCAGTCATATATAACCATCTGAGATGTGGAATAAATTTTGCATTAAACAGAGATGCCTAGCTCACTACTAATTATGATTCCTATTTCTGAACTGCTGAAGAAGCACTGAATGTAGTGGCTGAGGTTTATGGCCTTACTCAACCTGAAATTCAAAAAATCATTTTTTCTGAATTCATCTACGGTGGATGCTATAGGAAATACAGCACCATATTCAAGATGTCCATATGCACTGCTTACTAGTGTTAACACCTTTTTTATTGGTATTTTGACTTTCTGCCAACGAGTTGCTGGGTTTTTCTTTAGGAAAAGGCAGTGAGAAAACAACTGACATAAGGTTTGTTCCCCAGGAAATCCAGAGTTTGCAAGATTGTTCCCATTATTCACCACAAATCTACTACGACACGTATGCTAGGACTAGTCATACAGGCACTTAAAAGTACTGTGTGATTTTATAGAAGGCTTCAGAAAGGAAACCCTCACGAAAGGTGGAGGTTGCTCAGCAGGTACTATGCCAAACGCTATGGAGGAGCACAGCGTTCCCTACAGCAGTCTCATCTTTGTGAGGGAGGAAGAGAAAAGAGGTGAAAGAGGAGTAGATGTGTACAGTAGGACCTGGATAGATTTCAGCTAATTTTAATTGCCTATGGTAGAAGCTTAGTCAACTAACTTTGTCTCCCCATATGGGGAAAAAAGCATTTCCAGGGAGCAATTCAGCATATGTAAATATGAATCACACCTGAACGTAACCTTCTCCGCTGACTGGGGCAATGTGACTGTGCTCCTACCTTAAGGCTGAGGGAGGTAAACCCAGACCCAAGAATATGCTGCTGTCCATGGCTAAAAAATAAACTATGCAGATCTTAAATGAGTGTGCATGCATGCAACATTTTTCTCCTGCTACCACAGAAAAATTGAACCTAGGTAAATAAAAATTAAAACTAGGTAAATAAAGTATGGCTATTTATGACATTAATGTGTTTCTACCCTAATACATATTCCATCTGTAATCACACAGTGCTGCAGATGTAGAGTGATCCAAGAGATCATGAGGACCCACCGTACAAAAAGTGTGCACAAAAAGACAACTTCCAGCTGGGAAGAGCTGGCAGCGCCAGCCGGCAACTCAGCAGTGAGAGAGCAAAGGGAAGAGCAGAACCTGGAGAGGAGGTTGGAACAAAAAAAAGAAGTCCTCATTCACCAGTTGCCTCGCCAGTATACGTCAAGTTTACAAATACAAATTTTGAGCTTCTTGTGTTCTGTCCCAAAGTCACACGCACAGAGATATGTGTACCTTACAAGTTTTTTCTGACAGATTACATAGGGATGCCTATGTATAGAATAATTTAGTGCAACTAATATTGTCAAACGTCCTTAGTGCCTTTCTCTTACTCTGTGCAAACAACAGATTACGTCTTTTAGCACACGTTGGGATTTGTCATTTCATACCTACAAGTGCATACGCTTTGCATGTTGACAACTATTTCCCATATTAAATTCGCTGAAGTAAGTCTGTTAAACTCAGTAAGTATAGTAAGGCTCATACGAAGTGGATTTTTTAAAAGAGATCTTCATAGGGAAATTGAATTTAACAAGAAACTTGAATGAAAAAAGAACCTGAATGAGATTTGATTATTTTTCTGTATATTCTTTTCATATATATATTTCTGTACATATATTTTCTATGTGTGTATTTTTCTAAATATATTCTTTCTAAGTGTGAGTTTTCTTGTTAGCAATCCACATTATAATATTTTCCTAGTAAATAGTAATACCATATCAAATGACTTTAGAGTTGGATTTTTTTATTAAGATTTATTGCGAGTCCCATATATTTCAGTTCTTGTTATCTAAGGGATGGGAAAATTTATATTTTGCAAGGTTTCTATTTTTCCTTAAAGAAAAAAAGTCTTAAACATTTATGTGAAATTTTTAACATTCAGGACAGGAGCCATCCCAAATTACTGACTGATTGCCTATTATCTGCTCTGCAAAGAGAAAGTTTAGATGATGACAGTACAAATCAAATGATAAGTGATGAATGATACATGTCATGGATTTACTTTTACCTCTGTATAATAATTTATGAAAAATATGCCTGCACATTAAGAAGAACCATCCAATGGTAACTATCTTTAACATATTTGAAGTATTGTAGTATCAATTAAACAAGCTTAGAGTTTGCTCACAACTTAACTGTGTAAGAATATTAATCTATATACTTATGATTTGGTGCTGGTGATAATGCTCCTCTTATTAGCAATTACAGAAAACAGCTTGATGCTAAGTCTTCCTTACTGAATCTTGATTAATCACAGTAAGACAGCAGTATTCATTTTACCATATTTTTAGTGTTTTCAAGACTGCATGAAGGTACTTCTATCATCTGCAAAACCCAAATCCCTGCTATTTATAATATGAAACATGGGTTTAAGAACCACAACCCCC
>JAVJGG010000027.1:19800356-19823012 GCA_035590195.1 Aviceda cuculoides
AAAAAAAACCAAAAAAACCTAGGCAGACTGGCAAGACAAAAAGCACAGGAAGCTTGGGACAGCCTCAGTAAATCTTTATAGCAAGTCAGTGAAAAATTACTACACACCATGGTGGAAGACACATAACTATCAGAAAGAGAGAAAGATGCATAAAGGTCCATAGGTTCACAAAGTACTGCTAGAAAAAGATTCTCCACACAGTGTTTATAATGCAGATTGTCATCATACAAGAACTCAAACAAAAAAGTTGCAACCACTCCTTCCACTTCCTTTTCACATCAGAGTACAGCTTGTAAGTCTGACTTCGCCTGACCTGCTCCAATGGGGATTAAATCTTTTGGCTTTAAAAGATGTCAAAGGATCTGTCTTTCTGAAAAGTCAATACCTCAGTGTTTCAGGATAATACCCTAAAAAGCAGACACTCAAGATTTTTACTGTTTTGAAGCTACCAGCCAAGGTTATTAAAAGAATTTTACAGTGTTATTGCCCCAGTCCCATAAAATCACAACTGGGTGACTGGGTGGGATGATCAAACTATTATTGCTGAGCTCTCCTCCCCGATATCCACTGACAGGACACGTGGGAATGGTTTACAGCTGCACCAGGGGAGGTTTAGACTGGACATGAGGAAGTGTTTCTTTACCGAGAGGGTGGTCAAACACTGGAACAGGCTTCCTAGAGAGGTGGTCCATGCCCCAAGCCTGTCAGTTTAAGAGACGTTTGGGCAATGTCCTTAACAACATGCTTTAACTTTGGTCAGCCCTGAATTGGTCAGGCAGTTGGACTAGATGATTGTTGTAGATACCTTCCAACTGAAATAGTCTATTCTAGACTGGTGCTAAATTATTCTATAAAAAAATATCAACAGGCTGTCAACATCCTATACGTAATGGATAACATTTCAGAAACGTGGTTTATCAGTGCTGGAACACAACTAAAGCATCATGAAATTCCCCAGAATTCATTTTTTAGGATATGGACGGGGCCTAGATATTATCCAGCTGTCAAAGTTTTCCTTCAGAAATAACTTCTTACTTCTTATGCTGCACACAGAAGAGGAAGTCTTGTCAGCAAACGGGTACTGTTGGAGCCTGGGAGTCTCAAGCTAGCAGCATGCCAGATTTGGTCAGACTCATCAGCTGAGTCCACTTGCAGATCTGCCTAATTGTGCACTCTTCAGCTACTTACTTGTATGGCATCCTGCTACTTGATACAGCTGGCTCTAGAGCAATCCCATCTGTCAAAATATGTTTTTTCAAAAAAATGTAGTTTTGTTCCAAGGCAAAATGAAACACAAGTTTTGCGAATTGCAGAGAGAGTCTCACAGCAACTACAGCATGACGTCACTTGACGATGCTTCCAACAACAGAGCAGTAGCCTGAATAAATTATTTTTTTAAATATTAAAGAAAAAAATCAATTAAAAAACTAATTAAAACTATTACCAGGAGATATTTTCTAATGGAAAAGTGGTTCGCTGAACATCCTTCCAAATCAGAATATGGAACTAGTCGAAACACATGCCAATTTACAGTCATTATAACTTTGCTTACTAAGCGCTTTGCTAATCTAGTAAATGGTCATGTTGAAAGTATAGCTGCTTTTTTAATTACAGTCTCTAGTGACAAATAAGCTGTAAAATAACTAACCATCAAAGATCTTTCCCCAAGAAAATCTTTTCCTCATGTGACTAAGGAAGGCCAGCATCTATTGCCAGAAGTACTCATGGGTGTATCTTTGCAATGGTCTGGTTTGTCCCTTAATAGCCCAGCCTAAACAAATAGTTACCCATCAGCATTTCGGCAAACTGGGTACAACTTTTGGCACAGGCTCAGCTCAAGGCTCATGTTCTGGATTCATAACAAAATCACTTAGCCTCTTTATCACACTTGTTCCATGAAATGATGAGCAAAAGTAGTCCAAAGCACTTAAATTTACTCAGAAAATCAAGGGGAACAATCAAGAAAGTAATGACTACTGAAAATTATCTTTTACTCACTGGGGATTCTGATTCTGTCATATATGATAAATTACTGTTTAATCATGCAATTCTTATCATCCATAACTCATGAAAATTACTTATAATTTCTTAGAATTTAACTAAAGTATGTATTTTTCTCCTTAGGACTACAAGTTTTTCTTTAGACATATTTTAAATATTTGGGAAAACAAATATTAATGAGTAATGAAAAAGATATAACTAGTGTCATAATCTGAAAAGGGAAGAAAACTTTTTAAGATAAGAACTGACAGGCCCTTTCTTTGAAGTTATATATGGCAGGTCCAAAAAACAGGATCCTGCTGTGCATTCTCAGCATCTCACTTTCCTCCACGTCCAATGTGTCTCTTCCCAGGTTGGGAGTTCTGACCCCTTCATTTTGCTGATCATACTTTTGCTCACGTTGCTAACAACCTCCTATATTATAAATTTAAGGGCATTTACACAGTATCTTTATTCTCAGAAATGTTTTTATGCATTTCTATCCTACCTTACAGATATCCAGTTTCCCTTAGTGATTGCCTGCCTTTGCCACTTCTGTGGTTGTTCATGCTCCAATGTTCTTGCTCTTTTTCCCTCTTTTCTGTATAATCTCTCTTGGTTATATTTTGCCCTTTCCTGTTCTTTCAGTTGGCATCTATAGTGAACTTTTGTACCGCCTTCTTAGGTCCTAATCTATTTAATTGCATTTAGCTGGCATGATTCCAAAGCTGAGCTCAGTATTCCTGTTTCTAACTCCTGTCTTTTACTTTACTCATTTTAATTCAGCTCTCACAGGAGCCTGAAATATTATCTGTAAACAAACTATTTCACCATGCAACCCACTTCGCACTGTCTAAACACACTTCTTCCAAAACAGGGGAGACTATCTGGCCAATTGGCAGTCATACTTTACATCCCTGAACATAACACCCTCTCACACTGAAGAAGGAAAATTTAAAAACCAAACTCCACATCCAAAGAGGCAATCAAGTGAGTTTGATTCTGTGTCCTCCTCTTCCCTCTCTTGTCAGCTTCTCATTCAATTCCACCTCTTCATCATCTTTAATACACAAGATTTTTAGAAAAAGCAATTTTGTCAGTGAGTGGATTTTCTCACCCTGATTACTGATAACAACTCATCTTCGGTCACATCACCCATTCAAACTCTTCAGACTCAGCAGCCTGTTGGAAACTGGTGCCTACACTACAAAGCCAAAAGTAGTCCAATTCAGCCTGTTAACATGAAATAATGTTTTCAAGTTGGAGACAAGTAAAACAACTGTGCCAAGTGGTCTCTAAAGGTCCTGGTAAAGTCAGAATCTGACCCGCATAATTGGGCTAATTGATTAATCAATTGAAAAAGGTTATCAACTCTGTATTTTTGAGGAGGGGGAGGTGTTTTAATCAGGGCCAATGAACTGTCAGAATGGAGAATTTCATTAGCAGGAATGGAAGGAAGGAGGGATGAACTGCATGAACAAACTACAGCCAGGCATCTGCAAGGCATCTTCATGGTCTGTCTTCTGAGACACTTAATCTAATGAAAAATTGTGGGGCCTTCAACATCATGACTAGAGCAGAAAAGATAAATACTATGGAACTATTGCCCTCATTAACTCTGTTGCAACCCAGAATCAACCCTGTATTTTCTGTTCCAACAACACTGTATTTTCTTGCTTTCAACCTGTCTCAAAAAAAAAATTGATAATTTATTAATTTTGCCTTAATCAAGATAACATTTTTCTTTATTAAATTATGGGCTTGAACATCTCCACACTCTTCAACAGAGGAAAAAGCTCCATCATCCTGTTGTCAGTATCAGAGTCTGAAGTTGCTTCAGCATCCCATAGTTAAGAAAAAAAATAGGAAACTTTTACTGTGTGGTCTAACTGGCCAAATTTATGTGTGGATAATGAAAGGAAGGAAGGTATCGGGGGAGTAAAAGAAACTTTTAAGAGATGCATGGGAATGTCACTAGCAAGCACAAGACAATGGAGAACTTGCTGAAAGCTGGGATGGAAAATACTAAACACCACTCCACCTGGGAAAAGGGAGGGGAATACAGTGTTGCCAGTTTTTGCAAATTGCTCTTAAGTCATAAACATACTGACAATAAAGGCAAGGCTCTTTGTGAGAGGTCTTGGCAAAGAGACAATTCTGAGGCAAAAGCAGCTAGGACAGTGAAAACTGAGTTAGTATTTAGCCATGTATTCCAGATCATATATCTCCCTCTTTCCTAAAGTCCTACAACTTCTTTTATACATACAAATGACATGAGCTTTTTTCTTGGAATTCTTCATCTCCTGCTTCCAGAAGATTTTTCCTTGCATAAGATATAATCATCCTTAATGTTAATGAGGAAAGAAAAAAAAAAAAAAAATCTGCATCTGAGAAGCCAGGTAGAGCTGTGATTAAAGGTTGACATTTTTACCTAGTATGCAAGATTAGATTTTCCATTTTTATACGTTCCCTGAAGAACGACTTGTACAGATTTATATGAGTTGGCATCATTCTGTCAGTTCTCGGTGTGGCAAATGATTCTGGAGACTGGACCTGAGTTTCCTCTATCAATAAAATACTTGAAAATGAGCACGACACATAAGCCAAACCTATGTCTGTTTTTTCTTGGGATCTGCTCAGAAGAATCCCATGGGATACAGTCCTGGATAGAACAAGGGTCCAGAAGAGCTGGTTATTTTTCAAAGATCATCTCCTCCAAGCTTAGGAATGATCGTTTCCAAGATAACCAAGGTTAGCAGGAGGCCTGCATGGATGAAAAAGGAGCTCGCAATAAAACTCAGATATAATAAAGAAGCATACCAGAGGTGAAAGCAGGGCCAGGGGACGTGGGAGGAATATGGAGACGCTGAGTATGCAGGGAGGGGGTTAGGAAAACCAAAGGCTATTCAGAGCTAATCTGGCAAGGGACATGAAAAGCGACCAGAAAGGTTACTACTACGGGTGCTTCAGCAGCAAAAGGTAGACAAGGGAATATGTGGGCTCACTGCTGAATGGGACAGGGGACCTGGTGATACAGTAGGTAGTAGTGGCTGAGGTACTCAGGGCCTTCTTCACCTCACTCTTAACTAGTAAGACTGGCCTCCAGGAATCTCAGATCCCCGAGAAGAATGGGAAGGTCTGGAGCAAGGAAGACACCCTCAGTGGAGGAGGAGAGCCAGAGTCTTCTCAGTAGTTCTTACTGACAGGACAAGGGGCAATGGGCACAAACTGAAATACAGGAAATTTCCCCTTAAACATAAAGTCTTTTTACTGTGAGAGTGGTCAAACACTGGAACAGGTTGCCTAGAGAGGTTGTTGAGTCTCCATCCTTGGAGATATAAAAAACCAGGCTGGACACAGTTCTTAGCAACCTGCTTTGAGCACAGGGTTGGGCTAGATGATCTCCAGGGGTCCCTTCCAACCTCATCCATACTGCTACTCTGCAATTTCTTTTTTTGGCCTTTCCTGCATACATTCACCTTGTTCAAAGTAAAAAGAATGACATTACAACAGCAGTGTCTCAGAACTTTCTGAACTTTTTTCTCTGCCTCTCTCAGTTTTAGCATCCTGTTATCCATTTAGCCTTAATGTACACCAACGTACCCTCGTCAGCCTTCTCGCTTTAAATTAAGAGAAACAGCATTTTTACATACATACAGTATAATAGAAGAAATTCTTAATCTAAGATGTATACTCATAGTATAGGCAAATCCCAAACCATATATATCCTTCAGAAAAAGGAACACTTTAAGGCCCAATGAATAATGTGTCCTAGGCACCACCATAGCCATACTCCTGGAGGTAATCTAGGAGGGTTTGCAACTCTTGAAGGCAGTGCTCTTCAGTACAAGCTTTGATTAAAGAAAGTAGCTGCACTCTTTAATTTAGTGCTTTTCTGAAAAGAAATCCTCGAAAGTGATAATGAAAAGAAATAAAAAAAGCATCCAGAGGGACCACCGCATCATATCCCAAGCACCAACATAGCAATCACATTTAAAATGCTTTAAACAGTTTGAAAATACTTTCTACTATTGTGGAGATTTTCACAGATGCATATTTAAGGACAAGAAAGACTCCTAGGAGAATTCTATGTGGCCGCTTGCAACATTTGGGTCATAGACACCCATCCCATAATTCCTAAAACATCATACGTCTGTAGCTTCAGCAAGAAGCTACTCTTTAGAAAAAGATCTAGCCTTTACTTCCACTAAGTATAACTATAAAAAACAGTAGAACCATTAAAAGCTTTAATAAAAGATCAATGTTTAAGTGTATTTGACTACAACTTTTCTTTTGATTTGACCTTGACTAAGTTGAAAGCACATAGAAAAATTTACAGTGAATGCTAGATGTGAGCTATACTAATACCTGGCTAACTGCCTCTGCTGTGAAAGCTCTTTCTATTTTAGTAAAATTTTATGCACAAAAGCATTTTCCAGAAACTGATGTAGTATGTTCAATACATTTTTATACCTGAGCTTAATTACAAAAGCTTTTTCATAATAACAAATATTGTCCCAAGCAGAGACTATATTTAATAAATATGCTTATTATTTTCCTTAATGAAAGCAATGTTTAAAAATTGTAGGTAATCCCATTACACTGTACTTCAATTACACAGCCCAGCTCTCCTACCCTCCTGCTGATAGAAGACTACCTCATCTTAGTTTCCAATTATATACATTAAGTCCTTCCAAAACCACCTTCATTATTACACACAGCATGTTTAGCTCTATCAGAGAAAAAGCTGTAATTGGGAAAGAGCAAAATGCGTTTTCAAGCCTAAGATAATCACAAGAAAAGTTAATTATGTCAATTAAAATAATCTTCTCTCCACTCAACAAATATGACCTATTTGTACAGAGAAACACAGCAGGAGAGGTTCTGATCCTTGAGAAACCATGGTATTTCTACTCAAGTCATTCTTACCAGAAAATTTGTGATAGAGCCAAATTTTTACATTAAATTAGATTGTAATAAAAGAATGGCCAAAAAGGACTATTGGATGAACCCAGGGGAACCCTCTAAAACACAAACCATAATGTTTCACATACATACCCAACATTAAACCTAAGTATTTCAGTTCTTGGATTAAACTTCTACTTTCTAAAAGCAGAGGAGGACTACTGACAGATGATGTCCTGGAAAAGTATGAAAATACAAAAGGTAGATACAAGAAGTAAAGTGCTGCCAATTGTTCTTGGTGAAGAATTTAATCTCAACATGAGGAGGGCAACCAGATGAAGCTATGAAGTGTTGACTTCAATTACAGTTACTACCTCAAGTCAGAGCTTTACGTGTTGAAGATACCGCCACATATAGCAAAGCCAGAGCTGTTCGCCCCAAACAGCATTAGAGAAAGCAGCAAACAAGAGGCTCACAGATCCTGTAAGTGCACAAGCCCAACCTTCAGGCCCTCAGGTTGTACAAGGAAGAGCACGATGTGAGGCATCTCTCCTTATCAGCTGTCTCCAATAGTTAATCTTCCTTCCTCTGCACACTGTACCTTATTTTGACACTAAACTTGTTCAGCCCCAGCCACTTCACCACTTTTTGGAATGCGCAAAGTTTTCAATAGCCTGCTCCTTCCCATATTTTCACAATGTCTAAGCGTGACAGAACAGCTATTCTGTCCAACCCTAATTTTGCTGTGTTGAGCTTTTTCCATCCCACCTCCCAAGGACTTATTTAGACCATTCTACTTCTGAACATTTCCTAACATATTTGTTGTTGTTCTGTGGGCACTAGAAATAGAAGTAATATTTTAGGGAGTATTACAATATTTCTACGATGCCACCATAAACTTGCTTTAAGCCAGGTAGTTTAGGTAGGTCTTTGCTTATGCCAAATACGTATTTCTTTATCTTATAAATTCCTGGTAATTTGCTGCATAAAATTTGTACTGACGATTTGCAATATGACAGGAAAAGTCAAGTGCAAGTACACTGCAGTTTAGAAAGCATTTTCAGTTTTCACAGGGAAACGCTTCTTCTCCTAGAAGTTCCAAATTCTTAATTTCTTTTATCCTGATTTGTCTTTTCCTTATCACCTGGTGACTTTGTCAGAGAATGGGGATCACTGTCAAGGATGTTTACCTCAATTTTGTTTCCAGTCCTAAATCAGATTCCTCCTAAATACTAAATTAGATTATTAATCAGTTAAAATCTAAATCTTCATTATTAATTTACTAGAAACAATACAGCAGCTTGTAAAACATTTATGCAGCAGTAAACGGAGAACCACTTTGCAGAGATCATGACATGCTTAATTTACTACACAACTAAATATTTAATTACAAATGGTAGCAAAGCTGAAGCTGCTCTGTTGAAATTAAACAATCTTTTAAAGGATAAAAGTCTTACCTGTAATGTGGGCAGCAGTGGTAAATTTCTAAAACAAGTGGTGGGAAACATGCTCCCTTTTGTGGGGTTTGCCCTTACCAGTTAAGTGAAGAATCATGTACTTAGCTATCCAGTTTGCTATTTACTGACAAGTCTGTTCCCTGCAGTTACTTTCAACAGAGATAATTTTAAAACGGTATTTTAAATTAGTTAAAAAAAAATGCACTTCACATGCCAGCTAAAATAGAGAGAATTTGGAGGAAAAAAGCATTATGTTCTTTCGCACACGTTATTTTTTGCATTTGCAATGTCACAGTCTTGATTCAATGCCTTCCTTGCTAACAGTACCATCTCTAATTAGAGTAATGGTATTTAACTTTCTTATGCGCATGTATGTAATTCTTTTTTTCAGATTCAGTTTCCAAAACCTCCCAGGTACAATTTTTTAAATGTATTTACATGTATACATCCAGATTTATTTTAAAAATATTGACACATAAGCACTCCAGCAGATTGCATACAGACTTTTTGTAAAGCCATCTCAACATGGATATATCCTTCCCAGTGTTGAACCTGAACAGCAAATGATGATATGCAGCATATCTATTTAAGGTGAGCTTTCAAAACAGATTTTCTTATGTCAATAAATGTAACTGAATGTTTCAGAAGTTGTTAAACGTACAGCAGGATGGACAATAAGGAGTTCTGGGTTTCGTTCTTTTTAAAAAAACTATTCCTTCTTGTTGTCTCACTGACTCAAACAACATGGCTCTCAGAAGAGGAAGGCAGGGACTTTATTTTTTACCCTTATGAACAATGATGAAGATGAAAAATGGAGAGAACAAAGCAAGATAGGCTGGAGGAAGTTAAGAACAATAACAGCGTGTCCCATTTCAAGAGGAAGGCTCATTCAATAGAACATTACACCAGACAAAACAGTGATCAGGCTGTAAGCGCAGTCCTGAAAACAAAGAGTAGCAACAGGATTGCTTTCACTTAACCTTGAACATCTATTTCAAAACAGCAAATTGATACTTCTTAACTGTCAAGCTGCTTTTATTAATAATATAGAATATTGTGACCTTTTGCTACCTTATAAAAGTACATGACAGTCTTGTCAAAAATAATTCACCTAAAATCTTTAGATAAGTTGTCAGCTAGAAAAACCACAGCTATGTATACATAACTCATCAGCAAACTCGAAAACTGTATCATATTTAGAAAGTAACACACTTTTTTCTACATCTCCCTTATGTCTCAAGGCTAAAGAATATTTCCTAGATTTATAAAATTGCATGCTATAGCTATTCAAGACTCTAAACAGAATGAAGAAGTATACACTTGGTAGCAGGCCTCTTACTACACTTCAGACCCTAATGATATAACCTTGCTTCTCAAGGTAACTTGTAAGGTAAACTTTTAAAAAGTAAGATAATCTATCCATGCACAGTTTAAACATCACTGCGTGGAATATGGAAGAAGAACTTAATGGAAGACAGACTGAAATAAGCTGGAAAAAAATCTTAGTCTATGACTGAAATATAAAGTTTTCAGGCAAAGTTCGCTGTTCAAATTCAATACCAGTTAAATAATGGCAAAGTTATTTCACTGCTGAGCTTCGTGAAAGGCATGTGATAGCCTCAGACTAGTTAATACTGGCTAAGATTAATTAATTGATTAACTAATAGGATAACTGAACATGAGTCACTCCGCATAGCGCTGGTATCATCACCGGTCATCTGAGAAGAGCTAAGAGTTGTGCGAGCCGTGCAGCGTCACATACTCTCCCTCTATCTAAAGGCTGTCACTTCTGAACAGATTTGTAATGGGGGGGGTGGGGTGTGGGGAACCTTGTTTTGCTGTTTTCTGAGTTACACGTAAGCTGTTGTGAAAGCTAGCTTCGGTCTTCAGAACAGTTTGTGAATGCTTCACATGACACTTGGGCCCCCTTCCTGGTGGTAAAAACTCTCATACTGCACGTACTAGCTAATCCCCCCCATTCTTTCAAATTGCTCATCTGAAGCTGTTAATATATATTAAAGCTGTAACCAAGCTTTCCCTGACATGCATCAACATTTTTAGTGTATGGCAGAGAATGTTTTTTGCACCATAAAAAAAAAGTGCCTCCTTTAAAATAAACTGTCTTGGGAATCATACGACAGGACAATAATTCTAAATTTTACTAAAGCTGTTTGCATACACACGCTTTTGGCAGGGTGCCTTCCAGTGGAAGCAAGTTACATACATACCAGCTGTAATGGCCCATATAGTGTATTAAAAACATGTAAAGTATAATTTGATAATCTACCTTAGGAACTAGTGAGAGAATTCTCATCTCAGTTTTCTCCAGGGACCCCAATGCCAAAGGACAGATTGTTTCTTGTCAGTGTTTCAAACTGATCTCTATTTGCAAACATAGCGAGTGATGCCAAATGCAGTTCAGAACGCAAATCAAACACTATTTTATTATGAGCTGTTTTGAATTGCATATGCAGGACAGAGGCAAGTAATGCCAAAAAAAAAATCTCCAAAACCATACTTGTACATTGCACAAGCCATTTTCATAATATACTTGAACATGCATAAAAATGCAAAGAAATAAAACAATTCCAATAAAACCATGAGCACCTTATGAATTAAATATTATATTCACAATGCTACACACTGGGATTTAACAGAACATGATATACAATGTAGTCCAACTGTGGAAAATCCAACTAAATTTACAAATACAATAGATATATTACTTTTTCTCTTTAAAAAAAGAAAACAAACCAAGGGTGAAATGATAAATTATGTATTGAATGAAAACAGGACAAAGAAACTGAGAAAATTTTGTCTTTGAAAAAACAAGGTAGCTTGTGGCCAATGATAATAAACCCACTTATTCATTAGAAGCAGGTCCAAACTGATTCCATTTGAGTCACAGCATGAGCACTCAGAGTAGCAATTAACGCAACCATCGGTGTGGCAGTTGTTTTCCGAATCTCTTCCTGTCTGTCTTGGTTTTGGTTTTGAGCAAACAAAATGAAATTTACCTGGAAAATTTACTTAACCCGTTTCTAAGATGATCACAACACTGGCTAAATCAGCAAAGGAAAAACTGTTTTAAGTGCCATGCTGCAGACACCTATGGATCACGAATTAAACACCTTGTTGTACCTGACGAGCAAATACATAAAGCAGTGTGTATGCCAGAATGACAGCGTGTGGGGGAAAGAGGAGAGGCATCATCAGTGTATGGCAGCCAGCTAAGATTAATTTAGTGTCCTCTTAGATTAAATTGACGTGAAAGAGAGAAGATATTCTGTTCTTCACAAAGAGATCACCCATAGCTGATTAACAGATATTTCCTTAATGAACAAAAGCTAATTTAAACAGGAGTAGCCCTTATTGCTCATTAATTGCTACAGGTAGGTGCTGGGCCTGTGCAGATGGAATGGGCAAGAAAAACAAGAGCAAAATCCCTCACAGATGAAAAAAAGGAAGACATTACTTTGAAATAAAGGATTGCAAAGGACTAGCTTCAGTAGTTTACTGTTGATCAGTATCTTATTTTAAAATATCACTCTTGCATTTTTGCAAGATTAGTTGAATTTATTTATTATTATTATGATGGTGATTGTGAGGTGGAACTGAGTTATAAGCATAATAAATCTCTACTTAAGCAGCTTATCCCTACTGTTATATATTAATCGTGGTTCATATGGGATTATAACCAACTGCAAATAAAAAAAAGGGGGGGGGGGCGGAAAAAAGACTTGAGTAGCTATATGTTTATGGATTAAATCACAATATAAGAAAATGTCTTAGAATTCCAACTGTGCTAAAGCAAAAGGCGCAACGAGCTCTGGATACAGGAAAACTCACGTACTTTTCTCCACACAGTTATGCGTTACAAAATAAGATCTCTCCATAAAACTGTAAAATTGAGCACTTACAAAGTCCGTTTGAAAAGATTTCTCCAGGGGTCTGAGATACCTCCGGTATCTGTTCGAACAGGTATTTCTACAAATAAGTGACGCACTTTGGTCGTTCCATTGACTCTGGTCAACGTGGGCCCTCCTTTGCCCAAACACAAGTAAAACTAGCCAGCCGCCCTCACAGCGTGCGGCAGCCACGCGAGCTGTCCCTCAGCAAAGACTCATTTCACCGTTAGCCAAGGCGATAACCAGGCCTGCAAGTTTTATCACTTCATTGCAACCCCAGTGGGCTGGAAATCATTCGGTAAGCTCTGGTTTGAAAGAGAGTACTTGTTTAGAAATCTAAGGTATACATGCAAATATTGAAGCAAAGAGAGAGTTTATCTTATTTGAAATTAACTATATATATCTCTCTATCTAAAAATAACTTAAGGAAAAATGTGTTTATCTGGTATTATGTTTTATGATTTCTTAATCACATAGTTTCTATTCTATGTTGTGAGTAATTACTGTTTCAAGTGAACTTCTTATCTCTTTCAAATTAGATTGCTGGGCAGCTACTTGTAAACAAAAATAAAAATGAAACAAGCATACATAGCCTAGAACAGCCTACTCTGCAATTAACTACATTAAAATACAGATATGAGAATGATGTGGATATCAAGTGTCATCTTGACATGAAGAGTTAATTGTTGCTATTGACAGGACACTGTCAGAAAAATGATTAAATATGCCTCCATTTACAGACATTTTTTTTTGTTACACATACCAGTTTTGTTAACTTCTTAAGGCAATGTTTCCCGTCTTTTGCAAATATTTCACTGTAGGCTGCCAGTCTACCAAGGATACTCAATTTATCCAAAACAACTCTAAACCCAAGCACATAGAATTAAAAACCATCTGCTTGACCATGTTCTACTTATCTAGTCTGCACTACATTACATTTAAAACTACTCATTTAAATTGATACTGTTCAGTTTGTGAATGTCACTTATGGGTAATTATTTTTATTTAAAATTGATAGTCCAGAAACCGCATGGTTTTTGTATCATTATACATACACCTATTTTTAAAGGTTAAATTGCTTCTGGCTTGAATTAAATTAATTAAATTTAAATGAGTTAAACTGGAATAATAAACTAAACCTTCTGGGGTAAAACTTATGTATTTTCAAATGCAGGATATCAGTTCTTAGAACTGATAACACCATAAGAGTACTTTGATATCTAAAAGATAGAAAGAGAATTCTAACAATATAATTCAGTAAAATGATGGTGAAAGTGAATTCACTTAACTACTTTACATGGGTCCTGTTGTTTTGCTCCCAAAAATTATGCACAAGGAGAAACCTCCTTTTAAAGTGATTATGGCCTTCAGATGTAAAAAAACTCAACAACATAATTAATTCTAACAGCATTTAAAATTTGGGTCTCATGGTTGAAACATGTTCCCACTTCTGAACAAGCGGAAGAAACAGTACTCAAATTCCCAATTGAAATTAAATGATAGGATGACTTTGGCAAGTCTTTCCTCACTTTTTATATTGAACCTTCAAACCCAAATTCTATCAATATAGTGAAGTATTATCAGAAGATTTTTCATACTGTTTTAGCTCACCCTCTCAGATCAACATGATTAATTGCTCAGTTACTTTTCTGTAACTCTTCCAATCATTTAGAGTACTTATTTTTATAGCATAACCACATGCAGTTAACATCTCTTGATTTCTGCTTGATTGTGGTTTAATGAGAAAAATTCAAGACATCAATCTTTGACTTAAGTTATTCTAGTTCTGATGTTCAAATGATCACGTTTACTCTCATAACAATAATCCTTTCATGTGACAAACTCAAAGCATATTAACAACTTTAATAAAACAGGTAAAAGCAGAGCTGCCTTGAAAGGAGTTCAGTTGTTTTCACGCAATCTTAGTGGCAAGCATTCCCTCTACACTAAATATTTTGCTACTTGAGTGCAAGAGTTAACACTAGCAATCAAGCCAAGACAACCAGATTGAGATAGAATTTGTAGATTACAACTGCAATATACGATGCCAGAAAGAGTTTATGATCCAGCCTAATAAAAACAATAAAGTATAAGGAACTTTGACATGCCTGAGTTTTCTGTGGCAGAATGAGAACATTAAGAGCCATTAATAGGTATTATCCCATTTTACTTGTAGAGATAAGAAGTTTTAGCCAGGACTGGTGGGGAAAGGAGTTCAATTTTCCAAAGCTTTAAGGTTTTGCAAAATATTTTGTTCCATTTCTGAATTAAAATAAGGCTTTGCAACATATTATAAAAATATGACTCAAAAAAATACTGATGCACACAACTTGAAAGAACCGTTATCATGATAGCTGGGACACTTAAGGCTGCCATTCATTCAGTTCCTCCCACCTGCCTTCTCTACTCTCCAGACGAAATTTTAACAGTAAGAGTTCATGTCTGGGTTTTAGAAGCCTAATATGTACCAAGAAGTCCTTAAGTTATGTGCAGGAGTCAATGAGACAGTGCCCTAGCACAGAGTATGGCTCATCAGACCAGAGCCTCCAAGAAAATGCTAGGCTGGAGGGGAAGTGAGGACTGGAAATGCAGGTCAGGAACAGCACTGCTGGCACTCAACAGCAGGTACTGGTTTGGGAGAGCAGAAAACCAGCCCAGGAGCTACCACAGGTCCCAGTGAGGACAGGCCCACCTCCTCCCTTTGGTCTCCCAACTCTTTGCCACTTATTAGCACCCTTTACCCTTTCCCTTTGCCTTCATCAAGCCCCCAAATAGATCCTCCAGCACAGGGCAAGTTCTGGCTCCTGAGAGCCCCCAGGCCTTGGGCTACAATTCTGCAGGGCTCACACTATCAAGAAGCACGTCTCACTCATTTTGGGGTGATCTGTATGGCAGCTCTCCCAGAGCAGGGACTGCCATATTCCGGTGTGGGAGATGAGGACCTGGGAGGTATGGGGAGGTGAGAACTTCAGCTTAGAAAAAGAAAAAGCTCTGGAGATGCTGGGGGCCAAGCACTTCAGAGCCCACCCACACCTCCACATGCAAGTAGGGAGCACACACTCCCAGGAGCCCCGCACTGTCCCATTAATGCCACCTTAACTCTTTCTGCAAAGGACTGCCCCAGTCATCCTCCTTTGTGTGCACCCCCCGGCGCTGCATTCTCCATTTTGCACCTTGGAAACTTTGCTTCCCTAAACGGTCACCCAGGAGATCAAGGTTCACGGCCTCTCTGCGCAATTCAGGCCCAAAGTTCTGATGTTTTAAGGAACTGCACTGCCAGGTTGTGCACATGTGTGTGCGCACACGAGCCCATGCTATCACCCTCACTGTCATGTCCCCCCTCTATTTTCTTCCTGGTCCTAAGAAAACAAATGGGCTTATACAATTTTCTCTTTCTTAGAAATACACCTTAAAAAAAATTCTTGACTTATACTTGCCCAAAGCAGCTAAGCATAATAGAAAAATCTGTTATGGAACCATACTCTTCTGATCCCCGCTATCTAGATTTTAACTGTAAGAAACTCTTTTTGCACACATAAGCTATTAGAAATTATTGCTGTATGTTATTACCTCCAAAAGCACATTAAGAAAACAATGTTTAATTCAAATCACGCACACAAAGAAAAAGCTAATTATTCTTCCAGAAAAAAATACGTAAGGTAAAACTGCATAATAATTTGATTATTCAACCATTACACACAAAAAAGACAAAAACAAAACAAGCCATGCAGTTAAATGTTATTTTTAATTTACTTTTTGATAGACCTGCTTTCATATCTGTTTTCTCCTGTTACCAAGGTATTGTACTGAAGATGTCAGTGTTGATCAGCTTCCAATCATCAATAGCACTTACTGAAATAGCATCTTGCTAGGAATGGGATTTTCTGCCTTTGCTGGAGTACACCAACACCATTGATTTATGGAAAAAAATTAACAAATTAAATAATTAAAAGTGAGCCCTGACTGTGGAATAAAGCTCCAAGAAAGAAATTTTATTTTTTATATAAGGCAATAAGTAAACATTTTACAAGATATTTTCTTGTATACTTATTGTCTTCTGGCAAAAATAAAATTCCCTTGCACATATGCTAATAGCACACTCAAGAAACATTCAAAAAAGCGTTTCTCTAAAAATTGTGAGGTATGGTTTCAAAGCTTGAATAACACGGACCTCAGTTGTCTTGATTATTTTAAAAGTCCTATAGAGCCTAGTAAGTAGTATTATAATAGATTTATACAGAAATATTTCAAATACCTTAAGACAAAAAGAGAGCCAAAATTTTTAAAGCATTACTTTAGTCCATGTTACAAGACTCAACAGAGAAGAATATATTTTCTTAGTGAATAGTACTGTTTTTTGAAAATTTTCAAGGTTATTGGAATAATCTATACACATACATGCTTTAAACAACCCATACTAAATCTGCTTTTAAAGCTGCTGAGTGAACCCCACTGTGTCAGGAGTGGAATGTGTCCACTCATCCTGCCTCTGTCATCCTGGAGGAAGCCTGAAAGCAAACGTTCCTCTGGAGGGAGCCCCTCAGGACTAACGAAGATCCAGTCTGCAACTTTTTTCCTCCCATAGCAACACACAAACAGCAGGAGAGTTTATATGATGCTTTCTTTGTTGAAATATGATTAACAACAAAGAAAGTTTGACAGTCCCATGTCTATTTATCTGCATTTCTATTTTCCCTTATTTTCCACTATTATTGGGATAACTTCCCAGTGGCTTGGACATTTAAAATTTCAAAATTACCACACAGCACCTTTTTAACTACTGGGAATAGTTTGCAGGAAAAGCAAATCTCTGCCCACTCTCCCCTCCCCAACCATAAACATAATGTATTTTTCCTAATAATTTTCTCTAGGTGAAGAGCTTTTCAGTTACAGAGGAATACAGGCAATGGATAATTACTTAGTGGCTTGGTGGCTGTATTACGTAGTATGACATATCAAAGAAATAATAAAGCAACCCACTTATAAATTCTTTGACTACATCAAAGACAGCAAAGAAAAGCCATTATTACCAGACTAATGAGGTAACTTTATAACATTACATTGAAGTTTTTTCCCCCAATCTAATGCTGAGTTTACACAAGAAGAATTAGTCCCATTTTGAAAATGATTTCTGTGTTAATTTAGACAAAACTAGAATGCAGGTCTACTAACTAAATGCTTCCTATATTTAGAACAAAGGGCAACTGCCTTGATATCCCCCAGTTATCATTACTGCAAATTCTGAAAGAATTTAAGTTTTCCTCATGGAGAAAGAAGGCAGAAGAATCTTGCATACAAAGACTTCCAGAAAACAGCTGGTTAAACATAGCTAAATTTTATGAGAAGAAAAATATAGAAAGATAGTACTGACCATTTCTACATACCTATATATTTTTTAAATAAAAGGGATCCATGCTGCAGCACAGTTTCAACAAGTATCACAAAACAAATTTCCCAAACATTATAAATGCTTAATATGTTATTACATTCTCATTGGTCCCACACTAGAAAAAATATACAAGCAGCAAACAATCAACGGTTGTTTAAGAGCCTAATATTGTACTAGTAAAAATAATGCAGCACAGCAACAAGTTCACTGGAGTGCTCCCTTAACACACAACATGCCAGATGTACAGCTGTTTTTCTTGCAAAAAAAATAAATAACACAAGACAAAGACTTTTGAAAGGCTCTTCTCCCCGGTATTGAATAACATGCAAAGTATTAAAGGATTCTTGCATGAAATCATGAATAGCAATAGGTCGTTTTTCAGGGTATTAAAAAAAGCTAACCAGACACACAACAGGATGCCAGCAGGCAGCTTGCATGAGACATAAGGCTTTATATTCCCACTAGGAACATACCTTCTCTGTTTTTGCTTTCCTGGCGTTATGCACAAACCTGCGTCCCAGCTTCTTGGCATACCAGATAGAGGCAAACATTGTAGTGATGAAGATTTCAGTCTGAATATGCAGCACACACAAAAAAATACCAAACAACTTCCTCCACAACTGAGATACAAATCTAATGCTGGTTTAGGTCTCTCAACTATGCTGTTGCTTTGTCAGGTCCTCTCATGCTGCTTTCTGAAAAAAAAAACAAAAAACCAAACAAAAAAAAAACCCAAAAACCACCACCCAGTGTGGCCAGTCTGCAGGTGTATTTACATACTGCCAGCAGGAAGTCCAGGGTGAGGCATCTTTGCATCCAGCTCACATCCAGTCTGCTAAATGCCTGTCTGCAGTTCTTTAGCACTGTCACCACAAACTACATATGTGTCAGTATGAAAGGAAGCTGCAGTAAACTACTGTAGCAGACAGCTCACCTCCTCTTCTCCTGTTCTGAAATTTAACTCCTTGGTTCTCTTCGATTTGCCAGCATGCAACAGAAGCAGCAGCAGTTCAAATGAGATACACAGCACTGCAGGAGAGGGGTACAGAAGTGCCAAAAATAGAAATGTATATTAACTGTTAAGGTGAAGGAACAGGTGTTTTACGTGTTTCAGTGCAATTAAGATATGAAAGGAAGATGGATTTTACTTTGCTGTAGTGGTTTGGGATCTATTCAGAGATATTTCTGTTACCTAGTTTCAGTTCGCAACAGAAAGACACCATAGCTCTTCAGTTCACTTGCTGATGTCATACATGCTTTGCTGAAGAATTTAAGACTCACTCAAGGACTTCTGTTCTCCTTTGATAATGGCTCCATGACATAAAAACCTGACATATTTATTTTCAAATTAATCTTTAACTTCTGCCCTACCTAAGCTTGCTTTTTCCTTCTCCTTTAATTGCAAGTTATTTTACAGTAGGAGTTGAGAAGTGCTTATTATGAATGCCGATTTTTGCAGTGAAAGAGCAATGTAGTATTGTCCTTTTGTCACATACTTCAGCTTTAACCCCTGCACCTCTCTTCAGTTATAACCTCTAAACAATAAGCAGAAACATACTCTTTTGGCTCCAGACATATGACTAACCAGATGTTCCTCCCAGCCAGAGGCACTATCAAAGCTGTAAACTTACAGGGTTTATAGCTATGGATTGTATTTTGTAGTACTTTGTATTATAGGACAAATCCTGACCCTTGCCTTCCCACCGACAATTGTGGAGATGCCAACACGTGGGAGAACCACTGCTGTCTTGTGTGCAGGATTGCATTTGGGATGCACACATCCAAGAATAATTTCGCTTTGCTATTCTGTGGTAAAGAGCAAATAAAAATTAATAGATGCATGGCAAAGGAAATACAGTCATAGCAATCTAGTATAGGGCTCTTGGAGCCAAGGAAACACTTTTTCTGCCCTAGGATTTTCAGAGAATGACTGAAACTAGTTTCTCCAGGGTGCATGATTTCAAAAGGGAAAATATTCCACTCCCACTTAAAACTTACACAGGACATCCAAGTTACTGGAGCTGGATGGTGTTGTCCAAGCTTTGAACCTGAAGGTGTATACTGCTCAATTCTGTTAAGATTATAAAGAGTTCAAAGAATTCCTTCAACATATTTTAAAATGTTCAGTTGGTTAAATAAATTGAAATTCTTAGACAGTGACTTTTTTGTCAAGGAAACTCCGAGGTATATGGGTTTTGCTTGACATCTAAAACCTTCTGACAAAATATTTGGTAATTGGTAATAGTTCTGGGAAGAGGATAGTTTCTAATTACTTCCAATCCAGACGTTTAGTTAATCCTGGGAGTCAGAAAGTTATAAAACCACAAGACAGAGTAAAATCATGTCTCATCTGGAGTACAATTAATACACAAGAGCTATTTGGCCATAACAACACTCCAATTCTCTGAACTATAGACTGATAGTAAGATGGATTCTCCAGGATGCGAAAACCTTTGTTATGCCACGTAACAGACATAACACTCTCCACATTTGTGGGATGACAAAGTGCCCTATAACGGAGGGAAGGGAGGAGAGGGAAGAAAGATGGCCTGAAAAACTTAGGAAGAAATCAGAGATCTTGTTTCTAGCTGGGATGTCACCGTAAGGAAACATGGTTGGGGGGGGGAAGCAGAAAAGGAGAAGCGACATCATTATGCATCTTAACCAACACTATAAATGTTAAAGTAAGAAGAACAGGAAAAAAAAAATCTTATGTATTATATGCACAAACAGTAGAACACCTCTCCCACTCTGCACCCATGCTTTTATGAAGAGAATAAGTATAATTTGAAATCATTGCACTCCAACCAAAAAAGGGTACATTCTCTCAAACAACTATTTATATAGTCTTAAGTATATTCAGCTGCTGAAAAAAAAAAATCGAAGGAAACACTCATTAAACAATAAAACCTCCTTTTTATGACTTTTATCATCAACATTAGCAGCTTTACTGAACTATTTATTCAGGAAAAATAGGGAGCAATAAAAAGCCACAATTCATACCAGTTAAAGGAAAAAAAATAGAATACACTGTTCATTTAAGGAATAATGGCAAAGCAATAGGGAGGTAATTTTCTCCACCCACTGAAAATGTTAGATCAGGAAGAATAAATCTCGCCAAATACCTAATCCTGATTCTAATCAGAAATACATTTTAACTATTTGCATGCATTTGCAGATCTATCCAAACACTACACTATAGCAATGGCCAGACTACAAGCCATTTTCTTACAGCTTCATCATGCAGTAGTCTGCCATACATTGTCAATAGCAGGTTTATTAGGTCTGTACTGGTACCCAGGGATTTTATGATTATTAATATTTTACTGTAACCATAACGAAGCCTGCATTTTACGGAAGTGCTACAAGCCGAGCTGCTTTAGAAGAAGAATTGGAGCTCCCAGCTGCTGTCTGCTCACAGGAGTAATACGTACTTTAGCTTGCTCACTGAAGTGCTACATTACAAGGGCAGAGAGATGCATGCAATTGAGCAGCAATATTATCACAGACAGGCGATAATCAGTTCAGAGCAAATTTTACAAGGGGTTCCTTGCTGTGAATGAGTGGGTGGTTTTCAGTAAGCCAAACCACATCTATACTATACATTAAATTGCATTCTTGTGCCTCTATGAGAATTGGTCTTACCACAAGTGGACACATAGGCATAAGCATAAAGTAACTACGGTGTTGAATCCTATTATTTTTATGACATGGCTCCCCAAAATTGCAAGCAACGGCAATTGACGCTCAGTACCGAAACAGATGGTAGTTTCAAACACCTTGCCAACTGTTTGTATGCACTGAGTATCACCAGTATTTCTGATGGTCAGCCTCCTCTTTCAATTTTAACATTGCTGTTTTACTTAAGTAGCACATGGGAAGAAGTGCAGCTTAGCTTTAGACAGGGCATTAATCTTCTCTTGTTAAGGGATAACTCCTCACAGCGCACACGTGGGGTGTCAAACTCCCCCACACACACCTGTGGTGAAGATAGATGTTAGCTGGAGATTCTGTTTCTCTCCCACCTCTATCTGAATATATACATACAGTAGTCATAAAATGTGATGACAGGGCCATTTAAAATACAAATACAGTTCAGTCATAAATAATGCCTTTCCTATAAGAATAGGAAGACAGATGAAAAGATTAGTCATTCAGGGTTTGCAGAACTCTGTTTCCAGTGAAACGGACAGGAGGCAGAACAAGTTAAAAGTGAAATACCAAAGATTTAAAATAATCACTTTGCTTCAAGGTTTGTATGTTAACACTTGGCACAGCTGTGGATACAGAAACAGAGCTGGTCATGTGAAACTAAGGTAGCTAGCTTTTTTTTTTTAGTTATAGGCAACAACAGATATTGATTTGGCTGACTGTACAAGCAATCATTTCCCATCCGCAACACAACTAATTATCTTACACAGTTACATGATGCCAAGACGTATTATTTAATGACTAGAATACTAGGAAAGGCAGGAACCTTAACATCTGCTATTCCATCCAGAAGATCTAAATTTTAAGCATTGAGACCTTACAGTAGTTAAAGTAGATGAAAGTCCCAAGGTTTTGTATGGACCTGTTTTTTCATTCTTTGCTATAAAACAGAGGCAAATGGACAAATGTTCCTCGTCCTATTGCAACAGGCAGTATTCTTATAGGAAACCCACAGCCACTCTTACAAAAGGGGTAGTTACCCCCATCGGCACCACCAAACCCCATTCTGACTTCTCTTTCGGCCAGGGCAGAACCCACTCTGTTGTAGTTACAATACAGATGAAAGTTTATCATAGAATAGAAGCACAGAATTATTTAGGTTGGAAGAGACCCTTAAGATCATTGAGTCCAACTGTAAACCTAACACTGCCATGTCCACCACTAAACCATATCCCTAAGCACCACATCTACATGTTTTTTTCAATACCTCTAGGGATGGTGACTCAACCACTTCCCTGGGCAGCCTGTTCCAATGCTTGACAACCCTCTCAGTAAAGAAATTCTTCCTAATATCTAACCTAAATCT
>JAVJGG010000027.1:19823196-19842386 GCA_035590195.1 Aviceda cuculoides
GCTCCAGGCCCCTCACCAGCTTGGTTGCCCTTCTCTGGACACGCTCCAGCACCTCCATGTCTTTCCTGTAGTGAGGAGCCCAAAACTGAACACAGTATTCCAGATGCGGTCTCACCAGTGCTGGGTACATAAGTTTCTACTTATGACATTTTCTACCATTTATGATGTTTCATAACAGATTTTTTTTTTTCATAATAAAAATTTTAAAATTCTGTCACTTAGGCCTGAATTTTAAAGATGAGGAAACCTGGGTTGTTTAAAAGCTAAATGCTTCCTTGGAGCATCTAAGTCAATGGCTGGAATAGTGTAGTAATTCTGAGAACAGTCACGTATCCTGACAAAGAAATGTTGCAGAAAAGGGAAAGAAGGGGTGGGGGGGTGGAGGGGGGAAGGGGAGCAGCAGCAGAAGATGAAGGAAGATGGGATAAAAATGGAAAAAAGAAGTGAAAATGAAATGCTGTATATTAAGGATAGCAGAAGTTCATGCTCTTTTCTTCCAATTTAAATTTTTCTACTCCCTTAATATTTCTTGTGCCAAATCTTTTCTCTTTAGAAATTATGCTTTCAGAAACCCAGCTGTGACATTACAAGTTTGCCCCAGGTCTAATTCCCCCTTAAAACACAAGATACCGCATGCAGACATGTCCTCTTTCAGCTTTTCTGATGTATGGCAGAACTGTCTTATAGCAGAGAGCATGAAGAATTTCATGCACAATGTCACAGGACTCCAGAAAAGTAAGAAATAAAATGCAAGCATTTCCTCCTGTGGATCTCCTTTAAGTGTGAGGCCCCCAAAATTCTGTACCTGCCCTCTGCCATGCAATTATCACTTCTATTTTTCTACTCTTCTATTATTTGATGTGGCAGATGGCACTCAACCCACTACGTGTGGCACAACAGGTCAAGAGAAGAGAGGATGAGGTGGTGTGCTACATAACTGCAGGAAATAGAGCTTTAACTGTGGAAGCACAAGAAATAGTAATGCAATAAGTCCTATGCTAAACACTGAGACTCAGCACATCCCTGCACACAGGGATGTATTCTAGCATTTTATAATATAATGGCATAAGACAATGTTTTCAAATTAGGCAGTTCTTCTTACTCTTTTATTTGTTAAGCCTTGGAATAGAGACAAACCTAATTATGGTACTTAATTTTGATTTTAGAAATTGATTTTCCACTCTAGTTTCTGCTGGTGCATAGTAAACTCTGGTGAGTCACACAAGTAATATAACAACAATTAGCAGCCTTAAAAATAAAAACTTGAGAAATGCCACTTTATTCTTGTCTTTGTCCCTAGTTCAGCACAAATTGCTTCCTGCTTCACCTTTCTGATAGACATTTTTAAATTTCTTCCTGCTACATTAAGAAATCACAACCAAAATGGCGTATAAAATCCTCAGATGTGCCATTATGTTGCTCAGATTCTTGTATCAGATCAAAGCACAGTGTATGTAGTACAGTTATGTATTTGCATGGCAAGTACTCCCACAGGAAATAATATAAACTATAAAATTTATCCTTGGGGAGGCAAAAAGAAAGAAGGAACCACACATTGCAAGCAGTGCTGTTGTGTGTCACCAGTGCATTTTGCAAGGGACTTGCCAAATGTAATCCTGACCAAAACTGAATCCAGTGTGGAAACACTTCTATTACTGCACTGCGTATACGCCTGCCATCCTGTAGTACTTAAATACTCGTTTTCTTTGTACTTACAAATGACTCTGTGTGATGGTGGACTATCATCTCTGTTTCAGAGAGGGATGAAGGAAGGCACAAAGGAGTGACTTGGTAACAGCCTTACAGGAAATTAGAGAATCTGCAGGCTGCCTGGGAGCCCCAAATCTCCTCTTTCCCAGCATGTGGCCACAGAGTTTGCCATGGCCAAAGACAAGCAGAGGTGGCATACACTCTCTCTAACTCACTCCTGTGCCAGTTACAGCTTTCTGTCTGTCCAGAGCAGGCAAGGAGCAGGAGGGCTGGCAATGTCCATTTACCTACCCACAAAGACCACTGAGATACATCTTTTCCATATGATCTTGTTTTAGCAGCAGCAAGTGAGGCAGCCTTTAATGAGCTGTTCATCACACTGCTAATCACAAAACCACCCCCCAAGCCACCTGCAGACACAAGCATGGGGATATATATCATCCTATCATAAATATTATTTTATTCCTGGCTGATTACAAGCCGCCTTCTCTTTCAAAGCCCTCCTTAAATCTCACTTTTACTTTATCAGTCCCAAGAGCAAAATTAAAAAGTCATCTTAAGCAGAATCACCACAAGTTATAGCAACTGTATCAGTGAAACACATGGCCTCCCTTGACCCAGCATAATTTAACAGTTTGAGATGAATGTGCCCAGCCCCTGTCCTTACATCAAGCTCTCCAGAAAACCCTCATGCACAAGAAACCAGGTTTCATTGAACTATGAAACATTAAAGGATTACAAGTGATGAGATCAAACAGGATAGCTATAAAGTAACCTCATGCCACCACCTCCTTGCAGGCAGGGCACACGTATACCTACATGTATATATTGGCATGAGTTGAGCCTACTCAACACGTTTCTGAGCAGCGGCAGAGTCCGCGCAGCCCATGCACACCGCGCTCTGTCATCTCCGAGGCTGGGCTGCCTTTGGTCGTTCTCCCAAGGCTCTGCCAAAACAGCAGTTCCTCACTCCCAGCTGTGACTTTCTCCAGTCACATTCTGCTGTTGGCTGGGCCATCCCCCACCTGAATAGCCCCCGTCACCCCCTTCCCTCCAGGGACTCCTACCTGGCTTTTTAGTGCTTGTTAGAGAACATAACGCACATGTGGAGAGCAAACAAATACAACAGATAACAACTTCTGCCGCTTTTCGTTTCAGTTCTTGCTCTTTACCTCTGTCCTCAGCTTTCCTAGGCTGTGATCTTCACAGTTCATGGGGAGAAGGCCTACAGTTCAATACCAGTTCAGAAATTAAGTCATTTCAGAGGCAAATCATTAAGAACAACATTGCTTAACACCTTAGGTGCTGAATGTAGGTTTAAAAAAAGCAATGTATCCTTGCTAAAATGCAAAAAAGAGAAGAAATACAGAGGAAAAAGTTCTACTTAATCCTTCCAAATATAAGATGGGCTACTACTAGGTGTGATGGATAAACAACAACAAATCTTTATCCAGGACTGGCTGCAACTCTTGCTTCCTACCGGCAGAGACAAGGAGGTGGTCTCCATGCTTCTGGAACAAACTCACCACGTTTCTGTTGCTCAAGCAAAGCAGAGAGGACAGCCCAAACCACAGCAGACCAGGCACCAGGTTTTCTCTCTTAGTTCTGCTACAATTCTTCTGCAAGAGCTTAATTATTCTTTGCAAGCCAGCTGCTCACTCTTAAAACGAAAAAAATAACGCTCTACTGCACTGGGACAGTCTAAAGATAAAAGTATTAACAAATGTGAAGTAATGTGATAGAAAGCATTATAGAAAAAGAGAGCATCTACCCCCACACTGGTTGATACAGAACCTTACGGAATTCTGCTGAAAGGTCTGTGCAAGGCCATAACAAAACTGATTACACAATCATTCATTGTAATGTGACAAATGAAAAGGTCTGTTTTAGCAATAACAGTAATAAGGGGTGGTGTTATACCCATTTTGACCAAAAAAGAGGAAAGAACTGTAAAGGAATATGAGGTCAAGGACAAGAGGTTATTCTTCTTACATCTATGAGAAGATCTTCAGAAGCAGAAAAATGTATAGCAAATATTAAAACACAAAATGTAGGTTTACCTGTCTAAAACATATTACAGTTAATCACATGCTAACAAAGGATAAGAGAAAATTTGTCATACCATGTTTTCTTAATCAATACCATTTGAGTGCAACCCCAGCCCATTTTACTCCCATTCCTTAGGAAAAACATGACAAACAGTTGTGGAGGGAAATTTTTTGTTGCAGACTATTTTGGCACTTTGAAAACCAGAGGAAGAATTGTGGCAGCATATGGCTAGTGGGATATACTTTGATAAGACGGACTAGAGCTGATCAAAAAAAATATCTAGAAAAACTGTTATAGCTTTTTAGGACAACAATAAAAAATAGCATCTTCTCAAAGACTTTGAAGTTTTTAAATGTAATCTGAGTGTTTCAAGAAAACAGAAACTTTTTGAGCTATCTAACCAGTAGAAAATTGAGAAAGTGTTCCTTGAAATTGTCAAAATATTTACCTTTCTTTTTCATCAAAAATCAGAACATTTCATCCTTCTCCAGGGCTGTCAATACTGCTGTCTAAATTACATTTACATTTAACTTTCCCTTGGGATCCCAGTCAACAGATATTTTTAAAATTTCTGTTCTCCACATCTCACTGGAAATATTTTCTTGTAATTCATACATCTAGCAGCCTAAAAGATTCTCCCACACCTTTCTGCAAACTGATTTTTGCCAAGCCAGGCACATCGGTTGTCTTCTCACATGTCACCCAGACACCATGAAGATGTTAGAATGAACTTATGTGAACTTTTAGAAAAGCATCACAAAGAGAGAAAGTATCACAAAAGCAAGCAATTAACTGCTGCTCATTTTTCAAGCATACCAGCAAGCACCATATTTCATGCCTAGACCTCCCAGAAGCAGAATGAAAGTTGAATGGAGGACTGTTTCTCCACCACTCCCCACAGCTAAACACATAAGAGATTTAATGTGCCCTGATTTTCACAACTCATCTTTGCCCTCCACATAGTGATGCACCAGAACGAGCATCTCCAAGGACCCTAGTTATTTGTTATATGGCTCTAGGGAAGCCAGCTAGATAGTGAACTGAACCAAAAGCTCTAAAATGCTTCCTGCTTCCAGCCAAGAGAATTATATAAAGAGCAATGTGCCAAAATCCCATTCTCAGCATTGGAGGGGAACTCTGATCTTAAGAGAAACAATCTGTTCGCTCCACTTTCCTCCTCTTCACCATTCAAAGTCTTGAAAGGTTCAGTGAAGGTAAAAGTGATAAAAGGGCCCAGACTTCTAAGCAGTGCCTTGTCCTAGCAGGCTCAGGCTCCCAGATGCTGCTGGGTGTCACAACCTACCAGCCTTGCAACTAATGAAAGCAGTTGGTCTGGATTATGGTGAGCCCCAGCTCCAGTCCGGATCAGATCCTTATTACAGCAAGTCCTGCATGCAACGGATAATAAGGGGAGTGCTTCCAGTTGCCTGCCTACCTCGCACTAAGCTCCCTAACACTCCCACAGTCATTATTTTAATCAGTTAAGCACATCCCACTGCCAAAAGTGTTTTGTTAAAATGCCCTCTGACATGTCTATTCCTTGCTTTCAAACCTCCCCTTTCAAGTACATAATAGGTATTTATGCTTTTGTAGTTTATTAAAAATAACAGATTAAGTAATACTCACTTACCTGAGAAGATACTCTGCCTACACTAATGCTGTAGGAAGACAACAAAAAGATGGTAGATCACAAATGCATTATGCAAATACATTACACACATGTATTGGTAATTTGTTGTGAATTAAAGATGAGATAAGCAGGCAGCATAATCTTTCAGTCCCAAATGGTCTCAGTCTGAAGAGGACTAAAGGAATACGCCTTTTCATTAGCTCATCTATTATGAACAATAAATCACCATTAAAACTCAGGACATAACATGAGAACACAAACGTGTTATACAAATGCGTTACCACAGTATACTTCAAGGCAACAACTCAGTAGCAAAACATGGCTCTTCCTACCGATGGGATTTCCATCAGAACAAGTGTATGAAAGAACATACTAACCCTCTGGCTTTGATTGCATGCTCAATGCACATCCCAAGCAATATATCATGGATAGATGTTACATGTTAAATCTCGCATTTCTTTGCCCATGCAAAGAGATATGGAATACCAGACAGTACTTTATAAGTCACGATTTCAGCTCTTTCTAGGACAGGGCTCATAGCCTAGGTTTCAGCCTCCACAGCTGTACATTTAGGAATATGCAATGCATCTCGCTGAGGAAGACCTGCATTTTTAGTTACACGAGCAATGAATATGGCACAGTGGCAAGGCAAACTATGTTGCAAGTGCCAACTCAAGAGACTGAAAAAAAAAAAAAAGCAAGCAATTTCAAGCAATGTTTGAAATATATGCAAACAAAAGTCACTTAAGTTGAAACTGGTCCAAAATTATAGGAAGGTGTATACCCTTTGAAAGCCCAAGATAACAAAATGAATTACAAACTACTTGCAAAGTTCTGGCCTTCAGAAAGTGAGGTAATTTCCCGCAATGCTTTTCTATGCGTCATGTGAGAGAGTCTGTTAAAGCTGATATAAAGTAATCTCAGTTAAATTTAAACATTTGGTCTGTTTTATGTGCATTGATAAGCTCTAGTCGGAGCAACAAATAGTCTTAAAAGGTTATTGAATATCATTTTTAATAACTGTTTTACTTATGCATCATTCTTGGGCAGGTTTTAAAATCAAGATTGTAAGTAAAATATGACTCTAGACCACCATCATAATATATTAACATTGTTCTAAATTCAGTGTGTTCCTAACGCGGCTTTTGCTACTGTAAAAGTTGTAGTTGATCGATATTATGCACCAAATTTTTCCCAGTAATAATATCAAGAAATAGACAGAGTTATAGCTAGGATGGATATAGTTGTACCTAGGGTGGTCTGTAGGATGTTTTGTTTCAAACAAACACACACACACCAAATAAACCAACACCTTTATCATTCCTAAGAGTTAAATTATCTTCTTCCACTGATTTAAATAGGAGTTTTGCCTAATGAACGACATTTGTTCTCTCTCATTTGACTCTGGCAGAGCCTCTGTTCTTCTGCTTAACTGTATTTCAGAGTTTTAGGCACATACAAGAATTTATAAAAGATTGCATATTCAGTTGGAACAGGGAGCCTGACTATTTCCATGTTCCAGACAGTATTGGATACAGTGGTAAAAAACTAAAGGTTGCCCGAATGATTTAGGCATTTAAAGCATATCTAGCTATTGTCATTACCAGCCAAATAATCTACAACTAATTCTTCAGTTGGGAAGAAAGGTCAAAGAATAGGCTGCAAAATTGCACTCATTTGATTCATCCAACCGCATTTCTTTAAAAAGCAGGAAGCCTAAAATACTTCCGAAAGCTTCAAAAAGTAATATCTTTCACTTAATTAGGTTTCTCAATACATGTGAAAGTAACTTTAGAATTGTACCGCAGGTCAGTGAAAATAAAAATCAACAACCATAAAAGCCCTGAATTCATTTATAAATAAATACTGATTCTGGCACTTAACTCTGATGTAATTTATGCTACATGAAGAGGAGAAGCTATGCAAGAACTAGCAATTTATCCGTTGCTCAGCTGTGAGCATAGCCCATGGTATTAAATAATCTGAATGACACCATTTTTCCTATGAGCACTGACATATTTTTTGTGATTAAATAATTTTCCGCATCTGTGTTATGATATACATTAGTATTATTTTTAAAAATCCAAATTTTAATCCACACTTATGATAGAACTTTTCTGGAGAGACAACACAGATTCTATATGACATTTTTAATGTGAACTGAAGCTTTATGTCTAAAAGATTTGAAAAGCAAAAATTCAGTAATGTGCATAACTCTAATTAGACTGCAACTGAGCAGAACTGTTCAGCTGGCTTGCTTAACAGCTGGTCTAAGTCTCTTAGGGAGGAGCATATTTTTACAAAACATTTTATGAGGCCACACACAGAGAGCTACAGGAGTTTATTAGAGAGGCAGACAGGTTGATTAATAAATATCAATTCTGCTTTGAGAATCAAAAATGTAAGTGGCTTGCCTGTCCAAGATGCCTAGGCAATTTATGGATTTATTCTTATTTACGTGTGTGTGATTTAGCAACTGAAAATGTCATATTAAATAAATAGCCTCATGCATAACTAGTCCAGATCTTTTATCAACTTCTCAAACACTTATATTTGGCAACATTCAGGAAAGAATATACCCATCCTCAGACAAAAAAGATTTGAAGAAAATTACGATAAAATAGCTGAGCCAACTTTTAACATCAGTTTTGTCTCCAAGATACATTTACAGACAGTCTGGCAAGATAACTAGGGCGATAGGAATGGAAAAAGAGAAGGCCAAAGACTGGGTTGTGTCAGATATGCAGTTGTGAGTAATTTTATTTTCTAAGTTACTGCACAAAATAGGTGTCATGACCTTTCACACAGCATTGCTGAATAACATGTTAGTAATACAAGGTGTCAGTCTGGACAGTAATTTGAATCATTTTATAAAAACTCAAAAATATTTGAAGTTTTCCAAGAGGCACTCCTTTCTGGAGGCTGCTGGTTCTGTACTCTGGTCACAACGGTACTACTTTGTAGTCTTTGAGAATGATGCATAAGCCAGATTTTTTTTTAAATTTTTTTTTTTAAAGGAAATGTGTATCTGGCAGTCACTCAGAAAATGCTTAATACTGAAACTCAAAACTTTTTTTGTGCATTTGCACTGTGCAAAAGCTCCTACTGTAGACACAGTCTCAAGCTACTGTGACTTTATTTCCTTCTCGACCTCACTGTTATTTTCTTAACCTTTCAATTAATATTATAGATTGTTACTATTTTCTACTACGTTTCACACCAGAACATTATTCTGCTAACCAGTTCTAGCTGACAGCTCCTGGCGCTGATATAATATGAACAATTGTTCCCAGTCATTGAACTCTATTAATTCAGAGCATCTCTAGAAGGGCATTCACATTCATTTGCTGTGTTTCTCTCTTCTTTAGTCCTCTGTCATTAGGGTCACAGGTAGTATATTAGCTGTATGAAACACAATATGTAGCTTTCCACACTCACAAGAGCTGGAAGGTGGTTATCTGGCTTTTTTTTTCCCCCCCAAACACCTTTGCCTGTACTTCCACTCTAAAAGACATAACCAATAATTTTTGTGAAGTAGAAATTAGGCAACTTTCTGAAATGAAACAAAACATCTACCAACTAAGTTAAGAAAAAAAAAGACCAATACCACATCCATAATTCATTAAAAATCTGTCACTCTTCAAGCATTTTTTAAGCATCTCATTCTACCTCAAAGGTTTTCAGTTTGTGAGAGAACCTTTTATGTCTATGATGCAGGAACCAGAGAAAGTTTTGCTTCAAAATTTCTCCACTGTGACATAACGGATTAATCCAAGAAAAACAGGTGATGGGACATTCCTTTGCTTTGATACTACATTTTCATTATTGACTGCATAGAGTATATCTTATTACGTCTCCTCTCAAAAGGAAATGCTATGAATAAAGCAGAATATGTGAAAATATAGAAACTCAAACACGACTGACCCATATTTTACCTGAGCTAAAGCAAAAAAGCTGACAGAAAAAAAAACCAACCCCCCAAAAAGCATCACCCTAAACCAGCCAGAAATAAGTTAGAAACTTATTTAAGTTTATACCCGCTAAATAAATATTAATGTTTTAAAATGTTTTGTTTACAGAGATTCCTCTAGTAATATGCCTGGTCAACTGCTGAATCACACACACACAGACATAGATACAGCACTGTGTGGAAAAATAAACTAGTTTTACTAACAGTTTGGCACCACATCCAAACAAAGCAATGTCAGTTAAGTATGTTATATTGGCTTTGCTATACACACATTTCACGGTCTCTCCCTTCTGTAAAAACTCATAATTGTTTGGGAAGGTCAGTACCTCCAGCTCTGCAGTGCTGTTCAAGCACTATGGTAGAGCTGTCACTCACAGATGATACTGGGAAAATTGCCATGACCAGAGAGCTGCTACTTGTTTTCTGTCACTGTCTGTTTTGGTTTTGAAAGGAGAAGCCAGAATAGCTCTTATTTGGCTCAAATTAGTCTGTGCCTGGGTATCTTTACAGTTCATAGAATTGTAGAGTGGTTTGGGTTGGAAGGGACCTTAAAGATCATCTCGTTCCAACCCCCCTGCCATGGGCAGGGACACCTTCCACTAGACCAGGTTGCTTAGTTATTCAAGTTACCTCAGTATTACATAGTATAGATGGAGACCTTAAGCTGTAGCTGCAAAATACTTTTCAGAAATATTTGCAAAGCCATTAGCTGTCATAAATTGCACAATTTACCCCTAGACCAACATTCTTTTAGGTGCTCTTGCTTCCTGAATAATCAAACCCTGTTTTGCTTCAAAGCAGCCAACTCCTTCCAGATGCTACACCCTGCAGTACATCCTTCCTAACTGCTAGTTTGGGACCTCATGTGGGCTGCACCATCCCTAAAAATCCATCAGCACCTACAAGCTTCATTCCAAGCCCTGTCTCCTGCCAGTGCAGAAACCTGGGATTTGAGAGTGTTTCATCACTTCTCACAATCTCAGACTAACCATCAACACAAAAACAGTAACACAACATGCCTACTTTTTGCCACTGACTATCATGGGACCTGTGATGTCAATCTTGGACTGAGATACTGAACTTTTAGATGTCTAAAAAACAGGTAAATCATGCCCTGACATAGCATTCGTAAACATCCTATACTACTGAACAGAAAATGTTCACTTGTGTTTTTTCATGAGTTGACAGACAGGACTAAGTAATTATATCCCTTCTGGATAATTAATTATGATAGTTAAGAGTAACACTCAGAAGAACATTTGATTTAATAAGATTAGTGGCATTCAAAGACATCTTAGTCTCAGTATACTTTTTTCACTCTCATTTCCACTGGCTTTCTAAAAGGATGAATTGAAAATATTTGGGTTTATGTTCCACAGACACAGATGCTCAGTTAAGTCAAGAGAGGCATCAGATCATTCCAGTGTACTTTAAACATATGCAGATATACTTTGACTTTTCAAAAGATACATTCATGCTATAGGGCTGTGCAGCTCCACCACATGTCGTCTTCCAAAAACTTTATTTGAAATTCTGCTGGCCTTTCCAGTAACTGTTTAAGAAAAAGGGCTTTTCTTATACAGGACAATCAACATAACCCTTCCTCATTGCCAAAGCAAGTCATGCCTACAGTTTGTTTCAGGTAGTATATTTGATTTCTTAGCCAGAGTCTCTGGCTGCAAGTGTAATCGCATATTTGAAGATACTGCTTGACAATACCCAGGGATAGACCCATTTAGAGTTAGTCCTTGGACACAATATTTAGGAATTAAAGTTCTACAAAACCTTGGTGGTTTAAATATTCACCATCCTTCCTGTCTATACAGTTCCAGAAGATTTAAAAGGATGGCACCTTATCATGCATTTTCCACCAGGGACAGATAACCCTTGTAAAGATTAATGTGCTGCCAGACTACTCTACCAACCCCAAATGTTTAAAATTTCATAAGATATTTTTTTCCCACTAAGCTGAATAATGCCCATAGAGCTTTCTCTTTTACACTGTAAGGAAGGAATTGTAAAACATGCCAATACCAAATATATTTCCAATATTAGCATTCATTTCACACATGTACTCTGAATAAGTAGAGTTAGTGCAGCATCAAGACTTCAGACTACATTTTTCTGCCATGTTAGACTTCAAGATGTTATAGATTACCTTAAAGGGTGTATTAAGGATATCTTAGTGAAGGTTATTAGCATTAATATGTGTTATTTTAATGCCTGACAGTTTTCAATAGAAGTATGTACAGAAGGCAATGAAATAGTTAAGTTGGATGCCACTGCACTCTATTAACTCACATCCTGATTTTAGTATTAAAATGCAAACTTGATCTGAAAGATGCAAAATGCAGGAATCTATTATGCATTAATGCTAGAAGTTATTTATTAATTCCAGAAATCAGAGAAAGATTTGACAGGAAAAAAATGTGTCAGTCTGATCCCAATTCTGTGAACAGAACTGAAAGTAAGCATCCAAACCCAAACCTTTTTCTCTGATACAGTTATTTCAATAAAAGAGTTTGAGTCTTTAATTTATATCTAAAAAAACCTGTAGCTAGACAAGATATAGAAAATGGAGAAAATTTACCGAACTGATCTTTCAGGTCAGCCTAGATAAAAACTAATATTATTTCCTCATTTACCTCCTTGCTTTGGAGATCAAAATCGTGTTTCTGGCTTGCTGATACATTTGCTTGTATGCTTGCCAGGCAGTGTGGTACATATCCATCTTCACTACATGCTACATGCCAGCAATTGCTCTGCTTGTGCTAGGCAGTTGGAAAGCAATCTGTTAAAGTCCACAGCATGATGCAGACCCATTCTCCTCTCCTCCTAACACCTTTCTCATTGAGAGCTGTCTTAAAGAGCAATCTTTCGCCATCAGCACATCTCCTTACTAGGGCCTTGCCAATAGATCTTACAGTCCACATGAAAGTTTTTAAATTATGCTTTCTTGGCTTACAAGGTTTTTTTATGGGTTCGCAGAATAGCACACAGATGAAAAACTACTTGGTTCTACCTCAGCTAGCTATATATTCTGTTATAATTTGGATGACCGTTACCCAGCTACTTCCCTAGGCAAGCTGAAGAGCTGGGCAATTCATCAGTCTGCTAACATTGCCCTCCTTTAAATCCTCATGCACAGCAGAAAGTATTTAATATTACAATCCATCACACATCTCCCTTGCTGGTGTCAGCACACAAGGAGTCTTTTGATTTTTTTCTTTTTTGAGATCTACATGTAAAGTTGCATTAGAAGAATGCATGCACTTCGTAGACATAATTTGAAAAATGTTTGCCTTGCAAATTACACAAACTTCTAAACTAGGCACGAGTGTCCATCGACATCTGGTAACATGACTCCTTCAGCACTCATCCATCACGTCTGAAGTCCTTCTGTCCTATTAAAGCATCTCTGACTTGTTGCAAAGTCCTTATGTTATGCACAACACTGAATATTAGTGACGGGACGGAATTGCTAGGGCACTGAAAGAGACTCAGGAAACTGGGCTGAGCTGCTGGCTCAGCCATGAAGTTGTTGTGCAACTCCCAGCCGTTCCCATTCCCACTCCATGCCTTTGTTTCACCAGATCGGAAAACCATGGTACTGCTGATCTTTATAGAGCCTTTCAAAGTATGCAGATTAAAACTGCTTTATGGATCAATATAATTAAAGAGAGGTAAGATTCTATACTGTTCATTACATCTAAAAGACATAATGCATAAATGCATAGTAACTTGTTATATATTCTTGGAAATTTATACAAGTTATTTGTAAACCTCCTCCACCTTTTCCCTTTAGCCCTTTTTATTTTAGGACAAGGAAACCAAGAAAGAGACTCATTCATTCATCACATAAGTTTCCCTCTGGCCTAATCCCAATTGACTCATTTTAAATTAGTAATGGAAATTAAGAAAGTAATGTAGAGCACAGGTGAAGCTAGTATGAGTTTTGCACTTGCAATTCCAGAAGGAAGAGTTTAAAATGAAAGAGATTCATCCGAGAAAGGTGTAGAACTGTAGAACAGCTCTGTAAATAACACAGCAACAGAACAGATTTCTCACCAACACCAGTAGCAAAGTTTAGCAAAGCTACATTTCAGTACAGATATTGGGGGCACTTCTGCACAAGATTTCTGTCCTGGAATTGCAAAACCTCTCATAAACATTGAATAAAACAAAGAAATTTCTTAAATTACAAGTATATGTTGATTATAAAACTGACACTGAAAAGCCAGGAAATACTTTCCAGAACAAGGAGTAGCAAAACTTTCACTAAACTTCATTAATTAGCTTTTAACGATCAGAAAGTTCCTCTCACCCAGCCAAAACACATACAAAGGGTTTAGCATGCCAAAAAAATGAACCAAAAAAACGAACCAAAAAAACGAACCAAAAAACCCCCAACAAACAAAAAACCCCAAATCAAAACAAAACAGAGGACTACTTAGAGCATGTGAAAGAACTGTCTTCTAGTTACAGGCTTCTTTTTTGTCTTACTACGCTTTAATTCCTATACTTTCTTCTGTATTTTTTTCTCCCAGAGCTACACTTTTATGTCCTAAACTAGATTCAGAATTTTGAAGCTTCTAGGATCATGCTTTAGGCTTACTCTGTAATTTAACATAATTTGTTATAACTGCTAGAATTATTAAAAAGGTTTCAAGGGATAATTTTTAGAATAAAATATAGCTGCAAAGATTTCTTGCTGACAGAGGGTCCAAAGGAGTTTGGATTTGTCTTTATATTCAGCTGCCAAGTGATGGTAGTTTATCTATACAATATATTAAATTTATATCAACTTTCCCTTCTCTGATTCCTATCATTTTTATCTATGAAATCCATGAGCATTCAGCACAATTGAGATACAATTTTAGAATAGCTGTCCAATATCTTGTCTGTAGATTTGTTAACAGGTAGGATAGGCACCAAACCCCAAAATGTAATGGAGGAACTTCAACAGATAATGAAAGGGTTGGTTTCCTCCATTACCATTGTAAACGGTAGACATAGTTTTCCTCTTGATGTCTGGAGCATTACAGGAACGTTTATCTTTCCCTCACTCTACTTATTTCTGTTTATTTAACTTAGTTTATTTAATTCTTTCAAAAAGAAGCACCTTCTTTCCTCTCATCTTCATTGTTTCATCTTTGTCTACAAAGAAGGTCAGCACTATATATTGAGGAAAAAGAGGTGCTAACTCTTTAAGGAGGATTAAAGTAAGAAAACACAAAATGCTGCTTAAAATGGGTTCTGAATTCCCTTGTGTGGGGTGGAATATGTTTGCTGTCTGAACCGAGAGACTTTTTTTGGTGAGACCCAGGACACAGCAGTGGAAGGTAAGTAGAGAAGAAAGTTTTTCACTAGGGCAAGTGAAGATAGAAAGCACTAATGTACTAACTCTCTCTCTCCTTTTGTGCAAGGGGAGAACAAAAGGCAAGAATTGTGCAAGGTTAGCATCAACATGGTGATGCTTTGGCATTGATACTTTTTGGCACCATATCAGAATACCTGGAGATCATTTTGGGAGGCAAAGACATTTCTGAGAAAGGCTGATGGACAATAAATGAGACTTCCTGCAACAGCATTGTGGGAAAAGTGCATCTACCCAAAGAAATAGTCATCAGGGCACTAGAAAAAGAGCTAGAGCTGAAAAACAATACAGTTACAAGAAAACCAGAAAGATCGATATGGTCAAAAGGAGGTGAATAGGCCCCAGGAATTACTGAAAACATCCAAACTGGAGCTGGAGGAACAGACCAGAGAACCTTGGCTCTGCTCTGCAGCCACAAACTGGACAGTGGATAGTCCTGACATTCACCAAACCGAAGTCCTTTAGAAGCACATTTCAAAATTAAAGTTCTAGCATAATAAATCAAAAGTACATTAACAAATACTGCTTCTTAAATTATGTGTAAGACCAATGCTATCATAAATTCTGCAACAAATACAGGACAAGCAGCCTCATGAATATGATATATCAGATTCTTCTTTCAGCAAGAAAAAGTTTAGCTTGTGCCTTGCTACATAAAAAACCCACAATGGTTCGTTATTCCTAATGCATCAGCAATAGTAAATTGCAATAGCTAAACATTTCCTGAATATATTAGATTAATGTTTCTTTTCTAATAAATGACACTGAAGAAAAAGGAGCCAACCATGAGAATTCTCAAGTGCACATTGAATCACTGGTCATTTCAACCTCAAAAGAATTTGAATTTCAACACAAATTTTTAATTGAACCCCCTGGATTTTAGCTTATGATTTAATCTAGCAAGTTGCTAAGGCAACCAACGATTATAGCTGCTGGGCAAAATTCACAGAATTGTTAATCAATCTTAATCTGGATACGCTGCATCAGTAGTTTCTCACAGGCGAAACAGACAACGCTAAGAAAAAAATTGGGGTTTAATCCTTAAATAACAACATACAATGACATTAGAATGGCAAATATGCTTTTTGTAATAAACATCTATATTAGAAATACTATCTTTTAAAACCAGTTGTTCCAATAGAGAGAAATCCTTCAGTGAGGTTTGTATATCCCCCAGCAGTGTGTGTCTCAGAGACATCTAATCAATGAGCTTTTTAATGTGCTTGACTCCCCCTCTGCTCTGAAAGTGGGAGAATGGATTTACCCTAATCGAAGGTTGCAGTCGTCATTTTATTACGGTTGTGTTAGAGGATAACCTTTGTATGGTGCCATTTTCAATCTGTGTACTATTTGCCTGGCCCACTATATAAAGTGTAATGGCCAGCCAAGGTGTGGTCAAGAACTTCTGCGACTCTCTTCATCCTGTTTTCACCATGAGCATTAACTAATCACTTCAGATCTCTATGTCTGTTCCAGGTTCCCCTTTCATTAGTAGAAGAACATAATTAGACTTCACTACTACAGAGGGATGCTGTGAAATCAACTAACTTTGAAATTTTGTATTTTTAAAATATTCTTAACATCAAGTATTACAATTAGCTGATATATAGCATATTCATTTTAATGGCCACCAGTAGTTAGCCAGAAAATGTATTTTCTGTTTTATGGTCCCATTAAGTGTCCATAAATTTATGCATCCAGATTTAGCTAATTTAGCATTTATGAGAGTCCTTTCACTCTGGTTTAATCTAATTCACTTTTAAAGAGAGCAACTAAACTCTTCTGAACATACCCAGCTAGTGTCTTATTTCTGATGTATTTCTTGGAAAAACCTTAGTTATAGTATACTAAGGCAGAATTTTGCAAAAGGAATCAATGTAGTTATTCAATATATTTATTTATTATTCCTTGAACTGATATTCCTCTAACTGATATTTCTCATTTGGCAACTGTTCTTCACATTCTTTTGCACTCGTAATCTAGAGTATCTCTTGTTCACTTTGCTTTCCTCAACAGATTTAACCTAGAATATCCAATCTGCAAAAACAAAACACAGACTAATACCTATGAACAAGATACCACAAAATAGCATCCTAGGTGGAGGAGTCAAAGGACCTAAGTTTCAAACAAATGCCTGTTCAAGACCATTTGGACTCCACTAGTAAAACAAGAAGGTTGCAGCTATACAACTGAGGAAGAATTTTCTTTGGCAGCTGATACAGAATGCAAATTATATGGTCTTTCACCATGTCCTGGAATTAATGAAACTTTTTGATGGTAAACTAACCTACCACAACATTGAGAGATATGGTAGATCATTAACCTTTTTGATACTTAATAATCAATCACTATTGGTTGTGGAACTAAGGATGTGGTCCTCCCCTGTACCACCTGAAACCAGAAGCCCTAATACTGCAAAAGCATATGTGAATGTAAATCACTGATAAATTGTGATCAGCCCTTGTGATTATATTGCCTGAAATACTAAACATGATAATGCCCCAAAAGAAAGGAAAAGAAAATTATGAAGATGTGTTTCAGCTAGAATTGTACAACTAATTTACTTTTTGCTTCACACTATTTAAGATGTTATCCAAAAGATACACTTTTTCCATTTAGGTCTCGAAATCAAAACTATATTAAATAAAAGTTTTTGAAGGAAAGAGTAAAGAAGGATGGGAAGGAAAGAGTAAAGAAGGATGGAACTAAAACTGGTAGCATGGAATTGTTACAACATAACTTTTTTATTCCTTTTGGTCTTCTCATTTGTTTTCCTCATATCTTAATCTTCACAATAATTATTCATCCTCTCCCAGTGTTTATTAAAAATTCCTCATTTGTTCCAGTCCTAATCTTTTTCAATTTCACCTCTGATTGTTCAGTTTTTTTTAAAAGACTTCTACCCTCCTCTGCACCTTGTGTCATGCATTGCCTTCCTTTCTACCTTACAGTAGTTACTGTGTTAAAATGTATTTTCTAAATATCTCTCTGAAGAAACTTGCCTAGCTGTTTTAGCTAGAGGAAGCACATACTACACTGTAACAAGGAGAAAACTCTGGATTATTTTAAAAGACTGAAGTTAAGAAACATATATAGACCTTCATTTTCTTAAGAAAAATAAGATTTTTAGGCTTCTTTGCAAACGTATTATATAATACACACACATATACATTCACACATATGTAAATATGACTGTCAACTCTTTTTCAGTTTTCCTAAGGAAATTAAATAAGATAGAAAGCTTTGAACAAATGAAGGGATATCTGTCTGAAAGATGGAAATAAAACTGTGCATTCAGCTGAAAATTATGATACATTAGAAATTCTTGAAAAGTTATATGCAATGTCATATACGTAACACAGGATGCTACTTGAGCAGAATGCTTAAGAAATCACAGCTGAAACAGTAGAAGATCCTTCATCCTTTTTTTCCAAATCATTCACATAAAATAAATCTGAAAAAAGATTCTTAACTGGAATCCTCCAAAGCTTTTCCAACAGGACATTCCAGTTTTAAACCTTTTTTCCTCCTATCTATACAAAATGAAAGTTAGCTGAACAAAACTTATTACACATACAGTTAAATCTCTTGTGCCATATTTTTTTTTTTTTATCATCTAAAACACATCAGTAAAATGCCCTTTGCAACTCAATTTGACACCAGATGCCTAATTAAAGGCACATTGTTTATGCAATTTTGACAATATTTCAAGTAATGGACAATAACATGGCATTTAAGCTGAACTCCCCATCGACTTTAATCAGGACTTCTGCCAAAATATAGATATGCCTAGTAACATGCACACAGTTACAACAAAGTACATTATTAAACACTTTGGATTTGATGCTTCCATCGCTTTGTGGTGGGTTGAACCTGGCTGGATGCCAGGTGCCCACCAAAGCCGTTCTATCACTCCCCTCCTCAGCTGGACAGGGGAAAGAAAATATAATCGAAGGCTCGTGGGTGAAGATAAGGACAGGGAGAGATCATTCACCAATTACCATCACAGGCAAAACAGACTCAGCTTGGGGAAATTTAATTTATTACTAATCAAATCAGAGTAGGGTAATGAGAAATAAAACCGTCTTAAAACACCTTCCCCCCACCCCTCCCTTCTTCCCAAGCTTAACTTTGGTCCCAATTTTCTCTACCTCCTCCCCTGCCAGTGGTGCAGGGGGACAGGGAATGGGGTTTGGGGTCAGTTCATCCCACGCTGTCTCTGCTGCTCCTTCCTCCTCAGAGGGAGGACTCCTCACTTGTCCCCTGCTCCAGCATGGGGTCCCTCCCATGGGAGACAGTCCTCCACGAACTTCTCCAACGTGGGTCCTTCCTGTTGGCTGCAGTTCTTCACAAACTGCTCCAGCGTGGGTCCCCCCGCAGGGTCACAAGTCCTGCCAGAAAACCTGCTCCAGCCTGGGCTCCTCTCTCTCTCCACGGGGCCACAGGTCCTGCCA
>JAVJGG010000027.1:19844101-19906036 GCA_035590195.1 Aviceda cuculoides
TTGGGGGGGGGGAGATGTGTCTCACGAACATTTAGCCAGTTACCCAACATATCCTACTGAGAGCAGAATGGTAATGCAGCATTTATGTGGCAAAACTGCATATTTTGCCAAAATCAGCCATAGATGCTTCATTGCACATCCTGAAAGAGTTTACTATTCTAGAGTTCACAGTACTCAGCGTGGATATTGTCTGTAGTTAAGGTGTGAAGGTAACTTTTATTCTATATCTATAAATCAAAATAAAGATTCAAAACTAAATGGTTTGCTGCATGCATTCTCAGAAACCTGTATGTATTTTGTCACATATTCCCTGTAAACCTGTGCACATAATGGATTATTCATTCAATAACCAAAGATAGAAATCAGGTCAGGCAGACCTGAAATATTTCATTCAGTCCAATAGAAAACGTTTTGTCTGGAAGGGGGAACATTATTTCTTTTGCTACGTTTACTTTTGAATATTTTGTTCCATTTTGGAATGGCAGTTTAAAAAGCCAAGTCCAAAATTATTTTGCAGCTTTGAAATAAAAGGTTTTGACTTTTCCAAAAAAACCCTTACATTGAAAGTGTCAATACAAAACACTGTTATTTCTGATTTTTTTCTTCTCCTTTATTCAGGTGAAATTATTTGTTGACTTTGATTTGAAAGCTTTAAGGTAAGACTGAAATAGCTTTTTGTGGCAAATTTACTATTAAAAATGTCACCATCTGTACTCATGGTAAACACTCCATGTAGTTAGATTCTTAGCTTTAAGCTATAATTTCTGACAACAAATATGCATGTGTGGATTTTTTTTTGTACTGAAAAGTGTAGTTTGGTTGCAGCCATATAATTTAAAAACAAGAAAACCAAATTTGTTATTCCCCATATTTAAACATGATACATCTCCTTAAATGTCACAAAATGTTTATTAATTTCACCAAACTGCTTCTAGAACAACAAAAAGTGTCAAATTGTACAGTAAAACCTATAAGAAGGTATCACCATCTTGTAGGATCAGCTTTTGTTTGGCTGGCTTTCCTGAAACTAGTAAACTGATAGGAAAAACCTTACAATTTTATTAGCTCTAAAGCAGTAACTCCGGAGCAAGTGAAGTTGTGCACTAACTTGTGCGACCCCTAAGGTGACAACAGAAAATTACCCCTTCCATTTATTCAGGGCTTTGAAGTCTACACCGACTTAAACAAGATGATTATCAGTAGCTTTTACTAAATGAAATTAGTAGACAACCAGACTACTTTCACTAAAATATGTTTTGTTTCTCTCAGTCCCTGCATGATCTCACCAATGTTGCAGAAAGATAACAGGAATGTTCCAAATGCAATTCCTTCTCAATGATCTATTTGGTAGAAAAATTTTAAGTTTTGTAAAGAGCATAAAAAACACATTATAAAATTCACAAATAAAGTTTCAAGCTATATACACGCATAACACTTTGTATATATAATCAAAACAATGAGCATATATCTCTGGTATAAAAACATACTGTAAAATAGCAGTGGAGGTTCTTATGTATGAATGTATTGTAAAGAACTGAAAACAATACATCATGTTCCCCTTCTATGAAGCATTTAAGACCATACTGTCACTCCTGCCAATATTATTTTTTTCAAGAGCCTGGTAAACTGGAGACATGTAATTATGGGAAAAATGTGTCTTTTTACAGAGTAAAATATTCTTGCAGTTTCAGTTACCATAAGGCCTTTGAGTCCAGGAATGAAAAATGAATCAAATAAAACAAAGTCTTTATTATTTTTAAACAACTTGCAACTTTTAAGCCCATCTCAGTTTAATGGGCCTAATTCACCTCTTAAGAAGGAATTTCAAACACTGCAGCTGGTTTGGTTATTTTTTTTTCCTTCTGCATATTCCAGAAGGAATATTTCCTTCTGCAGATTCCAGAAATTACCACTGAGCTAGCAGATTTCTGGAGTTTCCAATCTGCATAACCTTGAAAAGGTTATATATGACAGGTTATTATATCCTATTAAATAGAGACCTGTTTTATCAGAGAGACCTATGGGACAGCAACATGCATTGTGCTCTACAGCTTAACTTAAAACCTTACTAAATTATAATTTTCTATCCATCTACACAGTTGCATGTGATTCATATGTTCTGCCTTTTTAATCTCCTATCTGAAAGGACCTGATTTTTCATGTTCTCTCATGAGAATTCCAGACTTCAAACAAATAGACCCTTGAGCAGCAGAATAAACAAGGCTTCCCTTCTTCTGGCTTTGAGTTGTGTTGTTAAATTCTGAAGTCTAATAAGGTGTTAGCTCCAATAGAAGCTTCTGCTGCAGTGGAAATTTCACACTTTCTCTCTTTATCTGTCACTCTGCCACCTCTCATACTTACCTGCACCAATTCACTGGTATCTAATACCAGATGAGTTCATGCTGTATCTTTCCTCTATTTAGTTACCTCTTTTTGTGGAAGTTATAGGAATTTCTTTTCAACTACTGACCTCTTTCAGATTTGATTGAAGATGAACAAAGGGGAAGAAAATCAGAGAAGGGGCAAAAGTAAACATTTTTCTTAGTGAATTCAGTCACTACTGGTCTTAAAGATTTTTCCACAAAGCTATAAGCCATCTCTAAAACATTCCGTTAATTAAGTATGAGTAATTTACATTTCCCTTTCCATTATAGATATGTATATTTTTCAAAATTTCATTTTATCATCTGCCTATTCTTCCAGATCTGTTTCAGTCATCTGAAATGCCTTGCAGCTTTATCTTGTTTTCACTATCCAGAGTAATTGTATGTCATCTGCAAATTGCTCTGTGCCTGTCTAGGTATTTCCCTTGTAAATAATGACAATATTTGTATTTCTGTAGCCCAGTCTAGGACAGATTTCAAAATGTGTATAGACTTAAGCCAGTCCAGGTTGTCTTAGAATAACCTTAGCTTCCCTTTGCCATATTGCAAATAGTCCATTCATTTTTCTCAATTGTTTTGATTACTTACATTCTAATCTTCCCCAGTATTTTATTTTCAAAAATATTTTCTTTCCTTAGTGGCTTAGAGTGATGGGACTTTGACAAAGTTATTTAGTAAGTACAAATAAATGACTTCATCCTCTTTTCCATTTATTACTAATTTACTAACACTATCAGAGATTCCATTAAGTTAAGAGAAACCTGTTTTTCCTTTACAGAAGCTATTCCTGTTTGTTCCAGTCCCATTATATTTATCTCATTAAAAGTATCTGGCACAGATTTTCTGATGAGTAATTCCCAAGATCATCCCTAGTGTTTCTTAAAAGGCAGATAAACATTTGCTGCCATCCAGTTCTCTGAACGCAACAGCTGTGATACTGCACATTTTTATTAACTACCCATCAGCCATCTTATTCTATGTAATTAATATTCCCTGTAAAAGAGAAAGATTTTTGTCTCCTTTTTTCTTCTGCGAATATACGATACCACCAACTCTCAAAATATGGAGTTAAATCACCCCAACTGCAAATTTACTCATATATCCGGAAAACAGACTGTACCAAGCAGATACAGTTCTTTGCTTCTAGTACCAGGTTTTGTCCCTGATGCACAACCACACATCTGGGAGCTCTGAGGAGAGTGGTTTGGACCCCCACAACCCTCCCAAATCTGCAAAAGAGCTGCTGACACGGATAGTCCAAGGCTAAGCAAAGACAAGGAGGATAAGTGGGTGGTAGATCCCTACTATATGACCTCAATATTTCAGAAAAACATATAAGACTGGATGAAATACAGCACAAATACACAGGGTCAACATGGTCTGACACTGCACCTACACTAATTAGCAGTGTTAGCAATGCAAAACATTGTTGTCCAATGCCCACAGCACTTTCCCCACTTTATTTGTGGCATAATATTTGCAAAAAGAGTGTGAAGTATGAGCTGGTAGATGCCAGGCATAGAAAGGCTAAGCTGGGGATGGGATTAAAAGCATAAAGAATATTATTTCCTGTCTTGTCCCTTTTTCATTTTTCCTCAAATGCTCGTTCCTGCCACAGACTCAGCCACAAGGTGCAGCTGCCTGGGTAGCCACCGTACCCCTCAGCAAGTGAATCTTCTCCTTCCCCACAGTCGAACAGATGTAGAGGAGCCATTCAGGAGACCGCAGGGCTTACAGGGAAAGGGAAGCCAGGAAAGACACTGCCTGCTCAAGCGAACAGGGAATTCTGGGGGAAGAGAAAGCATTTCCAGACTATAAGGACTATTTGCAAATTCTGCATTTTGACATTCCATAAAGCATTGCCTTAATGGATTTTGGTTTTATATAGCAAATTGTTAACTTATTTCTTCTTAATAATATCTTATCACAGGTTCAAATGCCACTGCAGTCCCCAAGACATTGCCACAGAACAGAATTACAGTACACCATGATTCCCTCCACCAGTGCTCCCAGAAGGCAGAGAGTGTTAGAACACTAAACCCACTACTAAATAATAACTATAATATGCTGATAAATAAAATTATGAAGAATTTGGCTTAGACCATCTACCTATCATAGGTCTTCAGTATCACACCTAGTAGGCCAACAAACATAAGCAGAAAGAGTTTGTGAGAAAAAAAGTGGAGATGGGTGTCCCTGTGAACAAAGGGTCCCCACAGGGACGTGCCAAACATTGTTATACTGCATCTCAAGCCTCTTAACGAAGCATTCACTCTACCATAATTAAGAAAACTCATTTATACTAACCATTATGATGAAAATTATGTTGAAAACCCCATCTAATTGAAAGTATATAACACTCATCAACTCATTTCAACACATGTGGAGAATTAAATCCAGGACATTAATTAAACACATTAAGTAAGTGGTGGTATGTTAGTTAGGGGGTTAATTTCTACATTGGGCAATCATGGCAGATTCTTCCTGTTTAGGTCTCTTTAGTTAAAAAGGGACTCTATTCTCAGAACCATTTTCAATTAACATTAAGGGGGTTTTGTTTGTTTTTTCAAAATGTGCATATTTGACCATGTGTTTCTCACTCAGTGAGATGCAAAACATCAGTACACTGCTAATGGGGAAAATCCAATAAATGTAACAAGATAGTACTGGTCTATAATTCAGCCTCAAGGTATGAACATCTCTAGCTAAAGAAATTACAAAAGAATTATACAACTGTTAAAAATTAGATATAATTTGATTATAGTATATAGCTTAGAAGATAAAATTTGAATATATACAGGGATTCCTATTAATTTCTGCTCACTTGTATTGTTTTTAGCCTGGGCACCTCCATGGTATGACAGCATTTAAGCTTTTCTGTGTCTGTATTGTGCTTGAGACAATGGAACCCTGCACTACAATCATAGCCCCTGGGTAATACTATAACCTAAATTATCATCATCATCATTCAGATTGAATTAAGAGGCTTGGAAAGAATACGCATCTAGGGAGGAATCTCCAGACCAGTCTTGCTTAGATCATTACTGATAGCTATAATGAGAAGGGCAGTGGAATATTTACTTTGATGTATTCAGGGGGCTGGAAGGACTGCACTAATAACCTGGTCAATAATCTTGATATAGCAAAGATAAGACAATCTGAGCTGTGCTACAGGAAGATGACTCCAAGAATGGATGAATTTCATCCTCTCCCACACCTCTCATTTTATTATCAGATGAGATTCTCAAAAAGAATTTAAAAGAGTTTGTCACTTACAGTCCTTTGAAAATCAAAAGGGAGCTGTATTCCTGCTTAAATTAGGCTGAAACCTACTTTTCCCAAAAGCTTGAATATAAAAGAATCCAGCTTTTCAAGACTATATATAAACACAACCATCATCCCCGGGTTTAGCAGTGTTTGGGAAAATTTTGTGCTTATCCACCCACATATGATCTTACTGAAGTCTGCAGAGAGTTCACTCACAGACGGATGTGACCCACCGTGTTTGTATCTAGAATGGTGGAGCAATACTAACAAACCCCAAATTTCAGTCAGACAAGTCCAGCAAAAATCATTTGGAGGCTGCTATTTTTCTTAAAGTTTCTTCCTCTGTAATCCCCAGTGGCAATGCAGCGAGCAGCTACTATATGGGCTCAGCCTCCTTTGAATATTAAATTACTGAAGTTCAGAAGAATTTAATTAGTATCTCACCTACTTACCATCTTCCAATGATGCCTCTGCTACAATTATGGTACTACATTACAAGCAATTTCAGCTTAATTGAATAACTCGAGTAAAACCTGGGTTCCAATTGCCAGAATTATCTGTATTAAGATAGCTATAACCGAGTTAAAAACCAGAAAAGGTGAGATTATCTCTATGCATGCTGTGATACCAGGTTTATGGCAGATACTCCAGTTTATTCACCCCTAATATTACCATACTGTCAAAAGAAATATGTTTGAATAACATTGCAGACATACCAATGGTCTGGGTGTGAGCAGTTAAAGAATTACAAAGTCAAATCAGGCTGTCAAATAGCAAAATAGAAACTCTAAAATATATTCAAATATCCCCCTTATCTTTTTAACAGTTTGTTCCTCTTTCCCCTGGCTGCATATACCTATGTGCACTTCAACCACTGACTGCCAACCTCCATTCTCATGGTTCCTCACACTTAATTTGTAAAATATGTTTTCCTACAAAAATCTTGTACCTGAAACAAGAAATTAACAAACTGAAACAGTGAGTGAGACAGGAAGAGGACAATGGACAAAGCCCAGACTGCAAATTCCTCAGGCTGTTTCTCCAACCCGCTGCATTTCATGGAGCTCCAAACTGGCTCAGATCCCCCCTGGTTTAAGATAATGACCTGGCATAGGAGCTCAGCTGCTGAGTCATTCCACTTCAGAAAGAAAGTATGAGAAGAAAAGGTGTGGGGATAAAGTCAGTATATGAAAAGTTATGGGAAGTCATAGCTGTACTTTACCAATGGCTCTATAGTCCAGTTGAGTGGGTAGAGAGTTTCTAAGTAATTCTGCTCTGAAAGATCAATCTGTACTGGAAAACATATCTATCCTGTTTCTCTACAGCTACACTGTAAAAAGAGTTCAACTGTGCTGCTCTCCAAATGAGGAAGATATGGCCCCTAAGCACAGACATGCACATCCTCCAAAGGCATAACGTGGAAATTCCCAGTATGTGAAGTGCTGAAGGGGAATAGGGGAAGCAAATTAAGTTTCCCAGAGGAATCCCAACACTTCACTTTTTTTAATAGAAATAATAGGCCAACATATTGATACTCTGCTGCTTTGCTTAACACTTTGTCTACTGTACAGAAACATACTGATGTGATACTCTGTCTGGTTGATTGTTGCCTTCCTTTATATATGTAGCTCTATTTCTTTATTAGTCTTTGAGGTATAAGTGTTTAGTAGCCCTTGTGGCCTAGTTTACACTCCAGACTAGGAACAGGATTAAAATTTACTAATCCCAGTATCTTTAGGACAGTGGAGGTAAACAGCACTTTCAGAAATGGAAATCTGTCTTGGGTATTTTAACAGATTGCTTGAGCTAGTTTTTCTGACATTACAGCTATTAGTGAAGTACAACCCTTGTCTGCACTTTACTGTATTCATTCCCATTTGCCTTAAGTAAATACCGAATCTCCAAGACACTGAAAAAAAAAAAAAGCCTTTTCAAAACAGAAGTAAAATTATGAACATAATAATTAGGCAAATAACCCAGTTTCAGCTGAAACCTCTAATTCAGTTCAGATCTGCTCAGTTTGCAGATTTGTCGCAAAATAGTAAAGGAAACCAACTGCCTAACAACTGCTAAAGAAGAAACAGCAGCAATATGAACGTGAAATTGGATGCAAGTAGGGTCTTCAGAGGTTGGCTGATGACATTAACACTCCTAGAGTGTTAAGTTGTTAACTTTGAGCTATTTTGGCCAATTCCCAGTAATTAATATAAGCCTTTATACTCACATGCTATGTACTATCACTGAAAATTCTATTTTCCTGCTTGGCATTTGCACATCTACCTGATCAAAGACACAATTTGTGACACTGACTTCAAAGTAGAAATTTCTTTATTTGTTGAAAACACCATTACTCTTTTCAGCCTTCCCAATGTCATGTTATCAATTATAATAATTTTATTAAGTTGATTATCAGGTTGAATGAATTTTTTATTTGGAAGCACAAACTTCAACCACTAAGGGCTGATTAAATCCAATGCAGCAATCCAGGCAGATGGATATTATAACTGTAGTGGAAGGGAGGCTTTGAAAAAAAAAAATCAACTACATACATTTTCTTTGAGAATGCAGTCATTTCGCATAACACATTTTAACCTAAAAAGCTAACTTCTAGCTCTTATGTGTGTAAAAGATACGTTCTGTTCACATTTGGAAGATAACAGATGCAATTCAGTGTGCTTGAGTCTGTTGGTGGAAGAAATTAATTGCATCTACTGGGGCTCAGAGTTTCTGTAAGTCTTAGTAGAACGAAAGCTGGCCAGAGTGCTGCCATTTCAGTGGGCAACTGTGATCCACTGGACTTGGTAACATTCAAGTGCATTTCATATTGCTTTCGCTTGTGGGGAATGAAACCCCACCTTCCAGTAGTAAGAGAAATAACACAAACTATTCATAAAGACCATGTACGACAAAGGGGAGACAGGGAGAACCAGGTCTCCTATTTTCTCAAAGCAGCCAAAACCAGCTACCTGGTACAAACTTGTACTTCATGGGTGGCTCTCAATACAAACAAGATCCATGTGTAGGTGTAGGAATGGATATAACAGAAGAGTAATGAAGAAATAACTACAGGAGAAATACAGGAATGGATCCTGAAAGTAATTCGGATTCAGAAAAAGCAACAAGAAAAAGGCACACTGATTAACTGTAGAAAAGAAAAACAATAGCATGGGAATGGAAAAGACAGCAAGAAGTATTGTGGGAAATCAAGTTAGTAAACAGTACAGATCTTAAAAAAAGTCACCTGAGTCATCAAGCCTGCTGACTATTTTTTTTGACATTTTCCTCAATTGCATCAGCTTCAGTGGCAATATTGTCTTTAAAAGATTATTGGAAAGCAAGCAACATGATCTGCTGAAATAGATATGTTGAAGGGAACCAAATGTCAAAAAGCATTTTCCATTTAAAAATCTGAAAAGTCTCAATTAGCTATTGATACCAAGATGTTACACAATAATACTCTAAAACTCTTATTTAGACTAGATTCTTGAAAAGAGTTGGAAAATAATAGCTAGTTCAGAAAGATCTTTTTCTTTTAAATGCCGAAATTCTGGGTTGTGGGTTTTTTTGTTTGGTTGGTTTTGGTTTTTTACAGTTCCACAGTCCACAGTTACAGGAAGATGAAATAAGAGCCACGAGAAACAGGAGTTCAAAAAGGAAGCACTTGGAAACAGAATGTGTATTAGCTTAAGCGCTTCTTAGTCAGGCTGCCAAGATGTTCCTCCATAAGGTCTGACTAAACAGATTCTGTCCTCTTCATCCCAGAGGCTGCACCCAAACAGAGCTTCTGGAACTGCAAACTTCTGCTTTGTACTTTTACACCCCATACTGACAAAAGGCAGAACATTTTTCGATGTGTCACATCATTGGATGTATAAACGCATATATCTTCTACTGAGCGAGTGAATTATTCCTCAGTGAACAGGTATTATGGCAGTTTAAGGCTTCATTTAAAATGTAGAGTATGTTCCCAAGTGTCAGTAGTAGCTGAAGTCTGACAGAAAGGCATTTCAGCTCCTGAGCTTAGGGAAACAACTGGTGTTAAACCTGTCTGACATCTGAGAAAAATCCCTCCTGTTACAGTCTGACTAATAACACCAAGATGCTTTATTGCACTCTTCATCAGTAGGTCACAAAACACTTTGGAAAGGTGGCAAACATCATTACAGATTCTTTACAAATATACTGATATTCCTGTACTCCTAGACTCGAAGAAAGGAACCGAGAGAACATACAAATCTTATGTTTGTAGCATCTAGTAGGGATTCCATGGATTTATTGGATAGATTTCATTTATTTCATCTGTGAAAAAAGCCACCTTTATAATACTACATTTCTCTCTGTTTATTTTGTATTCTATCAGTATTTCAGATGGCCAATACATCAAGGAAAAAACAGCTCAATGGATTACAGGGAAGCATGGAGTGACTAGCACTATGCAAAACATTACCAAGAGACAAGGAGAAAAAGGGTTTTCTGGAATCTCTCAGTTTCTTGATTATAAGTGAGACACATGGCCAGAAATATTTGCAATATATATGACATTTTTTCAAAAAATAAGACCGAGGAGCAAGACTATCCTTGAGGAGAAATTTACTATCTGAAAAGATTAAAAGATAAAGCAGCTAATTAAAACTAATGGATAAAGCACCCAGCAGATCAAGAACAGAGAAAGTCTCCTGAAACTGCAATTCAGATTAACATTTGAAAAGACCTTCAATACCTAGGAGGCCCATATAAAGTAAACAGTGTCCACAGCCTGAAAATATTTTCAAATCCCTTTGAAAAGACTTTTCTTTATTCTTCAGGCAAAACTAACAACGTATAATGGGCTAGTAGATACTGCCACAATTTGCTTTGCTTGTGTCCAGAGGCCATCATTTATTTTGCCAAAAAATAAAGGATTGCAATGCCTGAGGTTCACCTTAAGTTGCTGAGATTTCTCCAATTAAATCACCCACTGACAGAAGCAATTTTATTTGGTTTCTTTTTAATTGTGTCAGAAGCTAGAAAGATAACAAGATACCATCTGCAACAACATAAATCATGTGGAAAGCCATCAATCAGAAATCCAAGGCAAAAAAAAAATAAAGCACACAAAACAATGGACTTGGCTATAATGACAAAACCCAAACCCCATTCTTCATTAGTAACTATTCTTCACTGTAACATTCAAATTTTGCACCATTTTAGGACTTTCTTTAGAGTAAGACCAGGATTGCAGAAATGGAAGACATTCCTGCCCACATGAAGCTGAGACAAGAAATATTCTTCAGAATACTAATTTATAAGCTGCTTATTTTGCCTTGAAACATAATGAAAAAGATAAAAATTCAGAGCTACTTTTGCCACTTCTCCAAAAGCAAGAGCAAGCATAAGCACATTTGTGTTTCCTTTGTCTCTTTTTAATCCGATTGCATTTTCATATTAAAAAACATAGATCACAGATACAGATCTATGATATATGCTTATCTGCTATTACAGTAAGAGATAAGAGAACAGCAGTACATGATTAAACATGTAACAAGTGTTGTATCTTAATGAAGCAACCTACTGAATATTCAGTGGAATTCACTAACGGATACAGACTGCAGTATGGGGCTTTGCCAATAACTGCATATTAAAAAGGAGGGGGGGGGGAGGAACAAAACAAAACAAACAAAAACCAAAAAACCCACCACAACAAAAAAACCCCAACACCCCAACCCATAAAAGCTAGGAAGCTACCAGGGCAGTGATCAAAAGTATTACTGCAAGATCATTGCTACTGGGCCAAGCCAGCCTGAGGCTAAAAAATGCTTCATGCAGATTAGCTAAACTTATGAAATGTAGTCAGTGTAAGCAAAGAAAAGGATGCAAAATTAAATTTTAGACAGCTTGCTGATATATCCATGCATACATTAATATGTCCTCTATATAACCCCAATTAATTTTGTAACTGCAAGAGAAAACTTCAGACTTCTGTTCCTAACATACAACAAAGCATCAGCCTCTCACAGTTCTCCACGGCTCTTAAGAGCCTCTGAAATGCAGCCCCTTTGCTCTGGAAGAAAAGCCTGTGCTATGGCACAGCCTCAACTGTTTGTCACACTTGAACAACAGAAATGAAAACAAATTCAGCCTTATCTTGTTCTCTTCCCTATCTGAACTTCACCACTAACATAGGGTTCTTCCCCAGTAATAGGAATTAAGGATGTTCAGCAGCTCTGGAAAAATAAATGGGGTTTCTTATCACAGTTAGATGATCCCCCAAAAGCACTAGGAATTATATTTGCATAGGAGTATCAGCTATGGTAATGCTGAAAGCTGCAGCAACCAGCTTTTCCTGTGTAAATCTGGTTCCTTGGTAGCCAGAGGTAGTTACAAACACATGAGCAAAGGACTTTTCCGCAATTACTCATTTAAAATAGCTACACAGGCCTGTTGAGTGTATTTTCTAATGTTGTTTCGCAGCTCTATGCAGCAACATCTTGAGTTAATCTACAGCTCACGTGATCCACTGCAACACCACGAGAGTCTTGGAGTTTGCTGTTTTCACAGTACCTGTGACCAGTGCATGACAGTATTTTATCCCAAACTTTTTGAATTGAGAAATTGAACTGTTGCCTGGGGGTGTGTGTGTGTATAGAATGTTTTGACCTTATTTATCCAAATTATCTTTAGAACTCATCTTTTACTGAGGTTGATGTTATTTCATAAAATAAATAGCTCTTACCTAATCTACATTTTTAGACACACAAAAAAATTACGCTTTGTGACAGTTTCCAGAAAGCTCAGGCTAAGACATTAAGACATTTTTCACAGACTAATTAATCATCCAGGCTCATCCTCAGAGCCTCTTTGTTAATTTGTCAGGCAAGCAGGACAACCACAGCCTCACTGTAGTGGGGTCTAGCTCACGCTTGGACACGGAAGGCTTCAGAGATGATGAAAAAGCTGTTTCATTAAAGACAGAAAAAAGGGTGTGCTACATTCCAGGAACCTTCCCAGGAAGGACCTTCCTGCACACAGGTGTATAAAAAGAAGAATGATAGGCGTGCAAAGGACACTGTACACACTCATTGGAAGATGGAAGTTGGGAAAGAGAAAGATCTGGCTTGGAGCAGAAACAAAACATCTTTTCCCCACCAGACACAGGGAACCTCAAGTACGGGTAAGACAGGGGCTTTTGCCATCATCAAGGAAAAGAACAAATAGAATCAACGTGCTGTGGTGATGGGAAAAGCAAAGCTCCTTCTGAAAAGCAATTTGCACAAATGTCAATTCATGGATAACCTTAACTTTGGAGGCCACTGAGTAAACAAATTGCCCATTTGCTCCATGTGGAGATGGTTGTTCTCTTCTCTCCACTGGCAAGTCATTCCATAAATCCTGACTTTCTGTAAGCTGTCAGCAACCCTGCTGAGCTGCAGGGCAGCACCCTGGGACAGAAAGAGGAGGAGGAACATCCAGAGTGTCTCCTTCCCTTCTAGTAAGTGAGGCTGTCAAAGAGCAGGCAACTGAAGAGGTTTTCTGAACTTCCTTGTTTAAAAATATCTTACGCTAAGATAATAACAGTAATTTACCTGGCTACTTGCTTTTGCACAACTGCCATGGATGCTTACACTCAAAGCTTGCATTAAATCAGGAAATGGAGGTAGTTGGAATAGCCTGGTACTTAAAATGTCCAGGCAACAAAGGAGATGCAAGATCCTTACATGGATTTTTACATTTAAGCTTATCTAAAGGAAGTGGAATACACTGAAAACAAAGAAATCTAACATCAAAATAATTCTAATAAGGTTCATTTAGAAGCCAGAGTTATCGTTCATTTAATGAACACTGATTAGCTCTGTTCCTAGGAGGAAGGGAAAGAGAGGCGCATTTAATTTAGAGACAGAACTTGCATGTCTGAATTTCAGGTACGGTTGTGTTGTATTCAGATTTCCCAACACACCAGGGATTCAGAAGGCACCTAGTTTCTAGCAAGGCATTTTTTACTGAATTAGCACTTTAAGCCATATAAGAAAAACCTCCACAGTATGTCACTGGAGCTTTAGGGCTGCAGATCAAAGGATTCTGAGCTTACTGCACCATCTAGTGTCAAACGAGGGAAAGTGCAACAAAATTATTAAAGTATCTTTTCCTTACATTACATACTTTTTCCTTTAAAAGATTAATAATAAAACACAATTTCATCACCCCCATAAGCTGCAAAGAACATCTATCATCTTAATATGGTAACTGCCTCTTTCACAAAACTTCTCGAATGGTAGTATTTTCCCAAATGTTAGTACAGCCACATAACTGAAAACTTCCTTTAAGACTTCAACACTTGACATTCAAGGTTGCTGAAGCTGTTGCAAATTTTAATCTTTTCCACACTAATAAGTAGATTAACCTTTAACAAAATTTGCAGCTTTCTAAAATTAAACATTTTCCAGAACTGAGTTGAGTGTACAGAAAATGCTACAGGAAGAAAAGTAGTAGAAAAGTGGAAAAGCAAGGCTCATGCAAGAAATCTGAAGTTACAAATATAAAAGTCACAGTGAAAAGAGGGTCTAGTTTTCAGCACAACTATTCTTGCTCATTATGAGCTTCTGAAAGGAAGTAATCTGGCTAGCATACACTAGATTTCAGGTACCTGAAAGATAACAAGAGATATCAGTATCAGAAAAACTATTCACATTCCCAAACAGTATTTATCATAATCACTATCTGAGTGTCTTAAAGAGATTTTCAGAATGGCTGAGGACCAGATTTCTGATTATTCAGCACACAAAAGTAATATAAGGTTATAAAAGAAAATTCTCTTTAAAAAAAAAGTCCTGAAGTAACCAGTAATGACAAGTTCCACTAGGATATTTCTGGACTACACCAAACCACATAATCTGGAATATGAAATTACAGCCAAGTTCTTCAGCAATTTGTACACAGCAACCTGATATCAAATTTAAGATGCATCTGTTCTATGCAACATGGTACCACGTCAGGCATTTTGAATCACATATGTCTTCAAAAAGATGGTCTGAATCCTTCTATCCTGAGTGTTAGAAAATATTTCAAGAAGCCCTGGAAACTTTTACTTGGAGATGTACACAGGGTTATAGACAGGCCCATGGTTTCTCTGCCTGAACTTCCACCATCCACAGAACTTGTAACTGTAATGATGCGAGTCTCTGCTCAAGCTGTCAAGCTGGCTTACGGACACACACCGAGACTTTTGCTGGAAACTCGGGAGCACAGGCAGGGTGATGGTAGCAAACAGTCTACCTGTACTGACAAGGTATAACACTTGTGGTTTCTAGAGATGGCTGTGGGTGCTGGAAACAAGCACCCTGGAGGGTGGTTTTCTGATTGCGTGATCTTTGCAGATTTCTTTCCAAATTAACACAAACATATGGAAACAAGCAACTCTTTCTACTGCCAAACTCAAGTCACTTCGGAAAAGTGATGCGATTAAGATGGATATGTGGCTTGGCCTTCGGACAACACTTTGGTTCCAAAGCATCTTAACTAGATTATTTTTAAGCTCAGACATTTTTCTTTTCAGATACTATTTCAAACATAAAAATATTGGGCAAATCATCCTGTCATCAGGGCATTTTGCAGCCACTAAACACAAAAGATTGCCTCAAAAATTCATTGAGAGGGGCACCCTGATGCTGCAGACCCCACCGTGAAATTCAGGCCGCGAAATGCAAAATCAGGCAGTGATTTAACCCCACCAGCCAGAGAGCCCCCCCTGCTCATGCAACATGCTCGCTCGGTGGGTGGCTGGGCACAGACCGTCCTAGTGACACATAGGAGGTGATGTGATCCCTCTCTTGGTACAAGCAAGCTTGTGACTTTCATTTACACACATTTTCCCTTTGCACCAAATGCTCTGGCCCGTATTCTGAAAACTGGGGCAGAACGAGTCAACCTTTCCGGTGCAAACAGCTCTTGGTGGAGTTTCCCCAACAGCTTTATCCCACTGCAACTGTTGGTGTCTTCTCACTCCTAAGACTAGAGTTGGCAGGCTGCATTTGGACCTCAGCATTTATTGTATATCCTCAGGGCAGGAGTCCAGCAGTTCCACCCCTCACACAAGGCAATGAACTATTTAAATTGGAGGCACACTTAACCAGCAAATCTTTAAATAGCATTTTACATTTCCCTAGGAAGGTATGCCATGGGTTGAGAGGCAGTATGCCTCAGATTTAGCCATTATTCAGTGCAGCCATGTTTACACAATACTGCTAAGAGGAGAGCAGAATAATTAATGATATCAGACTATAGGATGTAAAGTCTAGAATTCAAGACAACAACCGATTCTGACCGGATTTTGGAGAGTCTGGAATGCTATTTCTCAACTACGTGGAAATCATCATGACAAAAAGCCTCTGAACAGGGATTTCAGTCAGTTCCCAGAAACAAAAGTGAATCCAAAGCAGGCATTTCAGATAGGAAGGGTACCACAGTGCCACGAGCTGTAGCAGGTTTACCCCAGCCTCCTGAGCTAATTCTCTATTGCAGGTTAAAAGACAGGACATAGACTGCAGAAGAAAGAAAGGAGGAACTTCAAAGCCATCTGAAGAGACAAATTACTAAATTTAGATCAAGTGGCAGGCATAAGACTACTAAGTGGCAGACTTGAGACACTGTGAATCTGAAGGAAAGAAGGGAAAGGGACAAAGAAATCTTCAAGCTGAGGAGAGAACTTGCAGAAGACACTGATTTCCAATAGGAAATACTATATAACTTGTCTCCTCCCACCACTTCAGAAACCAGCAGCAGAAAACAATTTTCTTCTGTCACAAGAGCAAATTAGACTGAGAGCTGTTTTAAGGCAACTGTAGTTATCTGGAAATATCCTTCACCTGACTTCAGAATAAGCTTTTCATCATCATTACTACATTATCAGTTTGGACCATCCAGCCTGACTTGAAAGGCTCCATCTGTGAAGAAAATATCTGGTTTTGACTTTCATGAATAAGAAGCACCACTATAATCTTAATACCCAAGGAACCCTAGAGGAGCAGGGATGTTTCCCTTCCAGCAAAGAAATTGCTTTGTCTGTGATTGTCCCCTGGGGTTACACAGAAGCCACACGTAGGTAACCCCTTCCAAATAACTAACTTGATCTGCTTCAGCATAACAAGATATATCACTGCTTGATACTGTTGGCTTCTGCAGTAGAAGTCAGGTAAGCAACCCAGAAAGCCGCTAAAACATGAAAAGACAAGTGATATACAAACTACACACAGGGACAACAAGAGCAGAGGACAAAGATTAATTCACATGGCTATTCCATGAAGGCTCAATGAACACCAGCTGCATTCACATCAATCTTTAATAATAAACATTTCCTTTCACTTGTAACCGCAATATAATCCCTCTGCTAGGCAAGTGATGCCCATTTCACAGGCTTTGAGCACCAGAAGGAGCAAAGTCCATCTGCCTTGTTTGCTGCTTAGTTAATTGCTGGAATAAAACCACTACCCACAACATCACAACCTCTAGTAAAAAAAAAAATACTCTTTTTCTCCCTTTCCCCTTCTAGTGGAAAATAAAATAGGAAAACCATTATGCTCATCACTCCATCTATGTTCCTTTAATTAGAGAAGTTTTAGGAACATCTTCAAACTATTACAGTCTTACTAAAGGGCAAATATAATTTTCAGGAATGGATTTCTTTTTCATTAAAATACAGGTTCACCATGAAGATATTTTTTTGGCCAGCAAGATATATCAGAGGACATCAGACACGCATACAGAAAAACCTTGTATATCTTATAAATAGTTGCCTTGGTTAACAGAGAGATGGCTCTACATCCCTCTGAATTGCAGCAAAACCCAAAGAAAAGAGCAAGTGCTTGAGTAGTAAAGATCTGAATAGTGCCAAATGAGCTCCCTTTTCAGGCATAACTTATGACTGTGATATAGCTCTGAGAGATGCAATAACTAGGATCCCATCAGATGGTTACATTTACTGTAATTTTTTTCAATTTCTGAACAAGGAGAATCAGGAAGGGAAGTGTGCCATTCCAAAATCACCATGATATTGAGACCAAGAACCTGCATTATTCCTTTCTCAAATGTACAGAAAAACAGGCTCATTTACCAGGAATTATTTTTCCTCAAGCAAAAATCTCACTCAAAGCAAAAAGCTCACATCTCAACAGAAAGCTTTGCCAACTAAACCATCACCTGTTACACTACAGCGAGCCTTAAAAACCCATCACATGACAATCAATCTGCAATGATGCCTTTCAAAAACCAGCTTGTCTGTTTGTACAGCAAAATTAGTTTCCAAAGCATTTCACGCTATGTGTTTTCTCGTATTTGAGGACTAAAGCCACAGTGAATATCAATCCTACCTTCAAAGGAGAAATGTGTGACTGTAAGACATATCCATGGACATTCTCTATTTGAGACAAGTTCTTCTCTGACACATGAACAAGCTCTGGGCCTCTCACTTCATGGGTTAATCGAGGCAAAGTATGATCATGTGGAGCATCCTCATCTTGATAACGATATTTCTAGAGAAAAAAGATAGCAAGGAAGAACAAATAAGCTTTGAGGAGGCAATGCACATGTATTAATGCAAATATGGGATAACAGATAAAGTATCAGACATTAGATAATACAATCCTCAGATTTTCTAATCTGTTCTGGAGAGAACACTTTTTTTTTTAACATTTCATCAAAGAGAGAAAACGTGGTATATCACACTTACACACAAAACTTTCACCATCAGATAGACATCTGAGATGACCTACTGTCAAGGGCTGATACAGAAAAAAAATGAGACACATTGATCAGCTGAGCTGCAGCATCAGCTCACGTTTCACATCCCCACATGAATAACTGCACTTCTATAGCCTTTCTCCACAAAATATTTGAGTCATTTTCCATTTAGCACCATGTACTCTGGTGCTGGAGAGCACAAATGCACTTCCACAGAGCCACGAGCAGGCAAGCAGGCAGAAAATTACTCTCCAGTAAAGTTTTCTCCTTACCCTGAACACTAATTAGCGTGAGAGGTGTTACAACTCTCTGCTCCAAGGAGATGCAGTGTAAGAAACAGGAGGTAAGCACCTTGTCCAGGATCCAGAACAAAGCTTGTAACAACCACAAACACAACCCTAAAACCAAAATCAAATTACCAGACCTGCCCTTCAGCTGTATCTTGTAGAGGGGCCATTGAGAGCTGAGTGGAACCAGCTGTACCTCAGGGGCGGCCCTGACCTCTCCTCACAGAGGAGGCCTGCAGCCCCCCAGCTGCCAGCGCCTGGCCTTTTATACCCGACACACGTACACACAGCTGTTTTGAGGGGAAAACTACCAAATGGATTCACGTGGAGTAAGGCAGTGGTGGGGGAGGTTGAGACATTACAGCAGGGAGCAGGAGGAGGAGAGCAGAGTGCGAATCGGAATGGGCGTTCGCAGGTCTTTGGCAGTAAGAGGGGCGCAGGTAGTGTCACTGTAAGTGCTGTTTTCAGCTGACAGGGATGTGCTAAAATATTGTAGTGAGCAAAATCAAAGTCTAAAGACAAAATCAAAGAGTAAGACTTATTTGGATGGCCGTATAAGAAAAATTAGAAGTCTTAAGTTCAGGTGCGCTCACAAGGACATTGCAAAGCAGGCCTCCCTGCTCGTCCTCCATTTCGCTTTGACTGCTCAGCTCTGAGGTGTTACTTCATTTCCTCATCCCTCCAAAGGAAAACATCCCAGTTTATTCCTGCCTTCACTCTCATGTATGGAAACAGTTCAGCAGTTGCCAGGTATTTTCAGAATACACACATGACATAATTTATTCTCATCTTCTTTTCTGGGATATGCCTGCAACTCTTCACATATTCACTTTTCAGATAACGTAATTAGTGAATCTATAAAATGACTGGCACCAGACAAGTATTATTTGGGCAAGAAGCCATCAGTGTAAGAGATGGTACTCCAACCAATGTCACATTAAAGGCTTGGCACGCAGATCATTTAAGCCCCAAGCAATCAATTATTTTTTGAATCTAGTGAGTGCTCTTTCAAAAATTTGACTACTCAGAGACACCCTCTTTAAAGTGAGTCATTTGCTAAAACGTGATTAGGAGAACTAACCGCAGAATACCAGAGTCATCCCATCTCCCCAGGAAATGGCAAAAATTAAAATGTCCAGTGACAGCTTTCCAAAGAGACAAGACAGCAGTGGCAGAAGCCATAACAAGCTTTGGCCAGATCATTCATGCAGCTTTACAGTTCAAGAAGCAGTGTAAGGTGGCATTAAAGAAAGAACATCTCTTTCTGTCCACCAGGAAGTCCCTTCCCCATCACCACACTGCAGTGTAGCTGCTGCATAAATGAGAGCCAAGGCCCAGAGGAAAGTGGCTCACCCTGAGCCCTGTGCTCCCAAAAAGCAGAACACTTCTGTGCATCTCCACTGGTAGACTTTCTCATGAAAACCTATGCTTTATAATTAAAATTGATAATTTTATCCATAACTTCACATTCCCCTAACAAATTCAATAACATCCGTGTTCATAAACTGGGAAGTTTACAGAACGAATTTGCACTTTCCCATTTGCCTTTATCGCCCTCCGACCCCAAGCCCTGGCTTCTCATTCTTCACAAAGTACGAGCCCAGAGCATTTCTGGGTCAATCCTGTTATGTGTTTGCCTCATGTTCTTAGCACCAAACTCATTGATTTTCATACTTCTTTCCTCCCACAGCATCTCTTCACTGAAATGCTTTCAGCTGTGAACCAAAACAGCTTGACACAGCAAAAAGACAGTGGTAAGGCTGAAAATACCAAACCAGAATTGAGACTCTCCTGCAGAAATGCCTCATTCCTCTTCATCACTCTGTCCTGATGGGGTCCTGCAAGCATCCTTGAAATTACCCCATTCCATAGAAACCAGGTTTTCTCTAAGGGTTAATTTGAATTTCTGGAGGGAAAAGCGTGATTGCACGGAAATGCTACTCTTCATTTGACAAAAGAACAGGTGGATGTCTTATGATAATTAAATTACAAATCAGTGCCTGCTGCTGACAGGGTATTGTACGCTGCCAACTAGCATCAGATATTTAAAATCCTCTGTAATTACCTATAATGGGGGAGTGGAGTGCGCTGCTGTGAATTTTTAATATGAACATGCGTTTCTGTAAGAGGTCATTCTCTCTACAATGTGAGATTATTACAGCATCACTTCTCTCATCGTACTGTTTAAAGGAGCATTTTTAAGGCTGTTTGCCAAAGATTTGTCAGCTAAACAGGACTGAAGATATGAATCCAGTGGAAGGTAATGGTCAAAAGCCTTAAATTTCAACAAATCCAGCTTTCAAGAAAAAAAAAAAAAAAACAAGTAAAAAAAAAGTGGGAAGTTACACTTCTGCACTGGCATGGAAATACAGATGTTCTTACAACCTACCTTTGTCAGACTGTCAGTTAATTAAGATGGTTGCAAATTTGCCATTGGATTTTGGGCCAGAGAGAACTGGCTTTTACAAAAGCCTTCAGTATTCTTAGCAGTTATCATTGGTTAGCTTTGCAGAAAATGCAAACAGAACTTTTAATTTTACATCAACTCAAATTGACCGGTGTCCTGAGCTGATGAACGCAGTCCTACTGGAGCTGCCGCTCAAAAGCACATGTCCCTATTCTTCCCTACGTGGCTCTTTGGCTGGACCACACACTAATACATCACAAATTACTTCTGCTTGCAATAGGTGGGCTGCAAAAGGAGGGGGCAAAGTGTTTCAAGTCTCGAATGCTATTCCTGTTTTACAGTTCTCCTCAAGAGGGACCAGACTTCTGCACCTTAGAAGCTGCGGGTCTTCATATAACTCACATAACTTAGAGACCACAGGGAAAGGAATTTCTGCAGAAAATTTCCCACAAGAGACAACAACCTCTTACAGGTCCAGTTGTCCCATTGCAATCTGGGATCGACAAGGTATGCAGTTGGGTCCTAATGCTACCTGCTCCTTATCCCTAGCCCCCTTGCCTTTTCCTTCAACCCAGGATTTGAGCTACTTTGCAACTCCCATGCAGATTAGTCCCACTGCTAGTCATCTCCTGCAACCTTGACATGGGAGCTACCTTTGAACAGGTTGAATGTCACCCACCTTTGGCACGTTGGCACGATATTAGGTCCAGAATTCAATACACCGGATTTGTTCACAGTTTTAGTGACAGGCAAAAACTAAAACCATAATGGACTTGGTCCATTTAGACAGAAGTTTAACCTGCAAAGTCCCACTAAAAAATTGTTAGTGCCACTTTTGTCTCACTTTTGTGGTCAGTTTTTTCAGTGGTCTTCAATATATTGAATAGTACTGGCACTGCTCTATAAAGGCAGCAAATTTCAATGTCATACAGATGAGTATCTTCAGAAAACAAACTTTACAATTTGCACACACAAGTCCTTGGGCATTCATCCAATCATGAGTAGAAATAATGTTACTCATCCAACTGATTGCAAATGAGCAACACAGCTTGAATTCTGAATATTTGCAATCAATCTATAGAGTAAAGAGAGAAAAAAATACTTTTCTCATTATATAAAATGGAAGAAATCACAATCTGCTTGCCAAGAGTGTGGAAGTAGATTAAGAAGCTTAAATCATTGAATAATTATTCTTATTGTGAATGACTTGCTCTTTTGCTTATCAAGTAGATTTCTAACAAGTTTGTCACTGTATCACAGCAACACCTTTCATCTAAGAAGCCGAAAGAGCTTTACAAGTGGTAGTCAAGTCTGATAACATCCTGCTGAAAACCAGTATGTGCATCATCTAAAGGTACGTAAAATTAGGCACAGAAATACAACAACTTGCTCAAGGTCACAAAGAGAATCAATTCATTAAGCAGTGGTAGAACTCAGGAGATTTTTTCAGTCTGCTCCTCTAAGCCCAAGACCTAGTGCAACTAGACTGACTTTAATAGTAATAATATTTATTAGTATTATTAAAAAATAAGATTGCAGGTTGGTTACTGCCATTACAATTTATTTTTAGGGTTTTTTTTTGTTGGTTGGTTTGTTCGGTTTTTTTTCCCCCACAAAGGTTCCAGGAGACAGCAGACCCTATAAGGTCAGGACTTAGGTTTTTCTCTGCATAAATGTAATAGCAGCAGTGCTTTGTGTAATTTACATTGTGCTATCTCTGAGAACCACATAATGTTTCTTAGAGGACAAGAGGATTTCCTGTAAGAACCAAATTGTTTCACAGAAGGGACACTATCAGCACTGAATACTGAGAACTTTCATAGCTCTTCCATTCAGTACAACAAGAATGTTTTTTGTTTTTTTTTTCAAGAGGGAAAAAAAAACCCAAATATATGATTTATTCTCTCAGTTTACTGAAATAAGCAGGTATTTGCCCATTGTAGGGAATATATGTTCAGTTTTTTTAAAAATTTAAGTATAATGTGGTGGAAAAATAAGCTTTACAGCATTTTCCTCATCTGTTGGTTTTTTTTTGCAACTCTAAATAATTTTATTTTCCATGATGAAGAAGTGAAACGGACATTAGTCAAAGTACCTCTTTCTTGTATTAGCCGTGTGTAGTTGCACCTTTCGCTCACAAGATGGCACAATAACCATCGAGTTAAAGCACAGTCTCGCATTGAACTACGAAGTGTTGCAGGAAAAAAGAAGTAGCTATGCAATGTCATAAAACTTCAAGCGATTTTTTATTTTGAACTGGCTTGGTACAACAGTCTTAAAAAAAGAAGGCAATCTTTTATAGTAAGTACATATAAATAGGTAATGATTACACACAAACCTGGCAGCTGGAAAAAAGTCTAACAGTTCATATAAGCATCAGAAGTTACAGGCAAGTAGGAACCTATTGGTTTTTGCAGGCTTTAGCATGAACAAAAACACTATGTATTGACACGATTGAGACTAGCCCAGAATGCTGCATTCCTCTAGGAATTCTAAATCCTAATTAAAACCGCCTGCATGCAAATCTGTACCATGAGGTATTCAGCTCCATATGCTGCATCGCATTTTGGACCTGTTAACAGCATCAGTTTAGCCCTCTGGAGGTTGCTACTTGCTTTCCAATAATTTAAAATAGATTTTTAACTTGAAGTACCAGTGTAAAAAAAGACACTCTAAGAGGGCGGCTATGCTAGTATTAAATGGTGAATGTGGCTGCAGACTATAAAAATCAGTAACTTCAGAGAAAAAAAAAAAAATCCAGCTAATACTGATTGTTTATCTAAGTGGAGAAAAAGAAAGACGTGGGTGAAACCAATTTATCAGCACCAGGCTGTAGCCACCTCTCCATCCCTTTGTCCTGCAATAACTTCACTTGCATACTCCTTTTTGTAGTTTTCAACTCTTCCTCTCAAAAGATTTTTTTTTCTGGTGTATCCGTGTTCCCACAGCCACTACAGAAGCCTTCACGCCCCGGTAGCTGCCTCCTTTGCTCCTCCGTTCCCCCTGCAGCTCCCCGCACATCCCTAGAAGCACTGTCCCCGCTCCCATTCCCTGATCCCTCCAATTCTGCTGCTGCAATTCCCCAGCATGGAAGCACTGAGCCTCACAAATTCTCCTTTTCCACTCCTCGCCTGATCTGAAGAACAGCTTCTGGCACGGGGCGGCTGTGCTGAGGTTACTACTGAGCATTTGGAGAGACAGAGCTGGCAAACGCTGCCAGTGGCCGTGTCTCAGTTTCCCTGCCAATAAGCCTGCGGTGGGAATGCAGCATGGCAAAACAAACACCCCGGTTTTATAGCAGAAGATTACGAAGCAATCATGTAAAGTAAGAAATAAATAATATATTATTATTGCCTGGAACAAATGATACAGAGAAAGAAACAAAAATCACAGAACAAATGGCTTGGCCCTCATATGTTTTCTGTACCAAAAATACCAATTTTAATTTAGTCCAGCTTTGCTCAGCACATGACACAGCAGGCCATTTGTGTTTTGCACCCGAAACCCTCTCCCCAGTCTTCACACTTGGGTGCCCTACTTAGTTGAATTTATACAAAAAAATAGGACTTCTCTTCCTAGTGCACACTGCTAGTGACTTCTTCACAGTTATCTAACTATAAAAAATATAAGCGATTTGTATTGCTTAGTTTTGCATGTATATATGTACTGATTTAATGCTTTAAGTATGTATTTTCATTATATTATTTCCCAATGCCCTTCTGAGCATCAGTCAACAGGATAGCGCCTACCGAGTTACTCCAGAGGATAACCAAGGTTGTCCCCTAACTCTGTTTCTTAGCCCTCACAGGTCCTGAGTAGATGTAGTTGTGGTGGGCTTTTTGGCCCCTCAAGCCTGCCCAGTTTCATAGTTCTAACCTGGGACACTGCCCGGCTGTTGGCGCCTGCCGGGGGTCACTGTGGAGAGCCCGCAGGTTGAAGGGATGCAGTGAGAGCGTGCTGATTCCACTGGTAATCATGCTTTCCCAAAAGATCCCACTGAAGGGGGTCTCTAGCGGGGGATGTCCTCTGGGTATAGTCTCTAGCGCTGTAGCCTTTCCCACCATGCCCATGAGTTCATCCTATGCCCAAGTATCTCATGCAGCCTCCGGGTATAGTTTTTCCCCATAGCAGCGCTGGGCATGGGTGGCTCTCCACCTCCTGTGTCTGTCTCCCTTATGCAGCCCCAGTCCTCCATCCTACTCCTTTACTTGTACTTATCAGTATGGATCAAGATTAGGCTTTTTTACAGGTTTGTCTGAACCTAAGTTACGCACTTATGGAGCTCCCACCCTCACAAATAGGTGCATCAGCTCTAGTGGAGGAGGCAACACAGGAGCAGGAAGGAAAAGTCAAGGAGAAGCAGAGTAATTCTTTGAGGCAGCATTACTGATAAGAAAAAGATACATGAAAATATTACCCTGAGTCCTTTCCTCTCTTGGATGCATACATAATCCAATACAGGGAGCTTCACATGTCAATGCTAAAATAAGCCAAGGGATCTACAACATGGGATGGCAAATCCAGGGAAGGCTGATTTGAGATTTCTTTAGGAATGGGAAGGAATAGAAAAAATCATCAAAACAGGGACTGGAGCAAAAGGGGATAAAGACCAAAACTCGAGTGGCAAGAACAGAAAAGACAGAGAACTCCAGCACCTGTGCTGCTCTGGTGCTCCGAAATACTTGTGAATCCCCTAGGGAAAGGATTTGTCTTATCTCCCTCCAGGGCTAGTGTACATAGCAAGAGCTGCTCCCAGGAATCACTCATGTGGCAGAGGCCTGTGGCTGTGAAGATGGTGGCCTTGCCCCATGCGAGGTTGTGTAGACTTTCCATCTAGGGCTGTGGGAGGGAAAGTCATTTTAAAATTTGACCCTTGCACTGCTCACACATTCCTGTTTCCCAGACTTGAATATAAATGTTCTCATTGATACCCTTGTTTTTCTGCAGTCCCAGGTCTAAATGAAATCTAGGAGGAAAACTAGACTCTGCTTTTCTTAAATTAAGACTCAATTCATAGGTTAAAGAAAGATAAATCCACAGGGAATAATGTTCAACAGTCAAGGAAGTATGAATTCCTCATGAACCCTATCACATTCACTGTGCAGACAGGACAGTCCTTTGGGAATTAATTGTGTATTGAAGGACACAAGAACTGTATGTCTGTGGGATTCCACTATAATTTCTTATAGAAATTGGAGAATTCTGGACAAAGGCTATATGAGGCAAAAGCACAATCTCAGGCTAAGACAGGCAAATGCTATTGTAGATAACTGTTTCTAGTCTTGCTTTTGCCACAGAAATATCATGCCTCGCTAGGCATTTCACAAAACCTAACTTTCCACAGAAAGTAGAACTGAGCTATTCCTCATTTCGAAAGGTCTTGGGAGACACAGACGGCCACTTTTTGCAGAAGTGCTGAGCATCATCACCTTCAGCTGAAAACAGGGGGAAGTTGGGCTTTGTGCAGAAAAAATGCAATGGAACCCCGTGCCCTCAGAGAAGTCAGTCTAAGGTAAAACTTGTATCAGCTGACTGGCCACCTAAAACTGGTATAAGCAGGTCAACCACGTTCCCTTGCTAATAAGTGGAACACCACAATATTCTGTGTATATTTATCAAAGAACTGCTCACTGAAGGCATTTTTTCTCTCCTTTTCTCCTAACTTGGACTGAAGACAACTTAGGATTTAAGCATTTTGAATGAGATGAATTTCATTCTTGATATTGCAAACTGGGCACAGAAAATAGCGGGCTCATTTGATCTTAATTGTTTTGTTAAATGAGTAGAAGTTCTAATCGCATGGGGATATTGTGAAAATAAATTCATTAATGTTTATGAGATACTTGGATACCGTGATCAGGCTCGGTATAACAGTAAAATCAATGAAAAAATTAATAATTCTGTAAATGGCGTACAGTTTGAAGAGCATGCATTAAAAAATGCATGGAGACATATGTTGAATGTAAAATGCCATATGAAGTACCACTCCATATGACTAAAAGAAGCAGAGGACCTGTGAAAACAAAAATAACTGTGTAATTAAAAATATATTTGAGTTATATTATAATACTACATTACAATATATGGCCACAGGGGGCCTGCAATAAAATTGCTTAGACCATCTTAATTCTTGCATTTCCTACATTTGAGTGGTTAACTTTATAACCCTGCGATCCCTTAACTGTTCTTTGAACACAATGTATACACACATAAAAAAACCTCATAAACTTTAATAGCATTCCTGCTTCTTCTACTGTGAAGAAGGTATAGAGATAAGCACTGAATTTTTCAGTGTTTGTGGAAAACTGGCTCTTCTTAAATAAAAATACAAATGTTCTGTGTGCATAAACTTGAAAAATAATCTTGCTGTTGTCACTCTGATGAACCCAGACCATTAGCTCTGAAGATAACATTCTTCCTGTACTAAACCAATTTTTGTTGGTGCTGGAAAAGTTATTAGAAGTCTCAAATATCTACTATTTTTATCAGTACCCTCTTTTAAAAGACATGAATTTTTCCTAACAAAAAGATGGATTTAGTAAGTTTTTACAAGGTTTTCAATAGGCCAGCAAAACACATTTGTGTCAGGTGAATTTGCATGTGCTTGACACCTGTAAGTGTCGAGATAAACATTTCTAAAGCAGGGCACTTACTGAAAAAGCAGCTTTGGATCTTTGGGTCTTAATCCTTCTACAGCCTTTCAGTACAGCATAATTGTGGCAAAATAATCTGCCTCCCACAGACTTTAATAAAGCCCCGGTTATGGCGCAAGTGGGCAAAGTAGCTGTCATTATAAACAGAATGCAGAGAAACACGAAGCTGTTGTATGAACAAGGGATTATTTGCCTTACTGAGGCTATACCAAAAATCAGTATTTCCACCCTTTCACCTCTCCACAATCAGCCTAGTTCCTGATCTAAGGAGTTTATGGTTCCAAGGGAAGCTCCTTCAGCTCACTGATTTGATGGCAACACATCGAGGTAAAACTACTCCCAGGTCAGGAGCTGGGCAGGAAGAGAGTATCCCATTAAACTGCACTACCTGCAGGTACGCTGAGTTTAATGTAATGGGAAAATCTCCTGGGCTTACATCCTTTGAGCTGACAGGGGGAGTGAATCCACCACTCCTTGGGCCATACCTTACCTGACGTGAAAAGGGAACAGTTCATCATCATCTTCATTTATTTTATTTAAAAATAAACTAACAAAGGGATTACACTTGTATTTTCTGAAGGGTCAAGCAAGCCTGTCAGCACAGCCTTACTTAGTTTTTCAAGACCCATAGGGCTTAGCCTGAACCAAAGCAATGAGTGGGTCATGGTGAATAGAGCTGCAGGTAGCTAGCAAAATTGCAGGAAACAATGGGATATATGCACAGATTTCTACTACCTTTAGAACTGTTTATAGACCTAGGCACCTAAAATTTGTCTTTGTCTTATTTGGACAGATAAGCCTTTTTCTCGTTTGAACTTAAATGTGAAAATCAGACAGTAATTACTCTGCAGGATGGAGACAATGATTCCCTGTTGGGGCTACTGTTATTTTGGTATCTCCTTCCATAGTCATGTTGGAAAAATAGGCATATTTTTTATTTTTAAGTGATCTGAGCACTCATATTTTAAATAAGCCAGCTGGGCTCTCAGTCTCTGCAAACATAAGCTACAGTCCATGCCTAAATGATCAGGCACTTATTTTGTATCTTGTTATCGTGTATATCTGGCAAGGTTGGTAATATCTGAAAAGTTCTTTAGAGCTGAAAAATGCTATAAAAATTAAAATTTATATTATAATGCATAGAAGATTCTCTGGGCAGCAGACAATGATTTAGATGGAAATTTACTACCAGTCCATTGGATTTTTTTGAAAATCAAGATTTGACATGTCTTAGCCTGGATACCTCAAACTTTATCGCTTTTGAAAGTTATCACCTGAGTCTTCTGTTGGGTACAACTGTTGTGTCTCACCACTGTGTCTGCCTATCTTTGTGCTGAATTCTACGGTGTTTTGCTCCTTTCTTATTGATGAGGGTTTTTTGGTAGTTTTTATAGTTGCAGAAACAGGGGAAGACAAAGGGGAAGGTTGAATGCTTTAGAAGTTAGTAAAGCTATCTCTGAAGTAAAAACAAATGTCTTTCTTGCAGACTGACGTTACCAATGTTCAAAGCCATCCTTCTTTGCAATAACGCTAGCTTAATTAAAAGGTTAAATCCCTACTGCATTCACTAAGAATACTTATGTGAAAAAGTCTAGATATTGTAACAATTTTTTTTTCAATTTCTTTAAATTTTCAGCTGAAAGAAGTAAATGTCTTGTATAAAATATCGCAAAGAAAATTAAATCTAAATTCCTTTGGTCTTAACAACTAGTTTTCAGGAGGGCTGCATAAATGACTGTCAGCTGAATTACAATGTCATGGTACATATTCTGTTGTTCTTAATTATTAGAAAATGAGGACGAAGCAAAACCCATCCTGGTTAAAATTAGATTCAGCCCAGATCATAAGGCAATCATGAGGCACTGTTAACTTTGAAATGAAAGACATGATTATAAAATGATACCCAAAACAAAAGTCACAGACAAACCCAAGCAAATAGCTTGGTCTAGACACAGCAGTTTTATTATTAGGCAGCGAGGGTTTTTTAAGTCCTGACCCAACAAACGGATTGATTGATTATATAAATAAATATTTTCCAGAGCTTTATATGTGCAGTAGGCCAAATCCTCAGATCTGCAACATCCATCTGGGAATACAGCCTATTTAGAGCTATTTGATTATTCATTTTCCATCTTTTTTAGTACTTGACTGAGTGTTAGGTGGATAGCCAAAGACCTACATCTCTGTATATTTTCTGATGAAGTAGCAATGTAAAATCCCCAAAATAAAAGTTCTTTTGTAAAAACCACGTCTTTTTCTCTGCATAAACCACCTTTACAAGAGCAGGCAAGTCATTCTGCATTTCCTGTCAATCCTCTGCTACTCAGCTGATAATACCAACAAGGAAAACAATTTATCGAGTCTGGAGCTGTTATTTTCTGCTGAGGAAAAGAAATGCTCCCTGGGAACCAAACTGAGAGCTACAGCTCATTTTTATCTTGACAATGAGAAAGCGAGCATGACTTTAACTTGTTGTTAACCTTTGTTACAGTTGGATCACTGATCTAAAAGTCAGTGGGTATATATATAACATTATTCACATCAAACTATCATGTATAGAGTGGGAAAAACACATTTTACTATTTATAAAACATCTCGGCATGAGCAAAGTTCTGCAAACATTAATCACAACTGTGTGAATGACTATCCACACCAAGGAAAATGCGCCTTTTTGAGTGATTCATCTCATCTCTGCTGCTCAGGAAAGGGCGGACTGCCCTTTAATAGTGCCACATGCTCCACACTAACTACCCAAAAGCCAAGATATTGGCACTGGTCAACCTCACCCACAAGCTCCTCTGGCTCTCAGACCTTGAGATCAGCAGTGGATGTGTGCTCCCCCGGGGAGATGTGTTTATTTTTCAGCATAGTGACTTGGCATTTTGTCCTAATTGACTAAACCAAAGTGAAAACTGCCTATGTGAGGATTGCCACAACGTGTCGTGAACATACACCTGCATTTTTGAAAGCTGATAATCTCCAGGTGGTGCGAAATTAGGCTGGTTCTTCTGTAGCTCCCTTGGGAAGGACTGCGCCATCTAATTTCCCTTGCTACCACGCAAACTATTATCAATGTTGAACATAGCATTAGTCAAATCCCAGTTGCCAGTAATATTTTGGCCCTATACGTCCATGTTCTCATAGATACTTTTCAGCTTTATTAGCTTATTAAAAGTGTGGCCTTATTAACTTTTTTAACCACTGAAATGATGATTAAATGGTGCAGCAGGAAATGTTTTGAAGAGTTTCTTTTACAGATGATTAACCAGTGTTATGAGATGCGCTCTAGTTGTCTGAACAAATGTAGGATGATATCTCACTTTTGTACTGTCCTCATTTTTTTTTTAAATATTATTACAATAATGAAATAGCTAGAAACATAGGATCATAACACTTCCTTTTCTTGAGCTTTCCAACAAAGAAAAGTGTCATGGAACCACTGCAAAAATGTTTCCTTCATTTCTTATTTCACTGTATTTACAACAAAATTCAGCACAAATTTATCTCTTAAAAAGCTTGATGAATCAGACTCCCAAAATACAAAACATTAACAGGACAAAGTCTATTCTCAAAGCTTCTGAAGTACTTTGTTGGACACAATGTTTTCAAAGTGAAGTGCATTCAGTTGTTGTACCAAACTTTCTGAAGTGTTTTAGTTATTATGCTTATTGCGTGAAAATTTGCAGTTCTTGAGTTCCTCCCACCTCACTAACTTTCACACATCAGTGCTGCTCATTTGCAAGTGTTCAGCACTCACCTGGAAATAGGTCAGAAGTCTGCATTTTCCAACACCCTTGCGTACCTTCTGACAACTCTCTGCACACTATCAGAGTTGACTTGCCTGTCAAATAATTTGAACACTTGTAGATATATATTGCCAAGCTATACTAGCTAGCGTCTTACACATAAGTGGCTAATCAGGTATTCTGGGCCCATTCTGTTCCTTGTTCCAGCTTCAGAATGCTTCATATTTCTCAGAGGTATTTGTATGTAAAAAAGACTGACTTGTAACAGACTATATATGGCACATATTTGCAGCTCTATACAGAAAACGTGGAGCCCCTTTTTTGTATCCTATAGATCTGAAGTTGCAAAAGGTGTCATTGTCAGGTTTCTTCTTTAAATTTATTTTAAAATAAACCAAAGAAAAAAGGGTAGCCATTTCCCTCAAAACATGAATACTTAAAGTGAGTTTATATCTGATGTTTCTATCCTGTCATGTACTTGTTTATTTTTATATGTTTGCTGTTCTTCTAGGATATATCGGAAATCAATATTTGGTCCTCATCAGTAGGATGTGGAATTTATATTACTTGTTATCAGTTAGAAAATGTAGTCAGAAAAGTCCCCAAAGACCATGAAAAGGATAAAAAACAAAAGATATCCCAAGTGGAATTAATGCTAATATCTGTATTTATTTATACCACTACCCACAGGGGTTTCACATTAAATTCTGCTATTCAAAAAAATGCTTAAGCTGCTTTCTCAGTGAATCAGATGAGGAGTTTCCTTGAAAAAACAGGCTAAAGAAAATCTACATATTAGTCAACTGCTTTACTTCAACTGGAGTGCCAGTTTTTAAAATAGTATTATAAGCTAATACATAATGCAGAACAAACTAAAAGGAAGATTTGAAATACAATCTTTTGTTTGTTTGCAAATGTGATTTTCATTATTTTCAAGACAATTAATGAATGTGGATACATTCCCATGAAACATTCCCAAAAGGAAAAATGTTTTATCAACAGTTTCAACTAACTTAGTTACATCAAATCACATAAGTAGCCAACACATATATGTATTCACACAAATTTCATTTTCTGTTTATTCTCTGCCCCCAAACAAGAGCTTGTTTTATAAATATTTTCACCTAAAATCCCTTTAATGTACTTATTTTAGATTTCTGTATATTAAAATTATAGGAAAAGAAGGCTTAGGACACAGAATACTTTTCATTAGATCTGAAGGTCAAGAAGGGATAACAATATAATTTATTAGAGCTTCAATATAGCTGAAAAAAATGGGCAAACATTTGGGCACACAGTTTCTACTCTTAAATTGAATTTATTTCTATCTTTAGGCATTCCTAATCTGTCTGCCAATTTAGTCCCAAAGAGAGAATTATAAATAAAACAAAACAAAACAAAAAAACCCAGGAGTTCAGGGATGATGTTAAAACTCGCATTTCCCTCAAGGATGTGGGAATTCATAGATATCCTAAAAGTGCAACTGCCTGTTGCAGAGTTTCTTGAACCTTTCTCTGATCTCTTATGCAATCCCTTATATTTCCAAGTTTCAAAAGAATTTTAAAGATGGGCTAAATTATTCCTAAGTTAGTTAAGCCACCTACAACTCATTAAGTGGAGAAATTCAGAACACACATCTGGTTTTAAGAATCACTCTACTTTTTTAGCCTTATCACTTTCACTGAAATTTGCTTCACAAAATTTGACAAGTCTAAGGTGAGATGCACAGGCTTAACAGTTAAGGGTTTGCATTCATCCCTTTGTGTGAGAGGCTTTGAGAAAGCCATCACAGTGACAATTAATTTAAATAACATGAAATATTCAGTGAACACAGTTCCCTCTCCCTGTATAAATGGCTATTTTAGCGGAGGACTAATAACACAAATGGTGAGCTGAATATTGATGACGGATCTTTTCCTCCAGATACGCAGAATCCGCCGAATGCAGAACTTTCTTCTGCTGTGGAAAATATGTTCTTAATTTCCTGAGGTTCCTTAGAAAATCTCCAGACAGTACTGTGTCCAGCAAGTATACCCATTTGTGATCAACATAATTTGAATGAATGATCACTGCTAATGGAGGGAGGTTTCCTGTGCTCTCAACCTTCTTAAATTCACGGATGAGTTATGCTGCTTTCTGCCCTGCTCCAGCCCTGCAGCACTGCCTGAGAGAACTCGAAGAGGTACAAAAATCACTAGGAAGAAGAAGACCTAGAAAGGGAGGGGGGATGGAAGACTACCCCCCACCAAATAAAGGAGGGAGGGGGTTTTGAACATTTTTGAGTTCTGCACCAGCAGCACAGGCTACCTGAAGAGTTAGGGAAGGAGATCGTCAGACAGCTAGCAAAAAAAGTGAGAAATTTCACAAACAAATGAATGGCCAAAGAGAGTTCAGAAGTGAAAAAAATAGATAATACTCAAGTCCTTTTTATTCAATACAATCTTTCATTAACAACTCATGATTTGGTGGCTAGATGGAGGAATTTGCAACTCGGGAAAGTTAACATATATAATGGTAGTAACAAACTCAGAGGAGGCTGGAGAGCTGCAGAAGGAAAGCAAGGGCTTGAAGAATTGAAATATGTCAACGTGGTATGTAGACATAAGAACAGAAGGAAATCAAACTAGCATCACTGAAAATGCCTTTGTCAACTGTAAGAAGTGGGGAGATAGACATAAAAAATGATCACTGATGGAACCAGGCAAGGTCAGAGAGGTCCATGATCAGTGTACATAATATTGCCAAACTAGCAAGAGTGAGAGTCTCTCTTTTTTAAGGAAATGCTATGGCTCTGACATACAGAACAAGGTTTACAACTAGAGTGTTATTAGAGAGTACCTGCACACAAATATATATGCCCAATATTATATAATGTAAGCAAAGTTGTCAGTCTTAGCTTGCACTGGAACACCTGTATAGACATCAGTAATAAACAGCATAAAAAAGGCTTTAAAGAGGTGTTAGTAAATTTATCTTACTGAATTTGAAATGAAAAGTCATTGGGAATGTCAGCTGAAATTTTTCTGTCTTTCTTGATGCTTTATAATTTTTGAGGCAGAGAGAAGACTACACTGTCATAGCAAAAATAGTTTCACTGAGACATTTAAAGTGTTCTTTATAAGGAGAAAGAATGCTGTTATTGCAAAACTTAAAGCACAGAATATCTGGTTTACTCAAAAGATTCCTACTAGATGAAGTGGGTCATAATAACCAAATGCACTAACTTTATTCATGCAGAAAAATATTTCACTTCACAACGACAAGCTCCCTTATCAGTTTGGTGGTGATGTTGAGAATTACCAACAGTATAAACTCTGATGATTTTGTAAACAGATTTCTTTACATGAAATAAGGTACTGTAAATATAATTTACCTCTATTTTACTTTATATCTGTGACAGGTCTAAATCCACACCTGCATTTCCAGTTGCACATTTCTGTTATTATCAGTGATATTTATTAAAAACTTTCTCTCGGACACCGATATACAAATGGGTCTGTCAGGTTTGTAGATATCAGAAGCAGCAATACGATAAGCACCCTTCTTTCTGTAAGTAAATTGTTTGGCAGGAAAACCAGCTTCACCAAATTAAATGCTTTTTTTAACAGAAATTATTTCTATAACCTGGCATCTTACTTCTGTCTGTAATCTTGGCTCACCTGTTTATGTTTTCCAGTATGGGAAGAACAGATATTATTTAGGGGTCAGTCTGGATTAATCGACAGTATTTACACATTTTCCATCTCACATCCTCATACTTACAAAAGCATTGACGGTTGCAAACCTGGGAACAAGCATGGGGCATATATGGGCACTTGCTTTCCATAACTAAGTTTCACTTATGATTTTGTTTTCTATATGTTAACTTTATTTATCTCCTATGCTAAACAAATTCCATAATATGAAAGAGAAGAGAATCAGAACCCTTCAATCCAAAAGCAGAGCTTTTGGAGGCAACAAGTCCCAGAACAAGATTCCTATGAGACTCCACTGTTTTCTAATATCCTTCAGTTCTCTTTATCTCTGGATAGCAAGCTGTTTTCCAGTATCTTCTGAAGGTTGAAAAATCTTGCTTCTACTCAGCAAATTAAAAGGAAAGCGGCAAAGCTGCAGCCCCTAGAAAGTCCCGCTAAGTGCCTGCAGCCGTATGCCAGGCATTTCTAGGCTAGTTTTAACACCTCAAGTTAGCAATCCTGGCAATGCAAGGATTTGAAACCAAGCCTCCAAATCATATGCCAGTGCTCAGTCACAGAAAATTCTCCACTCAGGCTCATGGGAGGAGAGAAATAAGGCCTCTAGTAGTCAAAACCCTAATGTCATGCATGTGATTCAGACCCAAGTTGTTGAAAATACAAATGTAGTCACACTCTTTTTTAAGGAGGTAAAAGAAAACAATGAAATAAATTGGAGGTACTATGATGAAAAGTTCTTGAAATTTTAGTTTTTTTAATGGCAGGCCTGTCTACACCAGAAGATACAGCAGAATAGCATCTTTGCATGCAAAATGGAATCCATCCACTACACAACTTTGTAGTTTATCCAGTAGGGAACTGGCAAGGTGATATTAAAAAGAAAATCCATCACCATCTGCACACAAAGTGAAGCTGACATTTTAAGTCCTGGTCAATGCATTTCCTTTTCTTTAAGGTCTATTTACACTTGAGTTTGACAAGACTCTTAGTGGGGATATAATCACCGGCACTATGCTGCAATTTAGAATGAGAACAAGGACATTATTAGTAAAGGGAACATGGGTGAGTTGCAGTTTACTTAAAATAAAATTGTAAAAAAAGGACTCTAAGAAACTGTATGTAAAGCCTAAAGAAATAATTCAACTCCACAATGAAATATTTTTCATGGTAATACCTAATATTTTGCTATAGGCAACAGAAAACATAGCTTCATTATTAAAAACCACCAGGTAAAAGAAGACTTAAAGAAATAGGCAGCACAACTTTTTGTACATCACTTCCCTCACTTCAAAGGAAATCTGCGTGCAGAGAGGGGCCATAAAAATTCACCCGTGGTCAGGGGTCATAACATTTTAGGACCGCAAAGACCCGTGGAATTGGTAAAAACAGAGAAAAGGGGAGGGGGAAGGAGCATTTGGCACAGTCAAACAGGATTGCTAAGACGTGCTAACCATGGGGAGGAGGAAGATCTCCTGGGAGGTGGTGCGTGCGGGCAGACATCTCACTGAGCTTTACAAACAGCTACTTTTGTCCTTGGTGTGATGTTCTTGCTCCTACAGGCCACAAGTTTTGCCATCTTGCTGCACTCCCCTGTAAGCGCAAAGTGACTAGAAAACATCTACCGGTTGTTTCAAGATCTGAAAACCTAACAGTATGAATTTGGCACTCGAGCATGCCACTGGGATGTTAGTAGAAGTCTTAGATATGTGTAGGTGGGAAGCAGATGTTTTGCACAAGGCAGCCACAGGGCTAATGACAGAAAATTGTGTTGCTGGACATTCCCAGGATTGCTCTTTAAAAATGGTGTATAAATAACCAACTATTTGCTGCCTCCTGTAGGACTGCAATCGGCTTCTAATTTCAAAAGCTATTATCAACTCTCTGGAAACAATGTATTTTGACTGCATATAAATGTGTTATGTGGAAGGAAGGATTGTTTGAACTAGGTTTGGCTCATGAGTTTTCAAAAAGCTAATTTATTTTCTGGATGTTATTGGCCTGAAATCAATTCTCAGCAGGTGAAACCTAACAGTCTCAACTTATTAAATGTATGTTAAAAGAAAGGAGGAAAAAAGAAAAACATTGACAGCAAAGTTTTCATTAACTTGAACCTGATTCTCATTTACACAAAGACTGGTATACACTACGCTAGCTGTGTAAGGAGATTTTTAACTGAGAGCAAATGCATATATATCACCCAACTTAGCAACCCTTTACGGTGGCAAAGGTGGGTTTGACAGTCTTATCGCAAGCCTGGAAGCTCTTGGAAGCTTTGTTGTCTTGTGAAGGGTTCCTAACACGTTTCCTGCAAAGTAAAAAGCACACTCCAATTTTTTTGTTTCTCACAGACAATTCTGCAAGGTACAGGCAGCATTAAACTGCCTGTGAGCTTTCTTATATTTTACTGGACATAAAAGCCATTCTGGAAAACATCTGCAAATAACTGAATTTTATAATCTGAGGCAGCAGCCTCTTCTCACTGTTATTTGAAGAACCTCAACAAAACCTGATATTTTCTCTCCTAAATTGTCAGTAATAATGTGTGTTTTAACTACCGGAACACCTCCAATGTTCAGAAATGTAATGCTGAGACAATAGTAGATGCCGTGGTGGTTTAACCCCAGCCAGCAACTAAGCACTACAGAGCTGCCGACTCACTTCCACCCCACCCAGTGGGATGGAGGAGAGAATTGGGAAAAAGAAAAGTAAAACTCATAGGTTGAGATAAAGACAGTTTAATAGGACAGAAAGGAAGAAAATAATAATGATAATAATAATAAAAAAAGAATTGGAATACACAAAACAAGTGATGCACAATGCAATTGCTCACCACTCACCAACCGATGCCCAGTTAGTTCCCGAGCAGTGATTCCCCCCCCCAGGCCAACTCTCCACCCGTTTCTATACTGGGCATGATGTCACACAGTATGGAATACCCCTCTGGCCAGTTTGGGTCAGCTGTCCCGGCTGTGTCCCCTCCCAACTCCTTGTGCCCCTCCAGCCTTCTTGCTGGCTGGGCTTGAGAAGCTGAAAAACCCTTGGCTTGGTCTAAACACGACTTAGCAACAACTGAAAACATCAGTGTGTTATCACCAGTCTTCTCATACTGAATCCAAAACATAACACTATACCAGCTACTAGAGAGAAATTAGCTCTATCCCAGTCAAAACCAGGACAGTGGGCAACAGCCTTTGGTTGTGATGTTGGTGCAATTCCTATGAACAATTGTAGCTCTAATTTTTCAGCCTCAGACTAACAGTTACTGCAGGGTGAACCCCGTTCTGACAGCTCCTATGAACTTTGGTGCTGTTACTGAAAACATGGCTAAAGGATTCAGGTCATTAGTAATAAAATCTGAATTAATGAATTAAATAATAAAATAGAGATTCAAATATTTTTAAACCTCTTATGTAGTATTTTCACTAATCTAGCTAAAAGGACTTAATTTAAGAGGTCAGCCGTATAAGCCTATTTTGTGTGGAAAAATAACCATGTAGTAAACTAAGTGACCCATGTTCACCTACAAGGCAGAAGCAAGTTAAAAAAGACTGTTTTCTCAAAGTGGCAATCAAAGATTTACTCACGTGCCTACAGTGCCACTTCATAAATATCAGTCTATACTACTACTAATAAAAAATGTTATCTTTTTTATTATCGTGAGGTCAGCTTCAAAATGTGAATTTAAAATGCTTAGAGGATGAAGTTACTTTTTTCCCTAAATCTGATTTTTTTTTAGTTATTTTATTTTTTCTTTGGATTTAACAGACAATTCTCAATGCTTAGAGTTAGAAATTCTCTACACATTACTCTGCATTTCAGAATGGAAGGAAAGAAGGAAATTAAAAGTTTTTCACTGAATAAAGTTTGAAAAAAATTGCCCAGAAGCATGTTTTACAATACTGAAATATTAGAATACAAACTGTTAAATATATTAATGCATTAAAAATGTTAGTAGAACTGCGTAAATCACAATAAGAAACTAAGGTAAAAAATTAATGTGATCATGTCCTGAGGGAAAAGGTAATTAAAATGGGTATGTTCTTACGAAATGCTCTAGTCTCAATGAAATTACATTTAAAAAGGTAAGGGAATAGTCATCCAGATCTAAGACAGGCTGTATTTGAATAACAAAGCTTTTGCTGTTCAGCATTGATACAACATTTAGAAACACATACTTACATTTGCATTGTCATTTGCAAGAAAAAGCTATTTGTTCTTAATATGCTAGTTTTCTAAACTCTGGTAAATCTGATCATTTTAACTTAGCCTGTGATCATTAGTAAACCCGGGACCTAATTTTTATAATGATGTACCGCTGGCTGTACTATTCTTCTTTCAAATCAAAAGAATATCAAGCACTTCTGAAATGACCTAAAATCTATTCAAGTCAGTAGAAGGACTTTCATTTCTTTGGGCTTTCATCCAGACTTTGCATCTAGTTTGAAAGCCTGGGCCCTTGAATTGTAAGCAAAGAATAAATAGCACTACCGGACTGGCTGTATTGAAGTGCTAAAATGGGGGGGCAGAGGTACATAAAGTACATTTTTTGCCTTTTCAGTAATGATACTTGAGAAATGCAGTTGACAGGGGCTTAAAAACATTAGTCTTCAGAAATGTCTTGTAAAAGCTGTACCTGGATACACCTGGATTCAGATAATGAAAGCTTCGGGAACACATTGCAATTATTCAACACTACTCCCTACAGACAAGCGTCTCAACAACTTGGTCCTTATCTTCAAAGCCTTTATTGATCTGGATCTGGTACGATGAGAAAACGGCTTAAACTCCTAAGGCAGAGGCGATGGATGAAAAACCAGTGCACTTCTAGCACAATAGATTTGTCCCTCACAGGAGGAAAATCAATTTGTCCAGTGGTTTACTTGAATGAAGGAGGCTGGTAAGACATTCAACTAATTCCTGTAAAATCTAGGATCTATTGCAAACCAGCCTATGTGTAGTTCTTTCCTAATAAAAACACATAATCCAGCAAACCGAAACAAACATTTTTATGTTATATAAAAAGCCACATGCATGATTTTCTTTAAAGAGAGAAAGGCAAAAACCACTTTTCAGTAGCCCCTAAGAAAAAGGTAAAAGCCATAGTTATGTATATATTCAAAAGTTAGGTGAAAGAAGGAATCACCAATGTGTTTTTTAATCTTTGCAGTTACTCTCTGAGAATGTTCTAGAGTCTACCTTTAATTAAAAGAGGGCCCTTTTCTACGTTATTCCACATAAATTATTCACATGATTTCTGTGACTCAGTGATAGCACATTAACAGCTCTGTTATTTTATATAATTGCAGTACATAGGTAATCAGAATGCATTATGTTGCAAAGATAATTATGACTGTTTTCTGCTGTTGTGTGATGCTGGAGCCTCAGCAGTGTGTTTTTGTAACACCCTGTGTGTCATATGGACGGGGAGGAAACCGTCGAGAATTTCCCAAGGCTCCGTATTTTTCTACAAATATATTAGTTACACAAAAGAGATCCCAGATTAGTGACAATTCTTTCTTTTCTAGGGGCCAAGCCAACTTACAGAAGTCTATTGTATTTAGTCAAATGTTTCCTTAATATGGGGGCTTAAGCAACACTGCAAAGACATTTTGGAGCCACTGTGTTATTACTTTAATGAGCAATTCACATGCAAGTCCCTTTATCAGCATATGTATGTGTGTGGACAGTTGTCATGAACCCGTGGGAGTACAGGGCAAATTTTGATTCATGAATTTGAACCTCAGTGACACAAATTTTCATACCCTATGCAGCCAGCATTGGGCTTGTACGTATGAGATGATTTGGTATTTTTTTCCCTTCCTTGGCACAAAGATTTCTAACAAAAATTTATCTGCCTGAGGATGGAATAAGTTCTACTAGCTTCAAGTTTTCCCTTCATTTGAAAAGTTCAGAAGGCTGAAATCTATCAGAAATGTTGCAATACATGCTGACATCATGCTAACAGGTACCGCATCAACCCTAATTTATACAGCGTTTCTTCACTCAGTTTTTCCGCAGTGCCAACTTGTTTCTGTTAGGTAGTCACTGTTTTCACAGGCAAGCAATTAAAAAGAAATTAAACACGATATGTGCATTTGATACCAGTTAACAACAGCCAGCAATTAAAGGATCAATTTCACACCTAATCTATTGTGATATATTGCATTGTTTTAAAGTTATATCGAATATTAACTGGAAATTGCTGATGAGGAAGACCTCGCAGGTCTTGTGTCCTGTCCTCTCACCAGCGCAAGCTGGTTTTAATACATCAAGTACTTAAATGTATCCAAGACTCTTATTTTCCTGACATCCATGTGTATTAATATGCATATATTAAATACTTTCAGTTTACCAGGTAATAACTTAGAATCTATTAAATGGGTAAATAATAAAGTACACAGTGCTTAAGAACACGATATTATCTTAAATGTGTTTTTTTCTACCACTTTTCTAATTATTTGTTTCCACTTACGGTGAGCAGGATCTCTTAGCATTATATTATTTTTGGGGATGGGGTTTGCCTTCAAAGTCTGTTGGAAGGTTTCTAGAGCTGAGGAATTCAAATCCCTCGTTACAGTTTACAAAATATGTAGAGATTTCTTATCTGCATGAGTTTTAGGCACTTCCCCTGCAAAACATGAGTGCACTCCTATTTTAAGATGAAAAATGACCATCGGTCAGATGGAAACACCCCACAGACTGCAGCTGGCTCGGGCCAGTACAGGGTGTGACAATTGTCACACCTGGCAGTGGGACCTTCTCGTGTTTTAGACACATTTTTTTAACCCTCTGCACAGGTATGAGCTTCGTGTCCCGTGACTGTAACTTCCAGAATTTTACCGCTTTTCACTGTGAATGTTTACACTAGCACAGCGGAGTCCCCAGAACAGGCAATGCCCTCCCAACCCATTATAACCTATTTTAATAACTCCCATGGATACCCCAGCCACCTGAAGCTATCGCCGCATACTGAAGTAGTCTTATTTTTTCCAGTACTTAGCGGACAGTATAAGCAGTATTGTGGGGAAATGCTGACACTGTCTCTCCCACGGCTTCCATTTATTTCTTGGTGCTGAAATTGGGTTCTCTATTGTTTTACACCCATCTGCCCTCACAGGTTAAGGAATAGCTGCTGGCTCTAGCGGGCTTGGAAGCACGGAGGAAGGCAGGGTTGGCCTCGCTGCCTGCAGGAACAGGGTAATACGTCTGCGTTAGTCACAATTCTCTGGTGCTCACTACTTCGAGCAGGGTAAAAAAACATCTTTTGCACTCCTGCGGACACCTGCACGGCCAGGTGTCCAGGCCCCAGCTGATTTAGTAAATAATATTATCCTAGTTTGAAATAATGCTGACATGCTTCAAAGAAAGTAAATATGGATACATGCTATTCTTGAACCTCCGGGTTGTTTTTTTTCTCTTTGTTCCCCCTTTTTTTAAATCTACGCAACAGACTATGTATTCAGGGTTCTGAATGCAATGTCATGTTAAGACAATTTAATACAATATCAAAGTGTAATATCTTTATTTTTTTCTTCTAAAATGATTCCTGGAAATATTGCTCACGAAATAAAAATATCTAACAGTGGCAGGTAACATTTTTTCTTTTACCATAAATAGATTGCAACAGTTGTATCTGTCATATGGATTGTAACAGTTGAAAGCTGTACATGGATGTGGATCTTATGAAAAATTAGTTATTGTTCATGTTCAAAGCTAAAGCTAACCATAAAATATATGGATCATTTTTAAGATCTGTTAAATTTTACATGTAATTGAAACGAAGAAGCTTACCTAAACCTTTCAAGTATTTCTTGTTTAGCAAAACCATGTTTCATGCTATTATTAAAGAGTAAGAGGTTTTGTAAAACATGTTAATATGTATCTAATTTTTGCATATATTTATAAAATACTTAAGATTTTTTAAAGTTAAAATAAAATACATTTTTATTAATATTCGTCAACTCTGTGATCCAAGACCATAAGCATTTTCATATAACGGAAGGCTTTCAGCATTGGCATTTTATCCCTAATCTTCATTGCGGCAAAAGCAAAGTGCGATTTGTAGACATTTATTCATAATTTCTAAAACAGTTATGACCTTAATGCATAGAGACTTCAACCAGGATTGGGTCACAGTTTATTTTGCATTATATGATCATGAAGATGACCACAAAAAGGGAAAAAACCCTTGTATTTTATGTATTAAATACTTTAAGTTGTTTCATTTTTTTCATGACCTAACACTATGTTAATATTTTTTTGCTGGTTATAGATTAATCTTTAAACTGTTGCTCTCATTAAACATCCTAAACTTTCCACTAGCTTTGAGGTGCAGGATTAGGTGCAGAAACTGGCCCTATTTAATAGTAACCATGTTTTATTTCATTTATTTTCAAGGGTTTAGGAAACTAAAATTAACATTTATGACTTAAGAAGGAAATGGAAGGGTAATAGCGATGATGAGTATAGATTTCTTACTGATTCAGTGATGGAAAACTCAAGAATGTTTTTCATGTTATGTATTTGTGACCTTGAAAGTCATAACTTGAAGCTACTACATTAGTTCTGGTTCACCACACACACTTGATCTGTCGAAGCAGTGACTCATGAAATTCAGGTGTGATGCGTATATAAAGACCGTTTGCTACAGAATTAGGAAGACTAGAGACATTATAAAGGAGAATAACTTATGGGTGAAATAATTGGACTAGAACTGGAAGCCTTCCTACATCATTACCGTTGTATCAAGACTAGAAGAGTATATAAAAAAAAATTGGTAGTAATAAAAAAGTCAGATGATAATTTGATTTTTCTTTTTCATTTCAGCAAAAAGATGTCTTTGGAAAAAAAAGGTCTACAAGTAAACTCTGTTTTACTCAGTGCTTTCACCTCCCTTCATATCATACGTCATGGTGATCAAGGGAATGCATTTTTACTTTAATTGTTCTTCATGTATTTCTTTCCTAAGAAAAGACCATCAGCTCAAACATGACATAGCTTTTATTAAGTAATGACAGTATCCATTTTAATACAAATTTGAAAATGGCCAAGTGTGACTATACCATTGTTCCAATGTTCTGATGTCTTCAAGTTAATGAAATATATAATGATTTAATGTTATTAATCTGCATTGAAGTCTTACCATGGTAAATAACATGAACCAACTTTTTTATTTTAGCAATGTATTCCAGACTCAGTTCCCTTTGGGTTTTTAGACTCAATCAAAACTGTTTGTTACAACACTTTTTGCATATTAAGTATTGGGATTTTTCAACAGAGTACATCCTAAACAATGGATCATTTCTGTGTACCCTAACTTATAAAAACCAGAGAAGCTGATTTTTTTTAAATGAAGTTCGTTGCTTTTACACTTCTACTGCTTTTAAACTTCTGTGTCAATGATGCTACATTTCTGTGTTTTGAGAACTCACATAAAAAGCTTTAAGATGTATAAGTGACAATATTAAAAAAATCAATTGATTCTGTAGCTTAGAATACTCTGTCAATTATTTTTTATACATATACATTTTTAATACTAGAAGACTATATTTAAAGATGTTTTCAATGCTGAATCATACATATTTTATATACAGATATCTCTGAAGAATGACTCAAAATAGTGGTTTTATTTACATAGTTTTATCATGACAGACTGTATGGTGGTTGCCAACCGTATCCTGGGCTGCATCACAAGCAGTGTGGGCAGCAGGTGGAGGGAGGGGATTCTGCCCCTCTGCTCCGCTCTGGTGAGACCCCACCTGCAGTTCTGCATCCAGCCCTGGGGTCCTCAGCACAGGAGAGACAGGGACCTGGAGAAGAGGCTCCAGAGGAGGCCACAAAAATGATCAGAGGGCTGGAGCACCTCTCCTGTGAGGAACGGCTGAGAGAGTTGGGGTTGTTCAGCCTGGAGAAGAGAAGGCTCCGGAGAGACCTTATTGCGGCCTTGCAATACTTAAAGGGGGCTTGTAAGAAAGATGGGGACAAACTTCTTAGTAGGGCCTGTTGCAACAGGACAAGGGGTAATGGTTTCAAACTGAAAGAGGGTAGATTCAGACTAGATACAAGGAAGAAATTTTTTACCATGAGGGTGGTGAAACACTGGCCCAGGTTGCCCAGAGAGGTGGTCGATGCCCCATCCCTGGAAACGTTCAAGGCCAGGTTGGACGGGGCTTAGACTATTTGACCTTTAAAGGTCCCTTCCAACCCAAACCAGTCTATGATTTTATGAATTCCTCTATGAATCTATTACATGAGGTCTTCAATTTGTGCAGAACTGAGGCTAGACTGCTCAAAGGAACTTGAGGAAATTAGTCACATGAGTTTCGTAACATAATTGTTATAACAAATCCTTGTGTATTTAGTGCTAAAGAGTCATCATGGTAGTACAAAACATGGCCATTCCTATCTTCACAGCAACTGCACAAGTCAATATGTTATTACAACAATGTGCTTTTACACATCTGACTAATAAATGCAGTACCACAGGGTTATTACCACATTGTGGTAATAGCACTGCAGGGCCGTAACATGAGCTAGAAAAGAATTATCAGCATAAACTTTTGCCAGATATTTGCAATGCTGGAATTTCTTTAATAGAGGAAAGGAAAACAGCATAATATATAAGGCTTACACACCTAAATCTATCAGATCTCTCCGCCTCCGTGTAGGAGCGCTGCGGGTGCAGGCTGGAGGCCAGACTCTAACCATTCCTCTTGACTTTGCGGTGCAATGAGGTGTGTGACTTATGGCCTGTTTGAAATGATGGGGGAAAACTCCAGCCCCTCTGGATGACCCACTGGCACCTTGGGGGAGCCCCCACCTCAGTGCCCTCCTGTTCTCCAGCCTATTTCCCCGAAGCTGAGTGAAGGAGCTCCGTATCCTGCTCCCCAGTCCTGGAGGCTCAGAAATGCTGTGCCTCTTTAGAGGGGAGGTGTTACACAAGAGTTTATAGAGTGCTGTGAAGCTTTTTGAGATGCTTTTGAGGACAATCCATGTGCTCTAAAGTGTGGGATCTCTGGACCTGGAGACAGAGCATTAGCATATGTGCTATCCATAGAGCCGGGTTAATATTACAGTGGGTAGCGTATAAGAGATATTCAGGTGGAAAAGCTGTAACACAGAGATACGGTGGCTGGGCCAGGTTTGCTCCCTAGACAGCAGTAGCGTCACAGACTGAATACAGATCTCTATGTTTGCGTGTAGCTTGGATTCTGGCATAATTCGGGGTATAGAGGCACTATAGCCAGTACAAATAACAAATGGCAATTTCTGAGAATAAATTGCCAACAAGAATTTGAAAATGCACAGCTTTATAGCAAAACAATTTGTGATTGCTCAAATTATTAGTAAGTTGATCAGCTTAACTAAGCTATTCATCTTCTAAATGTGAAGGTTTTCAAGGTTATTTGGGGATGCCTGCCCTCATCTATCTCACTTTTCCCAGAAATGTGACATGACTATACTCACTGGCTGAATAGTTACAAGCTTACTCATCTCTGCCTCTGGAAGACTACTTGCGTTCACTCCTTTAGTGAACTGGAGCCAGTAAGGACAGATCCTTATATGCCATAAGCAGAGAGAGTGACAAAAAGACTTCAGCAAAGTTGGAGAAGAATAAACTAGCTACCAGCTCTTTCCATGAAAGCTAAAGATGTAACAAAAAAGTTAGAAGTTCCAAAGTTACCCCAAGTTTCTTTAAGCTTGAGTCAGACTGTTGTGTTTGGGTTCTGTTCAGATCTGTGTGAAATTATGTACCTATGAGCCACAATTCCTTGGCAGTAAAATGAAATTAAGTGTCCATCTGCCTTAGCTTGGGCTCTTATTTCTTGCTTATAAAACTCCTCTCAGCAGAGAGCTGATAAACAATTTTCATTTGCCTACAGTTGCTTCTCGACAGACACACACATTCTTTTGAGCTCTGACGATCACCTTCTAATTCTTCCCAAATCAAACTACCAGTAATTGAAGCTGTAAATGTATGTACAGATTTGTAAGAGAAATAATAGATGTTTTACACTTGAAGTGGAACACAATGATTATCAATGATAAATCTTGAATAAAAAAAAAATTGTCTTCCTGAGATTATATCTGACGGTTACAGCACTTCACCCGACATCATGAGCACAACAGGCACGTTGTGCAAGAGAAGTGAAAGACAAAGAGTACAAACCAGAAGAGAAAGTGGCATCAAAAGCCTATCCTCATCAGATCACGATGCTCTGTTAGAATCTGAAATTACGAAAGAGGCCATGCTGTTGGAACCAGCTTTCGAAACACTTTCCCACCCCCCCGCCAGCTGGGGTCTGCCCTGGGCGCTGTATCGCGCTCCCTGGCAGAGGACGAGGTCTGCGCTGGCGGGTGCGTCTCCCACGGGCAGCAGCTGCCCTGGGCTCTTCGAACCCTCTGTCTCCACCACGGCAGCAAACCCCGGAGAAATCCTGCCTTTCAAACAGGCAACAATGCGCGCACGGAAAGCTATTTTCAAAACCATCCCAATTAGAGGCCTAAAATGGAAAATGTGGTGATCGATTTTAAAACCCAACAAAACATATCAACTACATCATACGGTGCAGGCATTAAAAACCATAAATGACAGTGGAAGGTATCTAAGCTCCTCTCCGTTAAGAAGGCAGGATGCGTAGTCTACAAAATGAATAAACTATGCTAAAACATTTTACTTATACACGGTACAAGATTGCCACAGGGCAAAAGTTTTAGGTATCTAAGCAAATAAAATCTTGTTAACTGTTACCTTTTTTATAAAGCCCCATCCATCGAAGACCATATTTTAATATACCAAAGTAGACAACCAGTATTCCATTTCTTTCAAGGTTATTTGAGGCAAGTCAGCTACAATGGAAATTTGATGTGAGTGTAATGTTTATACAATAGGAATTTTAAGGGATAGAATGCAAAACATAAAATTTGTTTCTAATTGCTCTTTACTTTCCAACCTATAAAGCTCAGTGAGAAGGCTGAATGGTTATGTCATAGTAGATTAAAATTTAAATCAAGTGCATAAACAGCCACTGATAAAACTAATGCATAAAACATAATGAGGAGTCACTGGGAGAGAACTCTCAACTGCATTCTGATGTATGGATTCATAGACTCAGCACAATAAAAAAAAAAGATTGGAAGTCTAAACTAGCTACTAGATTCATATATTGCCCCCAAGTTGTTACACTAAATGATTTAAACAGTGGTTCTTTGGTTTCTCTTATTCCTTATGTCTGGTTTTGAATATTGATTTGAACTTTAAAGCTTAATGTAAGTAAAAGATTCACTTGTAGCATTGTGAGCAATTTAATCTCTACAAAGAAAAATTCAGGCTACCAGTTTGCTAGCCTAAGGATAATTTTATTTCAATGGAGGAGCTCTGTAGTAACTTAAATACTACTTACATATTACTTAACTACAGTCACGTTTTAACTATTTAACAAGCTTTTTGTACTCTTGCTTTCAGGAGGGTATGTCACCACTATGTAGGTGGAAATTGTGTATCTGTTTTCCCTTTTTCATTTATAGTAAGAAGCTAAAGAAAAAAGTAAAATGCAAAATTAGTCAACATTGGAAGACAATGAAAATGCAACCATACATAAGTTTTGTTTTTGGAAGCAGGTACCACCTCCCAGAATCGTATTTAAATTAATCTTAAAATGAACATATACACAGACAGAGTTAAGGGCAAGAGCAAGGCTTTGCAGATCCCAGAGAAAAGTCCAAAATCTGATAAGTTACCATCAGATTACTTCTAAAATCACAACAGAGTTGGGCTAGAAAAATCTCTGGTAAATGGCTTTATGGACCAAGCAAAACCAGGCATCCCCTAGCAAAAACATTTCTATTTTATCTCCCAAAGAACATCAGAAAACAAATTAAGATGAAGCTTTGCCAGATAATGTATGTGTTAAAAAATGCAGCTACTGGACTGATAAAATTAGCTCATTCATTGTTAATGGAATATACTAAGACACGCATTTAGGGCAAAAATATGGAATTTTGTTGACTCAGAAATAGTTAAGTACACTGGATTTTCCTCTATCTGTGCTCTTTGGGATTTGCAATATATAAACCTTACATGAATGGATCTTAAAAAACCCTTTGCAGCAAGTTACTCTTTAAAATTCAGGGTATCCCTTGGCGCTCTATTTGTACCAGTTATGAATTTTATAGGAGCATGGTAGTGGCTTATCTTAACAGTGCAAAAGTGTTAACAGGGCTGGTGACAGGCTGTCAGTTCCTAATGGTACTGGCACCATGGGATTCCTGGAGTCTGAACCAAATCTGATTTCAGTTGTACTAACTTTATCCTGTATGAGTCAGTTTTGTTGAGGGTAGTCACTCTTAAGAGTCATGAATATTAATTTAACTAGGGCAAACACTGTTGTTGATTCGCTATTGCAACACCTCAGCTTTCCAGCGACTGTAGTTAAGTACTGCAAAGACCTACTGCAATCTGTGCTCTGAACTGGACGTGAAGTGACAGTACCATTAGTTTGTTCAGTTCTTTCACTACTGTCAGCCTAAAAGAGTGAATGGACAGTTCTGATTGTCATGAAATACATGATTCTGCATCTATATCTCATCCACTGAGAATTGAAAAGTCATAAGCTAAAGTGCTTTTATGAAAGTTGTACATGAGTGGCATAATTTTAGATTTTAAAAAATGAAACTGTTGAGTGTTCAAAAGATGAAAGAAACAGGGGGGTGGGGGGGTGGGGAAGAAAAATACAGTCAGAGGCATTTATCCAATACCGTGAGGCAAAGGCCATCATTTACCGTGTACAGCTTGGCCTTGAAAAAAGAATTTTTAGGGAACATAGTGATTTAACTATAAAAAGAACTCCATTGTAAACATTCTGAGATAGGAAAGCGCAACAGCACCTTTCGTCACATTGATGATCAATCTATAGAGGCATGTGTGATATTTTACCAAAATTTTTCTGCAGCATATGGCAAGGAGTTGTTGCAATTTTTCTTTCAAGTGTTACACAGTTTTTGCCATATTTCTTTTTTAACAGAGAAAACTATGGTACATTATTTAGACTTTATCAAATAGAATGAAAACTAGTATTCGATTGCACTGTTATAAAGAACTAAGAAAGAAGGTCACACAGGGAAAAAGAAAGTAGCAGTAAGTCAAGAAGAAAAATAAGAAAATTTCAGTGAAGAGATCAACTGCTTATCCTAAGCCATACATAAAAAAAGCAACTAATTTCCTGTCTAAAACATGCTTTAAGATGCTATAAGACTTCTAACTAATATGATTGCTAAGGCTGGAATTAGTTATGTCCTGATCAGACTTCCTAGAAAGAATGGACTGCCATGAATTGTTTTAATAAGTATATATGAAGTCTGAAAAGATAAAGATGGCTTGTCTAGAATTCTTTTTTATCTGTCTAGTCATCACAGCATCCTATGAAAATAGCATTACGTGGGATGAAGAAAGACTTGAAGAAGCTACAGCACTACTAGAAGTTGTAGGCGAGAAAAATTGGAGGAGGTCATTAATTTTCTGAGGAATGTGTTGTGGGCACAGTTTAAACCTGGGAACAGGCTGTTGTCTAAAGTACAAGGGGCTTTGGGTCACCTGCTTCCCAAATGTGGTGACTGCGTCACAATCAGCTGAGAAACTGCTGATACAGGACCGATCGCCAGCCTTAACCCTTTTTTGTGGCAGGAGGTGACACCAGGGTTTTTTGCTGGCATCCTCTGTCCACCCAACCCAGACTTACCCTACAGTTGCCACCTCCTGCCTTGTAACCTCTCCCAGATGCCCACCGGCTGCCCACGGACAGGGTAGATGACTCTCAGCCATATAATATTTTGACATGCAGTGCATGGTCATGCAGACTGGTCATAAATATAATAGCTTCCAAAATACCAGTGGCGGAAAAAAGGTCCTGGTAAAAAAACTTAGCTCTGTTGACTGTTACACAAATCGTAACTCTACAAATATTGCAGGTTCACTACTGTTCCAGAGAATGGTACTTTGACTTGGGCATGTTTAAACATCCGTTTTGAAACTACATTCCCAATTTCTTTCTATTCATATTTCATTGAATATGGTCTGTCCCTTAAATGTCTTATACAGGAGATTTTCTTTTTTTTAATATATTTAAAGTATATGTAGTCTAACTAGCTTTTCACAATGCAGTAGGAGAGTGGAAGTACCTCCAATAGGGTTGTAATGCCATCCACCTTCTTAAAATATTCTACACTAAATCAACTATTAAATCAAAATATCACGCTTTACCATTAAATTATGAAATGTCCGAACAAGTATATGACCTTTTAAGGCGGCTGTTACAGACAAAACTACACTGTACCTCATATTTCAAAGATCCTTGAAAAAAGAAGACCAATTATTCTGTCAGCTTCATTGTGGAAATCCAGAGCAACTCTGCCTATTTCATTCAGGTTAATGCTGGGCCCCTCACAGGGGCTGACTGAGCTGATTAGAGTCTACAGGAGCCCCGTCATCGAATGCAACAAGGACTGAATTGCAGCTATAGCATACAAAATTAATAGGCAATGGGTCAGACAGGCAATGACCAAGGCTATGCCCACACACGAGCGTATAATTAGCTAGTAATACCCGATCCTCATCAATGCATGTTCATTTTTGCTAACGCTAACTGATATTGTACTGTGATAGCTCCACCGCAATGGTCACTGTTTCTGTCCCCTCTCCACAGCCTGAAATTTGCTTCCCATCTGCCTCCCACTGCTCACAGCCCCTTTTCCAGAGCCTCACTGCTGCAGTTGCTCCTCTTGTCTTGCATATCGTTTTGTCTGAGAAACATCACATTCCTGCCAAATTACTTGGCATCATAGCTGGGTGCCCAAGGAGGTGCTGGTTCTGTTGGAGAGGATACTTTGTAGCTTGAACAAAACCTCTGAAATTTGCTTGTCTTTGCTAAAACCCTAGAAAATGTCACCAACTCCCCACGTTTGACCTACTGTACTTAAACATCTGTAAATTTGATTAAATTTTCTTTCCTCCTACTGAAACGCAGCGTGTAACTGCTTGGAGCTGTTAACTGTACACTGAGGGTTTTTTCCTCCATCTATCTCTTGAAGGCATTGGAGCTTCAGTAGTTCTGAAGCCCAAAATGTACAAGGAAGAGCAAGTATATGAAAAGATAAATCAGTGGAGTTTATGTCCAGTTTTAATCACAGTCTGCAGAAAGGGAGAGTGGAAGCAAAACAAATGTAAATGCAAGCAGGACGATATCGCTCTTGTATGTATTCTCTCTCTAATTCCACAGGGAAATGTCACTAATAGTCAGTAATAAATCTCATTCCACAATGCTCATTCAGTTTCTCTGAACTCACTGGATCACTCTATGAAATGTCTTAGAATACATCTTATTAAGCTTACGTAAGAAACACAGGTGGTTTTCTTCCAGGAAAATGAGTGAGACAGACAGGAATATGGAGTATGCTAAAGAATCATCATTTTTCAACTGACCGTAATAAAAGAGGTACGAGGTACAATGTATTAAAAAAAATCTTTCTAGAATTATAAAAGCAAGGATTTTGCTTAGCAAGCCTTTATGTGACTATATTTCACAACATAAAAATATAGAAAAGAAAAATGAGCTATCACTTTATTTTAAACCCCCATATTTTAAAGTATCCTTTTTTCCAGAGCACTGGAAATTTTAGACCTTTACTGCTGGAATTAATAGGAGAGCTGATAGAATTAGCAGATTGTTATTCTTTACATGAATCAGCACTAGTGTGGCATGAGACAGTGCCAATAAGCTTACACACATTTAATGAGTCAAAAAAAGTGGTAAGATTCAGGAATCTTGGGTTGCTTTTCAGATTTTAAAATTTACTGATTCTTGTTATTCTTTGGTCATTTTAATATTTTGAGGTGAGAGCTTTAAATTTAAATGAAAAGTAGGAAAGCAGGCACTGCCCCAGAGTTGGGTCCCTTTGGCACCTACATATGCACTTTTACTTCCTGAAAGATTTTATCGAAATAATGTGTAACCTGTCACTTATCCTCTAGGTTCTTTTTAATTTTCCTAGTAATTTTTCTGTTGGGTCACTATCAGGTTTCATCGCTGTTGGGCATTCTAAAGTAATTTTAAAATACTAAATATGGTCCAAGTCAAGCTAGTCTGAATGAGTTTTAATTCTGAAACATTTTTAAGAAAACTCTTCCACAATCACGGGTGAACAGCCACAATCTTTTCTTTCTTATCTTTGAGCTACTGTCCATAGAACAACAAAGCAGAATAATTTCTGCTACAGAATTGAATTTAAATACATTTCAAATGCTTTTAAAAGACTAGACATGGAGCCCAGTTCCTCTCTGCAGTTAGCATCTTGCAGGTGACCAAGAGTTCTTTGCTTTCTTTCATAATTTACCTAAATTATCTGCCTAGGAATCAAACTCTTGCAACAGAGACCTGGAACAGCAGTGGACTCAGGCTGCATGAGTCAGTGTCCTTCAAAAGTGTCTTTGCGGTGAGTATACTGGTGTTTTAGATGAAATGGTACTTGTGGGTCTCATCTTCACAACGCCTACTGTTAAATAATACTACAGTTGAAATGAGCTTCACATTATACCCCTGAGGTATGCCTTGCATTACCTAGGCCAACATCTTCACTCAAAAAGGTGTTTATGTGTTTTTTCCCCACAAGGTAGTCACCTATATCGTCTTAGCTCATATATAAAAACCTTCGCATGTCCTACATGCCTGTTAAGCACAAGTCAAGCAGAACTTGACAATTACGCGAAGAGTACAGCCAGATAAGGATGACCAACCACTGCAAGGATGGCCAACCTGTGACCCATGGACCAAATCAAGGCCATTAGAAAGACTCACACAGCTCACAACCCCCCCACTGTCCTCCTCGTTTCTCAGCGCTGTTGGAGGAAGGCAAACTAATTCATACGAAAAATAAAATCTGCACATGACAGTTGGCCCGTCAAGGCATGTAACCCCACAAACTGGCTGGGTTACTTCCGAAGTAACTAAAAAGTTTAACTATTTCAATTTCTTAATAAAATCCCCCCAAGTCTGCTTAGATCGCAGGTCTGCCTGGTTCAGAATGTTATTTTTCATAAATATCCCTCTTGATTTTGATCTCCAATTTAGGTTGGAATAGGTTGAATAAAATATTTCTAACTTCCAGGAAAAAAAAAAACCAAAACCCGACAGACATTTGTTTCCGAAATTTGTATGAAAGTTTGTAGACAAGCACTTCCCTTACAATTCTTCTGACAGAAATAGTTGGAACCCAAGTATTTAATGCAATATGAATCTAAAAATAAACTCAAACTTCAATGACTGTCATTGTTTATGTGAGAAAACCAGAAAAAAAATAAAATATTTTGTCTTCATTAGGTACTCTTATCGGGTTTCAATGTAATATGTACTCTCAAATCAGAAGCTGAAACCTCATTATCAGTTTATATACAAAATACCATTGGGATGGTTACTGGTCACTTTACTCGATACTTTTACACCTTCTTAACGAAATCAGGTAACACACATCCTTTTTATTATTAATTTTATTAGTAATTAATGGTGCATGATTGCATGTTACAATCAGTTAGGGGTTTTTGAGTTTAATAAGAACACTACTCGTTGCTGGCAACTAGAATAGATAGCAGAAGAATTAGGCTGAAGTTAAGAAAGAGTTCAACTCCTACTTCTCTATGTGCAGCAAATAAACTGTATCAGCAAGTTGTAGTAGTGTCAGATGTTTTTCCAGTGGGTAGAAATATTGCTTTGATTTCTTAGTGTGGAAAAGTTGATGCTTTCTTGTTGTAAATATTAATCATTAGATTCAAGATACAACAAAGAAAAAGATAAGTCTTTTAAAAATAAAATATGGAGAAATAAAAGCATTCTTGTGTTATAGAAGAAGACGGACAGACCCGCGTAACTGAGAAAGGTCGATGCAGCTGGGGCAGCTGAATTTTTTATTTATGGGAAAAGAGACTTCTGAGCTAATCTTGTTCTTAATGGACAGTGTGAAACTCAGATTTATCTTAGCGCAAGTTTTCTCAAATGCTTTCCGTTGTCATTCCTGGAAATTATAGTCACGAAAATTTCATTGTTATTGCTGCTTTAACAAATTAGCCAATTCGGGAAGTCTTCTAGCAGTTGAGTTACTTGCAGACTGACTACTGATTGCTCCAACTCTCGTCGTTTAATGGGCCTGTGACCATAATGACTTTACAGATATATTGCTCCAGGACCTCTGGCAGTCTCAGTCTCAGCACTGAGAGAGAGGTGACTCAGCAGCCAAGTCAAAAGACCCGGTTCACTAGGTTCCTGACTCGTGTTTTGCCTTTCATAGTGTCTAGTCCTATACTTGAGGCAAAGCTGTCACTTTGCTCTTGGGATATTTAAGGGAAAGTCTGCTACACTTAACTTATGACAGAATTCACTCAAACGCTTAAAAAAATGGTGTGATAGAGACTTAGGGGAGACCGCGTGTAAATATATCTGGTGCTCATATACTTCTTAAGGTGGCAAAACCATCTTGCATGGACCACCTTAGGGTATATCTGGGAAGAGTTTTGTAGTCTTCAGCAGCAAGAAAACACGCTGAAAAACTTCCTTGAATGCTACAGAGCACGATTCTTGATTTTAAGGAGGTGGCAGCTACGTAGCAAAATGGGCTGCAGTTTCCTTGGCCCCTCTTCATCTCATCCACGGGAAATCTCCTAGTCTCTTACAGAAGGTTCTGGTAATAATGCAGATAAAAAGGAAAATACCCCATCCTTGGGTCTTTCACCTATGGTTTGCAGAAGTGGTGAAGAAATACAGGAATTCATTTTTACTTACATTTAGCAACTTTTACAGAGGTACAATGAATCATCAGCTGCATTTCAAGAGAGTGTATCTGGAGTGCAAATACCAGGGCGCAACTTCTGACACTTCAACTTTTAGTCAGTGCAGGAGGTGTTATTTTTGTTTTAATTTTAAGCTGTGTTGAGATTACAGGAATGCTGCATGGTATGATTATTTCTGAGCTTTGCCCCAAAGCCTCACTACTCAGGTTGAAGTCTTTTCAAGCCTACTTTACCATTCACAGGAACTCTATATCCAGTATTAATGAGATGAAAAATTCACTAAAATGTTCCTAAAGGAGAAGAATATTTAACTAGGAAGGTATGATCATATCTTTGTGTGAGGCAGCTCTTTGCAAAGTGTGAAAGAATGAAAACTCTCATTACAATCACTACTTGCACAAAGCCAGTCTGGTTAGCTCAGTAGTTAGAAATAATGCTCATTGCTTTCATATAGAGCTGACATCTATACTCAGCATAATTACAGTCTAACGTACAAAGTGCAACAGAGATCCTCCTTTTCTAGAAGTGCTTGTTTTTTGCAGTGCTAATTCAGCTCCTCTAATTCTATAGTATGAGTACATGAAGTCAGAGCTTATTTGGGATAATTGACGTTAAAACAGTTACAAAGGGTAGAAAGCAAAAACTATAAGATGTCTACTTGGAATAATTTAGATCTTTGTCTAGACCCCTAGAATGCAAATTAACACTCAGCTACAGTTTCTGTAAACTAGTGCCCAACAGTCAACATGTTATAAATACTTCCCCAAATCTGTACTTAGTGTGATAAATCTAAGGGTAAATTCAGAGTAGAATTTGTAGATCTCATTTGTTTTCAAATAATTGCCCTAATTAACTGAAGGTAATATGGTATCAAATAGTAGAAGGGATGTTACATAAACAGTTGTTCAAGGACATTTATGATTTTTTCCTAGGATTTCACAAGACAAACTAGACTAAACACCACAGCTAGAATAGCATTGATTTTTTGGGAAACTTCCTTTTTGGGAAAACCTCTAAACTAATTTGTACCCACTCTTTGTAAACTCTTTGAGATAATGAAATCCTGTATGCAAAATAATTTTTTTTTTTTTTGTCTGTAAACACCAGTGAAGTACCTATATAGTCCTACATGATAATTAAAGTAACTCTGCAAGATTCAGGTATAACAACTGACATCAACATTATCTATTATCATCAATAAATAACCAAGTTTCTCACAGCTGCAGGATTTCCTATATCTATCTAACTAATGGAGAATTACAATATATAAAGCTTGTTGTATTTTTAATAATAATGTAATCAAGCACGTCTCAACTGAAGCAGTACCTAGAGGTATTCACGTTCATTTCTGCGGAATATATCTTTTGACCATTTCCACCACCCGGTAACTATGAGACTCATCAGGCTACTGCGTCCCAGTTTTGTGTGCCCCACAACAAGAAAGATATTGGAACAAGTTCAGTGGAAGCCCCCAAAGATGGTTAGGGGCTCGGAGCACACGAGACGGAGAAACTGAGAGGAGTTTTTACAGCCTGGAGAACAGAAGGGTAAGGAAGGAAACAGCCTGCAGCTACCTGATGGGAGGTGATGGAGAAGAAAGAGTAGGACTCCTTTCAGAATTGCAGAGCAAAAATACAGAATTCAACAGACAAAAAGTGCAACAGGGGTGGTCAAACACCGGAACACGTCTCCCAGAGAGGTTATGAAGTCTCCTTCCTTGGAGATATTCAACACTTGACTGGACAAGGCTCTGGACAACCTGATCTAACTTTGAAGCTGAATGTAACTTCAAAATTCAAAGTTATTTCTACTTTGACTGGGCATTGGAGCAGATAACTTCCAGAGAACCCTTTCAACCTAAACTGTTGTATGATGTTATGATTTTCAGAAAAGAAGAGTTTTAATTTGTCTTTTTAGCCTGAAAAATTAGATCTGGTAAGTTTTGGTTTGGTTTTTTTTTTTTTTTTTCAGGGAAATGTCATAAAGTCACCTAGAAGAAAAAATTTCTGTCAGTGGAGTTTTAAATCTGAAAGTATCTTCAACTTTCATTCATTGAGCCTATGTCATTCAAAGATACATTTCTACACTAGTATCACTGGTAGTGATATCTTCATAGCACGGCAAAGTATTCATAAAGACTGCAAAATTTTACGATAAAAGAAAATTACAGAGGGAAAAAAAATTGAAGTCTCATCCCTTCAGGCATTGTTCTGAGTCACTGGAAATAGTGGCATTCAAATTTTCCAACAGTCCTGCCAAAAAGAGGAAACAATGAAAGATTATTTGCATAAATTATATCCTGCTAGGTATAACATAAAATCTAAAACCAAGAAAGAGGCTCCTGCAGAAAGAGTTGCTTTTATGAATAAAGTTTTGCAGGTTGTTCTAACAGCGAGTGAATTCCATTTCTGAGAACAAAAGCAAATTAATAAGCACACAGGTTTTGCACCAGTGCTTTTCAAGCAAGCCAAAATCTCCTCAGAGAAACAGTAGCAAGTCAAATATTTGTAAAGCAGATGTAGCATTTCCCTTAATTCCCAGATGCTCAGAATCCAGATTTCCATACATGAATTGGAGTAGAAGGAAGAGCATTACCATGACTTGCTGAAGCTTATTTTGTCTATTAGCCAGTGCACATTATATGTTCCTTTCTATGTTCAAGGCTGTTCGAAGCAGCCTATAGATATTAGAGTCTTTCCTACACAGATGAGGACTCATGCCGCACCCATTCTGATGAATGGTACAGAGCCCAGCGTGAGAGTCAGCACTCAGTAACTTATGGTAAAAAATAAGCTGCAAATAGGAATCGTCAACAGTGAAAATAAAAGTACTAACAGGAATGAAGACCAGAAGAGCCTTAATGTATATCCACAGAGCTGCAATCTAACATAAGTCAGCCCTGCGGTCTCTTTTGTCCTGGAGCTAGAGAGCCTAGCTCAGCTACAGAAATCTCATTTGTGACCAATGGTACAAATAATCAACATTTCATGCACTGCAGCCAAATCCTCTCTTTTCTAGATTACAAAGGCTGCTCTCCTTGGTGCAGACAACATTTAATTGCCAACCACTACCAGACCAACACAGGGTACAGCCTCGGTTGTTGGCAGAAGTGGTTTAACGAATTTGTGGATTTGTCTCTTCACTATCCCAATCCAGCTGACGGTGGAAGAAAACGAAAAGCTATCTGAACCCCCGGACACCAAGCTTGGCATGACGTTGACGTTGGACGGTTTTATGGAGCACTTCCAGAAGGGCCGGGCAGACAACCGCGCCGTGCGATGCAGGAATGACCTCTGCCAAAGCCCAGGCTGTGGGGGAGGAAGAGGGCGATGGTGGTCCTGACATCCCAGGGCGCCCTCCACGTTTGCCCAACGCTGGGCAAATCCATGCCTGAGGTTGTGACGTTTAGCTCCATCTGCCACAAAGCTCTTGGCTTGGGTTTCCACGCGCTCAGCCCGCTGCCGGTGCAAAGCCTGGAGCTCTGCCATGTGGGAAGGAGGAGCCCGTTACACTGTGAAAATGGTTTTCGTATCTCCAGAAGCCAGCATTTCCCATGCCACAGGGAAGAACATTAGCCGTATCTGTTCCATTCATTATTTCAGAAAACGTAAAAATGAAAGAAGCTTAATACCCAGAATCCCTTTTTTTTACAACTACTGCCATTTTAATTACTCAATATAATCCATTTTATCTAGGTTAAGGGTTAAATGCTGCAGTCAACAAAATTGAAAAAAAAATGCATTAAAATAGATATTTTTGTTTAAAATATGGTAACATTAGGGGAAAAAACCTCATCTAAAAATAGTGTAACAAGTCAGAAATTTTAAAAAAGAGCAATGAAAAGGAAACAGCATTTACTGATGTTTTGTTTCATACTTGTATTGTCTTTTCTTGCACTCTGGATGAGTAGAAATTCTCCTTTAAAAGGAAAACAAAGGTTCTTAAATCATCATACACTTCCATTAGCTGGGGCAATGAGAAAAAGCCACAGAAAATAATTCGGGATCTGCACAAAAGATACAAAAGTTGTCATTGCTATGGGATAAGAGGGGAGGGGTCCAGACTCAAAGCAGAATATTAAGGAATGTGGCAAAAGGGACCTCTTTGGGTTTTGTCTTTTAATATATTCATTGTAATTAAACAAAAAAAGGGACTTGTATTTTGAACGTTGAAGGTCAAATGAGCCCAACTCAAACAGCTGCTTTATTAGCTCAAAAAACACAGAAGACAGACAGAAGGTGTATAGTTAGTGTCAAATGCTGCTGGCATTCTGTCACATTTATAAGTCTTAATTTACATATATGCACCTACTTGCACTTTATAGGTGCGAAGGTCAATTATTGCAAGCATAATTAACATTTTACTGCCAGAAGTTGTTAAGCTATTTAGGTAAAATGAAGATTTGAATAACAGAACATGATAACTAGATACTATATTAAAGGATGAGTAATAAAATTTAGGATCTGAAAAACTTGGCTCATTTAGAGTACTGTTGGTTCCCAGAGAACATAATTTGACTTAATAAAATCAAAAGTAATAGAAATGACTGCATCCTGTAGCATAACTGGGGAAAAAAGTGTGTGAAACTCATGCAAATTAGCATGAAAGAAGCTTGAAGAAAACGTTCCACAAAGAAGGGAAACTGATGTACATCTGCCTCCGAACAGTAGGAGAAGGGGCGGGGGGGATTTTAAAGGCAGCTTTTGAGCACCTGCAAGGAGAAAACCAAGGAGGCAGAGCCAAGCTCTTCACTCAGATGCTTGGTGGTAAAATAGACAACAGTCATAAATTGAAGTGGGGGAGATTCCTTCTGGACATAAAGAAAAAAAAAATTACTGTGAAAATAATGAACTGGAACAGGATCCAGAGAGGTTGTGGGATCGCAGTCCTTGGGGGTTTTCAGGGTGTAACTGGATAACCCTGAGCAACCTGCTCAGATTTCAGTGTTGACCCTGCTTTGAAGAGCGGGTTGGGACAGAGACCTCACACGGTTCCTTCCAGTTCAGCAGTTCTGTGACACACAGGGTGATGGTGAGAAATAAAAACCACTCTGAAATTTCAGTAGTGAAAGAAAGTAGATGAATACTACATGCCTGTCTTGAAAATGGAAGCATTAGCAGTATTTATAGTCACAACCTCCAAAGCACTTCTCAGAAATGGTAAATAAGCTCTGTGCCTGAAAGAAGAAATAAAATCCAGAGGCCTATATCTGAAAGGCTGATTGAGGAGTGGGCGTTTAGGCAAATTAATTCCCATATATTCATAATATAACTGTATCATTTTTATTGACTTTAAAAAATCCATAATAGCCACTAAAATCTCTGAAATCAAGAGAAAACATGAAGTTAATGAATAGTAAGTGAATAAATATGCATTTTATTTTTTTAAAGAAACGAAGTAAAGCTGAATTTAGATCTGGACAGCTTTCCAACTCAAAACCTATTCACAATTCAAAATTAAATTATCCATAATATCTTGTTTCTGCAACTTTGGAAGAATATTTAAACACCTTTCACATACTAAGTAATCTCTCTCTGGCACATGGCTCAGCTGTTTTGGGCAACAAGATGTAGCTGTGCTGGCAAATAAGGAACATGAGTTTTGTTATAAGCATGAAATTATCATGTGAGGATGTCAGAGGTGCAAAGAGTGATGTCACAAAAAATAAAGGGTATTGCTTACAAGCCATGGTAACCAATGAATTACTTCAGTTTGGTATTTTCAGAACACAAAACATAATGGAGTAAGTCTGAAGTCTGGATGAATCAAGTGGAGAGATGGCTGCTCTGGACAGCTTCATTCAGCGTCGTGGTTTAACCCCAGCCAGCGACTAAGCACCACGCAGCCGCTCACTCACTCCCCCCCGCAGTGGTTTGGGGGAGGGAATTGGGAAAAGAAGTAAAACTCGTGGGTTGAGATAAGAACAGTTTAATAGAACAGAAAAGAAGAAACTAATAACGA
>JAVJGG010000027.1:19908451-19945994 GCA_035590195.1 Aviceda cuculoides
TGAGATGATCTTTAAGTTCCCTTCCAACCCAAACCATTCTGTGATGGGGTAAATCAGCTTGGAGAGGGTGCAGAAATGCACCACCACATGTGATTATATGCTTATTGTGGAAAAAAATGAACTTATACCCCAGATATACATTTGAACAGCAATAGATCCAATTAGTAGCAAAGGGCAGTACAGAAGCAATTGTACTTCAGTATAGTGCACCATAACTCGGATACAGGAATACTGCATAAAATTAAAGTGTCTACATTTTAATAAGGACATTGTAAAACAAGACCTAATGAAAGAGAAGAAATTATTCAAAGCATGGGGAAACCTTTTCTTCCAGTAAAAGGCTAAAAATCTCAAGCTGTTTAACTTTCCATCTGATGACTGAGAAGTGATATGAATGCAGTGTTTAATATAGCAGAAAAAGCCAGAACAAGAACCACTGACTGTAAACTGTTGCCAGACAGCTTTACACTGGAAACGTGGTACATGCTAATAGCGGGGAAAGCAGCCAGCAGAACAAACTGCCCAGGGAAGTGACGGCTTCTGTTACCTGATTCTTTTCAAGACTGAAGGTCTTGCAGGGAGATACAAGTCTTTGAAATACAAATGTTCTTTAGTCCAGTGCAAGTTGCTGGCTTAAGGAAATGTGATTATACCTAATGGCTCTTCACGCAGCCTGCTCTGAGAGCCCCTTCTGGCCTTAAGCTCCCCAAGTCTTTCCTCCTGCGGATTGATGAGCGGAGAATAAAGATCGGGCAAGTACACGTGTACTGCCTGCGCTTCGCTTCTGCCGCAAGACCTACTGACACCAAATCCCTGAATTTACACGTGAACATATTTCTTTCCAAAATCTTTTAAACAGGCTGTCTGATGATCTGGTGCTTTAGCAGCATGTGCCAAAGCGTGAAGAGAACAAAAGCCCAGTGAAAACCCACAGTGAAGAATATAGATGGGTATATGAGAAATGTTAGGTTGTGTATATCATCTACACAAACACAAAGGAGCACCTGGAACAGTGACAAGTGGGGAAACTCCTGAGTTTGCATCTGAGAAGACCTGTTAGATCATCAGACAAGGCAGGTTTACAAGAACTGCCATGGAAATACAGAAGGTCACAATTCAGTAGGTAGAAGCCTTCCCCCTTGCCCCCCCATCAGTACAACACTGGTACTTGATGGGAAGTTACGGACAGCATCATAATTCTGGACACTAGCATTGCTGAAAAAAAATTAATAGCATTTCCTGAAAGGTTAGGGGTCTTAATCCCAGCGTCCTGGGTAATACTGATTTAAAATTTAAATTTCATCAGTTGACTTTCCTGGCAGTTTCACTTATTTTTACTTCTTGTTATGAGTTACATGCACTGTTCAAATAGCTGATTGATTCTTTCTCAGATAGCTGTCAGATGCATTTCAGTGCCTGAAGAAGTTTTCTATATATACTTATGTCTCTCTAAGATCTTACGCTGATGACATCATCCGTTAGTACGCATTAACTCACAGAGGTGGAGATTTAGATTATATTGTTGCATGCTAGGAGATAGCCAGGCAAAAAAAGGTGTGATTTAAATTCCACATGGGTATTAAAATTGTTCATTTTAATGGAAGTGACAAAAAAAGTTAATACATAAGATTAATCACGTGCTTGCATGTCTTTCTGTGTTAATTCTTTTCTACTGTGCATTCATTACAGAGATTGGCTAATGGGAGTCCTGAAACTTTGATACAAAGAGTTTCTTTATTTTGTGGGTACTGAAAAAGAAAGTCTGCAAAGACAGGAGCCTGAGGATAAACACTGAGTTCATCTCTCTCCAGTCTGTGCTTCCAAAGACAAGCCATTCCAGTGGAAAAAACTCAAGACCCTTTCCCCTGGCTGATGCCACCACCCACTCTGCTACCCGAGTCATATATTCTTCTGCACGGACTGCCCAAGACACACACTAAGAGGGAAAGAACCAGTTTCTTCCTTTGTAGCTTATCAGGTCTCATTAAGAAGAATTTTTCTTTCCACTAATTCTCAAAAAATCACTCCTTCAAACTGCATGCAGGTAATTTTGTGCTTCTTAGGCTAGTGTAAAGAAATGTGTTGGTTCATAGCACTGAAACTCAGAATTCATATGTGTGAAATATATATAGCTTATGCATATAATCCTTGCTGTTGCAGGATCTGAAAATGATACCAATAACAGGCAATATTCTTTATAAGTAATACCTGCTTCTAAAGCACTCAGGCCATTAAATCTGAAATCAGCAAACAGAGATAAAAATCATGTTTAAGAAAAAAGGACAAATTAAGTTTATGAACTAAGAAATGGTTCCAATGGAGGGAAAAGTACAGCAATAGGGCTAAGAATGAAGGACGTTATAATATCTTTTCTAAGAAAAAAAAAAAAAGGAAGAAAAAAAAGTACTGTGAGGAATACTGATCAGGAAAAGCATGAGATAAAAAGGAGGTGATTACAGAAAATGCACTATACCATCTGGATAATGTTTGACATCAGCAAAAGCAAACAAGAATCTGAAGGAATACATGTTCCCAATTATAATTATACATAATATATCATAGCTAGTATAATGAAGACTTCTGTAGTTAAGGTTGGTTTCTAATTCCCATGCTATTCCTTACTTTTTCAGTTGCTTTTAACATTTTATTTCCTTTTGGCAGCATCACATCCTTTCTCTCTGACTAGTACATTAAGAAAGTTCCTGTCACTAATATCACCTGAAAATGTTTCGCACAGATGAAGCATCATTTCAGAAATATCACTGGAATAAAGAGGCCCTACCAAAAGAGAAGACATTTTCTCCAATTCCACAAATATTGTCAGGGTATCAGACTCAAAATTTTTATTTCTTTTGGCCCATGGAATAATTATATATAAACTATGCTAAAATATCAGAGAGTTTGGTTTTATTGATTACCACAGCTGTTTCGCAGTATTATGTGCCTGAGATACACATCTTAAAATAGCAGTCCCAGTTTTTCTGGGAGAAGCACTGAAAAGAGGATCCAGTATTGCATCCTGAGCTGACCGATGGCCTAGACAGGCTGAAGGCTGGATGGAGGTCGCTGTTCGAAAATTCCATGTTTATGAAAATGATCTGAAAAGTGTAAACACTTTATTCCCATGTCTTGGAATAGGGAATCAACCATATGGAGTTTTGTGTATATTACATAAATTGGTCTAGCCACTAGACTGAGAAGCTGTATCATTAATTTAATCTGGAATCCTCACTAAGATGAATATTAAATAATTTCTCTTCATCAGTTCACCCAATATGTACAACAGCAGTAAATGAGATATATTTTAATTGACTTAGCCTTTGGGGAGTTGCTAGTGTGTGGTTTTTATGAACTTCCTCACTATGAGCAGACAGCATTCACCAAATCTACTGATGCATTCTGAGCACTTTCCCAGGATTAAAGAGAAATAGTAAATCTGGATGAGATTTTGTAGTTGATCAAAATCTCACTCAAAGGACTGAATGACACAAACAGCAAGCGGAAATTTCCAATTAGCTGCTCGTAAGACACTGCTGAGCTGCATTGATGTCTTCTCAATGTAGAGGCTAAGATGAATATTGCTCTTTGAACATTTTAATGGATATTAACATGTGTATTCTGTGACAAATTTGGACACCATCACACATCCCTCCCTGTATTTATAGTATAAGCAGAGGTGTCAAAGAATATACGAATATGAGAATATACTAGTAAAAGAACACTCAATCTGCTGGGCAACTGTACAGTTACCACCAATGTAAAAATTAAGTGTTATTTAGCTGACAGCAAACTTGTAAATATCAGGATTTAGGCAGAATGACACCAATTGCCTGAGTAAGCAGAAAAGGGATTAGTAAGATTTTGTCACAAGTATTAGTCATAAGTCTGTCATAATCAATGTCCATTGTTATTTTAATTATGGTGTTTGAAACCAAGCAAATGCAGCGATACCCAAAAGCAATTAAATGAGAAACAGTTTGCTCTCAAGAAAAATAACTAGATGGGCAACTGACATACTTAATCTGGGAAGATACTTTCATCAAAATCTTAAGTGTAATTCATGAGGAAGATGAAAACCTCAAATGTTGTCCGCAAGTGGAGCAGTGGAATAGACTAAATAGTGTACATCTGATGGAAAATGTAACATGTTTACTAAAGCATTGATTAGAATTTCCAATAGAAGTTCCATTTACTCAAAATATTTTAGTGCGTGGGATATGTGTATTTGATACGCATGCATTTCAAATTATTAGACCAATTTTCATTAGCAGTCCCTATATCAGCATGCTTTTGAGTGCTAGGAATGGTTTACTCTGATTTATTTTCTGTGTCAGTATGTAATTTGATGTCAGAATTAGCACTGATTCTTTTTAACCTTTTCCCTTTCACAATATGCTTTCACTCAGGTTTGCTTGCTCACCTCACCAGAGTGAAATATATATTTTGTTTACTAAGCTGAACATTGGCAATATGAAAATAACTCAAGAATCCTGGCATTCTCCAGCTAATGGAATGAGATACGTGAGCGGGCAAGGAAAAGCTGTGGAGAGTCCATTTGTCCCAGTTAGTGGTGGGAGAGGGGCTCTGGCTCCCTTAGCTCAGTGACAGCGCAAAACGGTGACGAGGCTGTGCTGTACGTGGCATTGCCCTCCTCTGGCTCTGGTACAGTTACACGGTTTCCTCTGGGAGACTGCTGGGAATAGGATATTTAACACCATACTACTGTCTGAATATTCTTTTTAAAGACAAAATATTCTTTCTAAAGTCTAATAAGGCAACGTGTACAGAAATAAAGGTGCAGCACTCACTAAGTAAATACTGAAGTCAGTGCAATTCTCTACTGACTTTTTGGAACAACCAATGTCAGCATATTAATACAAGACGAAAACAAATGACCAGACTAGAATTAGCCATCAATTGGAAGGCCTTAATCTCTCTCTACATAGTACAGTATGAAAATCTTAAGCTTTGTGACAGCAATGACTAATTTTAAGTGACCAGTTTATAGCTAAACTAGCAAAGCTGCAGTATTCAGCAACACTCCACTGAACCTAGTTCAGTGCACCTTATAAAATTTGTGCTTGCTCCACAAAGCTATTTATACTTCCTTCACATTAAATACCCAAAGACCCATAAAAATATTGCTTCTAATCTGTAGGATCCTCCCACTTCTAAAAATACATGTCACCTAGTAAATCTGGATTTAAAGCCAAAGATTCATAAAATTAAATTGGATTAAAACTGAATTCCTTTTTAAGAGAATGAGACACCACTTGTCCAAAGCCTTAGACTCTACTTTTCATCATGATGAATTGCAAGAGAATTGAGACACAGTCTTTGCAATGTGTCTCCTACAAAGAGATTTTCATATTTAATCAGTCATTGTCACCCTTAATTCCCTGGAGACACCTGATTTGACATTCCTGGTACCCCAGCATCCACAGAGGCTGCAGGCACTCAAAACTTTAAATTACAGCACAATAGGTAACTCCCTCTTAATTTTGTCTCTTTGTATTTCTCACTATGGTAAGAAAAGCATCCACATTCCCTTCCTTAAACAAACAAACAAAATAATCTAAGAAATACAAAAGCACAAAGATGAACAAATAGAAAATCCATGGCTTCTTTATGAAGCTGACCCATTTTTTTCCCAGGTTACTTCCAAACCTCCCTCCTCTGAATTATGTACTGTGTCATGCCGTTAGATCTACAGACAGCCTAGGCAGTACCATGCATATTTATGGTACTCAGGCACAATAAACAGACGGTTTGTGTACACGCAATGTCATTTTGTGCTCAGCAATTCACAAAAAGCCTGGAAAGAAGAAGAGGTCTCACTATGATTAGGACTCTTGGTGAACAGCTACATTGAGCAAAGTATCCTTCAAGAAAGAAAATGATCATTTTCTCTTCCACCTGGAAATGGAATGTGAGCTTTGTTTAGCCTAAGACTGGCAGCTCAAGTAACCTAGACCATCACACCTTTACCTATCATTTCCATTTCCATTTAAATCTTCATTTGATTTCAGATTGTCAGATCTATAGATGAAGTGCTTACAGTGGCAGAAAATTTCTGTAATATAAGCTTGTAATAACTATGAATGACAAGCTTAAGACAAATGTTTCAGGCATCAGATTAAATTATTTACATTAGTTAGGTTCTAATAAGATCAAGCCTTTAATCACTTAGTTTGACATTTTGAATGCAGTTTTCAAAACAGATAATTTTGCCTTTTCTTTTTAACAGAAAGTTCATCAGTAAAAAGCTCTGAATTATTCTGCATTATTTCTCCTTTCATCAGATGACTGTCTCAAGGAAAGACAGTAGAGGATTGAAGCCCAAATTTGCCTTCTCCCAACAGAGCAAATATGCTGAACTAAGCAACTCCTTTACCAGTATAAGGTTATATACTGATTTGTCTTATAGAAACAGTCAATCTCTACATACTCAACAGAAAGAGACAACCTGATGTAAGACTGTCTCTGAAACATGCTCTGCAAGCCTGTGAGGATACATATTTCTCTCCTAAGAACTTTGGCCTAACTTGCACTTGAAAAGTCACATGCACCTGTATTTAAGATTAAAAATAAAGAAAGAAAGAAAAAAAAAGCTGATCAAATTATTCTGAGCGAATAATTTCACTGGTTTGTGATTATATTATACAGCTACAGACCCATTGTTTTTAATAAGTAAGATTCCAGCCCATTCAATAACATCAAATGCAAGAAATTCTGGTGTTATTTATGTGACACCTCTTAACTTCCTGCGAAGGCCTGCAAGACAGTGTAATATGGAGAGCTGTGCCAAAGGTGTGTTTTGTTTTACATATTGTCTTCACAAATCAAATGCTAAATGACAGGGCTTCATGCTATTCTGTCCTACAATTATCTTTAAAAAGTTAAAACATATTTATTTGTAACAATCTAAGAATGTATTGCAACAGCCTGTTTCCTTACATTGGCATAGCCTGTGCACTAAAACCAGCCCCATTGAAAAGAAAAAAGTTGATGTTAAGGGCATGAGTTCTCATGCGCTCTTAAAAATAGGGATTAGATCAGTTTTGAGTTCTTCAACCAACTGTTACTGAAGAACCACAGACAGTTGCTTGGAAAATGAATTCTTTGGGTTATTTAACCAGAATATGAGATGCCTGTTCATGTTTATAGTTAGAAGGCAATCTGTTTTATGAGATCTGAAAATTCACAGAACAGCAGAAACAGTAAAAATGTCCTGTATACTGATTTTTCAGAAACAGCCCCTTTGCATGAACCTGTTAAGTGTGCACTTATAAAGCCTACTTTCTATCTTGAGTAATTCACTATGTGAAAAAAACATCAGACAAAGAATATTAAAAAAGACCAACAAAATGAATTACATCCTATGAAGGCAGACGTGTGTGAAGGACAACTTACACAACACACACCACTGTAGGGCATTGAGAATTCCTGCTTGCCTATTAACTTAAATATTAAGCCAGAATAAAAAACCATATTTTTCTGCAGTTTATGGTGCCTCTTTGTGCCATATCACTCAACTAATTTCTAGGACTAAAGTGCCAGTGTGTTTATGTACACTAGCTTCATGTAACTTAAGTTTTATCTTCACAGTCTTTTTAATACTAACTAATTTTGCAGTCATGGTTCTCAAATACCACCACAGCTACACAGATACTGTTAAGACTTTATACACAGTTGCCATGTAAAGTCCTGTTTCCTCCGGAAACCTGATAGATTATATAGATAGATGATATAATAATATAGATTATTGCTTGACTAGGTAATATAATACTTGACTTTTCAAACCTGCATCTTATGTGAATTTGCTGGTGTCATCTGCTCTAAGACAGAAACAAAACTCAGCCCACGTCTTTCTCTAGAAGTCTTCCCATGTTAAAGAATAAAAGCCACTCTATGGATTTAGATGTGGTTCAGTCTTAGCCTCGCTGCAGATTATTGTTACAGTTCTATGAAATATAGCCAACACAAAACTAAGCAAGCAAGAGGAAAGGAACTTTAACCTGTTAACATTATACATCCTCTACTCAGCAAACAGCAGACACTTATTCCATAGGCAATTTATTAACACTTTCTTCTTCTTTCTTTCCCTCCATTCCCATATCTTTTTCACATTGTTCAGACTCACTCTTCCCCATATGGTGCCTCTCTAGAGAGCTTTTTCACTCATGTTTCTTTAATTCATCATCAATCTCTCCTTGTCTTCTGCCCCAATACACCCACTGTCACTCTCTCATCCCAAGTCATCCTCTTTACCAGCAGATATACAGACCTGGGAAAAAAAGTTAGCAGTGCTATTAGAAAGCTAACCCAAGAAGAGAGGTTTCACTCTTTGAGATCAACTACTTGTTCAAAAGCTGCCTCTCTCCCAGCAGCTAAAGAAGGCAAGTGCTGACCATCATAGAACAGCTTTGGAATTTGCTCAGCAATTACCTAATTTAAACTGCTGAATTACTAAGAAGAAGAGCAGCAAATAGTAAACCCTCAAAAGATTTAAAAAAATATCTTGACTCAGAACTCAAGAAGTCATCCGGTTGTTTCGAAAGTCATAGGAAGGGTTTTATACTCTGTAAACATAGGTAACATTTCTACCTGCTGATACCAGACTCCAATCATCTCCAAATTATAGTTCTCCTTTCCTTCCGTTACACTGGGGAAGAGTGAGTAAGATTTAGCCATTTATTATAGATCTAGCTTTTTCCCCATTACTGCTTGAAATTGCCCTGTTAATTCATCTGCAGAAGAAATGAAAAACAGCTATTAGCAGAAGCATGAGAACCTAGAAGAAGCACGCTTTCAGGCTGGCGCACCACCTCTTGGCCTAGGGAGCGCAACGAAACCCATCACAGTGCAAAGAGCTTTTTTGTCCCCATAAGGTCGCGTTGCAGAGGTAAAAAAGGTGTTAACAAATTCTTCAGCATGGACCGGGAAGACGTTTTATCCCTTTTGTCCCAAGGCATCTGGTACACTAAGGTCATGTGAAAATGCCCTTGTGGTCACTTCCGGTATGTACTTTGGGATCCCTTCTGTAAGTGAACACCTACTCTCTGCACGCGTGATGAGGGCTCAAAGCTTTCCCAAAAAGGAGAGTAAAACTGGATCTTGTGCAAGTTCATTTTCTCAAAAGCTTCCCAGGAATGGCACTTGAAATCTAACAGGAAAACATCCCACGAAGTAACTCCTTTATCATCTTTCTTTGGAGTAATAATTAATTAAAAATTATCAGTAGTTGGTGCTTTCTTAACATGTTTTTGTACCTCTCCTGTCCTACTTCACCTATTTTTATTTTTTCCTCTACTTAATTTGGAAACTATTTGGGAGAGGGTCTGTCTTTTCATTCTGTGTTCCTATGGCACTATTGTTTTACATTTTAGTTCCTAGTTTTCATAACAGCTATAAACATAGCAGGGAAAAAAACTCTGAAATAATGATCTGATTTTGCACACTTTGTTAGCACTGATTAATGGAAAACTCCTTAACTGCTTGAAAAATAGACTTTTATTTTTAAAAAATCTGTCTTAGATTTTAAGATCTCAGAAGAGGATTCATCTACCTAAATTGTAGATGCAAATTATATTAGAAAAGATACTCCACCAAAGCTTACTCCAATTCTTCATTTTGTTGCGTAAATATTATTGGAAAGTTGCACCATCAGTGACATCACTATGATATAAAAAGTTCTCAAAGCAGAACTAACTTCAAAGTTAAAGTAGGAGGCTCGGGGCCTATATTATTTTAGAAATAATTTCAGGCCCTTATTTTAGAAACCTTCAAAGGGAGCTTTGAAAGTTTGGGATACAGAAGTTCTGTGGAGTTTAAGCTTGAGGAAAATTTAAGCTAAGAAAGGAGAATTCTTTTGACAGAACTTCTAAGCAAAATGGAAGAATCTGGTCATTGGAAATTTGGTTCAATGAGCTGAATCACATATTTCTAAAGGGATGGAGGCCTCCAGAGGTCACTAGAAGAGGCAGAAACCTTTGAATATGGGATAGAAATGAAGAATGAGCTGTATTTTGCTTGCGTCTGTAAGGTAATAAATATGTAACTGGGAGAAGTTTTATCTGTCAAAACAAAACTTGCAATTTTCAAATACCTATGGCCAAAGTGAGCTATAACTGTTCTTAGATAAGGAAAACACATTACAATTTAATATGTGTGTGGGAAGATCTATGTCAATTCATTCAATGACAATTAAAACCTGTAGCAGTACTGAAGGCTTACATAGTGAAAAGGCTATACATATTCTATCTCTCAATAATATACTCTGCCTTGTAGATAACCAACCTATAGCAAAAGTACAATTTTTTTAATTATCTAGGTTTTCTCTGGATTAAACAATTGAGCAATTTTTTTTTATTTTTATTAAACAGAGGTGGAATAAAGAGTGTGTTTGGCTCACATTCAGGATGCTGAACATGGAAAGGTATATTAATTGTGCCTTGTGGGATTCAACTGCTTCTTGATGTCTAAAATTTCTACAGTCTTTATCTACAGATTAAACTGAACTCGCTCATTCCTCATATTTAATGCAATCAGTAAGAATGTTTTTTGTAAGCAAGAACAATCATTTTTCCCCAACAAAATAAAAGTACTGCTTTTTTGTTATTGGAATTTGGGTGCAAAAGGCATTGTAGAAAAAGTCTGCCATGGTAGAAACTGAGGACAGGCAAGTTAATCAATTTGCTCTTTATTTTAACCTGTTTCTTTTTGTTCTCTAAAATTCTCCAAACTGCCTACTAATTCCTATATCTCTTTTCAGTACTTCGCTGAATAAAGGGTCTGACTAAAACTATTTTTTTAACTAGAGTCCAACATAAAAAAAAAAAAATTAAACCAAATGTTTTCTTTTCAGAGACATAGTCACTTGAAGTTATGGAGAGTTCTACATTTCTCTATTGAACCAAGAAAGAAGAAAGTACAATCTGACACAAGCTTTCATGAAACACAACTCTGTACTGTAAAGTTGTACATTTATCATGATCACTTTTACCCTGGGAAATACTTTTTCAATAACATATGAAAAGAATTCCACCTGTAGCTGTAAACCTCCTATAAACAGTTTATGTAAACAATCAACAGGCTTTGGGCTATCTACAGAAAGAGCATGTATTACCAATAAAATTAATGACACTGTTTGTATAGCTCATATTTCACAACATTCTTTGTGCTTTTCTGAATTGGTGAAGATTTGCAAGTATGAAGCAGGGAGAAAAATAATTTCAATCCCTTAGTTAGAGATTGAATAAATTACAAAATTAAGTAGGACAGTTTACTGAGGCAGCAGGCATCAATGTAAAGTAAAGGCACAGGAGAGTACACTTTAAGATACAAAATACTTCTTTTTCAGAAAGATTTTTCCATTGCAATAACTATTTTACCTTAAGGTACAAGTTGAATTATGACTAATATCTGAATTTACGCGCAGAGCTAAAAGAATTACATCAATCATTCCCAATGGTCAGGGATATCCCAACTTTCTAACTTTAATAAATAACATTTTACAGTATTTAATCAGGATGTTGTCTCCAGAAGCAATCAAAGCACTTACGTTTCTTAAGGAAAATTAGCCTTAGCTGCAAAATTTTTAAAAGATCTGAAAAGACAGATTATGACTTCAGGCTTCTGAAGTTTTCAGAAGCTGAGTTTCTCAGCTCCTTACTGCTGTGTAATGGTTACTTCACACAATAATTTAAGGATTGTCCAATAACTTGCAAGATTACAAAGACTGCTGCTTTTTTGTTTCTTTATCCTTGGAAGGTCTGGGTCAGTCTTTCAGAGTTGGGAAGCACTTGTAGCTCTCGTGATAGCTAGCTGCTTATCTAACCTAAGCTGACTTTATACCTAAGTAATCAAGAAATCCTAGACGTTTCAAGTAAGCAGGTCATAATGGAGCTAAGTGTTCTTTAGCCCCACCCAGAGTAAATTGATATTAAAAAAAAAAAAAAAAAATTATGTCTGTCATGAGGGAAAAAGAAATCTCTGAAGGAAGTTAAGAACAGTCTGATATTATAACTTGACCACAGAAGCTTCGCTATGTGAGAATGGGAATGCAGAAGGTCTATAATTAAAGTCTGGCAACTCTTAAGTTTTACTAGCTAGGGATGAGAAATAAGTTTCCTTTTCCCTAAAAAGGGCTGACTTCTTTACACTAATGTAAGGCATCTTTCATCCAAGTTTCCAATACACATCTCACTGTTTGGGTGAGGCAGAGGGTGTAGGGACCCACGGGACACGTGAACAGACGTGGTCTCCTCCGGGAGGAAATACGAGTATATTCAGCAGTGCAGTGAGGTTAGAGTTTACTCCAGAAACCAAGGTTAGCGGATGGTCAGGACCACATATTTGCATTACAGGAGGCTATGGGAATTTAATGACAAATATTCAGCACTTTTTGGCTTCGTTTCTCAAGTCCGCAGGAAGCGCCTTCAGCAACTGCACAGCTATGCAGGAGCCTCCTGGAGCTCTCAAAATTTACGGGGATTTGTACAGAAGGGACTGTGAGACTGAAGGCACCGTCATCTCAGAAAACAGTTATATTCAAGCTACCCGTCCTAATGGCAAATCTTTACCTAACGTGATTCAAAATAACTGAACCAACCCCCCTAGTTTTTAAAGTTTATATAATGGAAATGACAACTGACCCAGCACCACAGAGCACAATTCTAATTAACAGGAGACTTTTCTGAAAAACCTCTGTGGTGCCTTGGGGAACAATGTAGGTCACAGCATCAATTAAAAGCAGAACAACCTCTTCATTGCCTCTCTAACATTTAACCCCAAACCATTTTGTTGCTGTAGATTAAACAACTCATGCTGCATTACATCACAGGAGTGAAAAAAATCAAGAATAACTAGTTTAAAAACTCATTTCAAGATCCAGCACTCACTTTACCCCCTATAACACGGACGAGCAAGACAAAATACTGGTTACCACTATTTTCCCCAGCTTTGTTGAGCAGTACTACTATCTATATATTCAGTTTTCTTTTACATTATCTGGATAGGAATATTAGACCTCTGCAGGAAAGTATGCAAGAATTACTTAATTGAGGATTAAAACCAGCAGTTACCTTTGCTGCTGATTGCAAAGGAGATGTAAGATTGTTTAAGACTCTAGGGTTCAGTTTTGGTAAGCGGAAGCTCTAGTGAACACTCTTCTATGCAGGAAAGTCAAATATAGAAATAAATCACTTCTTAGAAATAAATGTGTCTGCAGGGGCCACTACAGACAGTTTACCTAATTACTTTTCTAATATTTTAAGAAATATCAGTGATGACTGTTAATAGAAGCCACCCAAGAATTTAAAGGCTTTCACTTTGATGGAATTGCTCACAAATAGTGTCCCTTTTTAATATCAATAAATTCCTGTTTCTTAACAACAGAGACAATTTTCAGTAGCATTCAAACCAGAAGAAAGATCTTTGGTAATAAAGCCTCTCAAACATTGTCTACCTTTGCAAGTGTTTGTTCATCTAGAAATAGTGGGCAATATCTTGGATTCATTTAAGCCTTTTGAAGTTTTATTGTTTGCTTGAATGGGAGGGGAAGCAAATTGTTCTGCTCAGCTTGTGAGGTTGGAAGGTCAACTACATAGTGGTGATAAGCTGGACTGCCTGAGCTACATCTGACGAAGTCCATGAGAGAGACCACAAGGGAACATCAACTGACACCAAAAGGAAAGGGAAAATAAATTTATAAAGTGCACCTCCAAGTCTTCTACTACTCATGAATAATCATAAATAACAAAAAGGTACTGCAGGCAAAATTAGACCTGATACCCATGCAATATTTTCAGCACAAAAATTCTTCACAGAGAAATAAGTGAGTTCATAATGCTATAGGGGTATACAGGCAAGAGCAAAGACTCATTTCTGAAAACTTAGCAGGGAGAAAAGCTAAATATCTATGTTAGTTAATAAATATGTCCCTGATAACACAAAGGAAGTGGATCTCCACATCAGAGAAATTCCACTTTAGTACAATCAGGTTTTGAGACTCAAACTCTATGTTCTCTACTGCATTTTTTGCATTACAATAAAGAGTACAGGAGCTCAGTTCCCTTTTCTGAGTTGAAAATTTAAGACTATGGAAAGAATGTAGACTTCTGACTAGCCCAATATCTACCGCTATAACCTCTCAGTGTCAGTGTTAAGGACTGGTATTCCACTGTCGAAGGCTTTCAGCAAATCTAGAATGAAAAAATGGAGCGGCCAAGCTTCAGAGAATTTCCAGTCTAAGTGTAAAACAAGACAACAGACATAAACCATTACTCACCAGTTCTCATCAGGATTTGACCAAAGTCAATGTAGGGGGTCTAAGACCCCTAATTACCTAGCCATTGAATTTTTTAGATGTTAAGACAAAGACAGACTTTGCTGGTGAATTGAACAAAAAGCATGAAAACGTTTTTTTTGGAAGAGTTCACAACTGAACAATGGACCCTTCCATCCCTGTCTAACCAGAGAGGAGAGCCACTTTCTCCCAGTGAATGATACAGGCTAAGTAGGATGGGAATAAGCGAAGACACTTTATTTTAGGTGCAAGTCAAAGCAGGGAGCTAGAAAAGAAATGGTATAATGGGGTGTAGTGGGGGGACAAAACAAAGGTAATTTTAATTATACATTCTCTAGGGGTTGATCAGTGCACCTATAGACTTGTAGAGTAGGGTGTCTCAGTTTCTTCTTACCTCTAAATGTTCTAGAATGTTATTCTATGAGAACATATCATTCACAGCTCTGATAACGTGTAATGGTTGTATAATAATGAATTAGCTATATGTGAAACAGATAGAAAAAGCCTGAAGACTCTTCAGGCAGTATTATGCTTCTCAAAGCACTTTCAAAAGAAAGGAAAACATTATCTCTTTTACAGGTAGGAAAACAAAGGCACAGAGCATGAAGCAAGCTGCCCAAGGTGATTCAAGAGACTAGCTGAAAACACAGGAATTGAATAAAAATATCTTAAGTCTAGAATCTCATTTTAAAGACCACCTGATCTTCAACCAGTTATACAAAATATCACTGAGATGTAGATGGCAGACAGTCACACAGCACTGAGACAACGTCAAACCCTCTCAACCAAACCTTGCTGTTTGAATCAAAATTTAGCTACTCCAGATTACAAATCAATGAAGGAAAATTAATTCAGAAATCAATGATCTTGGAAGGATTCAAACTTCATCCTCCACACATGTAGGCCAGGAGATGGCTGTACTGAGCTTTTTATATAATCTGGTGTATTATGGAGTTAAAAAAAAAAAAAAAAAAAGAGAACACCACATCTCTCCAACAAAAGCACAACAAAGTGAACCTAAGGACTTTATAACGTATTGTGACTTTTTGCCCCTGGGACAGTAATAACAGAAGTGTGGATGACAAAGAATACAGGTGGCACTTATTTTTTTTGTGAGAAGCCTCTTCAGGTAAGTGGCTGACAGCAAAATTTCAAAAGGTAGCTGTATTTAGCATGCCGTCTGGCTTCTACACAGAGTCTGATTGATTCCTGGTTGTGTTAAAGTGCAACGAACAGGAACCTAAAAGATTCAGGGTTTAAGGCAGAAAGTATCATTAGATCATTGAGGTTAGCCTAATGTACTGCAGCACATAACACTGACAACAATAACTTGTCTCAAACTAAAGTGTGCGTATCTATTTCAGAAAAGCATCTAATCTGGAAAACATAATGAGATCGAGATCTACCACTTCCCTTGATAGTTTGTCCTATATTCTCACTGCTAAAAATGCCTGCCCAGCATTTGTTTGCTTCCACCCTTTTACGTATTCTGCTTTTCTCTGCTACTCTGAAGAATCCTCTTATTCCCCATCTCCCCACAGGAATACAGTGTCATTAAGTCCTCTCTCTCTCTGGATTTTTTTTTCTCCACTCTAGTCTCTTTTCTCTCTCTTTATATATATTTAATATCTTTTAAAAGTATAGACTCTAAAACTTGGCACGATATTTCCAAAACCTCACTGTTGCACATAAAATAAAACCACCTCCTTATTCTTAACGTTTAGCGTTCTTTTTAACATTGGAAAGTTCATAGTACAAGCCCTGCTGAGTTTTCTGTTCTTTCCTCTGGAACATTCTTAGTGTTGCTTGTTTCCACTGTAGGGGTCTCCTCTGTGTCTGTATGGCTGTCATTGCTTCCTTCTGGCTGTGTAATACTTTTCTTCTAGGTAATAATAATTTTGTTTGAGTGGCCTCTGTTTACCAGGCTAGACTGTAACTGGATTGCTCTGTCTGACTACTGTGTCCTCTTCTTTCCTACTTTTTCAATCTTTGTATCGTCTGCAAATTTCACCATCCAAGAATTCATGCTGCCTTCCAAACGATTTGTGAAAATATTGAAATATTTTGTCCACATCCAACTCTAAATCGTGGAAGACTATCCTTCAAAATTTCTGTGTAAGGGTCATTTCTCATTGACTAGTACTTTGAGATGTCAGTCTTTAAGGAATATTATTTTGATAAAGTATACTGTTATTTATTTATACTAGATACAATGTAAAATTAAATCAAAAGCCTTATAAAAGCCTAAACAACATCTAGGACCATTCATCAAGCAAATTCACATTCTGAAATGAAGTTTATCTAACATAATTGCTTTGCTTTAAAACTACGCTGACTATCATTAATTTATTCCTACCATTAATTTATTTTTATGCTTGCTTTCTTAGCTAAATCCTCATTAATCTTTCCAATATTTTTTTCCGGGGCTAACATATAGCTAACCTGCTCTGCAACATGATACTCACACTCCATCTCTCTAGAATTTAAAAAATATTCCAACAGATCTTTTCAGCCTCCTTTTTTAAGGCTTTTAGGTGAAAGTTATCAAGTAATGAGCCTTCTGCTTTACTTATTTTATCACTGGCAGATGTTGTTTAGCATGCTTTTAAAGATTCAGTGCTGTTTGCATAGTAGGGACACTGGATCTCCTACCACCATATGGGCTTGCTGAGGAGCAAACAGCACTTCCCTCCTACTGTGTGCCACTCAGTATTGAAGAGGTATCAGAGTTTTTGTTCATCTTTGCATGAATAAATGACACAATTAATCAAACAGTGATTGACTAGCTTCATTTCTTCTTCTTCTTGATGTTACAAAAAAGCAGCAAAAATTAGTTATGTGTATCTAAAATAAACCAAGAAATAAGCTTTGTTACATTTTTCTCAAAATCTTAGGAGGCAGAAATTGAGTGTCCAGATATAGATCGTAAGAGTTCTTATCCATCATACTTGCTACTGAATTCATCCTGGGTTGCCACCTTAAGCACCACATATTTTTGGCCCTTATATTTAGGAAAATTACCTAGACATCCTAAGCCATCACAAATTGATGTCCAGCTGGCAAAGAGCTGTGCAAGGGTCATTCAGAATTGTCATCTGCCCTATTTATCCCAGGGTCTTGTTAACTCTGAAATCAAAGGATAGCAATTTGTACATCAACAATATATCAGTTTAGACTACTTTTACCAGAAATAACCCATTAGTGTGCATTATCCTGATATCTTAAACTGCCGCCTTTTCCTCCTGAGATTGCAAAGGACCCAGCTGGCAAACAACCAGAATATCAAGTTTCTCACACATCTATTATCATAATGGCAGGAGGTCATACACTGAAAACTGAGAACACGAATGCAACATAAATGAAACTGAATATTTTGATAACAGAAATTTATGGAGGTTAGTATCCTGGTGCAATAGATTCACTGGTATTTTTCTTTAATTTGGAGGGGTTTTGTACTACTAGTTTCAATGACAAGTCCTCTATAGAAAAAGCTCTTTGATTAAAAAAAACCCCAAACAACAAACAGCTTCAGCAAAGCTCTTGTCTGTCAGGCTCTTCACGTCCACGATAACAGCACTATTCAACATAAATATACTTAGTCTTCCTGTCCTGTATCCCAGGTTGGTCCTACCTGTTACACCTCAGAGATAGATTGTATCTCTGCAAGGTCAACAGAAAGTAAAAAGAAATTTCAAAAAGATAAAGGTGAAATTTTCCTGACCACATGAGATATCTAAAGTCTAGACATTTACATTAAGTTATTTGACCTTAAAGAATGTCTAGACAGCAGAGAGAGACAATCTTTTTCAGGGCACGATCCACCCCCGTCTAAAGGAGACATCCAAAACAGGTCAGAAGAACTGCATTCAGGAAGAGCCTCTCCATTGACTACTATGGCAATATAATGATTTCCTCAAATGTCAAAAGTCAGGTGAGGCCAAATTTTTTTCCTAATAGCCCAAATTGTTTTCAATTTGATCAGTGTGTAGCTGAGGCTTCTTATATGCCACAGCATCTTGACAATTATTGAAGCATTCACGCAAATATTTTTTTAACTTGAAACAGGTGCTTTTGGGTCTAGGGGAGCATTGGTAAGAAAAATTGGCAAAACTATGAAGCAGCAATCCAGAAACTATTTCCTTTCCTCGCTTATTTCTCACAGCTAAATTCACTACTCTCACCTGTGCATTAGTCCATTCCATTTCAGGAAAAGGTCCCAGCTGAAGGCCTCTACCTGTGGGATTTTCTTCCTCTTGGCCTTTCTGGAATTACATAGAGACATCTACTCAGGACACGTTCCAAACTCAGATTTCTCATTGTGTTTGCATACGGTGCTTAGTGGTGTGTTTTTGCTTCCCAGGATGTTTTTTGGGGGTCTGGGGGTTCATTTTTGCTATAACTGCTTTGGGAAATAATCTGGCATGCCATCTATTCCCTCCAAGTTTTAAACTGGTGTTAATACGTGCTGAATTGCCCAGAGGCTTTTTGACAAAAATTAAATTACATTATATTACATAATATTCAAAATTTGAGTGCATATTATTGATTAAAAATATCTACGGAATAGCTATTTATTCTTCAGGGGAGAACAAGCAAGGGATATATATTTTACAAGAATCAACACTGTACTACTATATTTCAGTTTATTTTTAGTATGCAACATCTACCAATCTCAAGTAATTATTAGCAAATCAAGCAAAAAGGCTATAAGGAATAAATAGATATTCTCTTGACAGTCCACCTCTTTCTAGCTAAAATTAGAAATAACCCTGTTGCTTCTAAATTTTAAAACCCACTCTAATTATCACTAAGAATTTGTGAAGTTTTAACAGTAGGAGACTATACATTTGCTTTTAATGAACATCAGGCTTCATTTTTTGTGAAACAGAAAATCTGCAGTGATTTCAGGCTCCCACCTAGGCATGAGTCAATGCCGGTTTAGAAAACACGAGTTCTTAACAAACAACCACAGTATGGAATGCTCTGCCAGAAAAAGGGAGACTTCTGTTGCAAGGATCGCAGTTTTTGTTAATAGCAAAACTACCATGTCTGTAGCTATGCATCCAATAGCTTTTTTTACAGAATGTTTAATACCTAAGGTACTGCAAATCAATTTTACAAAGGCTTTATTCATTATAATGCTTACGTAATGCTGACCCTCACCTTTTAGTAGATTACTTTAGAGGCTTTTTGTTTCTATATTACTAAAGAATACAACTTTTTAAAAACAAAAAGGACAAAATACCCAGCACTTTTTCACTCTCACATGCAAGAGTAAGTCTTTTTTAACAGCAAGCTTAAAACTATTAGGCTAACAAGTCATTCAGGGAAGTCTTGAAACACTGTGGGTATAAAGAATGGCTACTAAATGTCAAAAAAACTCAGGGTATAACATTTTAAATGTAACTATAGTCTAAGGCAAAGAGACTTCTAGCTCCGCTTAAAAGGATTACTGCTGCCATACAACAGTATTCGTAAGAACTGAGGCTTGTACTGATGCTGTCAAACTTCAGGCGTTTCGATGTGTCGGCTGGAGGCAGAGCCCTCTGAGACATGGGAAACTCCTGAGAACGGTTCAGGGCTTAAATGCTTTGAGTCATTCTTTGGAGGATGCATTCCTGCATCAGTGAAATGGGACGAATTGAGATCTGAAAATTCAATTGAGCTCAGACGGACAGGATTTTTAACATGACACAATCTAGAGTAACTTCTTTTACAGTGTAATGAGTGGTCGTGGACTCCCGTACATCAGGACCAAGCCTACCAGGAGGGGCTGGGAGGCATTTGATGGACGAGTCCACTGGGGCTGATGCATTTTCGTCAGAGCAAGCTTCTGCGTATGTGTAGTTTAGTTTGCAGTTTTGGTTCTGGAGACTTTTGAAAAGAAATGTGTATTTTCATAAAAGCGGACAGAAGAAATGCTTACACAGCAGTAAGCACTGCTTGGATAGAGGAAACATCAAACACAAAAATACAGAGTAAGGAACATCTATGTGGACATCATTAACTAAGGAGGAGCCAAGAGTGAGGTTCTGTTGCAAAATGGCTTTCCGTCAAAATATGCATGGTTGCTGTGTATAAGGACATGGGTTATAACTATTGTGCTGCAATCATTGATAATGAGACACCAGCAGAACTGTATCGTCTTGGGGGCAACGCGTTTTAAGGCAGGTACTAAAAAAGCTGAAGGAAAACTACAGGAGAGGAAAAAGAGTGATGAGGCATTCAGAAATCACAGCCTGGGAAAGACTGAAAACAGGATATTACATAGGGATAGTGATCAGTTGTTTCCACTGAGGACAGAACCCAGAGAAATCAACCTAAAATTGCTGCTGTGAAATAAAGCCTCTAACTGCAAGGATGCTGAAACATTGAAACAAATCCTTTCCAGTCCTACATGCTATGACTCCATAGCTTTCAACCATGGGAAGTTTATTCCCTAGTAATTTTAGCAATTTTAATTGGAAACCAGATGATTAATAGCCAGCTAACAGCAAAAGGCACATTCCTCTCTGCTAATTTAAAAAAAAAAACAAAAACAAAAACCAACAAACAAACAAACAAAAAACCAACAACTTGCTTTCAAAGTAAGATTGTACAAATGGTACTAAGTTGATATACAATGTAGAAATGTAATCCTCTGTAAAAACAGGCTTTTGAATAAATTCTATTCAAATGCAAGTGAGGTAACACTTATAAACATCATTCCTCATAGGCATCATACTGTATGTCGCAAATGTGACAGCCCTAAAGGTCAGATTGAGTTTCCCAAATAGAGTTGTCTTGTGTCATCGGGTGCACTAAGGTATCACTTTGTCTCCAGCTGCTGCTTCAGAAGGGTATGGGTTTCCTTCTGTCATTTCTGACAGCCACATGCACACCTCAGATCTTGCAGGACAACTAAAATAACACTAGATGCCTATCTTAGAAAACTGAATCTTACCCCAAAAAGTTATCTTCTTTTTTTTTTTTTTTTTTAAGGAGGTCTTCTATAAAGTTTTCGCGCTTATAGCATAGAAAATCTAAACCTCTCGCATTTTAATTAAAAAAAAAAATTTAAAAAAGGTAAGTTTCAAGCTAACTTAGATGTTATGAACTACCATGACAGTTGTGATTCCTTCGGAGAACTCACTTTTAAAAATCTGGTCAAAGTTTTACACAAGACCTAGAGACAAACAAGTTTCAGCATCTAAGTATTCTACTTTCAGAAGGGTTTAAATACACCTATAGTCTGGAAAGCCTTGTTAATCTGTGGATTAAGAAAGGATCAATTTAGTGCCATGGAAAAAAAAATTAACACATATTAAATACTGGAAATCCCTTGGTCCAACAAAAATTACCTTCATACAAGAACAGCATATGGTATCATACAACAAGTCAGCCACACAAAGAAAACTGAGGAAAATAGAGTTTTCTGTTTAAAAAAAAGTCTTCATGAGGTGAAGAAGTTCACATGAAAATCTCAAGGAACTACAAAGTTCCTGTTAATCTTATGTAGAGGGCATTGAAGTACTGCTATGCCAAGTAACAGTAATAAAGCATGAACATAGGGAGAAGAGACGTGTAAAGAAAATTGTGAGAGTGTTTTTAAATAAAGCAACGAAAAACTGTTGCACTGACAGGAACTTCAAGATTCTGAACAGTATCTGTGATCACAGTGCTAAATTCAAGTCTGTTCCTTAGGCCAAGGATGTAATTACTAGATGGATTCTGCAGAATTTACATATATGCAATTACTAGTCACTAAAATCGGCATTTAGCATGAGGTGATGAACTTCCGTGGAAAATAATTGCTTTTAAACTAAAAATTTCAATTACATCAGGCAATGAGAGGAAGGCAAGTTTCAATGAAAAGCTCAAAAATATATAGGAGGCTACAATTTCCTTTTAAAATTTGAGTCATTCTTCTTACCAACTTACAACAGAATAATAAACCGTTGATAGCACATTGGTGATAAGTCCAAAAATACTTTTAAAACAGGCTTGTGAATGAAATGAAAATTCAGGAGCAGCAGATGGGTATAACTGCTGTTAAATGCGGAGTGGTTTCCAAGAACATGTTGTATGTAATAATAAATAGCCAGAAACATAAAGTTTCCCCAGTAGTTCAGATCCTGAGCATACAAGCTAAGCGAGGGCTTTCAAGGTTTGGCTCACGGCAGCAGCCTTACATTTTACCCTTGCCTACAGCAGCAAAAACGCTTGTCATCGACGATGCGTGTCAGCAATGGGTGCAATTAAAGCAGCGCTGACCGCCGTTTCACAAGCAGCCAGGTTTAACACGGGCTTTCCGAAACGAGAATAGTCCCTGGCTGTGCTTGCAGGTTAATCACATTCAGCACCAGCATATTCCTTGTCGGCAGTGGATAATTATGCCAGTGTACACAATGCCTCGGTTTGTGCATATGTTTTACATAATAACCACGTTATGAATCGCGTCCCGTTCTAATTCTTGACCTGGGTGTGGGAACTGGGATGGCGTGCTGCGTCTAGGATGTCTGCAGTCAGGATCTGACTGCTTCCATGTCTCCTGCCCTATTGGTTTGGAGCAAAAGTAAAGTCCCAAAGGCCCAGGAAAACAGGCAGCAACTTTTCTGTTTGTACCTAAAACTGTTCTGGCTTCATCTCCTAATCCACCAAAAAATGGCTTTGTCAAGCGGCAGCTATGACTAAGTTAAAACTTCTACACTTGTTATTGTGTATCATTATATTTGACTGACACAAATATTTGTGATATGGAATAAAACTGGAACTTACAAAGCCATGCAGTAACGCACGGAGGCACAAAGAAGGGTTCAAAAGAATGAGTGCAACTGACAGAGAAAAGAAACCTACATTGGGATTTAGGCTCAGTAAAAATCATTGGTTTTACCTTCTGTTAAACCAACTGCTTCTGTAAAAACAAAGGGTTTGCAAGGAACTGTGGAAAAGAGCATCACTGCATCCAAAGGCGGCTCTGGATTTCAGTGCAGACCTACGCTTTAGCACACGTATCTGCCTGCATAGATGCATCAAGGATGATTCTGGTTAGTGAGTATATAATATCAGTATCTGCTCACTACTATCTCGGATGAGCTGGAGGGAGAGGGAGTAGTAGGGGAACAAGTGAAAGAAAAGAAGGTGAGGAACCAAGTGAAAGAACTGTATCAGAAAAGACCAGAGAAGTCAGGCTTTCATGTGGGTTACCAAGTATACGCTTGCTCTCTTGCTAACCTACTACTTTTCACTACCACTCTAGAAAATCATGTTTTCTAAACTGTCATCCCATAAACCACCTTTTTCCAATTAATGATCTCCATAAAAACAAATATTGATATAACTACTGCAAAAACACATCTCTCTAGTCCTAGTATTATACTCCATTCATGAAATGGATAAAATTAATTCAGTTTGCTGATGCTCATGTGGCATTTAGTGACTGCTTGGTGCCCAGGGGTCTTCTAAGAGATCTTTTTCATCCCTCGTCTGGTACTTACTGCGAGGCTTAGAAATAAGAGATTACTCTGTCATCTGGGAAACTCAGCCATTAAAGCGACAGTCCTCAAAGCATGCCTTTCATTCCCAACCCAAAAGTAATGGTTAAAAAGCACCGGCTGTATAAGCTAACATACTTTTGGTCAATCTAATAAGTAACCTTACCAGAGTATAAACAGTTCGAAGATTTCCAGAGCTGTTGCTTCTGTCCAACGTATCTCAACTGAAATATCCTTACTGCTGCTGACACACAGATGCAAACCCACTTGTTTTGGTTGCTCCCTCTTCAAGCTGCTGCCTGCGCTGCTTAGTTCAACCTGCTGCAATACTGTAACACCACTACTCCTGAAAACAGCCGTATCACCAAAAAAAGGGGGGTTAAGTAGCAGGCTCAAGCCGGAACCCTCACTATCCTCACTGTTAGATGTCACTTGAAGCCCTGGCTGGGCCCCTCCAGCTGCCTCCTTCCAGGCCAAAACTGCTCTAGAAGGGGCCAGGCTTTAGTGTGGACGTGAGCCAGGTTGTGCGACCAGACCTTCTGCTGAGCAGGGCAGCCAGCCACTTTCTGCTGTCGGAGGTGCACTGTACTGCCCGAAGTACAAGTACCCCAAACTTCGGGTAGTGCCAACTATTTTGCCATGTCTTTTTCTACTTGCAAGTCTCCGATGACTTCAGGGGTGGTTTCTAGCAATGCAAATATACTTGTTTTCATGTTTCTGTTAATCAGAGTTATCAGTGATAACAACTTCATTTCACTGGAGCCATCCTGGAATTTGAAAGTGCTGAACATGGATCACAGTCTGACTGATTTTGTAATGGGGGTTTTGAGGGGTTTTTTTACACTATTTTCAACAGCCATGTAGACAGGGAATTATGGGGTTAAGACACTACATGATTAAACCTATCCTTTATTGAAAAGTACTCAAACACATGCTCAGTAGACTGTGGTCTCTTCTCAGATATTACTCAGCCAGTTGTACTATCCACAGCAAAAATGGATTTGATATGCGTGAGCTGCTCTTTCACAGGAGCATCTTCTGATAAAGTAAGGTTAGTCATCATGCACAAATACAGAGGTTTGTAGGATTTTTTTTCCCTGAAAATGTAAACAAATAAAGGCCTTTCTTTTTCCAGAGAGCCATTTTATTCTAACAACCAACATGAGCCTCTTTTGCGTAATGTGGACTTGCATATCCTGCAAGACTTCAGATCAGCAATGCTAGGCTTTAGCTGAAGCCAATTCAATATATTTTGCACCTTGTCTGATGGGTTGTTCACTCTAAATGACCTTCATTTTAATATATTTTTTCTGTAACATGTTGGAGATGTCTTTCTAATGCCCCACTCCTATCTGCTCTAGGCATTCCTCCCAAAATTGGTAATAAGGGTTAAATACACGTCACTGCCAAATGTAGTCATTTTCCAGTGTCTTACCTTGAATCTGCTCTGGCAGCCTCTGTGCATGTCTCCTCTGAGACCAGACTGGTTATTAAATTCCAGTTATTAGGAAACGAATTTAGGCTCAGAACAATTTTTCTACTAAACCTTTGTCCAACGCATGAGAGACTTTGACTACAACCAGCAGCTCTCTTACAGGTTTATATTCAGTTCATGAATCACATATTTTAACAACAAAAAAAGTTCTTTGTCTGTGGAAAAGTGGAGATTTCCCAAGGTGTTTTGTCAGTTGGTTTGTGGTCAATATTAGCTTAGATTGATTTCCCAGGAATAGGGCCACGAGATATTTGCACCCACTGCCTAAAGCCTTCCCCTGTATACAGCAAACTGTTCAGTCTTTATCACCTGTAATGCCAAAGCTATTTCCAGGCTTCACAGACTGGAATAAGAGGATTGGAAGAAACTTAGCATTTAACTTATGAAGATCATAAATGAAATATGATCCTTTAATTCTCTCAGGTCCTGAAACTCTATAGTAAGATTAAAACATTACTGTCCCTGTGTTGCTCTCCCCTCCAAGAAATCATGTGCGTTGAGGATACAGGTGTCGACATGGCTCAGCGTTATAATCTACCAGTACCCCCAAAAAGCAAACACAAAATATAAGAGAACTTAATTCAGCTTTACCCAGCAGCCCACTTTTTCCCCGAGAGTTTCTGCTCATGGCTTTCTAACCTTTCTAGGTCCCATTCCTTGTGAGGATTTCACAGATATATTTCCCAGTGAAACATTTCCATTGCCCAGCACAACTCAAATGGCAATATAAGGATATTTCCAGGGATGGAAAAAGCATAAGGTACTGTTTTTCTAAGGTATCTGCTGATGCCTCAATTGGAGACTGGTTGGTCTCCATCGTCTCTTCTGATGCCTCTGGACACTATAACCATGCTCATCAGCTGAGATGAGGGCATTTTCACCATTTTAGTACCAGAGAGTCCTGTCTGGCCTTCAGCTATCACTGGGGAAAGGCATGGGTTTCCTACAGGTGTGGTGACATAGCTATCACAGACATATTGGGGGATGTCTCAGATACCCTATGACATTTAAAATGCTGCTAAATGTCAGTGTTTTGGCATGTTTATTACTCCTGGAGAATATTTTTACAATCTCCACTCTGCTTCCTTCATTTTTAGGAACGCAGCTTCCTGATGAGGAAAAGGAGCTCCAATGTTTTCCTTAGTACCATTACAAGATGAGTATCTTCCAATGTGCTGATCATCCAGCCAGTTAGTTCAATACTTCTCTAATGTGAGGTCTCCATAGTCAACTCTGCTCTTCAGAGGCCTCTCTCCCTGTTTAGCTTTTGCACATTGATGTGGCTATGCTTCTTTAATGGCAATAGGTGCAGCACTTAACTCTTTTACTATCAATAGTAAATTTACTATCCAGTATTCAAGCCTGTACTTTTCCAACAATGAAAACAACTGTTTCTGGCAACATAATGCTGTGTGTGCCATGTCCAACTTCATAAATGTCCCATTTACTTCCAGTTCAATAGTGTATTTATCTCTTAATGAACTGCTGCTCATTGCTCCTATGAGGATTCATCTGAGCAAAACACATCGTTGGCTCTTGCCAACTTTTGCAAAGTGATATAATCCATCCTCCTCACATCTTTCCTTTTGTGACACCCAGTGGGTTGGCTTCTGTTAACTAACTCTGCTTCTGGGACTCCACATGCTTTTTGCTGCACTTAGAGTTGTGATGCTGTACACTTAGCTCCTTTCTTTTACAGTGTTGAGGTTCTCAATCAGGATATAATAGTCCACTTATTACCCTGAGTCTGGACTTGGTCCCTTCTTCTGTTTGTCAGCTTCTTACATCTTTCCTTTTGGGATTCTTACTGACATTCCTGAGTTTCATTTACCTTCCCAATCACAAGAGCTGTGTTGGGATGTGACTTGGGCACACTCAATCCCTCCTCCACTATTTTCTGCTACAGGACAGCTAAGCAGGCTTGACATGCTCTTGGAAGAGCTCCAGCTGAATAACTGGGAGAAAACAAACACAGGGTGTATGTAATACAGAATATAGCGTCAGCACGTGTTCATGGCGTGCACCAAGGATCAGCCATGTAGGATGCATAGGAGACTACGCTTACGTCTCAATGCACATATAACCAACATGATCTCTCGTTGGAGACTCAACCTCCCAGCAATGCCCAATAGCTCTTTACTCACAGCGTTTCCTCAACCTTTCGTATCCCTGATTAAAACCACTATTAATATTTCATGCTTCTGGGGTAGAGAACATTCCTCACCTTTCTTTACTTCAGGTTTTGGCTGAGGCAACAAAAACTGTCAAACATATCAAGGATTTCAAGCCAGCGATTGTAAGAAAAGAAGCTGCCCTTTGCTGGCGTTCACTGCTCACAAAACTCGAGTGGTTTTGCTTTCACCGTCCTCCACCTTCTTGGAGAATTTCAGCCCTGGTGAGGTTGGCTTTGAAGTATTTCACTCTCCTCCTCTGTGTATTTTCTCTGTTCCTTTTAACTCGTTCCACGAATCGTGCTTAGCAATCCCTTAGTTCTGACAGCACTTGCAAGAGGTCTCCTTTAGATTATGCCTGGTTTCAGATAGCTGGGAATAACCAAAGAAATCTGATGTCACCTCCCATGACCTAGAGGCTGTGTCTTACTGACACAAACACGGAGGCATTTGCTGGTTATCTCAGAGACAACTAATCTAAAAGAGGTCTGTCATGAGGCTTGTTTCCAGTATATCCTACCTGATTTTAAAGTTTAATTTCAAACCCGTTTTTCTAATAAAATGCAGAAAATGTTACTACAAGCAAAAGTAATTCCGATGAAAGACATTTAGGGAGTATAACTATGCTGTATTTTTGAGTGCCTTCAGGGGCATAAATATACATTTTAGCTTTCGTGCTATATCCAAATAAATAAAATATACCAATTCATAAATACAGGCAGGAAATCTTTATGCTGTTTAATTTTAGCTGGATGCTAAGTATTAGACATTGACCTCATGACTCACAGGAAAAAAAATATCCATTTAAAGAACAGAAATAATTGCTCTACCTCAGTAGATCCAGCTTTCCTACAGCTAAAGGAGAGTCACAGTTTAAAGACATTCCAAAATTTAACTGTTCTAACATTTAATCCCCCAAATGACAACCGAATACAATTTTTATGAAGTTTCTTTCTTAATATTTCTCAGTTGTCTTTAGATGAATTCTTAGTGATTTAATACTTGTATCTGCTTTATACACTCGCAGCTCTTAAATACAATGAACTCCTACTTCTGTTTTTAGGTTTATATATTTGGGATTGTAGAAGCCTGCAAATCTTCATATTATTCTGTGAGTCTACTCAGAATGTATTTATACATAAATTATTCTTATGTTATGTATATATAATGTTATCACTTTTCACTTTATACAACCACTTAGCAAGAATATGGTCATATTCAGTAGATGCAGGGATGTGTATTTATTTGTATAGGTAAAATGATACACCTTCAGTTCTTCCTCTAAAGTATTAATCTTCTTTCTGAGCCACTACCCTGAAGAATTATGTCACTGAAAATAGAGTTACAGGGCAACCACAGAAAAGAAAAAAGGAGCTGTAGTTTGGAAAAGTACTTTACATAATAGTTGTAAAGCTTACTACCACTAACATGCCATTCAAAGAATCTCATGACAGTAATAAAAATGAATAGTACCCTTTAATGCCTTCACCATCTAGACACATTTCACAAGAGTATAATACGCAGGGTTTTTTTCACGAAACTTTCCCTTATTCACTCTGCCTGCACAAAATAGCTCAAATTTCTTACAGCTGTCAGTCTCTCCCCACATCAGCACTAAACACCTCCCTCACTGATTATCAGTCCCCTTGCTCTGCTAAGACCTTCATTTATGAGGGTGATGACTGATGTGTGCATTTTGGGAAAACGGAACATTGGTGAGGTGAGGGATGGGGATGAAGAGATTAAGGGAGCGTCTCATGGGAATGCCTGCTGGAAACGCCATTCTTTTAGGTGATATGGGAGGACTGGAGGCAATTCTGCTACGTCACCAGACCACTGCATCCTCCATAATCCTTGATGAATAGGCAAATGATGCCTAACCCTTTTAAAAAATCTTTATGGGTGAAATTAGCTCTGCAGCATTAAGTGCTAGCATCAAAGTGCAATGTGTAATCAAATGTTTCATACTAGTGAGCTCACCAGAAAAAAATGGATGCAATTTAATCTTACTAGCTCTTGAGACTCATGACTGCAGGGTGTCTGTCACAATCGTAGCTAAACTGGAAGAATGATAGATCAGATTTATGACAAGATATGGATTGTGCAGGCATTGTGTTTTAGCATGAATACTTATCAGACTGGACAGAAATCCAAAATCTCCTCTACCTTGCAACACTTGGCTAGAGAAATAGCAAAAATAAATCACTTTTAAAGATGAGATTTCTGCTCTGATTAACATCTTTCTGATCAGCAAGTCCTAAATCACTGTGACCATGATAATGAATGATCCTATTTTACACAAACATACACACACATCCACTGCACATGGGAGACAGAGCTAAGGTTGCCATGGGAACTTTACCTCCAGATTTTTTGGTTTTGTATAATTAAAATAACAAAAGTCCAATGTTTTAATAATTTAGTTTTACTTTGTAATTAATTGTGTTCATGTTTTCTTTAGGCAGGAACTCAGTTTATCTGATGGGTACAGTCCAATACTGTAACATTATTCAACATTTCCAAAACTTGGTTTTCTAAGCGGGGAGTATTTTAAACTGGTTACTGTGCAGGAATGACTACAGCATGGTATAGAAATAGCTGTGTCAGTGGTAAACCAGGTGGTTCAGCTGCTGCTAAGGTAACCTCCATGGCAGCAATGGGCTTAGCACAAGCTGCGCGATTGCGCCGTAGGCTGTGCCAGCTTATGGCACGGGCTGATGCTGAGGGGTGGGAAGAAGCAGAACACTTCTGGGACCTGATTCCTTCCCTCCGCCAGCAGCCATTGCCCCATATGCATTTAATCCACCATGGGGAGCACCAGCACCCTCTACTCAGTCTTTCTTGGTTCATCCTTTTTCTTCTCCTATGCTCTTCCAGGCCAAGTCCCAACTTTGCCTGGATGTTCAGAAAACTTGAGTTAGCTCTGAGTGTAGGAATACACTCAGGGTCCTCACTCTAAACTTAGGCTCTGAGGTTTCAGAAGAGGTGACCTACAAACCTCATTGATGTTAACAATTGAAAGTATGCAGCAAATAGCCTTCCTCAACAAGTCTTCCCTCCGGATGAGGGCTTTGGTGTCTTACAGAAGTTGCATGAAGATACCAGAAAAGAAGAATGGTCATCGGAGTCATGTGTCCTTCCAGTAAAGGGAAACCCAATCTTTTGTGCTGTCAATCTCCAGAGCAAGACATACTATTAAGAAGACCAGTGGCCTTTCCTCTACATTTGAACATGTTGCTTCCTCTAGAGACTTGGACCTTGCCATAGGCTGTACGCAAAACAGAGGATACTCACCCTGTGCAAGCATTATTGATCTAATTGCAGTAACAGTGCCATTGCTGACCCCAAGAACATTAGCTTCAGAGCCTGCAGTTGATATACATGTACAGACACTGCTGTCAGTGCTGCCAACATGGAAAATGTGCTTTCTGAAGAGCCAGCTGGTGTATTCAAGGCGAAAGGAACTGAGAAAAACCAAGTCTTTGACATTGCAATGAAATGAGACCCTACCATATACGTCTGTATTGAGGAAGGAGTTTAGTTAAAATACTCAGTATAAGTCTCCTCCCTAAAGGAATAGCACTTAATACATGTTACAATATAATTGTATAATTGGAACTCAAGTGTTTGGGTTATGTAAAAGGTGCTGTAGGCGTATCAGCTTAGACAGAGGTAATTAGATCTTGTATATTAACATTTTTCCCTTAAAGGGATAATCAGCAATATTTTTAGTAGTGGGGATGCTTAAGCTTAGAAACTTGGGGGAAAAAAAGGTGCTGTTTGGAACCGCTCATTTAGCCCTGTGTTTGCTCTGTTGCTACCTCTGTCACTGCCTGGACTGTAAGAAAATTTTTGCAGCAGATTGCCTGCTTAATGCCACTCCAGCTGGGTGCCCACATAATGGCAACACTGCTACTGCTTTTGGTGAAATCAGCATAAAACTGAATCGCCTGCAAGCATCAATCATGGTGCTGAAAATAGGACTAGATAGTAGCATTAAATAATACAATACTTGGCATGTATATATAGAAACAGGTCATACACCGAAGCCACAAAAGAAGTCCGTGGCAGGGCCAGGAATAGAAGAAATCAGAGCTTTAATCTTTTCTTGAGGCAAGGGTTAACATTCTATACAGAAAAGAGTAAACAGCTGCACATTGCTGCTTAGGTCAGTCAGTTTGAAGGATACAATAAAAACAAATATGATTTTACTCACAGTAAGTCAAATGACAATCAATGTCTCTACAGCTTTTAAGTATCCAATTGAAGCCCTTGAAAAATCAAGTGGATGTATGGGAGGATAGGTTACTACTCCACCATAGGATGAAGATAGGAGAATGTCACTGCTTCCCTGGGTTTTCAAATACATTGCAAAGCTTTCTAGAGAAGAGGACCTGTTTATTTTGAAAATGGTACACTGCATCTCTAGAAAGTGGAACAGCAGAGCATAAATTAAAGCTGTTGTCAATTTTTTTTCTCTTTTTAAGATAAAAGAAGATATGTACAGTTCCTCAAGCCAGAAAAACAAACAAAACACCCACGTACAAGGGCTACACCAGGTATTTTCTAATTTCATTGCTATCATCCATGCTTGTCCTTTCAAACACAAGAAAAACATCCCACAGGAGATATTCCAGGAGGAAAACCCCGACCTTAAGCTCCTCATTGAGAAGTTTGTACCAAACTTTGGAATCCAACAAAAAATCTCAACTGAAATCAAGAGAATGTTAATCCAAACTAGAAATATTTCCTCGATTTCATATATCTTCCTCCACGCAATGCCCACTGAAGATGTCCCTGTCTCTACTCTATTCATACAAGGTTTCTGAGGAGTTTGAGAACAGTACAGATATCTTGTTTCTAGGTAAGTCAAAGGCTCTCTTGGTAAGTGAAGGGAAAAAAAAATGCTTTTTGGCTTTGTTCCTAAAGTCTCAAAAGAACAGGACTTGTGGATTGAAAGAGCTGGGTAGCCTAAACAGAGCGCTCTCTTCAATTTTCACCTGCACTGACATGAGAGGTGAGAAGGAGCAGGGAATGGCCACCAAGAGACATAGGACAAGCTTTCCTGTCTTCCCCTAGTTTGACCCACGCCATGTATGTGACAAAGAGATGGACAGCCCCGTTCCAGAGGCATTCCCAGCACAAATAGGAAGCAGCTCAATTGAATTCTGCCCTAAGGCTAGTAACTGGAAGTTCTCAATACACTTAACAAAGGATTTTTTTAAAAGGCAGATATTCAGACCAAAACCTCCCAGCAACAGTTACGGAGCTCCTTAAAAAATTGAGAGCACTTTCACTTGTCAGTTTTTCAAAGTGCATTTGTTCTAAAATGTGTTTTCTGTTGTGGGATCGCACCTGAAACTGATCTTTGCAGACAGCAGCCAAGCACAGTGGTGCGTTTGGGAGCAGGGAACAGCAGCAAGCCGACGTGTCTCTAAGCAGTCTGCGCTCTTCTTAGGAGCTCGGCAGCAAGCTGCTAAGTGGTTGTTTGCACCAACTCTGCAGGCAAGGCCAAGAGGTTATCTACAGCCAACGAAGCGAGGAAAACAGCTGTAGTTGGTAGCAAACACAGCCAGAAGGCCACCACCACCTGAACACTGGTTGTTTCCAACCACAGAGCTGCCAAGTGTCTCTGCTCATCTTTATGGCATTTAATGTTTAGTGATAACACATTGAAAAAAGTAAAAATAAAGTGTTTTGCTTTTCTTTTGAGATCACACCTGCTAACCCGTACATATGATAGATGCCTACTAGGTCTTTCTCTGTTGGGAATGGCACTGTAACTTTAAACATCATTATATAGGCACGTGTTAAATGTAGAATTGTTTTGCTTGCACACTGTAGACTCAAGAACATTATTATAAAGGGGAGAAACTTCACGCACAGAAAATGTAATTCACAGAATAACAGGATCAAAAACTATTCCGTTCTTTCTGGTTTTCAGTACCCTTCTCTTTTGTCCTGCCACAGCTTCATTATTTTCTTATTCTTTGCAGTACACACTAGTCTTTTTGGATGAAAAGAAACCATTCCATATTAGTCACACCAGGAAAATGAATTTTGCCTTGCAGTCAGTGAATGAAGATTATCAGAACTTTTCTTCACATGCAGACAATAACAATATAATAGCTGAGGAACACCAAAGAAATGCCGTGTTTACTCTAATTTATCACTTTTGCATGCCTTGACTTGTACTGCAAAAAGCCATCTAATGCATGACTACATTAGTCCTCTTTGGTAAATTTTGTGCCAAAACTTGTTGGCCCTAAGTCCAGCTAAAATCTGGCAGATACCAATGGACTACATGTAGTGTTGTACTTTATACTCATTTGATGCTTTGTGGAGCTTTTGTCAAGCTAATCTAAGCATGATAGAAAAAGCAAGAGAAGCCAGTCTTCTAGGGCCTTGCATGCTTTAAAAAGGCAGCAATATTTTCAGACCAAATAACCAAATTTCTTTAGGTACCAACTCTGTCTGAGGTCTGAGAAAATCTTGCACTTAAGCATCTCAATAAAAAGCCCTAACCCTAATTTCTGAAGCTAAACTACATCAAAGGGTAGAAGTCTTATTAAGTGCCATGCCTTGGTCTTTACATCAGTCATTTATGTGGTTTGGCCAAATCGGGAATTACTAATATGGAGGTATTTCACTATGATATACTTTATCAATCTTCTTTGGTCTTTGCATCAATTTCTCACCATCTAACTAGGGGAATAAATTATGTAGAAAATTCAAAGCAGAATCTGCTCCCTCTCCCTTTCTTGGCTTATTTTAATTTTAGTTGCTCTTAATTCAGGGAGTTAAAACCTTCTTAAGAATGAAATGCTTTAAATACATTGGCAAGTTTTAACTTATTAAAGTTTTTGACAACAAATCATATTATTATTTCCTGCACCATTCAAAGTCCTGTTTGACTCCTCACTCTTGCATAAGAAATTTCAGGGACGTGTCAATGTGCATTTTCTATATAAGGCAAATAGACCTGTGTATCACAAACATTTTTGACACTTTCAAATGCAGCTTTAAAGCCTTAAACAGACATTCCACTTCTCCCACCCACCCACCATCTCATCCAAGGCCTACAGTCACCAAATTTTCAGAATTTAAGAGTGGGAGTCTTGCTAACGTACCAGGTAAGTGCAGAGATCAGTGACCTGTTTGTGCGTGTGTACATATATGTGAGAGGGTATGGACACGTTTCCCTATTCCTGTCTGCCATTTACTCCACAAATGCTCTGTTAACTTCATTTTCCTTCTCAACCACATCCACTGACCTGGGGTCTAACAGTGAATTTTAAGTGAGAGGCAGCAACAGCAAAGAAAACACATATGCATATTTGAGAAGTAAAGACAAGTAGGAGATAAGGCATAAGGCTGAATATAGGAAGCACTGGAGGAAGAGAAGTACTTCACGGTCAGATCCTCAGAAGGTGCTTAATTGCCATCAAAAGCCAAGGGGGCTGATACTCAAGTATCTCGCAGATCTTGACTTCAGAGTCTCACAAACTCTACCTGAACTTTTTTACTAACAGAGAAACTGAAGCACAAAAAGGTGAAGTCCTACCCCAGTAACAGCCCTACCAGCCCCCAGCAACACTCCCAGTTTTATCAAAAGGGGCTAAATCGACTGTCTCTTCATCTTCCATTGGATCCATGGAAGAACAGGGAGTAACCTTCACAACATTTACTCTCCTTTCCCTTGTTTTGAACACTGGATGATGCTTCCCAAATTTCCTTCTGTTTTAGCTGATGAGATATTTCACCTTGCACAGCTTAAAAACCAAACCATTTCTTCTGCAAAGTGAGGTGTACGGCCGCATGCTAAATCACCTCTCCTTTCTCCTGCTTTCAGTGCAATTTGGATGAGGTGATGTATAGAGGTCCTTTCCAATCAACATTTCTGTGATTCTGTGATTACTTTGTACACATTCTTATAATGTGAGCTGACCTGTTCATATCTAGGCTTCTTTCTGTTATGAACAAACTAAAGGCAACAGAAGAACAATCATCAGACTACAGAACAACTAATTCTCATTTAATAACAGAAACTTTATTAACTTGTGGAGCACTATGCTGTCCCTCTTAGTAGATACAAATAGTCAAGAAATAGCTGGTGTTTGCATGCAGAATGTGGATTAGTTTGAGAGAAGCTCCGTTTCTCTGGCTAAGCACACTGAACATTTTTATTCTGATTACACGGGAAAGTGGTAGTTGCTAACGCTCTGTGAAAAGGTGCCGCAGTCCAGCACCAATAAAAGATTTATACATTGGATCCGTACAGATCAGGCAATTGTAGACAGCAAATTAAACCTCTGTTTTAGGAAGCCAGCTCCAGCACAAGATGCAATAGCCAGAGGTTCAACTCCCAGCTCTGTGAGGGAGACGATGCTCCTCTGTCCCTACAGCTCTACCTGACCTCAGGAAGCAAGCGTGAGGCTCAGCGGCCTTACAATAACACTTTTAATACAAAAGTTCCTTCTTCACAACCAGATCTTGCAATCTTCTGAAAGTTTGTATCACAAAGTCTTGCTTCCCTCTGTCTCTGCTAGCTTCCAACATCTTTACAGGCTGTGAACTTCAAGACACTGGAAAGACATGCCCTTAATGCTGGAAAATTCAAGAGCTGCATGCCTGGAACTCACATGGGGGATGATGCATATAGTAAAGAGTGCAAAACACCAGGGCTTTAAGGGAGGAGGTGCAACAGGTTTGTCTGTAATACGTACGTATACACAAAATTAGATCCGCAAGCACATTTTCTAGGTCATCCTTTTCTCCCTCCTCTGCTCTCCCCCTCCTCCCCTGAGTATTCTTAATTTTTCTAGTAAGGAATACATGTTTCAAAATGTATCACCAAACTTTGTCTTATGAAAACATACCGTCCTGGTTATTTTATATCCCAAACTACTGTGTATGGATTATTCGTCCTCAGTTAACTTGCCAGCGCAAAAATGTACTATGCTTTCTCATGCTGTCAAGTGTTTAGATCCTACCCAAGTAATTTATTATCTTACTTAAGCCTAGGACCAGAAATCCAAGTGCAAGCACTAACACAGGCAAGGGAATGTAATGACCAGGAAAAGTAAAAATTTTATTTATTTTACAGGTACAGTGCAAGACACTGTTGCTAACAGTACTGAAAAGACCTTCAGTCACAGCTCTGCAGATTGTTGTGTCCTGGATTTGATGGGACTGTATAGCTCTTTGCTTAATTTATTGTAGACTGTAGAATCTGGGATTTAACTTGTAGTTTAAGAGAGCCATATGGCCCTCTGAACTGGGCTGAATGTCCCTCCTAGCGATGAGTCTAACCAGAATTCCTGAGCAGACATGAAATTTATGTGAGGCAGTTACTGATTTGCCTCTTTGCAACAGGTTTATGTTCATCTGCTTGTCTGCTTCCTGCCTCATGCACCATCATCCTATCCTATCCTATTTTTAAACAATCTTTGCAAAATAAAAACTCAAACAACCAGAGTTCTGGAAAGTGCTTCTCCCCTACAGCAACTTTATATAATAAATTAGATGATAGTAGCACTACTTGGATGGGTGGAGATAAAAGCCTGTCAGCACTTTCTTTTCAAACCCTCTTTTCCAGTGACTTGCAATTCAACCATAACAATTTGCTACAGGCAAAAACTGGGATGTGAAAGCTCAGACCTGGAGAAAGAAATTTTAAAAAAAGATGAACAATAGTATTTCAAGTTATACCTGAAATAAATACTGTGGGGAGAGGCCTGGACAGCAAAAAGGGAGGAGGAAATGCTTTGATTTTCACTAATATAATTCCATTTTCACTCATATCCTCTCCTATCTTAGTCTCACCATGGTTTTTATGTTGGTCCTTAAAACCAATGGTGCATTGTACTTACATTGTTCGTTTCATTTCAGTGCTGCATACATTCAATAATTATTAATTCTCAATACTCCTCTGAGGCAGGTATTACCAACATGATTTTCTAGAAAAAAACGCAAGGCACAATTTGCCCCAAGCCACAACAGGAACTCTGTGTGAGAGCCAGGAATAGAAATAAGGAGTTAGAATCATAGAATCACAGAATGGTTTGGGTTGGATGGGACCTTAAAGACCATCTAG
>JAVJGG010000027.1:19946032-19988965 GCA_035590195.1 Aviceda cuculoides
TTCCCCCAGACCAGGTTGCTCCAAGCCCCATCCAACCTGGCCTTGGACACTGCCAGGGATGGGGCAGCCACAGCCTCCCTGGGCAACCTGTTCTAGTTCCCGGTCCTAAATCAAGGCCACAGACCCCGTTCTGGCAGCGACTGTTTTCTCAACATTTTATGGAAGTGATTATCCTGTTATGAAACAATGTTTAATACAGACTGGGATATCCCTGGAATATATAAGAATTTCAAGGCATCTCACTGCCAGCTGACAAAATCTCTCAGAAATAGTGTAAGTTCCAGGACTAACATACTTTAACAACATACTTTAACAGGTGGTCATTACAAGCTATATACCAGTCTTACAAGGTGGTAGACAAGCCTGCATTACTAATTTAAATGCCTTTATAGGTATGCAACCTTTTAATTCACTGAGCTTAAACTTCTTTCTTACTTGCAGGATCTGGAGTTAATAAAGTGTAAGTGGATATAGCTAAGCTTATGGGAATTACTTGAGAGTGGAGTACCCCTATGTGCAGGACACAGCGTCTCTCGCCTTCTGCTGAGTTCAAGGCAAGATTTCTTACAGATTTGGGCTTGGAGCTCTAACACAATAAACCTGGGCATATTCCAGGTGGACTGTCACAGGTGGTAGCAGGTCCAGAAGAACCAAGCCTGACAGAACTATTATAGTCTCTGCCCTATTTGTTAGATTTTTCAAGCTCCTCCTACTCATGGAATCATGACCGAGACCCTTATACTACATCTGCTGTGCTAAATACATCTGTTTCTTAGCGTGACCCTTGGTTCCCAGGCCAACTGGCTGAGAGGCTCATGTCCATGTTGCTACTGAAGTGGCAATTTTATTAAATGAAGCTGAGGAGATGTGTTGCAGGCTTTCAAATATCATGTAAAGGCAAGGGGCAGAGGTAGGAGGTGTTTGAAGACATAGCCAAGAGGACTGACTGTAGGCTGCAAGTAATCTTCCCCGATGCAGTCTTATCCATGCTCCCTCTTGGAAAGAGTCCCTGGCATGAACAATCCTTCAAGCCATGACTACGAATTGTCTTGAAAGAGCTTGGGAGCACCCCAAAATACAGCAAAGGAAGAAAACTAACAATTTTGCAATATGGAATATCAGGAGTTGAGTACTTAAGTATACTCATTAGCCCTCTTTTACTTAGCAATACAGGTATATCCTGAAAATTTTGCAGCTAGCCCGAGGTCTGTAGTTACAGGTCTATTTCCAAAGGGGATGAGCTCACATCTTGCAAAGAAAGGGACCTTGTGCGTGTCTACATTGCCTTCTGCAGGCAGCTACGTGGTGACATGGGCTCTGTAGGGCACTTGCCATACTACAGAGTCTCCTGGTGATTCATTGTGTGGACTTCAGTGCTGACACCAGCTTACATCTTTCTGAAAATTTGTATTTGGCATATTCTATCTTAATTACACTGAACAGCTGTGAGCAGCTCTTGAAGGAAATCTCCCCAAATCGATGTGTCAGGATTCTCAGATTCAAGGTTTCTGAAATGTCTGTTTGAGGGAAAACTGAAAAACAAAAATTTTCAGTTTCACTGAGAATCAGACATTTTCCCAGAAAGCCTGCTTTGTGGCCACATACAACCTGGTGGGGATGGTTTGAGCTAATGGGTGCAATTCCTCACTGAAGCTGGGTGAACAAGGCCATTTGTAACTTATAGGTACTTAATGATACTCTCAATACACTCAATAGCCAAGTGACTCAAAAGAATAACCCAAACTGCCTTAAAACTTCATCAGATCATTCTCTGCCATCTCTTCTGGGATTATAGATCATTAACTTCTACGGGGAGTCACAGGAATCCCCATCGGTAATCTTTCTTCCCATTCAGGTTTTCCATTGCATTTAGCACAACCCCCAGCTAGGCTGTCTTGAAAAATCCTGTCCCTGATGATTATTTGTATTATATCAAATGCTTAAAACTGAAGGAAATATAATCAGAAAAGTGAAAGTAATAAATATCTATATTTTAACAAGAAGAATATTTCTGACAGCTACGCTGGAAATATAAAAGCTATTTTTCAAAGATCAGGAGAACTGTTCAGTGACAGTTTTCAGTTTTATTGCTATTATCACTTAAATATATTTATATAACACTTCTTTATCACCATTCTCTTCTATGACATCTTTTACAGTTAAGATGAATGTCTATATATAGCCTTCTCTTAGTCAATAATTAGTTTGTAAAATCAAGCAGCTCATGTAACTGTGCATCAAGTCATTCCAGTATTTATATATTTCTATTTGAAGGTACCTCATTTTACGTAATTATTATGTATAATTTAAAGCAAAAATGTATTAAAAAAATTGAGTGTTTGAGCAAACTCTGAACTTCCCCTTCAAAATATTCAGTAACCCTTAGCTATGTGCTACTTTTCCATAGGTACACTTTATTGTCATATTTCTAATATAGTGCTTGTGAACCATGACAACCAATTCTGCTTTATTACTAGCCTAAAAAAGAAACCCATTTCCCACCGTGGCTATATGTTCAAAGGTACAATACAGAGGGTATTCATAGCATCCTTTAGATTCCGGTGAATTTTGAGTGATGAAAATCAGACTCCATTGCTGTGCTACCAGTAAATGTTCTTGTTGTGATGACAGAAGCATGCACAGCAAGCATCACGGGCTGTCCAGTTCAGCGTCCAGCCCCTGACAGCAGCTAGAAGCAGAAATTCTGGCAAAATGTGGAAAAAGCCAATGTAGGGATCAAATAATGTAGGGATTGAAGATCCCACCTAGAACAGAAGTTTCTTTCAGCATATACATTTTTCAAAACAACAAAACTTTATCAAAAAAAACCAAAACACTTTTAGCATTGTTTTCTTAATTTAAACTATCTGCACATTTGTTATGGAGTGGTTTCTCAGGGAATCTCCCACCAGCCACCCATCTTCTTCACAGCGTACAGGGAGCTCGTGGGCAGGACAGTGGCAAAAAACGAGACGCGATATTCTCGCACAAGGAGAAATATTTTTAACATCTGATCTTGATGCTTTTAGAAAAATGCCTGGTCATCGCCCACCCAGACATTGGCCAGTGCCAGTGAGTGACAGCTAGTGAGTGATCTCACTCCAGAGAAGACTGAAATGGTAATGCTTGTTTGCGTTCCCTAACCGGCAACTCAGCTCCTACAAGATTGAGGGGATGGGCCCATCGTTTCAGAGGTTTCATGATCTAACAATTTTTTTTTTTTCCATCTTCAATCTAGCCAGACCTCGCCGGTGTTGCTTTCTCTTCTGCTTGCCTCCCCAGGACCCTTGCCCAGGCCACTGCCTTCTCATCCTACCCCCAAGCTGCTGTCTCTTCTTCGTTCTTCCTTGCGCCTTTCCTCCACTTGCCCCACCTAGATCTTTCTGCTGCTGCCTCCTGCCTCTCCTTAGGCTTCTGCCATCCTTCTGCCTCCTGTAACACTGATTTCTGCAGCACCCATGCTGAGTTCAAGATAACAAACTCAAGATCACTTACGAAGCTGCAGTCTACTCTCCTCTGATACCTGAGTACTCCAGTGCAATGCTCCTCAACGGCTGGGAACAAGAAGTTCTGAAGAGTAGGATCCACTTCATAAACTTTTCAGTACTGGGAGGAGTTCCTGGCAGGGTCCCACAGCCTTACACCTTGCTACTTTGACCTCAGAAAAGTTCAGTCCGGTGGCCTTTGAGTTCAATGTATAGTTTGTCTTTTCCCACACACACTGATGATGGGTGGGAACTGCTGGGGAGGGCTCATACCTGTTCTTAAGCCAATAGTGTTAAAGTGTAGGGGGTTAGGCAATGCCTAACAGAAAAAAAAGATACGGTCAGCTGAATTTGCTTGGGCTTATACCCCATGTCTAGCTTGCATAGAAGCTATGCCGGAGAAGAAAACTCTCCCTGCCTTGAGCACTGTACATCAATGCACAAATCCTCTGTGACACAACTGATCATACTCAGAGCTTCTTGCCAGTGGCAATCCTGCATCTCTTCTGCAGCTCCTTCTATTGCTGAGCATTTTTACTTTAACACCACGGTGGGCTAACAAGAATAATATGTGGAAGTAGGTTTCTCAGTGCCACTGTCAAATGTTATGCATAGCAAGTGGCAGTAATGTTCCAGCTGACTTACTCTGCTGATTGTCTATGAATAGGCAGTAAACTCTTTCAGAGAGTTCTGGAACCCTATACAATATATCAGTCTCTATAGATGGGTCACAGAAGTCAGAATGAACATGAATAAATTGTATTTTTACATCTGTCCAGTTCTGGCCCCCCAAAAATCAGAACTGAAATACTTCAGTGGAGTCAGAGTTTATGTCCACACCAGCAAGCAGCAGGAAGGGATCCACAGAATAAAGAGCTGGTAAGAAGGACTCAACCACAATGTTACACATATGTTTTGTGTTTTACTTTGAAATAGTGCTAATCTGTTTTTATAAACTGAATACCCATAAGATTTTGCTGAGTACTTGGTGTGTTTCTGGAGTGCATCTTTCTGCTTAGTTTTATCAAAAAGGCATCCCTTTTGCACACTCCAAGCCTACTCTGTAATGCAAAACAAGGCAGGACGGATGGGTAGGGCTGAGAGACTAATTTCATAAACTCATTTATAATTTGAATGAATATTCTATCTAGTTGCATCCAGAAACCACCTCATACTGTCCCGTGAAATGTAAAATCCCACTTGAGTTCATGGAGATGCATCAGGAAGCTAAAGCATCCAAGTCTTTGAGCACAATCTACTGTGTATCATACCTAGTTGGAGAAGTATTTTCATGTCATATCAAATTACTGTTTCTTACAATAACAAGTTATAGACTATGACAATATAGAAACTATTTTCAATTAAGAACCAAGTGACATACCAGAGTTTGTCAGGAAACTAATAATGCCAGTACAGTAGTTTTCTAGTAGTTCGATCATGATAAAAATAATGAATATGAATGTCATGACATTCAGTAACATCCCTACTATTTGTTTTAGCAATAAAACCTTCTGTATTGCAAAAGTTCTGCAAAACATAGAACTTTCGACAGCTGAAGAAACAAGTGGATTTACTTTCATGCTCATCTTGCATAGTGGAATAGGTCACTATTTGGCTATTTCAGCTAAAACAGAAAAATAGTAGGAAAAAAAATACCAAAATCAGCTATTGTGTAAGAGGACTGGTTGTGATAAATGTGCTAGGAGGAAAGAAATGAGACAGGGAAGAGACGGAGGTGTATCTTAGCCCTTTTAGAAACCCCAAACTTTTAAATTGTGCTAGGACAGATATAAAAATAAACCTAATCAAAAGGAAAGTAGGATTTATCAAAATATCTGGTCAAGGTCAACAAACAGGGAAGTCACTCAACTTTCAATGGAATCTCCTCAATATCTATTTTCAATATATAGAGGTAAAGGAGATAGGGCAGCAAAACACCTCCATGTGAGTGTCAGAATTGTGGCTGAAACATAATTTAAGAAACGTCTCAGTCAATCTGAAATCCCTTCCTGGCACTCCTAATAAAAGCAAAATGAACAGGATATTAAGAGTCGGGAGATAACTCTTCTGCAATACCGAACGAACTATTACAGGGCCCAATTCAGCAAAGTGAGTAAGCACATACTGACATTTAAGCATGCCTTTAGGTCTCATCATCTTCACTGAGAATCTGATATATGCCCTGCCGCTCCTCGCGACGGAGATCTGGGAACGCAGGTCTATCTTACACACAAGCCGTCCTTTAATCCACAGACACAAATCCGTCCAGTAGCTGTGGAGCAACCCTAGGACTCAGGGGATATACATTCATGTCCCAGCCCTGCAAGGTTTTGAACAAGGCAGTTCTGCGAAACACCTCCTGGCACCTGAGGGCCATATTTTAAAACCTGCTTATCCCCTCTGCTTCGGCTCTGTACCGCTACGATGGAAACAGTGGTACTTCCCTACCAGAAATGGGAGAAGTGTTTAAATATGTTAAAGTAGGTCGCAACAGTGGCGCTTCAGGTAGACACTAAACTGTCTTTCAAATTAAACTGTTCTGAATTATTTGCAATATCATGGTTAAGGATCATAAAACTGGACATCATTGAAAGTAAAGGTCCAGGACAAGGTCGACTATCAGAGCCCAGGAAATCAAGCTGGAAAGGAAAACTTCCCGCAGGCGCAGCGAAGGCTCCTCCACTGCCTTCTTTGCAACATATGGCGTAGTAAGACTTGCACACCCTCTTCCTGCCCCCCCAAATTAACTCCCTGGCACCACCTGCTAGGAGTGAGCAGACTGTAAAATTATTGCATTGGGAACAGATAAAAATGGGTGTGATGGTTCTGATGTGATGCATTTCTCTCAGTCAGTTCTGTGCCCATAGGAAAAGACGACTACATTTGGCACAAAATTAAAAGTAAAAGCTGTAAATCAAGAGTGGGAGCAAGACTGCATTCCTGTAACTTGCACTGTCCTTTTGAAAGGAGCTAGTTAATGAATTGACCTGGTTATTTTAACACTTGGAGATATTTTCCTGAACTTTGAATTCCTTTGCTGTCTATTCCACTATATATATTTTAAAAACCTCCTTTTATTCTGAGGACCTATTTTTCTCCCCTGCACAGAGAATATAAAGTGCCATTCCGGTATACTACTCTCCTTCCTGAGTTCAAGAACCACGTGATTGTAGAAGTCACAATATTATGAGCATGCTTAGATCCATGTTTTCATGTCATGTAACTAAAAGACTTCCTAAAAAGAAACATCCTTACTTCTTGTTCAAAATTATTTGCTTGTTAACAATGGATCTGCACCCATAAACCTAGAAATACAGCCTATGTGTCCAAAGAAAAAAGTATTGTATCTAGATATGGGCTGCAGAACAAACGGAAATGAGAAAAAGGTGTTTGAAGTGAGGTGATACACTGGTATGTATACAGAATCTCTCATGTATGCTCGATGGTGGTATCAAAAGGTACTAATCTGACACGTGTTGAGCCAACCCAAGATAACTCAGTTCGTTCGTGCTCCTTCTCATCTTTCTGAAAATTATCACTATCCCACACATCCACTTTTCATTTGAGAAGTAGTTCATACACCATCACAAGAAGATAAAACATTGACTGTGACTAACTTAATGAGCCTGAAGCGCTAAAGAAAGAGGAGGAAAAAAGTTTGAAATTTATGATTTTTATTCTCTTGCTTCTTCCTAACAAGATCTGAAAATCATGAAAGAACTTAAGTGCATCAAAGAATATCCTTTGAAAATCATGCTTACAGGCAGGAATACAAATTGGATACTAGTCCCTAGGCCACTGGCCTACCTTTGTAGAAGGGTGGCTTGCATTTAATTTCCCCTGACTAACAATTCACCTTTATTAACAAGAATTGAACACTTGAAAACAGGAAAGTTTAAGTTTTTAAAGTTAAAATGAAAAAGAAATATGAATTGTTCTTATTAAAAAGATTCAAATTTAAAAAAGCTTTTAAACTGTTAAACTATTGATGCTATTTATATCACTAGTGGCATGATGACACAGCAATTAAATTATAACCCTTTCGCGAATAGAACATATTTTTGCCGATTAAAAATGGAAGTGAAGAAACAAGAAACTTTAGTTCATGAAAGTCTCCAGTAAGCAGAGATGTAGGCAGGCCAGAGTTTGAGGAAAATGAGAAGGTAGACAAATAATTCGTAAATGGTTGACTGTAACCTAGTTTGAGTTTATTGTACGAACCAGTAGATGATCTGTTATTAACCTCTAGCTGAATCACGTTTAGGGAGCATTGGGTCATCTATAACCTATCTCATAAAGTTACTTCGTTTTATTTAGGCTAGTCTGTCACATAGGAACTCAGAAAATTATACTGTGTTCCCTAGTTTGTGGACTGTACAACTAAAATTTCAATTTTGTAGCTTAGCCATTTTTGAGGATTAAAAAAGTTACACAGGTGATTTAAAAATAATTACTATCACTACCACTTTTTATATAACTGCTCATTTCCTACTCTATTTGAACATGGAGGAACAGTTTTAATATCATACAGTATTTAAGGATAGCAAGGAAAAGGAATGGGACAAAATCTGTAAACCCCCCTGTAAAATCTTCATGATTGATCCAGTGATCCAAGAACCAAACTTGTTTACTCAAAGATAATAAGTTTTAAAAACATGCCATCACTTTTGAATTATTCAGTAAAACAACAAACAACACTGGTTATACTCTAATGTCAAGTCACGACGTATGTGGGGAAAAATATAGTCCAATCCAGCACCTTTGTTAAAAAAATTGGGGTGGGATTGCATTACACATCCAGAAAAGAAACTTCTCTGACTAACTGCGCCACCTTTTGATTTAAATTTAAAAGAGAAATTAAATGATTGTCCAGTCCCTAGAAGAAAACATTTATTTAAAGATATTCCTGTAGACTTAAAAATGGGCTCAGGAGCTTACTTTATTTATTTCTTACAGAGAAGTGCAGGGCTGTATACTTTAGTATTGCTCTTATGGTTAAAAGCCATGTCAGCAATATAAATGGAAAAAACACATTCAGTCTTGCTGGTTTGTGTTTTTGTAATAACAGTATACACATCAAAATCAATAAAGCTGGGCAAATGGCAGAGTAGTGGTTTAGTAGTCTTAGCACTGTTAGCTAAGTACACAATCAACTCTGAACCAAATGCTTCATAATCCGTTAGATTCTCCTATGTAAATCTATACTCGTACAACCCTGGGAAATAAAAAAGCTTTACTTCTGATTTTTTTCTTACCATTTAAAACGTACCGGCTGTAAGCCCTAATTTATAGCCAACGTATCGTAATTTGCACTGAAATCTCTCGTCAGACATTAAATTAAACAGCACAGATATTCAAAGGAGTTACAGCATGCATTTAAATACATTAACCACATCCTACCTTGCATCCAAACATCAAGGATAAAGTGTTGTTGGTGCATGCAACTTTGCAGTGGCAAATCATTGGTGTAAAGCAGTCAGGATTTTTAACAATAGGGCACATTCCTTTAGTGCTGCAGTAGTGGCAGCCTACTGAAGGCTAAAAACAAGTAGCTAATACAGCACATGGAGTGGCAACATACGCTGCTCAACAGCTAGCTTTTCTCTTGCTGGTCAGAAGCAGCCTGCTTGAATCTCTACCTGTGTCCCATTCAGCCATCCCCTTCTTTGTTGATGAATCAACGATGCAGCATTGATCACGAATCTCAGCATTTCCCTTCCTCTGGGAAATTATATTTTACCTCGGGGGGAAAAAAAAAAAAAAAAAAAAGAGAGAAAGAAAAGAGAGAAATGGAAATGAGGGGGACTAGCAGGTGTGGCAGTATTAGCATGTAAAAGGATGTAAACGCCTACTCATAACAATCACATAAGATTGTCATGCTAGCTGAAGTGGGCTGAAATTATTCCATCGGAAGAAAAATACTGCAGCTCCTGATTTGGTAAAAAGCCAGTGAGTTGCTGCAATACATAGTCATTGTGGGGAGAGAAGAGAAAAAAAAAATTACTTATCTAAGAAGCCAGAATCCTCAGCCTTTATCAATATGCATTCCAGTAAGGATTCCCTTCCCAGCGCCTCCCCGAGAAAAAGAATCAAATCAGTCGCAACTCCGGAGAAGCGATGACCTTTGCTTTCCCCCAAAAGATGAATCTCAGCATGAAACAAACTGTACTCAAAGCTGAAAATCCCAGATGCTGGGAGTTTGCAATCAGAGAAATACAAGTAACATTTATCCAATCCTGGCTTGCCACATGGGAGCTTTCTCCAGGCACAAATTTACAAATAGACAGGTTGAAGGATTGCAGGAGACACTGAATAAAGATATGAAGTTACACGGAAAATGCACCGGCATGAAGCTTAAAATGCAACCCTCTTCAAACTCTGCTTTTGAGGCGATGGAACTAATGAGTCCAGCTAGTACTGTTATCCTATAACCTGCAAACGACTTGCTGTATTCCAGAAATGCAATAATTAAAGAAGTTTGGGAGCATAATGCTGGTTTGGATTCAGTTACAGCTGTCGCTGTTCCTTCAGTTAAAGCAACACCAGCTGAAAATGCATAATAAAGCATTCGGATGAGCAAACCGCTAGCTGTGCTTTTTAAGAGGATTATTTATATCAAAAGTTGGATGAATATATCCTCCGGTTTTAGGTTCGGTCATGGCAGATACATAAACATAAAATGAAAAGGCTACGGTGGGGAAAGTAAAGCGATGCCTTCGACGATTTCACAGCCGATAGCAAGGTAAACCCAGCAGTTGTTTCACAGTGACTTGACCCTGCTTTTTTGCAACTCTCTAAGCTCTGCCCATCAAATTAGAAACTCTTTCTAAAGAAATGAGAGCAGCTTGTCTCCCTGGCAATCGCGAGTGAGTTCTTAAGGCACAACTGAAACAATTTTCTGTAATAAACCCGAACCAATAATTTGTTATACAACAGAATGGAGAAATGGCAAATGGAGGTCTCTGTGTGCAGCCAGGTCAAGCAGTGTAGAGAGTGAACGGTACAGAATTTTTAAAAAGATCTGCCTGAGGCTGCAGACCCTAATGTGGGAGACCTCCTCTATTAAGATTTTGCATTTATATAAATTTAGGTAAGTTTGGGTAGTGCGTGGATGTATCCATCTAAATTTTAAGTAGCATTTCTTCAGTATAACTTACCCTCACTTTGTAAAGTTCGAAACCATAAAAGTAACATTCTCTTAAAGAGCTCTGATCCTATTGTTTCTTTTGCACCATACAATAACTTTATTTTTTTGTCCAATTTTGGGGCGTAGCTAAATTTCAACTTGGTATAATATTTTCTGATTATTGTTTCTCTCTCCATATTTTTGAACTTAGAGCTCACAAGAGCCCAAGCTCAGTAAAATGACAGTAGTTTCTAGATTGAAGTGACAGATAGAACTGCTCCAGAGTTAGTTACAACCCAGTTCCATTTCTGAAGATTTATTTCTTGCAAATAACAGGCTCTTACAACCCAGTGTCCTCAATTCACTCAGCTCCTACTTTTTTCCCGACAGCCTGGACATCAGAGTCCCACATCATGGGAGTTCACTATGCAGATGTCAATCAATCAGCTATCAATAATCTAAGTTTGTCTGACCCGTTAGTCCAAAGTGACATCGCAGCAGCACTTCTTTCTGACTTTCTGTGCTAGTTATAAACTGAAACAGTGACTGAGCCTGTTTAGAAACATACTGTGGTGACAAACAGCAGCTGTAACATTGCTGAATCTTTGATCTGTTTATTCCTAGCTTGCCTGTCTCGTTATTAAGCTATATATTATACAGATTTTCTTTCAAGTACTGTCTCTCGCATAACCAGCACTGGTGTAAATATAGAAAAGTGTAGTTTCCATGACAATACATTCCATAGTTACAGCCAGCAGCCACTATCATTAAAACATGAATCACGGTGCTACCTTAAGGTGTGAGCACACTACATCACTGGCCTTAGAAGCGTTAATTTGGGATGGGGGTGGCATGACAATATTTTTAGGAGACACTACTACAAAATGCCAGAAAACTGTGCTGTTTAACTGTTTTAGCAGTTCTAATATCCACCCATCTTAGACATTTAAGTGATCAGTAACACTCTCAATCTGTCCTAATCATTAGCATTTCTAATATAAGAACACATCGCATCTGCACTTCTAAATGTTTTAAACACAATGTCCTGATTTAAACTGGACTCGTAATGAAACAAATGTGATTTCCGATTAATATTCACAGGGCCTAATTAAAATCACCTGCATTTCATTCCAAATTCAGGTTTCAAAGAAGGGAAGGAAAAATCAGCCAGTTAGCCTCTTGGATCTTTTGGATCTGACTGCATTCAGCTGGCTCGTGCTCTCAAAAGGGAGGACATATCTGTTCATTAAAATCCCCATTTCTTCCCCAGTCCCTGACACTATTGCAGATTTTCAACCAGAATGGGTTTCACCTGTGATTTCATTTCAGTGTTAAGTTGCATTGAACACCAATCACCTGAGTATGCACAAGGCACGAAATACATCCCTTCACACTTAAACTAATTGTTGCTTTCAAGTGAAAAACAGTTACCTGATGCACAGTCGTTCGGGAAAAGATCAGAAAAGGAAGATTCATTCCAATGACAGATTGGAATAATAACTCATATCACAATTGGCCAAGACATTTATTTCGAGTAAGTGACAACCACGTATAGAAAACTGCTACAAGAAAACATTTGCTCAGAGATTCCCCTCTATCTTTTTTTTGTTTTAACAATAGCACTCATCACAGGCACAGAAGCAAATTGCTAATTGCCAGGAAAGGCATTTAAATCACAGTCATACTGCAAAAGCAAGGGTTCTTGGAAAATCTATGTCTACATTTTCGCTCTGTCTGATGGGATAAGCAGAGGAACATACGCTGTGGGCGTTACCGTATGAAAGAGACTCCACGGATCTGCTGAGTTTTGTGAGCCCTCCACCTTTCTTCAGACTGGAGTACGCTGGTCCAGCTGCTTGCTCACAACTGCTGTGCTGCTACAACGAAGTGCACCTCTTTTTCTACTAGTAAAAAGGGGGACTCCCAGCAAATTGCAGCCTATTGTCAGAAGCTTCGAGTAAAATGACCCCGCCAGCGAATAAAAATCACCTGCTGCTGTCTGAGCTTAGTCTTTGCAAAAGTTACTCGCTCCCTCACCTGCTGGAGTTGGGAGGAACACGGACTGTTGCTCCACTTATCGTTTCCATTTGGTCTGTTCAGCTGGTAAAATTTCTCCTGCTCTACTGGTCTCTCTGGCAGTTGCCTTCACCCAACCTTTCCAGGTTCTCTGACCATGTCTGCCTTTCACAGTGCACCGTTGTGTGGAAATAGATGAATTAACTTGGAACTGAGTTGAATTTCTGAAAGTGTTATGGTCATGTTTGCATGATACTTCCTCACCTGATGTGTATATACCTCCTCCTGCTTTGGAGATAGTTCAAATAGCAATACTGAGCCCTGTACCTGACATATCATATGGGAATCAAGAAGACCAATATGGAAAAAAAATAAAAGTAAACACCTGGAAAGGCACAAAGAATTTTTAGATATTCACCCTTGACTATATTAAGCTATTTAACTGTTGGGGTTTTCTAAAAATCTCTGCTGTTTCTGTTGAGGAAATTGCTTAAGTTTTGGTACTATAGTACAGATTTGTGTATTTCCCCTTCCCTATTTTCACTACACAACTTTTTGTTCCATTGCTATACCATTAAAAATTCCTCTAAGCTCCTACCACATCCATTAGATACCAGAAGATCGAGATGACCTACAGACCCTTGGCCAAGCTATATGCATTGTTAACTTTCTTCTTATCTTTTGTTAGAATTCAAAATCACCTTCTCGGTTGCTCTTCTCTGAACTCCCTGTAAGCTAATCAAGCCACCTAAAAACTAAACCTGTCTCTGACAGTGATTAAAGAGAAGTTGTCTTCTCGAAGATTCGTATTAGATGAAAGAAAAAGGGAAAAGGCTTGTTGCACCACAGGCAGCATGTACAGAAGGAATCAGAGAATATAAATATAAAACAAACTTGAAAGATCCCCATCAAAATAGAAATGACTGCACACAACTTTTCCTTAAGAACAAAACAGTCTCAAACCTCTAGTCTAAACCAAAGTTTTCACAGCTGTCCTGTCATTTGGAGGGACTCCACTTAGGGCATTTCAGGGACCTCAGCTATGTCTACACTTTATGTGAGCTGGTCATTTTGGGGAATAGAATGGCAACCACAAGCCTTTATTTTGCTGATATTTGTCTGTTGGTGAGCATCAGAAGCCTGAGTGAACTAAGCCTGAAAATCTGCCTGTCTTCGGAACAATTATCGTAGAATCATAGAATAGTTTGCATTGGAATGAACCTTTAAACCAACCCCTCTGCAATGAGCAGGGACATCTTCAACCAGACCAGGTTGCTCAGAGCCCCGTCCAGCCTGACCTGGAATGTTTCCAGGGATGGGTCATCGACCACCTCTCTGGGCAACCTGGGCCAGGGTTTCACCACCCCCATTGTGAAAAATGTCTTCATTATATCTAGTCTAAATCTCACCGCTTTTAATTTAATACCATTAAGCCTTTTCCTATTGCAACAGGCCCTGCTAAAAAGTTTCTTCCCACCTTTCTTATAAGCCCCCTTTAAGTGCTGAAAGGCTGCTATAAGGTCTCCCTGGCGCCTTCTCTTCTCCAGGCTGAACAACCCCAACTCTCTCAGCCTGTCTTCACGGGAGAGGTGCTCCAGCCCTCTGATCATCTTCACGGCCCTGCTCTGGACCTGCTCCAGCAGGTCCATGTCCTTCTTAATTTGGGCCTCCCAGAGCTGGACGCAGAACTGCAGGTGGGGTCTCACCAGAGCGGAGCAGAGGGGCAGAATCCCCTCCCTCCACCTGCTGCCCACGCTGCTTCTGATGCAGCCCAGGATACGGTTGGCCTTCTGGGCCGTGAGCGCACATCATTGAAGCCCACCCAGGAAAGACCCTACAGTCACTTAACATCACCTCAAGAGCAGCTAAAATCAATGGAGGAGCTGCTATTCTGTGATCTCTCCACACCTCATGCAAGCTATGTTTGACTCTGCACTAAGGGGTAACATGAGACTGAATTTTCACCCCTGCTTTTAGTAATGGGGATAAGGTGACATTTTTTTGTGTCCAAAGGCTCAAGGACTAGACTAGATCTGGGTCAGTCCTGCCACAAGAAGGAGATGAATAGGGCCACTGGGATGGCGGTGGGACAGAGAGCCCCAAGGACATCTGCGTAGAGACAGGTTTGCTACTTCTGCGAGATGCCGTTGCCACTGCTGGGAGCCACCGGTGGCTTGTGGCAGCTGGCTCGGCTTTCTCAAATCTCTGGATACAGACAGGGATGAGTTGCCAGTTGACTCCTGCCAACAGCAGACCCTGCTGGTGGAGAGCTGCTTTGCTTCACCTAGAGCTGACAAGGGCATGGACAACTCGTGGAGATAGAAAGTTCTCAAGCACCTTGAGATCACTGCATGGAGCAGATCGATAGGCAGAGGACAGCTTGGATGCGCTGAAAAACACCCATGCATCAAGAATTCAGATGCGGTAGACAGCTTAGAAAGCATTACATGAGTCAATCGCTCCACCTGGAGATGGAGATAATGCCTTCTAATTAAATGCCCATATCTCTAAGTATACAGCCATATAAACAGTGATTTTTAAGTTAATGGGACTACTCTTACAAAAAGTACTCATGTTCATAAGTGTTTACATATTTTAAAGTGACACATTACCAGCACAGTTTTACATTTTTAAGACGTGGAAAACTGCCTGCATTATTTCTGAAAATTATTTTGACCTGTTAAATCATTTACAAAGTCACCAACTGCATATAATTTTTTAAAGTAACTTCTTTAGCCAGTTATAAATTTAAAAGAAAAATGAGAGAGGGGAGAAAAATTACTCGAATTAAGTATCAGCTTGAAGGAAAAAAACAAGCATATTACTGCCAGTCCTCAATAGCTACAGAACAGCTCTGCTTTTCTGAAGACTCCTATTTATATCTTGTGTTAGAATTTTGAAGATTTTCTGTGACAAACAGAAATAAAGGCCTGGTCCTGCCAACACAGAGTGAAAACATGCACACAGCACATTCAGAATATATATGCCCCACTTTAATGTCATTGTGTAGACCTACTGAATTCTTCAAGTGATTATAGTGTAATGCATATGCACCTAAATGAGCTTGAAATGATCAGTTCGGCCACCACACACTAGAGCTCACCAAGGACTGAGAGCTTCAGTATTTACCCAGACTTCTGGGGCAGAAGATGGGTTAGCTTACACTGAATTTTATGCTACTACACTGTTGCTAGCACTAAACTAGCTAGCTCAGTTATGTCGATATGCACTGAAGTTACTGCACCACACACATATTTACTATATGCATTAAATAGAGGCGTAAGCTTGGCCACAGTCCTACGCATGGTCACCAGCTCTGCACACATGTCCTTCCTGCTGTGTGCAAGTGGGACTCTCCCAGTAGGAAGCACAATAATTGGCAGTAATTTTCCAGTCTCCCCTTGAATCTATGTAAGCTTCTACTTCCATAACATTCTTTGGTGAGAAGTTCCTCAGGCCTTCCACTTCTCCTGTGACAATCTCTCTTTTTGTGTTTATTATTAATCTTGCTCCTGATATCTTTATCATCTGTCTCAAAATGTTGCAATAGAAGAAACAAGGTACGGTCAACTCTTATTCATCCTCTCCATGTCATTCATGATTTTATAAACCAGTGCTGTATCCTCTCTAACTGATCTCTCTTCCACAATGATAATTTGTAGCCTAATAGATCTCAGTCATTATTATAACAACAGCTTTTATATATTTGAAGATGGTCATTGTTCATCCTAACTTGTTCTACTTAATTCTTTCAAACTTCATCGTAGCTTGTACACTATAAACTCGTTAATGTCCTTGGTCTTTTCCTCTAAAATCTCTCCATCCCTCCCAAAACATGCATACAAACCTTGACATTGCCCAGCAGAATAATTCCTTCCAACTCTCATGTACACTAATTCTATAAATATAGTCCAAGTTTTTTACATTAGTTTTGCAATAGACTCACATTTTTCACTGAGACTCACTCTGGGATTCATTTCTACCCAAACACGTCCTTCTCTGCTGCCTGTCTAATCAATACAGATTTGGTATTTGTGCAATTGGATATCCCTTCCTACCTGCAACACTTCACATTTGTATTTCATGCTATTGCTTTCAGGCCATTTATTTATGTTGAACTTCACATGTGCCATTCCTCTGACAAATTCCGGAGTGCTAAGGATATGGACTTCAATAAAAAGCACTTGGAAGTAATTCTTCCTTGGATTTAGACTAGCTGGAGCACAGTGTTACCTACCCAAAAGGAGTTTCAAAGGGGAAGTCCACTTTCAAGAAATGTGTCTCTGATTACTAAGAAGTTACATTCACTGCTTAGACCTCATTGCCTTTGGGTGATATGGAATTCAAATTTTGGTGATCATTAATGGCCCATATTGGTGGGAAGTGAATGGGGACTATACCTGACTGAAGGAAAATAAGGAGTCTATCTCTTTTAAGAGTGATGTGTGAAATGCTGTCATGTTCTAAATAAAAGTTAAGACACAGAAGAAATCACAAAATCAAAAACAAATTAAAAAACAAGTAAAAAATCATTATTATTACCTTGACCATTTCCTAAAAGTGTTTCATCAGAGGCTGGCATTAGTTTTCAAATGTGGTTCCCATGATTTGCTTTTATTGGAAAGCCAGTGCCTATACTACCATCTCCAGCACTGAGAAGTTCACACTGCTGCTGGCAGCTCCAGAGAGGAACCACCGGAAACCAGCCTTCATTTCTTGTGTCATATGGTACTACTATTTAGAGAGGAATGATAAGCCTAAAGGAAAAGTACTTGATGAAAGCAGAAGTAAAAATAAAGCCGATGATGCATCACAATTCACAAGAAGGTCGGGCTTTTTGGCACTTTGGAGAAATGAATTTTTCACAACATTACTGGCTTTTTGCAAGAAAGTCTGATATCTTGATTGCAAAATGTCATTAAACAAAGCTATAATTTCAGGCAGACAATAATAAATAAATAAAGAAATGGACCAAACGTAAAACTAAATTTTGTTTTGTAAAGTCTTACATTACTTGCTCCATATTATTATAGTTAACACTTACTATGGGTTAGGGTGCAGGCACCCTGGCTGGGTGCTAATCAGACACACATTTCGTGTCAGAGATGAACCCAGGCTGTCGCCATGTCTGCTAGAAGCAGGAGAACACCTTTGGTTTCCTCTGTGAGGATTTTCTTTTGCTCAGAGATTCTCACTGCTATATGAAGAAGAAAGTCCTGATTAACGAGACGTTTGGGTTTGGGGGATTTTTTTTTACTATTTTGCTATATATAAATGTATCAATTTTTCCCAGTTCCCGTTAAAAGTGAGTGTTTTCCAGCCATTTTCAGCAGTCAGGAATATTGTCACTGATTTTCTTCAGATTTTCTTAACAGGAAATTGTGTGTTCATTTCTGGCAAATACCACTATTCTCACAGCTTTTAGCATTTAATGTCTTTTCAGCTATGAAATTCTCATTCCATAAAAAACCCAAACCAAACAAACCAAGAAAATCCCAAACCCTAAACTTCACCCACTCCGATGTCAACTGAAAGCAAGATGTGACTGTGGTCACAGCTAAATTCTACAGCGAGTTTTCCAAGAAAACTCCAACAAAACTCTAGCAGAAGCAGCCATATGACAACATCTGCTTGGGCTCTCTGTTTGCTGCCTTTTCTAAGCCCAGTGTGCTCAGGACGGGCCGTGGACGTTGGTCCTGGACACAGTAGGCACACAGGAACCCCTTACGTGACTTTGACAGTGCAATTTAGGGAACAGAGACTGCAGATCCCTCTGTTAAATGCATCCATCGCACATCTGGGAAACAACCATTGTCAACGAGGGAAAACCATCAATGCCCACCTTTTTCTTTTTGTAGAAGGGGCTGCCCTTGACTCCAAACCACACAGAGATGTCAACCAGCTGAGCCGCTAATAATGGCAAGGGGCCATTGAAGAAAAATGCCTCTGAAAGACATTTTCTCTTCTCCTCTCGACTGTTCCGGTGTGTCTTGCTCTGTAGCCTGATCAGTTTTTCACAGTGGGAAAAGAAAAGGTTACCCAGTGAAAGCTGGGAGGGTGTTGCTCTTGTGTTTTTAATATTGTGGCACCGACAACGGATTCTCTCTGCCTCCACGGGCTGACGCCCATCGTCGTGGCTTTAAAAGTGAGACTGCAAAGCCTTGCGGGTCACAGAAAACAGAGGGAGGAGAAGAGAGTTTAATCCCGGGTTGCCTGGGGATTCTATCGATCTTCTCACTCATGGGAGCTTCTAGACTGGGCACTCTCACAGCACAGGCTGTCCCTCGATGCTCGCAGTCCTCGCTCGACCCTCCGCTGCAGCCGCGGACTGTGTTCAGGGAGAAGCACGGGGCTGATTACAACGGCCCTATTCCTCTCCTTCCCAGTAAACACTGACCACTGGCCCTTTACAGCACCTTTCTCTTTCTAAAATGGCTTTATGAGTCAGGGCAAGGATTTTCCACCTGCACAAGCGCTCTCTGTCCCCGGGGTTGTGGGAGTACCAGCAGGGTCTGTTACTGTTGGTCGAGGTGAAACAGTCCAGTAAACCAAAGTCATCAAGGAAAAGCACGTTGCCTCCAGCCTCTGTGTCAGTCAGGAACATCTCCTACCTCCAATGCTCCACCATGTGGCAAGGAGGAAGGAAAGACCTCTGTAAAATGGAAGTTATACAAAGGGAATGTCTCCTCCAAAGTGTCCATGGGAACAATAAGATGAAATAAAGCTAAACTTTGGAGAGTTATTGGAGTGCCAAGTGCCCAGTTTGCAGTCTTCTAAAGATGACACTTTTAATGCCTCCAAGAAGAGGAGCTTAGTGGAAAATCAATGCATTTCTGAGGGAAAAGAGCCAACGCAGCTTAAACTGCTCCTGGTGGCGGCAGGCCTACGAGAGCCTGCAGAACCCTTCTGAGCTAATCCCTCTGCTCTCTCTGGTGACCAAAGACCACCTCCTCACCACGGGGTGAAAAGTCTGCTGCCGGGCCCCAGCATGGCCTCAGGACCGTCGTGCCGCAGGCAGCGCCCATGTCATTCAGGAGTGCCTCCGCGGAAGTGATGCTAACGCAAAGGAACGTGCACAAGATCAGCCTTGGGTGTGGGAACAGGAGTCTCCCTGTCCTCCTGGTGACTAAATTAATGCTAGTCAGCCAGGAAAGAAGAGTTAGAGAGCAGAGGCCCAGGGCTGTTTGACTCTTGCCTGGCTGAGAGCTATTGTGAGTCAGCTAGAGACACGGACGGGGAGGACCATAATTCTCAGGATGGCAGCATCCTTGGTGCTACCCCGTCCAGGTGTGGGAATGAGCAGCTTTGTGGTGGTGGTAGCTTACCTGGGGAGAGCTGCCCTCCTGCTTCTGCTCAGTCTGCAGTGCAGCTGACTTGTCTGGAGCAAGCTTCCAGGAAAAACAAAAAAAGCAGGCTGGGCAAAGTCTGCTTACAGGCTGTGCTGCAGCAGGAGCATCCATCTTAGATCCAGTGGAGGAGGAGAGCTTGGACAAGCTCCCTTTTTAAAGCAACAGTGCTCCTACTGAGCATGGCGAGGAAGGGTAGTGCTACGCCACGACAGCGATTGTGACGGATACGTGCAGAGCACTTTATAGGCATTAGCTAATTGATCTTTGCAAACCCCCTTTGAGCTACGCAATTAAACATCATCTGTCCATTTCTACAGGTGTGGAAACTGAGCTGGGCTAACGTAACCTTGTGCAGAAGTGGCCCATGATTTTAGGGTGCCTGAGCCAAAAGGCTTTTGGTCTGATTTTGTAGGTGCAGAACATCTGTAGGTCCGACTAACTTTGACAGTGCAGAGCATCTGTAACTCCACTTGTAACTTAGAGTGCGTGACTGGTTTTGGAAGCCAACCCCAGGGGTATTTCAAGTCGGAAATCCCCAAAAGGAGGCACCCCAAATCACTAAGCCTTTAGGATAATGCTGGCTTTTTTGTCTAAATACGTTTAAGGAGAAAAGTCTAGAGCTAGGTTTAATTAGATTTTGTCTCTCTGCTTCCTCTTTATGCATCTAGACAGGCCCCTTCCCCATGGCCTCCCCATGGATTCCTGTGGGCCCGTTGGCAGAGAGTTGGGGTTTGAAAAGGAAAATAAAACTTTTCTTGTCCAGGGACCACTTAGTCTGCATAGACTGAAGGACTACAAGATGGGACACCCTGGCTGGATCCACCACCACACTACAAAAACTGCCATCGGGGAAATAGGACAGTTGTCCTGAGAGTGGCATTTCTCCTTTGATGGCCACTGGCCACTCTAACTCTGCACTGGCCTTACAAAGTGGAGAAAATAGACAACACAGGTAGGAAACAGGGACACGGGACACATGTGGGACACGCTGCATGGCTGGGAGCTGTCATTAACAGAGTGGTATGTGAGGTTTGTTTACTCTTTATTACCCTGAGGGCATATTTTTGTTCTATGGCAGACCCTTAATAAACACAACACTTTTACCTCTAAGTATGCTTGACCAAATAGCTATAAAAGAGACCTCAGAGGCTGCCTCTCTCACTACTTGCTAATGCTGTAGCTGTAGTCTATCAAGGCCCAGATTTTTAAAGTTAGGTAGATGTAGTCTGGTACCTCGTGGGATTTTCACTTGTAGGCTGAACAAGTTTGGAATTAAAATTAAAAAACAGGGCAAGTAAGAACACCCACTAGTGCCTACTTGTGATTGTAGGTACATAAATAGCTTTAAAAAATCTCAGGTTTATCTCATGTAGGGCTCCAAACTGGAGAATTCACTTCCCTTACAGCTATAAGACAACAGCTGAAGCTCCTGTTGTCCTTCAAACTATGCTTCAAGGTACATCCACGTATTCATGCAGCCTTTTTCTCCTCCAAACCTTCCAGATGTGTGAGAGCTACAAGCTGAGTATTCTCCAAAGGGACAGGCCTGAAGTAATTCAAAGTCCTTCGTTAGGCACTCTGTCAATGCTGTAAACATCGCTATTTAATTGATGTACTGTTTTTATTATACGTGCCCTAAGGGAGCGTGCTGCCCAGAGCCTCTTGTAAATTGAATAAATAAACAAATAAATAAGCAAACATCGTTGCCTCGACCAGCTCACTATGTGACAGAAAAGTCTGTGTGGTTTAATGTGGTTTCTACACAACAATCTTGCTGGCTGGAATGGCTTGTTTGATCTTCATTAACCCTGGCAGGCTCTTCCAGCTCCTTCCTCCACCTCAGCAAAGACAGAGAATGCCACTCTTCCTTTCTGGATTTCTAAGGTCACTTTGTTTATTAAATATGTCATTTTAAAAGCTTCCTATAAAGTGACAACTGCTTCCTTCCTTCATCTGGAAAATGGGTGAAGAATTTTGTCATTTGCTGTTAAAAGCAATGAAGTTGTATCCTTCTCCCATTCCTTCCCTTTCCTCCCTTGTCCATCTACCCCACTTCACAGCTCTGCAAAGCCATGATTTCTCATTTGCTTCTTACTTGCATATTGTCTGGCCCAAAGCACTTCTCAAACGTGTCTTTTAACAAAACCTCAGAAAAATATAGCTGTACCAGTCAGAGTCAGGACAACAGTGCAGACAAAACTGTGCCAACTGGGGAGATAAGCTAGACAACAGCGCTGACAAAACTGTGTCAACTGGGGAGATAAGCTAGCTAAGCCGAAGTACAGAAAACAACACAGACGTGGGAACCACCACTCAGCGAGGGCTGGCCACCCAAACCCTTGCACTGCTGCTTGAGTGGGTTTTGCAGCCTGCGCTCACCTCCGGGCTGCCTCAGCAACAGCCCTGTGGGCGCCCTGGCTGGCTGGCTTTTGCACGTCTACAAGAACGGCAGCCACATACTGACTGCAGTCAGATCTGCATGCTCATGAATGTTATGCATGTGAGCGATTTTACAGCTGTGAGTCATCACCTTGCCTACATTCATATGTTCCTTTCCACTCTGGAAGGAAAGCGCTTTCATTCACGAGAAGAAAAAATAGGTTTCAAGCAGTATCATGACACAATCACATCCTCTTATAGTGTTCAGCTCCTTGTTACGAAATCTGATTCCTCTGAGGCATGACTGTAGCTTAGAGTGTGGAAAAGCGACTTCGGATGGAAAAGAGGTTGTGCCAGCTATGCCTCCATGAATGCCCAAATCATTTCGCCTAACTGTAGACTTTACTCACAGAGCTGCTTCAAATTTGTAGGACAGTTATCCTAGATTGCCTTCACACTTGAGTGCAGTAGATAAGTATCTTCAGAAAAGATCTTTAGCATAGAGCTTAAGGAGACTGAAGAAAAGAAGATGGACTGAACTAGAGCCTGAAGAGAGTCCACTCGTGTGCCCTGGTGTCCCAGAGCCCTGTACCCTTTCCAACTTAACCATACTGCAAAATTGTTTTGGGGCAGTGGAGTTTCTGTGAGTGAAACAAAAAGAAAAGAATGTACCCTATTTCTCCCAAATATATGAGGCCTCTGTTGCCCTTGGGATAGATACTGGCCAAACCAAATTGAGATAAATTCAAACTCAGGAAAAGTGTCAGAGAAGGGCTGTTAGGGGACATTTGCAGAATCCTTGAATCTGGACATATTCCTAAAATTCTTTCACAATAGGAAAATCAGATGGGATGTCTACTTCTCTCCCATGAGAAACTGGTAATGTTTGACCTTAACATATGATTAGCTGTTAAATGACTTTCAAGGAGACTTTCCTAGGATAATCTACTTAGCCTTTAGCACTCATTTATCACTTCATGGTGGAGATTAGGGTTGATTCTAAAGAACAGCATTACTTTAAGTCTCGACTACATTTTTTTTTTTTCAGTTAAGCAAATTATTCCTTTATGGGAATACTGAGAGAATTTTATGTCCTCTTTTCTTCTTTCTAATGTGTTGTTATGGAATAAGTGACTATGAAAGTCATTTAATGAATGATTGTAAATGAAACACTCTACAATTCAGAAAGGTTTCACCAAAAGAACTGATGGACCTATGGTCACCCAGAAGGTTCTTAAGGTATTTGTGAATTGTGAGCATGATGGTCGCCACATTGCTGCTACCAGGTATTGACCTAGACACCGGTTCCGGGAAGACATTGAAGAATCCAGATTAGATTTTCAATAATTAAATCAAGGTGAGACTTGGTGTCTGGACAATGGAAAAAGGTCGTGGTTAAGTTATGATTCCTAGACATACTCTAGACCCTTCTGAAAAGATATCGATCCAACTGCATCCACCTCAGGCTAAGAAATGTAGCATACCTCATACTGAAACCGTTCAGGGCTCTTCCCCTACAACTGAGACAGGCCACATCCACGCTACACAGCACTTGATCTTGAGTTTTTCATGACACTGGAGATCTGTGTTGCATTCCTGTGACACCTGTGGCTGAGGATACGAAACGTTCTGGGACTGTGTTGGAGGACTGTGTAGTTTCCAGACTGTGCACTTTCTTCTCTAGCACTTCTAGGGTGGTGTCCCATCAGGGACCTGCCCAGCATGCTTGGCTGGCTTCAAAAGCCAGTCCAAGAGTGAATTAACATTTATGCAGTATGTACAGCCAGAGGACCAGAAATGAGCTGGAAATCTAAAGAAGTGCACTGTGAGACTACGAGTGGATTTTTATCAAAATGGGTCCTTGTACAGGAATCACATTCAGCTCCTAGGGAGCCAGCTGAGATGTGGCACCCAGGATCTCCAGATTTGGAGAATAGTGCTTCTCCGTAATCCTTTGCTCAAAAGGACATGGCTCTAGTCTTGCTCTGGAACATTCAAACACCAAACACCATCTTCGGCACCGTTGCTGACCACTTGCCTGTCGTTTGCCAAAGAGTACTCTGCTGTGACTGCTTTAACATTTTAAGTCTGCAAACAATCAATGCTCAGATCGATTGCCAAATTACCTTAATTTAACAATTGATTTTGCCTCAAACGAATTGTGGTAACAGTCCCTATATTTACTCTTAATCTACGGCAAACTCCTCTTTTACTGGAAATGAAGCTAAATTGCATTACCTCATATTTACCGCAGGAAAAGAGCACAGGCACAGCCAATCACATGCTCAACAGACATGTGACATCGTCTTAATCCGTGGTAACCTGACCATGAGTTCAAATCCTTACATATATGTAGATGAATGTGAAGGACTGGAGTCTTTAGCTTTTGTTATTATTACTTTTACTTCTTTTTCAACATTATCATTTTAAAGAGCTTTGTCCTCTGACAAATATCTCTTTCAGATTATTTCTGCCACTCCCTAACATATGAATTTTCCTACATTTCTCAAAGTTGAATTTCTGAGTACATCCAGCCTATGTTTCTAGTCTCAATCACATTATTTCTGTCTGTTATTTAGTGATTGCTATGAAAGTGTTTTGTACTACACAGTATCAGAGATGACAATAACTCCACAAAGGCCTAGTATTTGAAGGTAAGCCAATGAAAATTGTTATGAAAATTGTTCTGGAGAGGTGAAAATACATACATTTATATATATATTATGTATATATAAAAACAAAAATCAAATAACTCATCTGCAGATATTATTGAAAATTACAGTGTCTAAAGGACAGATTCATTCATCTGTGAATATACATACCAGCTTGTTTTACTCTGAATGGCTAACAGAAATTATGGACTTTGTTCTTTTAATATGAAACTGCTTTTCTGAATAAGATAAACTGCCAGCCACAACCAGTAATTACACCTCTTTTACTAAGGATACATAACGGTGGTGTCTGGTTTAGACTATTGCATTTTCAGCCATAGGAAGGAGCCAAAGTTACATAAATTTCCTGGAGGAGTACTTAGATGGCTGTTTACTTGGAAATTATGCTTGTTTCTGGTGTCAGTGTGACATACAAGTTATTTTACAGTTGTGGCAGAGAATTAATAAAGAAATCATTGAAATATTAGTACAAAATTGATATACTTGCATACGTACCTCACAAGAAGATGCTTTTATATTTTTTGAAGAATATTGCTAGTGATAAAACCAACATATTGCTCTAGTTTTACTCCCCTCACTGAATTTTTGTGTGCAACAAGAGATTTAAACAATTTAGCACATCAGACTAAATGTCAACAAAAAGCATGTATGCAGCCCCTTGGAGTTTAAGGATGCTCATGCGGTCAAATCCTCCATCAATGTACCAGGGACAACCATAGCTGTTCTTGGCTTTAAGGGGAATTACCTGTGTTAATATTCCATTTATCAATGCGAGATTGAAAGTAAGTACTGTCTAGCTTTAAAGGGTGCTTGCTATTCTCTAAACTGGAGTAGTCAGGCTGAGCCAGGCACATTCTGGAAAGCAGACAAGAGTCAGAAAGTGGGAAACTGCATTACAACCAAGGGCAGAATCACAAAGCCACATCTGAGCCTCCCTCTAACATCCGCATGGGATTTCTGGCTATTGGTAAAAGTGAATTTCCTAGGATGAACCGATTACCCCTAAGATTCCCCACTACTTCATGCCCCGTATTTGGGTAACAGTCTGGGAGGTCTTTACGCCTGTAAACCTAAGCTGCCTTTAAATTAAGAGGACTATTTGCAGGGCTTCTGTAACTGCAGGTGACGTTGCAGCCACGTGAATGGAAGTTGACATCCTGAGGCTTTGTCAACTGTTCTCTCCTGCCACCTGTACCCTTCCCTCCGTGTCCCAGGCAGTCTGCTCTTCCCTCCCCGCTGGCACATCCCGTCTCTGCCAGAATATCGTGAAGCTTGTGTCACATCTTGGCACCAGAACATAAAGAGGAGAAGCTAAACAGGATTCAGGAACTGTGGGAGAATTATATCTACTACTGTGGCTGCTGATCCATTATGAATATCACAGCCAGAAATGCCCATCTGGAGTCTCCTACCAACTGCTCTTGGGCAGACTTTGCTGCAGTGACATCAACCAGTTGAAACTTGACCCTACGGAGGAGTTTAAGCAGAAGTGGAAACTCTACCCACAAGCTGTTCCTCTTCTTTGAGACATCAGGGTGCACGTGGGTCATATTTTAAAGTATTCCTTTGCAATTATGTGGGTTAGAAACATCCTACAGCCAAAGGAGGGTTAATTTTAACTTCCACTACTCTGTTCTAAAGAAAGATAAACTGAAAAATATCTCAAGACAAAGAAGCACAGTTCTTATGAACTTACTGTTCCTGATATTAGATGTTTCTGTAGAGGTTTCTCACAGCTATCTTGCACAATGGAATATATTGCCATTTTTCAGTGCAGACACATTTCTCACACCATGAGAAAAACTGACAGTTCTAAAAATGTTTCTTTTTTTACAGGAAGGAAGATGGAAGAGCGGGGTGTTTTTACTAGGAGCAAGGAATGTTCTATGCCATGCATTATTTAATGTGAAGAAATTTAGATCACAGGATCACAGGATAATTCATGTCGGAAGGGACCTCAGGCAGTCTCTGGTCCAAACTCCCACTCAAAGCAGGATCAGTTATGAAGTCAGATGAGGTTACTCAGGGGTTTATTCAGTTAAGTCTTGAAAAATCCCAAAGATGGAGACTGCACAGCCTCTCTGGGAAAACTGGCCCACTGCTTGGCTGTTCCAGTGGTGAAAGTTTCTCCTTACATCCATTCTGAACGTCTCTCATTTCAATATATGCAAGTTACCTCTCATCCTTCCACCATGTGCCACTGTGAAAAGCCTGGCTCCATCTCCTTGAGGACTAGCTTGTAACCATTCAGGTCTGTGGTTAGGTCCCCCTTGAAGCCACCCCCCGAAAGGCTGAACAAGCCTGGGTCTTTCAGTCTCTCCTCAAAGGGAAAGTGCTCCAGCTCTGACCGTCCTGGTGGATATCTGGTAAAATTGCTTGAATTTATCAAGACCTTCCTCCTGCTGGAAGGAGCACGGGGTCTAACAAGCTTTGAGAAGAGGGAGATAATCACTTCCCTGGATAGCCTGGCTCTACTCCTGCTCATATGTGTTGAATTTCATTAGGTTTCTGTCGGTCTCTCCCTCCAGATCATCCGGGACTCTGTGGATGGCAGCCCTGCCCTTGAACATGTCAACTTCTCCCCACACTGTGGTGTCTGCTGATTTGATAAGCATGTGCTCCTCATCTCCAGGTCATTAATAAGGATCAATTGATAAAGAGACAGGTCCCAGGATAGACTCCTGCAGTACTCGTCACCAGTCTCGAGGTAGAGAGTGACCATTAACCATTACCTTCTAAGTCTGATCATTCAACCAGTTTATTACTCATCTAACTGTCCAGCCATCCAAACAATAATATCCCAACCTGGATACAAGAGGAGGCATGTCAAAACTCTTGGTAGAGTCAAAGTAAGTGATGTCCATAGGTCTCATTCACACGTCTACTCATTTTATCATAGATTCATGGCAATCATCGCCATGTCTGATGCAAAAAAACAATCCTATGGACACCATTGCATTTTAACAATAGATTTGATGACCTATAAGAAGCTGGATTAAGAAGAGAATGGAATCCAGGAAGAATATGTAGAGATCAGAAAGATCACAGAAAGCAGCCATGGTCTCCTTAAACAAACTGTCCTACAGTTATTGCACCATAAAGGCCTCCCAGGGAGAGAAAGGATAAAAGGAGAAGAGGAAAAATGAGAAAACCAACTGACTGGGGCATGATGAAGGTACAAGTGAGAAAAGAAAAATGGTGCAAGCACCACAGAATCAAAAATATGTCAGTAGGGAACCAGAGGGGTAGCCTGAGCAGAGCACATGCGACAGCACTCTGCTCCCTGGAGGTACGCAACGAGCCAGTGGACACCACTCCCTGGTGCTCGGCCCACAGGTGAGACGATGAGGGAGAGAAAAACGGGGAAAACACCATCAAGTTCCCTCTTCCAGCCAATATGTATGCCCAAGGCTGGGGGAAGTCGGTGAGGATGTCCGATGTGTGCTTGGGGCCCCGATGAGGAGAGATTTCACATCCAGAGACAAGATATGGGGCAAAGGAGGCATTGGTCCATAATGGCCCAGTGCTCAGTAAGGCTATTAAAATTTTAAAACTAAAAACCTAAAACCTACAACTTGTAAAAATCAGATTTGTTAAGAACTTAAATTTAATATATTTTTCTTTTTAAAGATTAAAGCATTAAAATTCAGACTCATGAAAACTTATGCTAAGTCTAGACTTACTAAAATTACTACAACCAATTAAAGAAATAATGAGGTATATTGCACCAGTGATTCATCTCCAGATTTTAAGAAGTGCCACCTTTTTCTGTAATGACATAGCTGAAACTGAGAAATTGCTGCTTTTTATGACAGTTCAAACTTCATAAATATGTCATATTACCCTGTGCTGTAGTTTTTACAAAAGACTGAATGCAAATATTTACGTTTTCCAAAGGCCAATACTTTCTGCTTTTGTTGTGTAAATAAGAACTTGTCTTCATTTCTTTTAGTTTCTATTTATTATCAGATGCAGTGGGAATATTTTTCTCCTATGAATTAATTCATTGACATCTGAGAAAATGATTCAGAAATGAATTAGCAGACATGCTGTTCTCCTCTTCCAATTTATAAGTAAAAGCCAGATAGGAGAATATGAGATAATTAAAATTTAAAGTACACAGGGCCAGTATTTTAAAGTACCTAAAAATGTGAGGCTTTTTGAAAAGTATCTACCAAGACTAGGCTCCTAATTCTGATTTAGTTCAGATACATTTGTGTTACTGAGAATGAAGCACCTGGCTGCTTACTGGTTTTGAAAATCCTGCTGATTACCTATTTGCTCTGTTAGACACCAACACATCAGATTTTCAATCCACCACCTCTTTAATTAACTTGGCAACTAGTTAAATTCAAATACAATGTAAAAATCCAAAAATTAAAACAGGAAAAATATCTTATAAATGATATCATTTATTCAATGAATGTGTAGGTATCACATACACTTCTCACTAGGAAGTAAGGAGAATCAAGTTTTGTGTAAGAACTCTATCTATCTGCATATCACCACATTTAAGTCATCGGACCAGGCACTGAGAAAGATTCCTTTAGGACATAAAATGCAAACAAAATAAAAAATCACAGTTTAACTGAAGATTTCCTGCTTATGGTTTAATTAATGATTATAACCAGTGATTTAATTCACTTTGATTTAAATCTGTCTATGTTGCCTTGGGTTCCCTATTTATCTATTTCACGTTTATAAAATGGGTAATATTAGGATGAATTTCTTCCATTAGCCAGTGTGCCTCATTAGGAAGACTGACATCTCTTACAGCTAAAGTGGATTTTGCTCTTCTCCAAGCTCCTTTGCTGATTCTTTCTGCAATAGTCCGCCGGAAACACAAGGGTTTTTGTGATGTGGACATTCGTCCACTAGATGCTGCACTAAGCCCACCTACTTATTTCATACTGCCAGCCTGCCTTAGAGACCTGCACTTCTCTGAGTAATTCCTTCAGGTATCCAAGCTACCTTGGCAAGACGTGGGGTGCGTGAGCCTATGGAGACAAGGTGCCTCCGTTCAATATCCGAGCTTGGTTTCATCTCTGGTCTTGGACTGGGTGATGGTGGCAACCCTTTGCTGTGACTTGCCAAAGCAATACACAAATTAGCGGTTATGAGTTAAACTCCCATATACACCTGTACACTCAGAAATATTCACTCCGACATACTGAATGAGCCTTAATGTCTTTCTCTCCAGTTTTTTTCCCCCCTTGACAGAGCGAATGCACATGTCCTGGGTTCTGGAGCAATTTTCTATTGCCCAGCTCAAACAGCAAAAGACAGCCTGTTGTGACTTTGTACCATCTAACTGTGACTTTCTACCATCTAACTCTTTCCATTCAAAACCCCAGCCAGCCCAAACAGCGGTTCCAGGAGGGAAGATGACACTGGGGTGGAAGAGACGGCAAAGGAACACCAAGGTCCTCTCACCAAAGCCACCCACGTTACAGGCAGGACCACAGGTCTCTGTAGCTTTTCAGTGTGTCCAGGGTCAGGGAGCCACGGAGGTGGTGTTGACAATTCAGTTTTACACTCAGTTGCTTAAAATCTACTGCAGGTTTAACCTTGTCCAAACGTCTTTTAAGCCATTTCCTCAGGAGGTGATTTTTTAATTCAAACAAATATTTCCAAAGTGGCATAGAACAAACAGTTCTTTCCCCAAACTTTGACTCTGTATAACTTTTTTCTATACAACTGCCATAGGAGCCCATGCAGTCCTGTACTTCCCATATTGCTTTCTCAATCCCTTGAAGAAGATAAAAGTTCCCTCCTCAGCTACATTTCAGACCATGTGTCCTAATTGGGATAGATCAAGCTATCATAAGAAGGTTAAATTTCATTAACTTTCACTATAGCTTTTGAATATCTCTTATGTGTGTGCTCTGGTGATGGAACTTAAAATCTTGGAAATACTAAAAGAATGAATCTTATTCTCCTTTAGCTTAAATGGTGTCTATCAAGAACAAATACTGTGATTTCTATTTATCACACTACAATAGTGCTGTACAACTTGCCTCAGTCAATACTAAAATGGAACTGGTTTTGCTAAATGTTATACAAAACCATTTTAATTTTCTAATAAAACACTACACCAGTGCTTGAACTCTAGCCTACCCCTTCCAAAACACATTATCCTTTATTTTGGAGCTAGTCATTTCATTCAAATTTACATCCAAGCAATGGATAGAGAATGGGCTGACTTCCCAAACATGATGGAGAATGGGAGCAAAGGTGGGTGAAGGCGTTTGACTGTAGTCCACCTTGAAACAGGATCACGATAATATTCACAGACTGAAAGATGGTCACTGCTCTTGTGAGGGCCAAGATCTCCTGCCCACCACTGAGTTTCTCATATGACGTTCAGCTTCTCAACTGGGAAAGAAAAAGAAAAGCCAGAATACGACCTGAGAAACCTCTGAACGCTGCTCCTTCCCTAACCACTCGTCCCCTGCATCTGAGTGGGGAAACAATCAACACTGGCTGCTTCTCTACTATCAAATAACTTAATTCCTCTGCCCATATGCTTGTCCCAGGCTGTGATTTTATAAGGCTCTAAGTATGTTCTTACAGGGCGTTCTTTTGGAAGAAAACCGATTTGTTTTCCTTGCGCTGAAATTTGGGGTTTAGCTGGGGACGGCTCAGAGCAGGCTCCCAGCGTTATGTCCGCAGGATGTGTCCTCAAGCTTGCCCCCCATGCCAGAGGACGCCACAGACAGACTCAGCGTTCTGCTGAAGTATCGAACCGCTGCGTGCTCTGGTGTTTTGTACCAAAAAGCCTATACGAGAAGGCAAACTTGTTCCAGGTCCACAGGGAAGTTACACCAGGATTACACCAGGTGTGAGACACCTGCTCGGGAGGAGCCGGGCACTACGTATCACCAAGCCTGGGAACCAGGGATCCCCTCTGGGAAAGTTTTCTTTATGGGGTAGGTATAGTCACCACGGTTAATTTCATGCTATCCAACGACAACCCTACCAAAATAATGATAACTATTATATTGCCATGGCAAAGACCGCAATGAAAAAACTTATCCCAGTCCCACTATACGCAGTGGTCAAATTGGCATTAACTGCCCCAGAAGCAGACAGGTAATTCTGCTTCCATCATTGTTAGCAGGGCTGGCCCCAAATTCTCCCTAAATTGAGCTCCAAATTCTAACTATATTGTTGTTGTTATTGTATTATATATTCTGAACCTACAGCTTCAAGTACATTTAACTACATGGAAAAATTGAAAGAAAGATATACAGGAAACATTAGACAAAGGTTTTGATTTCAAACTGAGTTAGTCACACAATAGAAACAAACAAAAAAATGACACTGTTTTCAGAGTTTGCAGGAAAAGTCCCCACGACCTTTCTGAAATTTCTTCCACTTTTGACATTTCAGGCCAAATTAATTTGCCAAGGCAAAGTTTTATGTTTAATACCAGAAGGAATGATTAGACGACTCAGACTGAGCTCCGTAACACAAGACATTCATTTTCCTCCATTTACCTTGTACTGAGCCCAGTAATTTGAGCTAAACTACATCATTTCAGCCCATGAAAAACTAAATTATTAAGTGCCATAGGCAGGGAATAGAAAAGAACAAGGTGTTACCTTGGGCTTCAACAATAACAGGGAATTGATTAGGTGAGAAATGATCCATGCTCCGAGCTATAACAAAACCTGAAAAAACTCCCAAGGTTTCTTCTAATCTGACTTGTGGAAAATTCACCCCTGTCCCCAAGTCTCATGATGAATTAAATCTTCACCAGCTGGCTAAGATGCACCAGTGAAGCATTTAAAGCAGAGGATTCTCAGCACCCCCTCAAAGCGCCGGCCTGCTCAGTCTGGCATGTCTTCTCCAGTTGCAACCTACATTGATGTTTTAAAGGAAGGGGAAAAATATTCATTTCTGAGCATACATATTCAATTTGGATCATGGAGGAAAATAATCCTTCCTAAACCTTGTGATCAACTGGATATTCTTAAAATGTGAGGTTTTAGAACAGAACGGGTACTGTCCTGGATCAAAGAAACACCGAAACTACCCTTCTGGTTCTGACAATAGCTATTAATGAATATTTGGCAATGATTTTGCAAATTATATACATATATATATGATCTTGTTTTTTGGTAAACTGTCCTAGTTCTAGACAATTAATATTTTCTTGAATTAGATACAGTATTCACACCATTGTGTTTAATATCCGTTGACAGATTTATCCTCCATAAATGCATAATATTTATAATTATACATTTATGCAGTATAATTATGCACTCTGTCAGAAAGCACAGATTCTTAGTTTTAAATCTGGTACTTAATGTTTTCATAAGGTACACACTAAATTTTGTAATGTGAAAAAAAAAAAAAGACTTGAACCCTTTCCAACTTTCTAGACCATCCAGTATTATATATAACCATATATATTATATATATGCATATATATATGAAGATTTCATTATAGCTATTGACTAGAAGTCATTAAGTCAATGACGAGAACCATTATCTTCGTATTCACCAGGAAGCATTAGCAATGTGTTGAAAGCAGTGCTGATCTTGCCGTGTTCTGGCTACAACCCGTAAAATGGGTAAACGGGCCGTGTATTTTCATCGACAGCAAGGTCGGAGGGAGCGAGGCAGCCAGAGCCCTGGAAGCGCAGGGCACAGGGTGTCTCCCCGACGCCAGATTTAAGGCAGATCTTTAAACAAGGTTATTGAATCTCATTTTAAGAACTGGTGAGGTGCTCCAATATCTACCCTCACCGCTAAGTGGTACTGTCTTAACTGATTTCAGCTTTCAGCTCATTGTGTAATTTTAAATCTTTCCCAGTGAGCCGGAAAACCCCTTCATCTTTCCTCCTGATGCCGGAATCCAAGCCCAGTAATCAAATCACCTCCACCCTTTCAGCGAGTGGAACAGATTGAGGTCCTTTAGCCTGTTTTGGGAAGGATTATTTTTTCATCTTCTTTCTCATGCTCTCCACTGCTTCCGCTTCTGTCTTAAAATAGTGACTGAGACAAAATTCTAGCAAGTATCTTATTAGTGCTACATAAAATGTTAGACCATGTTTCTATTTCTTGCTAATTGTTTTTATTCATCCAAGGGTCACACCACATTTTCTAGTCACAGCGCTCAGAACAGTATTTTGGAAAAATTGCTTACAGCGTTATTTGAGTCCTTCTCTGAGGCTTATATCTGAATATCTAAACTAGGATTTTACCTCCTTGCAGTTCCCAACGTGTAAAATGGACATCCATCTATACACATTTTGCCTCTCACTGCTCCTAATTTCAACAGTCGTAGACATTGTACTGCTGTCTTTAGCTTCCTTTAACAACAGTAGTTTTGTATCTTTCACACATTTCTTGTCTTTTATTCCACGTTTTCTGTATCAGTTCATTTTTACTGCTGCTTTGCATTCCCCTTTAGTCTGTTTTGTCCATTTGGTTCGTTGTTTGGTTTTTGTTTTTTTCATTAATGAAACCTTTTTCACCATGTTTTCTGAGACAATGACTCTGAAGACATTCAACACTTCCAAGTTATGCTAAAACTTTGCATTTCAAGGATATTACCTTTTCACAGACATGCCAGAAGTTATTTTAATCATTGAAAAATAATACGTAAAAATAATTATTGGCTGATGTTACATTCTGTTTGTATAAATATAGCCAGACCATGATTATTGCTACCAAGGCAACCACTAATTTTTGGTTCAGCAATTAACCATTTGTCTGTCACAAAAACATCCCTTGTGGAGTTACTGGGAAGCTAACTGAACATGTTTGAAAGCTGTGGGGGCCATCACTTTCTGCAATATAGCCAGAAATGATGCAGCTAGAATTTATACACAGGCATCCAGGCATTGTGCTGGACTAAAATGCCATGTAACAATGCCTCCTAATTTCCACAAACCACTAATGCCAAACTCCGCAGTTTATTCTGATTTCTGGGGAGGTGCTAGCTGATTGCAACGTAGATGCAAAACACAGGAAAATCAAGAAGGGGAAAAAAAAAAATTCTAAAAATACTAAAACCACTAGCCGTGGTAAAGAATCCAGCGTATTTTCCCACACGAAGTTTGTGATTGTGAAAAAAAGCAATGCCATCAGTATCTGTTCTGTTAGCATTTTGGGACTCGCTATGGCGGAGCCGTAGAGGAGCGATGCCTGGTGCCAGCAGAGAGCTGCCATTGTCCCTTCATCACCAAGGTGTCAGAAGGACAGAGGGTCCCTTTGTCTGCTCCCTTCTGCAGGAGGAGATGTCACTGACACCTTTTTTACAGCCTATTCATTGGTTTAAGGACAGGCAATAGATAATGGGAAAAGCCAGCCTACCTCAAGAAAAGCCAAGAAAAGAAACAGATTGCCACCAGGAAAATGAAGATACTTAAGAATCGGAAAGGTTAACATTTAAATTAAAATAGAGAAATGGGACAAAAGAAGTTACAAAAGTGGTCTTTCAGCCAGAAGTTACTAGAAACCCCTCAATAAATAAAATCTAAACAAGCAAAAGGAGGCAAGGACACCTTTGACACCAAAGTCACAAAGGCAGAGGTTTGTGGCTCGTAAGTGGATGTTCGTTCTACTTTCTTTTAGTTTGACGTAGCAGCAGCTAAGGTGGATGATTTGAAGCCCATAAATCTTGCTCCCAGCTGCGAGTGGCAATACTCCAATGGGTCAGCTCCCTCACTGAAATTTTGACAACACTCGATGAAAAGGGGCAAAAGGCAACTTGCTTCAAACAAGGATTTTTGAACATAAATGGAGAACATGAGGTTTTGTAGTTAAATTCAGAATTCAGTTCTTCAGTCTCAGAATTTTTCTAAATATTAGTTTGCACTCCACAATTTCCATAGTACTTGCTGTGCTGAGACTGTGTCACAGCTGAAAATGCCACTCAGTGCAGTAGGTATTCCCAGCCAAAGGACAGCCAGCCCCCCCGTGTATTAATTTTTTTTTGCATTTTTCACAGAACGTATACCTTTGTAGGGCTGCAAACAGGATCACTGCTGTATACTCCACCGTTTCCTATGCTCCGACATTAAATAACTGCATAAAGAGGGACCTACATTTTGTTTAGTTACAAACTAAATCCTTTCGAACGTGCCAACTGAGTGATAGACTCAGATGGATTTGACCCCAGAAGGAAAATGTATAGGGCAAATTGACTTTCTAAGCAATGAAGGGAACTCACTAATTTTATTTAATCTGATGACAGTAGCAACTCACACTCATCTGCGTCACCATGTTAAATGGTACTTTAACTAAATCACAGCTGAAATGCATGAGATGTCTGTCACCAGAGAACACAGATCTCACTGCTGGAATGGCAAAGCACTAAAGCTGAGTTTTGGGACTGCTAAGGCCTTCTTGAGATACAGCAACGTCTCAATATAGCCTATGAGCTAAGTGAAAATCAAAAATTCTTAACATGACTAATTTAGAGCTTATAAAGCACTTACTAACACTGATTGCTATAATTATAATGCCAAAAACATCAATAACCTGGAAAGAATTATAAAACAATTTGGATACTACCTGCCAAGCTCTAAAATAAAAAACTTGTATAGCTTATAAACTGTAAATTCATGAAGTACTCTTTCTGAATTTCCCTCCATCTGCGCACATGTTGAAAACCCAACACTCAGCCTGGTTCTTGCAAAAGCTATCTGTATACTTTTCAAGCCTTAATTTAGAGAGTCCTTTGCTTGTGCAGCTTTAATTTCTTTCTCAAGATTCTCCACCATTTCTAACAAGCATTGTCCAAAACGCACAATATCCTTTCCATTCATAAGTCTTAGTACTTCTTACCATTTTAGACACATTTTTGCTTGCTAAATTCTGCATAGGAAAGGGTCAGTTCTGGAGCTCTACCAGCCATCCCCAATGTGTAATAAGTGACAGTAGGCAGAAAAAAATTAAGTATCGTAGACAGTGTTACCAAGAGGACAAACGTTTTTGAGTTATGCTTTCTCCCTCCTTGTGTAATCTACTGCCTATAACCACGACATTCCTCCCTCACACACCTTTCCTCGTGGAGAGCGCTGACCCTTACCCTGCTCTCCCATCTCTTCCCCTTCCACTCCTCTTTCCATCTGCTCTGGTAAACCCATTAAATCTGCATTAAGAGCTGTGAAAAGAAGAACGTTTGACAAACTGACTTGACTGCGGCTGACTCTGGTATCATCGGCTGTCGCCTGCCTCCGCCGCCGAAAACATAAAAGGTCAGAGAGAAGAGTAAGCGTAGCTCATGAGGGGCAGTGGTCCTGGGACAGCAGGGTGGCATCCTCCACTGCCTACAGCAGCTCGTTTGTTATAATGGCTTCGAAATATGAAATGGCTTTTGTTTCCTGTGCCACTCAAGTTGCAAAACTGGACTCAGCCTTTCCCACAGTGGGACTGAATTTTTCTGCATTACCAGTTTTTATGTACTGACACACAGGTTAAAGTTCTCCGAAGCTTTAATTACAAACGGGTTTGGAAACCCAAATGGCCTGTCCCCAGGAGAACGAAAGACGCATAAGCAGACACTGAGGTACCAGGCACTGGTACTTAAACACAGAAATAGACTCATCGCTTTTACAAGATCTGTCAAGAAAGGAAAATTGTTGCAATTCAGAACTTGAGCCCATTAATTAAAATGGCAAACAAAGGCCCACATTTTAAACCTGGCTATCTGAACACAGGTAATTAACGTTAGTTTGTCTGCTGAGGTGAGCGACAAAAGAGATGTACTAAATGTATTCATGTTAAAAGACTTAGTCACGTAATCTTATGCACAGACATTTGAAAATTAGTCCCTATTTTATCATTATCCTTGTGCACTCACGCAGACAATGAATGGAGACAGAAAGCTTAATATCATACAACCATATTTCCATATGACACAATTTACGTAAGGACTACCTTTTCTATATCTTTCTGCTTCCTGTACCCCAGTACTGTAAAAAAGTCAATATACACGATGACAGGAATTTTGCATTTAAGACCTCAGTGGTACTGGTTTTGCAGTGGACAAAGTTTACAAATAGCAAATGCTTGTCTTCCTGTTTCTGATCCATATTTTACATTTAAGTTATAATCCTTCCCCTTGATTTTCTATGAAAGCAGCAGTAAAACATATCTCTCCATTTTTCTGACATTTCCAGAGTGTGCTGTTTCTTAGATCATTATTCTGGCTATCTCTTTCGATACAGTCTTCTCTTTTGCAATGCTTGCCAATTTTTTTTTTATTTATTTTTTTTTTAAATCTAGTTCCTGTCAGTCTATTACAAACTTTCTGAGAAGTTGCATTTGGCACAGGAAATTTTTTTTTTATTATAATCTTAAACTTTCATATCTTTCCCATCTGTTTTATATGACAGTAATGAGAGTCTTAAAAAGGGACTCTATTCCTGCAGTGTTCCAAAAATGCCTTCTGTACTGTATATTGTTTAGTAACACTCTTTGCATAGTGCCATTAATCTCTAAGGGCCAGATGCTGATAGTGGATTTTAGTGCCCTCAACTTCCATTAGAGTCAGAAAAAGGCGAGGATACTTCACTTTTCGCAGGAAGTGATAGTGCTTGGCAGAAACAGATGCTAATTGGCCCATTGGGAGAAACATAAATGCAGATATGTGTAAGTGGGCTTGTTTGTTTTCAAGACTAACCACAGATTAACCTCATGGTTTGTCTGAAGTAAATAGCAGTTGGCCTTTTCTGCTGAACTTGTATAGTCCTTTACTAGGAAGCTGCAGTAAAAGCCCCAAAAGCTTATCTCGTTTCCTTCACTGAAAGCTGTTTTTTCAGTAATAAAAATGTATTCACTGAAAGAATGAAAATGAGCAAATGTATGTCTCAACTTGAAAGTGTGAATGGTAAAAACAGCACAAAGAAACATTACCACATTTTCAGTGTCTAAGCTATAATCTAGACATTTATCCACTTGACTAGTTTCTGTTAGGGCAAATAGAGAATATCTGTAAACATTCCTAACCTATTTTTTCTTATAACAAGGAGACTTAAAGTCCATATGCTCCAGAGCTGGGAACTACCTCTAGATGCTGGGAACCTGAACAACATGGAAAAAGAACAGATTCCATTTGCGTGCCACTGTATTTTGTAATAATAACAAACCATTCCACCCATTGGTAAATATATAAACACAGACTTGGTGTATTCTTTCTAAACAGAATAAACATCTTTGACTGAACTTTCTTTAGTAAGGTAGGAGTTTGGCTAAAAGATTTATTGCAAGAGGAGGTATAACTCTTAGATATTTGTGAGTCTCAGGTATTTTATTTTCAGCCTTGCTGGTCCATCCACAATGTTTCTGGCAATCCATTACTTGCACTATCGTGCTTTTAATGATGGAGAATCAAGCAGAGTCAAACTGTACAATTCAGTTTTATAAGATATTACCTCTGAACAGAAATTAGAGGTTTTAAAGGCCAATAGAGATGGGACACAGGACTGGGGGTACTGAAGTGCTGAGCAACTCCATCTTCCAGGCTACTCCATGCCTCTAGGCACGACATGGGAACATTTGTCTGGACTTCTCAGTTATACAAAGTCAAAAAATGAATGTTAGCGATTCCTTCCTTGCATGGTGATGAGGTAACATTCACCTCTAGAAAAAGAGTGAGACGAATGCATGTCCAGAAATACCAAGAGCCAACAGGAGATAGGTTTATTTCTACCAGAGATAGTGGATTATTCATTATTTCATGGGATTACTGGCATGACCCATATCATCCCTACTATATCACAGTCCTCCTTGTACAGCAGCAGCAAAATCCCAAGAAATTCTTTTGTAAAACCTTGCTGGAAGCAATGAGAAAACAGGCATGTCCTTGAAAGAAATCTTTGCACTGTGCAGCTTCAGCAACTGCTGATTATTTAAGAAAAAGAGACCGGTTTGAAGATATATGCTGAATAGTTTTACATTTGTATTCACAGAGTTGCATTCCTACTTACAGACTGAGAATACTGTATGTGACAATTGCTAATAGTAAAATTAACCTTATTTAAATTGAGTTCTTAAAATATCGGTGTTTACTCTAAGTCACGTTGGATACACCTGCATGAGCAAATTTAACAGCACTACCACATTTTTCTGGGTGCTAGAAGTCAGTTGACTTTACTGTTATGAAAATTTCTAGCAAGGTTTTGACCCATGATAATGAACATTGGCCTAGACAATCCCCGGGCATGGTTCATTAGACAGCATAGGCCAAGTCCCATTCCCAACAGGCAATTTAGATGGATCCTCACCACTTTGGAGAACAGTAGAGGTTAACAGAGGTGGCTGTAAGCTCTTCCATGCCTTTGTGGCTATGGGCCAAAGAACAACCTCAGGCTGTTTTACTTCCTTACTTATGTCTACTCTCATCTCCTCTGCAATCAATGAAGAGAGAGAGGCACCTCCAGAAGGCAATTTCTCCACCTAACTTGGGTACCTGTTTGAAATATAAGTATCCTTCTGAGGTGCCCTTTCTTCTCTCTCGGTATCTCCGCTGCCTACAGAGAGATTTAGACATTTATCATTTAGACAGCTAACATGAAGACAAGTCCCACCTTAAATCACAGTGATAAAGCCACACAGGGAATCTGGGCACTGTTCTCTGTAGATCTGTGGTCTAACAGAAGCAATTGGGGCAGGCTCAGAAGAGAAATGGTCTTGATGTTATTGTTGTTCATATTATATCTGTTCTATAACTACTATTTCTTATTTCTTCCACATGACCTCCTGACTCCAGATGAAGTTGAGGCTCCGTTGTGCCATGCAGTGTGTGAAATCACAGGATAGGGACACAAAGTCTAAACAGAACTACAGATGGAAAAGTGAAGCTTCAGTCTCAGGCTACATATTAGCCGGTGTAGGCTGAGAGCTAGACAGTCAAACACAAGGAACAGCCAAGAGAAGAAGGCTCTTTCAAACTTCAAGATATTTGATGCTCACTGAAACATTCACTGCAAACTGGTGCTTACCTTCTGCCACCCCAGAAAACGTTTTGCACTGAGTTTAATTAAACTGGTCCTTGTAAATAGGGAAAAATACAGCTCATTTTTCCTTTTCCACTATATTTTTCTTACATCAGAGCTTCCTCTCCTCCTCCTCCCTCCAGTAAGAACAGCACTGGACACCTGGAGAAGTGGGTTGAGGCTCACCAGGACAGAAAGCAGGACAAGGGACAATAGGACATCTCTGTGAAACTGGCCTGTGCCACTCCATTTCTATACCAGGTGTTGATCATGCTAGAAAAGAATAATGTGGGTTTACTAATTCTCCAAGATCCATTGCCTTTCTGGACATAAGAGTTTGCAGACAGAGTTGGCTGGCAGCGGTCCGCAGGGAGGAAATCGAGGAATGGCCAAACCCAGAGGGGATCCTGCTCCTCTATTAGCTCAGGGTTTGTTTTCTTTGTTAATGAAGCCAAAGCCCTTGAAAGGGGAGAACTAGGCATTTGCTAAATGGAGATTGTATTCTTAGAGTGAGCATTGGCACGGGCACTGATGTGTCAGATCAGGTGCTGTCCTGCAGAGATGAAGTGGGACAGGGCAGTCAGAAAAAAGAACCAGTTGAAAAACGTAGGTACAACTGCATAGCTTTTAAAGGGAGTAAACTTCCCCTACTTTATACTGGTTCTGAAAGAAATCTATAACAAAGCTTTTTTTTTTTTTAATGTTGAACTCTTTCAATGTATGAAAATAATAGAGATTAAGTCAAAGTGGGAAATACTGGATACAGATGAAAATGGAATATAGCTTAGGTCTCCATGCAGGTCATGGATGAAGTCAGATCAGTCTATGTTTCATATGCTGATCCAGTTGCTCACTGAAAGTAGCACTATTTTGGTTTTTGCTGTTCCACATCACCAGCTCTCTCCCATGCTGGAGATGGAGCCATGGCTGCTGAAAAGTTCAGTGCCTTGAATTCATTTACCACTAGATGGCAACTGCTTAACTTTCCCACAGCACTGCAGAAAACCTGTAAAGCATCAACCAAGCATCTTCTCCAGACAGACTACTCGGGTACAGTTTCATAATGTGCTTTCTTTGCAGCTACCTAAAGATTAGCTGCTAATTAGTTCAACTCATGACAATATTTGTATGAGACACACATGTTAAAAAAGAATATGCAGTTTAAAGGTAGAAAGGTAGGAAATCACTCATTAGATAAGTAGGGCATTGGTTTCTTTAAAGATCACCTAGTCCAACCCCCTGCCATGAGCAGGGACATCTTCAACCAGACCAGGTTGCTCAGAGCCCCGTCCCACCTGGCCTGGAATGTTCCCAGGGATGGGGCATCCACCATCTCTCTGGGCAGCCTGGGTCAGTGTTTCACCACCCTCAGCGTAAAAAATTTCTTCTTTGTATCTAGTCTGAATCCACCCTCTTATAGTTTAAAACCATTACCCCTTGTCCTATCGCTACAGGCCCTACTAAAAAGTCTGTCCTCATCTTTCTTATAAGTTGTCTTTAGGCATTGAAAAGCTGCAATAAAGGTCCCTTCCTACCCAAACTATCCCATGATTCTATGATTCTGTGATTCTAAACTTTTCAGCCTTAGATCTTAGCACTGGGCTAGGAGCTGTAATCAATAACCGCCAGCAGTCTCTTATTTTATTTCTTTTCATTTGTTTTGTAGAGGTAATAAATATGGAGCAGTTATTCAGTTTCTCATGATACAGAGATCAGCATCCCACAATAAAATTGACAGCCTCAAAACAAAATGTTTCAATTTTCAGTGATTTCCCTTTTTGCTTGAAATTATTCACTGAATTTAAGTGGGATTTGTGTGCAGATCACATTCAGAGCCTTTCTGAAATTTATTTAACTAAAAAAAATGTTCTTTATAAAAATAAATACATCCATACAGCCCATGCAATACTCATAAAAAAGAAAAGCATTGCATAGTTGGAAAGGCACGTC
>JAVJGG010000027.1:19988972-20024039 GCA_035590195.1 Aviceda cuculoides
AGACCCCCTCTCACATGCTTGCTCTCTCTCTCTCTAAAAAGTGTTTGCTAGACAACAGAATCTGCTTCTACTCTTTGTCACACTAGTATTATCTGGAATAACTCTGCTGGTATTATCTGACTCAAACTGATATAAATTGTATAGGAATCAAGTACAGTATTATCAGACAAATAATAACACTCAAAATTATCTATAATCTTTCTTTTCTGTGAAGTTTTAACTCACAAGCAAGAACTGGAAAAGATATCTGTATTTTTTTTACTGATGAATTGACAGAGTTTAGCAGGGTTTTTTTTCTTTTCTTGTAAAAAACATGATGTCTAGCATTTGCCTTACTGATATGGATTGTATGCTAAAAAGCTTTCCCAGAATTAGATTTTGTACCAAAGCTGGTGACATATTTCTAAAAAATGTAAAGCCCATTCTAGATAATTTACTTTTGATAATGGCTTCAATTATCTACTGGCAATCTGTCCTCAAAAGGTCCGCTAGGGCAATAAGCAGCAAACTCCTTCAGCTACTCTTTGAGATTTCTTTCGTGATGCTAAGGAACACTCTCATACTCCCACTGAACGAGGACAAAATATTTCTTCTTTACATACCCTTTTTTCATGGGACAGGGAAAAAATGTGAAGCCTCATCTCTTTCCTCCGTGGCAGTTTTAACCACGCGCCTGGCCTGGTTTTGTCTCTCTGTCAGTCAGCCAGGCCACCCACGAGTGCTTTCGATCCCTCTCCACGTCGCTCCGTGACCTTCACGCCACTGTGGACTTTTACCCGCGTCTCCTTAGAGGGTGGGGGTACGTCACTCTCAGGAGCCTCTTCAAGAGCGCTGAGAAAGCTACAGTGGTAGAGGGGTGGAGAGTCCACCCTGCCACATGTAAGAAGGTATTTTTGACTGTATACTTGTTAATTGGTGATCTCTGAGAAATTAGTTAGTTTTCTTGTGTCCCATGATGACTTAGCCATTCAATGCTATTGAGATTGGTGGCGATGGTGCAACTAAATTTTTCAGGTTTTAAAGTCTCAGTTCTGCTGTGGAACTCTTCCCCCTGTGCCCTGCAGTATTTTCTGTTTGCAAAAAAGAAGCTAATGTTTGCAACAGTGGTATTAGGAGCCTAAATTTTTGCTAGATTTATTGTTCCCCCTTGAACTGTAGTTAAACTGGTTTCTTAAGAACTATTTTTCTTATAATGGAATTAAAAGCACCTATCAAATAAGCAGTTGTGGCAATGATGGTGTCTCTACTCCCAAGCAGAAGGATCTCTCCTGTGAGGACAAGAAGCTTAGGTAAATTTATGGTTAGGGTTACACAAAGTGGTTGCTTGCGACAGCAGGGCATTGAACTCGCTGGACTTTCATCAGCAAAGGTCAGGCAAATTGTCACCCTTGAGAAGAACATCAATTAGAAGTGGCGGCAGGCAGTTTTATCTGTCCTGAGTTTCCACACTGGATGAGCTCATCCATGAAGTACAAGCAGCTGGTGGACACCTTTGGACTCTAGGGAGGGATGTGTGTGGTGACTTTGTAATGATCACATGTGGATGTTGTATTCGTTCTTCATACTTAGAAGTGGCATAGACCACTTTGACGAAAAGAAATAAAAGTCAAAACACCTGCTCAACCAAAAAAAACCTTCTAAACAAAACAAGCAAAAACTGGGAGAAACCATAAATCATAGGACCAGAGGAAAGGACACCAAACCTCAAAGTGCTTTCAAAAGCGACCAAAATTTCCCAAAGCCATATTAACACTGCAAACAGCTCATAGCTGAGACAAGCAACCTGCCTCAAGCAATAGCCACTGAAAAACATGAAAAGAGCAACGAAGTCTTATAGCATCATCAACATAGAATTCCTGAGGTTTAATGACTAAAAAAGCACTGGTGGCTGAGGTAACTGCCAGTGCAACTTCATTTAAATAGTTTTGGACTATGAGTTGATACGCTCTTGGATAGATTTTCAAAAGTTTCCTAATTTGGACTGACATTTCTTGCACCTCCAATAGCATTTACATGAGTAATAACTTGGCCAAAGTGACAAGTTTTCTGCCTGTGAGTCATAAAATGAACATAGTTGAAAAGGGAAGATAACAGCCAAATTGAGACAACTTTGGAAACATAAGCTTCTTTCACCAAATAGATGTAAGATGGTGTATCATGTACAAGTCATGTTCAGTAATAAAAAAGAACTAAGTGCTTTGTTTACACTGGCTTCATCTAGTGATTATCCAGTTTAGTATAACCCAACTAGTACTACCACAATCTGCTTTTTTTTTTCCCCAGGTTGTCTTTAGAATTTTAACAAAACTTCCAAAAACATTGAAGTAGCTTAGGAACTCAGGACCAACTTTCAAAAATTAAGGACATATCTAAATGGCAGATTGGACTCTAGACATGGTAGCCTGGAAACTGAAAGCAAGCTGACAGCATGAAGCTCTGTGTAGATTAATTTGCCTTGCCAGGAAAAAGGCAGGCAGGGTCTGGATCCCCCTGACTTGGCTATTTCTAGGATTGCTGGTTATTTATTTTTCTTCCTTTCATCTCCACCTCCCCTCGATGTGAATGTCAAAGGAACAACACAAAATAGAGAATTTATGGAGACCATCAGTAACTCTGCCAAGTGGGAAATAAGTAGTAAAAATTGAGTCTACATACCCTATACAGTACTGAAGTATTGCTACCAAGGAATACCGCACCGCAGTTGCACACCCTGGTAGGTAACTTGTCTGCCACTTCCAGACAACCTGCAGTCGTGTTTCTGTATCTCCATTTGTATGCAGAGATAGATGAGAGTTTTAGGTCAAATTTTAGGTCAAGCTTTGTCCCAAGAAAATCTAAAGAAATCCAGTAAAACTCAAAGATTTTATTTTAAAAGACTGCAGAATAAATGTTGTTGGCTTTTGTTTTGAAAAGTATGTATTTTAGTCGCCAAACTAAAATGTAAAACAACACTGAAGAGGTTTGATATGTTTCAGTTCACATGAACGATTTTATTCCTCTTAAATGATCATTTACTTTGTTTTCATTGGCCAGCAAAATTGAAAAGACAGTTATTCACACTGTTCTACATGAAAACCTGGGATCTCAAATGGAACAAGGAAATGGAAAGAGTGTGGGTAATAAGCAGTCAATACATTGAAATAAGACCTTTTAAAGGCCCTGACAAATGTACTAAATAAGACACCACCCAAGTTTTCATTTCAATCACTGCACTAGTCATTGTGTTTGTTTTCAATACATCAATCTTACGCTACATAATGTTTTATTTGACTATATTTTGAAATATTTCTCTTTCCTTTGGTGATGTTTCCAAAATAAATGAAGATTAAAGGGGAAAAAAAGACTATTCTGTGCTTCTGCAATAAGTATCCAGCAACTTTACTTCTATGAAAATTAAATAAATATTGAAAGGAAGTCAGTTAACATCTAAGGAATAAAGGGCCAGGAGAAATAAACGGCAGAGGTTCATAAAGAAGGAATTATTCCATAGTGGTCTGTTATTGCCAAGGCATCACATTCAGTCATTTGTTCCCTGGAAATGGGTCAGCAGTAAAAGACTCTGATTTCAGCAAGATCACTTGCAGTTGCTGAGGCCAGTCCCCTCTGTATTTGGAACAATCATCAAGCTTTTAACAATATACGGGTGATTTGGTATGAAAAGAAAAATGCACTGCAGATTTAGTAAGTATTTATCCTGCATTGATGGGAACCCAGGCCAATTTTGCAAAAATGGTACCCAAAGACTTGAATTCTTACTTAGAGAATCATGGAATGGTTTGGATTGGCAACGGCCTTTAAAGATCATCTAGGTTGATCCTTCAGCTACTACTAGTCCCACTACTTCAGCTAGTTACCTAGTTAGTCCTGCCTCTCACCTTCATTCCCCACTCCCAATGGTTTTTACCTCTTTTTCACCTAGACAAATCACTATGTGTCATATGAAAGAGTTTGGGGCTTACATCTTCAGTGGCAATGAGCTCATCCCCCTAATGCTGTGCTCCGGTCTCTGGCCTCCCGCTGAATATCACATCAAATTCAAGCTCTGCAGGGTAATTTTCAATGTCCTCCTTAGGACTGGCCTCAAAAAGAGTGAGAACCTCCTCCGAGCAGAGCTCTGACACCGGCAGCTTCAGAGAGGACACCGAGCACCAAGACAGGAGCTGGTGGCCTCACAGAAGAGACACAAGGGGTTAGAGGTCCCCCTCACTTCAGTGAGCCTTCCCACTGCTCCCATCACACGCGGCGAGAAAAGTCCAAGGAAGAACAAGGGAAGACGGGAAGGAAGCGATACAGGAAAAAAAAAAGTGAACAGAAATATAGGTATACAAAGGACCATCACTCCGGCTCCCGGTGTGGGCTGCCCCACTGCTGCCCATGGGTAAACCGCTGGTTTATAAATAAGCTGCCTAGGGCTTTTCCGTGGAGCCTCTGGTGGGAGCACACGGCCTTTTTAAAGGAGTGGAAAATTCTAGTTTATTGTAGAACCAGGATGCTGATATAGGGTTTTTATGAGGAGGCACTGTTTTGCTCCTTGCTACGTTTATTACCTCTACTATATGCTTTTTCAGTGTCCTTCCCATTCATTCCTCTTTTCTGCTCTCACTTTCCATCTTCCAAACCTCCCTTATCCACATCTTTGTAATTCCAGCACTTTAAATGTCCTGGCATATTGACAGGATCTCCTGTAGTGGACTCTCTCCAGCACATTCCTATTGCCTAGTTCTAATATTTCCATAATGAAACAGATTTTTTTTTTTTTTTTCCCCCCCAGTGGACTAAATCCACATTTCCATGTAGCCCTGTCATCTCAGAGTTAGGCTGAGTGTAGCTCTAATGTTTGAGTTTAGTAAACTCACATGGAGTTTCATGTCAACTTACCTTGCAACATGAGGACTACAGTGTATAATCTAAATAAGTCATTTCAGTTCATATCTAATGCAAAGATGAGGGGCAACGTACTAGGTCTTGGAAGAAGGTTAGTGCAGTAAATCTGGGTTCAGTCTTACTAAGTCCCTTTGTTAATGATACCTGGAAGTAGCATTTAAGGTGCATAAATAAAATTAATCTTTGTGAGCTGTTATAAATATTCATAGTAAAAGATATAATAAAAAGAGGCCTGAAGAAATTAGAAATAAAATTATAGTCAGCTTGGAAAAAGGAAAAAATGCACCCAACAGAGGGAAAACTCTGAAACCTCAGCTTAATTTTTGATAAGCAATTTAATGAGACCGTGATAATGAAATAAACCAGATCAGGGTATTTTGTGTCCAACAATGACATCCAAACTTACTAATTTTGCATATTTTAGCCTAAGTAACCATCAGAAGCACTAAAGGGCAACTGGATGTCCTTCCAGCTATTTGCAAACAATCCCTTAAGAAGCCTTCGCTAAAGCACACTTGCAGTCTAATCTGATTAAAAAAAAATCAAAACGCAGATGAAAGGAAAAACAGCTTTCGTTAAGTTTTCTCCAGCCTGTTTGTCAATTACCAAGCGTTTCAGCTGCAGTCTGATCGTTCCCAGCCTGCCGTACCGTACCTCCTCCTCCCACTCGCTCCCGCGGAATAGCTCTTGCTCTGCACCTTTCGGCACCGGCATCGTTTCAGTGGCAGACCGACCCCCCCCGCTGCCGCACACCCCCACTTTCAATTCGTACCTCTCGCCATCGCGCGCACGTGCGATATGTCTGTAAAGCACAATGCAGCGCTATACGCAGATTAATGCTGCGCTCCACCTAGGCTAATAAATATCGTTTCTCAGCGAGCGCATTTTTTCTTTGCTGCATATATAAAGCACTCCGCTTTCACCGCAGACCTCGGCGCCTGTCCAGAAGCTGATGCTGTGAAATGAAGCAGAAGGAGAGACACTGGACTCAGGTAGAGGTAACCTCATTGACACCTGGATATCCTCACTCGTAGGAAAGGAAATATACCTGTCACAATAGTTAAAATTTGCATAAGAAAATTTTCTTTTGTATGTAGATTCCTCGTTCGCACTTGGAAATAGAGAATCTAGACCACAAGCCAGTGGAGGAACCTATAAGCAGTTAATTTCGGTACATCTATGACAAAATATCTCCCAATGCTCTAGTAGGAACAAAAGATCACCTCCTCTAACAGATTTAGGTCCATTTGTTATTTTTTTTATATTGCTACCATCAAAGTAAATAGTCTGCATGTGAGCCCTGCTGCATAAATTTCACATCTTCATCACCAAATTAACTTCAAAATTCTACAGTGCTCTAATAAATGTCTAAGATTTGATCTCATGTACATCAAAGCCACTCTTCTCACATATCAAGCAGCACTGATAGGACTAGGAATATGATGCCATGTGAACGCCTCACTTCTTGGTGCACAGACTCTGCAAAGGGACTTCCCAGCCAAAATTTGCCAACAAAGTTTGGCAAAATTCTGCATAGCATTTTTTTTCAAGTTAGACACTTCTATGTTACAATTCCATTTCTCAGAGAGTATTTCTAGTTTCTGTTTCAACTCCAGGTCTGCTATAAATTTAAAATAAGCATTAATGCATTTGACACAGTTTAAGAAATATGACATAGCAAGATAAAATTTTGCAAATTCATAGTAACATATTCCTTTACTGTTTTTATCAATCACACAGGGAGCCAATCTCAACACGTTAAAACAAGAGAACTCAAATTTGATGTTGGTCAAAATTTTCCTGCTGATTTTTTGGGAACTCCGAACATTCGTTTTCCAATTTGCTCCTACCATATATATATATATATTTTTTTTTTTTATGATTGCTTTTACAGCACATGTAATTTATTAGTGTCCACAATGAATAGTAGGGGAGGCTGTTTTACATAAAACCTTTGGCAATAGATTGAATACCTTTCCATGCCTCTTTTTATCAAAACTGATGTCTTTATTGGCACTGGGAAAACGTGTGCTGCAGTAGCAGGTGCCTTAGGCAATACTTGACCTATCCATCGGCCACAGCTCCTGACCCGGGCACTGAGGAAACCTCAGCTGCTCTTGAAGAACCTACACAACTTGTGACACCTCGTCCTCAGTCGGGGCTACAACCACGTACCCACATACCCCGAGCTGCCTTCTCAACCCCCTCTCTATTCTCAGCAGAGTAAGAATTTCCATTTTTTACTCTGTTATACTTTGAGTTGGACTCTCCCCTCCCACTTAGCCCATTACCATGTAGTTAATTCTGTGCAAACACAGAGTTACACAGGAGCAGCCCTGTTTAGACACCCCCAGTTCGAAGGCAATCAAAATCACCGTACCTTAGTGGTTTCCACTTGTGTGTCACAGTATCATCATCAGAGCTACAGGACACGTGGGAATGACTTTCTGTACTTTAAAGCACTGCATGTTTTCTAGTGCTTTTGGTTCTCGCAGAGCTAATGCTACTTTTATTGAAAAAAACTAAGGTTTCTAAGAGAGGATTGTGTTTCTGGCATGTTTCTAACATGGGAATGAGCCACATGTCTCATACCCACAGTATGGACTGAATTTCCCCAGTGAACTTTTATGCCACATTTTACACTGTTTCTGAAATTACTATGCAGAATTACTACTAGTGACATTTTGAAAAACTAATGTGCTTTTAATTGTACTAAGAGTTTCACACAGAGCAGTTTCCCAACCATTGCTGCCATGGTGTCCTTTGTAACTAAAGCCATAGTTTTAATTATATACGGTATTGTTGTTCAATACCTGCCCTTCTGAGCTTTTTCAGAAAAAGTGCATTAATACTTTTTTTTTTCCCTCAGTTGCAGTGTGCTAATTCAGAAAGAATGATTTATTAGCTTCCTCTTGGAAGGTATTTTTCACAACTGAATCATAATTCTATTTTTCTAGATTTGCTTATTTATTTCACTGTTTAAATCTGGAAAAAATACATTCTTTTAAAAAAAATTATGCACGTGCACTGCTTATAGGAAAGGGTATTTAAGTGAGGTAATGTTTAAGCACCCATTCTTTAGGAAAAATCAGGACTGGCATACCTTAATTCAGTTTAATGTTCATCAGACTTTTGTACAGAACAAAGAAAACACAGAGAAACATACATAAAGTGACGCCCATAGAAATAGCATACATATGTTCTGTGAATATCTTGCTTTTCTTTCTGAACCATGTAGTTTCTTTGCCACGCCATTAATTTTTGCACAACTCCAAAAATAAAGATGCCTACAATGACCTTCTTTTGTCCCACCTTGTAAAATATATATGCTGTGTTATGATATCTCCACACCACCATGAGACCTCCATTTGCTTTTGCACTGAGCGTTTGTCATTTAGCTTTGCCCTCTGTTACCAACAGTAGGAGAAGGAGCCAGTGCTACGTGGTTAAATTTTTAATGAACTAATTGGGAATTTACCCTGGGATAAAGGCAATTCAGACCAAGCACTTGCATATTCAGTTCCTGGTACAGCCAGGCTATATTCACTTGAATTTGTAATTTAATATGCAATTCTTGTGCACAGCTCTGCAAGAATACCATATGTGACTAGTTACCACAGCCTTCACCCAAAACATATACTAACCATAGCAACATGGGCATCAGATGTTGCATAAGCAACCTGACGAGGGCTGTATTTTTAAAATTGCACACACACCAGTTTCAAAGCCAAATGCCTGCATATTTGGTGCTTCTGAAAAAAAATGAAATAAGTGTTTTAAAACCACAGTTAGCAGCTGGGGTTGGGCATTTTGGACAAAATGTTCGAGCCTGAGCTCCTAAAATCAAATGCCTCAATTCGAATTTAAGTAACTAAATATGTGCCCTAGTTACAAGTGTCAAGCACTGGATACACCTCTCCTGTTTACTCCAAAGGGTGAGACTCCCTGCAAGCCTGTAAGGATGCAAACTGGACACCAGTGTAGCTCACCCTGAAGCACCCAGGCACGGAGCGCTGGGTCTCCCCTTTCAAAACTGCATTTTGATTTACCTCTGAATGTTATCTGCGATACCAAAACTGAACGCAAACAGGCAGCGCCCAGAAACGACGCTCTCCTGGGCACAGCCAGGAGGATTCCTCACTGTCCCAGGGCACCTCCTGTGGTTGCTCCGTCGTGTGAATGCCGCAGCACTCCGGATTGAATCCGGCACTGGGAATGTCACGTGTTTTGGTGTAGCTGTGAGATGCTCCCGGCGCTCAGCTCGCTGCTTCGCTTGTCTCGGGCACCGGCCTCGTGTGAGGGGAGAGGGCAGTTTATCACAGCCCACGTCAGCGCACCAGGACTGTCAAGGGGTGCTGGGGAGGCAAACTGCGTCATCGCCCGCCCTAGGGCAAAATTCCTTCCCCAAAGGGCTGTACGCCTCTGCGTGCCTTTTCCCACTTCTGCCAACCTATTCCTAAGCAGGGAAAGGGAGACGAGAGAGTCACATTCACTCTCTCTTCCTCTGCTCAGCACTTTGTCCAAGCCAAAAGCCTCTGCCCTCCAGGCAGCCATGGGAGCCATTCTGGTATTTTTATAAGCTAATTGAGCTTAGAATTGAACTAGTGTGGCACATCTCTGCTAACCAAAAGGCTCAGCTGTTTAGAGACACTCAGCTGCGAGTAATGCCTTCAGCATTCACAAAGGATGAAACGCTGGGCTGCCCATCCTGTTAATGTGCCACGGTGAGTGCTCTCACGTTGGCCAGATCCAGACCTTGAGGGAGTAACTCCAAAAAAGCATAATGCTGCAAAAGATGGCATTTCTCTAGAAAGTCTTCCACTTTCGATTGCCAGCAAGAGCTGTGTTTTGACCTGGAAACCCACTTCTCACAGGAGGCTGCCTAAAGCTAGCAAAGGGATCAACATGGTGCAGGCTGGAAAAACAACCAAGCAAGATCTGAAAATTCAGAGAAGCTGAATCAATGTCAGCTGCAGAAAACAAGAGAGAGGCTAGAGGGAGTCCACGCTCCACTGCTTAGGAAACGGAGCAAGAGTCGGCTGGCTTTGAAACAATCTCTCTTGTCCTAAAAGGTATGTGGAGATAATAAAGTGTGACCATGGGGAAGACCTTGCAGATACTTCAGCAGGTCACCATGTGTTAACACAGATGACAAAGGAAGGTGTCTTCAGACTTAGACTTGACTTTCTAAAAGAGCTAGTGTTTGGAAAAAAGACCTTCAGCGAATCCAAGCACAGAGCAGAACTAAAGAGGTAAACAGGGTCAAAAGTAGTAGGGGGAGCAACGGATACGAGTTGTCCTTTCTGAGAATCTAGTCTGGCATTATAAGCCTAGCAGTAATTTCTGCATCGCCATTAAAGGTTACCACCATTTGCTTTATCCATAATGACCTATCTTATGCTTTATATTGCTACCAATCAAGTCCTATCAGAGCTCCTGTCACATAACACTGATAAAGGTTTTAATATTCATGATGGATCTTACAGAATAGCTGGCACATCTCCATTTTAGTGATAAGAAATGTGCTCAGGGCCTGCTTTCACATTTGGGTATTTTACTTTTTATTACTTTCTTACTTTTTGCTCTTGGCTAAAACGGAGAATCAGTGTCATGCCGCTCTTCCAGGGGAGAGTTTCTTGCAAAGAGAAAGACTCTGGAGGATTTCCTCATGTTGATCAGACTCCGGGTTTTCCTCCACGCCCCTGTTATGCTGTCCATAACTGGATCACATAACCAACTACCCTCTATGCACAGTTCGTACACACTGCGGGCCACTGTTTGCAATCTGCATTGTCCAGGGAAGTGTAGCTGTCACGGTGCTTTGTCTATCAGTACCTCCCTTTTGATACACCTGAAGACTACCTCATTAATTATTTTGAAAATCAGGACAGAAGTTTTAAACTGGCATCAGAAACCGAGAGGAGTATTTTGCATTTCTTACCAATCTAGGGGTTAAAGAAAGTAGTTATAAAAGCTGATTGTACCAGAACACCTCCCTTTAGGGGGAGTCGGGAGGTATAGGATACCCTCCCGTTAGTTCTAGCAGATCAAACAAGTAATGTTTTCTACTGGAATAAATCTCCTAATACTATGTTATTTGACCTAGAAGAGTCTTTCAGCATGATGTCTAGTTTACACCTTAGGTGGACACTTTTTCAGTTACTGGAGGGTTTAAGCAACTGTGCAACAAATGACAATCAACCTGGTTTTTAAACATAAGAGACGTGATGGAGTTTGTTTGAAATAGTTACGAGGTTGTAAATGCAATTGTTGAAAGATGTCAGTTATTTGGTTTCTTTTCTTTCTTTTTTCTTCTTGAAAAAGAACCACACACAACTGGGCTTGTTCATAACAGGTTGACTGGGGCCAGCTCCAGACATAGACCATCTAAGCAGCTGCAAAGGACAACAGAGTGCCAAGAAACAGCAAAATAACCGCGACGCCACTACTTATTTTGACCACGCCAAAGCTCTAGAAGGCCAGGTTGGCAAATAATGCTGGTGTAAAATGAAAGATATAGAGTATTTGGTCCATCCATGACTGCTGCTTAACTTGGCTAACAGGGAGCAGGAGCAGAAACTCCAGATCTTGTAGTTTTTTCCCTCCCTGCCCCAGTCCTGCTGGCCTCTCTGGGGCAGGAGGACCAGATTTCAGCTTCTCATCCTTAAGCCAGGAAGAGACAAAGTTCAATTTTTCCTATGATGCTGAGATGCTTTTAGTGGCACTTACAGCAATCAGACAGGAGAGATGGCTAGTTTGCATTTTTACTCTATCGGAGGATATGTTTACACAGACAAGGGTGGGCAGATCCGACCTCCCCCTGATATTCCTGATCCAAGCCAGCTCTGGGCCAGGAGCTCTGCAGCTGCAAGCGGCCGCAGCATCCTGCCTCTTGGCAAACACAGGCACCCAACAGCGGGAGGGGAGCTGGTCCACGACCACCTACCTGGCAGCGTGCGGTGCTGCTCCTGTCTGGCCCCATCACCCATGGAATGGGGTCTTCAAAACCCACTGCATGGATACGAGTTTTAACACAGGGGAATATATAACTTGAGCTAGTCAAATTCTAGCAAGTCGCAGTCAGCAGGGAAGGAACCTTATTTTCCTTGGAAAACTTTCTGTCTTGCACCTCCTGATTACGTTGCTCAATTTATCCACTATTTTTGGCCACATTGTTAACTTCGAAACATTTGGAACAGAGTCCTTTTTCTTGCACCTCTGCACTGCATGTAGCTTATTGGGATCCTTGGGATCTACTGCATCACAATGGAAACCAAAGAATAGCTTAGTTGATTAATGTGACTACTATGGCCTATTTCTGATGAGCTACTCTGTGTGATTATTTGCAAAGCCCTGTTTACTGCTTTATATACTTGACCTAAATTCTGCAACACTCCAGTGCAGGAGACAGGAGATTGTGTTGGCTTCAGATAAATTAAGCGAATGCGTTCTGTTTCATTAAATATAAACAGTACAGACAGTAAAGTACATCTATCTTATTTAATTTAATATTAAGTTTGTTTTGGGTTACCAGTCTTTAAAAATTTTATATTTCCAGAGGGTACAGATTTTTTCAATTAAAAATGCATAAGATAATTATAGAACTTGTCTGGGAGATGCTAGAGGCACCAACAATTAGGCAGGAAACTGGGGTTTCAGCAGTCAGAAATTCATGGGATACGTAAGCTTGAGTTCCAGGTAATTTCATTAGCTGGGCAGTAAAATGATTAATGGTGGAACTAACAGCCATGTGGGAGACTGACAGAACAGAGTACGGAGGTCAGGAGACAGTAAAAAAGACCGCTATGGAGACTTACACAAGGAGAAGCTGCAGTTCAAACTCTCTGTCACTTGGTCCTTCAAATCCATCACCCGGTGAGCAGGCAGAGATAGAGTACACGAGGTAGATCTGAACTCTCGAGAGAGTGGAATTTTTCCTATGACTTTTGTGGCCAGGGGATATTTCTATCTATTTACTTTGCTGAGTGACTCAGCTCTCAGCTGAGATTAATTGGCCAGATGACTCTTCCAAGCTACTGTTTCAAAGGATTTTGTTTTATGTAAGTGAGGCTCCTAGCAGCCTTCACTTGTTTCTTGTATGGCAGACATCCTTTGGAGTAAACTGGACCAGAAAGGGGTCTGAGGAGGGGTCCCTTGGACTACGGGTTATGAGCTTGGAGGTACCAGGGAAGACATCCCAGGGCCTGGTGGAGTGAAGAGCCAACAGGAGCTTGATTCCCCCAGGTTGAGGTAGTCAATTCAGGAAGAAATTTCTTTCTGCAAATATTTGTTAGCCAGGGATGCACTGGCTACCTTCAACTGCTAGCAGCCACTTACTGTCTTCCAAACCAGAGAAGTGAAAAAAAAAAAAAATTGTTGTCCCCCAAATTTTGGAAGTGATATTAAGACACATGAGCCAAGAAGGCTTCCAGAAAGACAGAAAAGCTAACTGCGAAACTAAGAGATTTGATGATGCTAAGTGTTACAACACCTGGTATTACCTGTCCTGTCATATAGTTTCTCATCACTGATAACAAATATGAAATCAATAACCAACAATATGCTTCAAGTACAAAATATTAACTGAGTCAGGCAGAAAGTTTTTGGAAATCCAAGCCATGTCAGAACTACCCAGTAGTAGCTGTGTATTCATGAAAACCAAAGCATAACACCTGGCAAAATTTAGCATGCCACACTTGGACCTAACATTCACTCAAATATTTGTGAATCTGTTGCAGTATTTTACATACTGTATGAATAAACAGGTTCCTTTAATTCTTCTTAAATTGGTTGATTGGTATAGAAATGAGTGAGTACCAATCGAATGGAAAAATGAATGACTGAGATCAAGCTTTAGATCACACACATTAGAAACTTATTCACAGTTTTAGAAGATGGTGTAACATTTGCAAATTCAGATGTAGCCAATATTCAACACTGGAATGTAGCTAAAAGGAGACCCACAGCACTCACAATTGGTAAAGTGAAGGTATTCGTGTTTTTAAGACCACTCCCTAATGCTTTATCTTCAAGTCAATACCAATTCTTCACATAAACATGTTCATCTTTGTGCAAATTCACATTAACCGGCTGGGGACACAGGTGGGCAATCCACATCAGCAGCTGGAAAACTAAGAGCATTCCCTTCAGATTTGTTATGATATTGACTCCAGGGTGTGTGGTTCTTATGGAAGTGCCAAACAACCTTTGCATGCAGAAGAAATGATACAGGAACCAAAAGGATTCAGTGTGAACCCTACTGAAATTCTTTATCAATAAAGCACCCTAGATGTGTTAGGGCTAAGGGGGATTCGCATGCTTTTATTTGGATTTGTCTTCAAATGGCAGTCATGCCCTAAGTGTCATTAATGGAGAGCAAACACTTCCATTTGAATCTTTTCTTCTGTGCATATTGTACAGAATGCACAAGGAAGTCTATAATACCCATCCCACACCCTTACATACATCTTTCAGCAAGATATAAAATATTGAAGTGCATTAATACTGCACTAACTATAATATATAATTTTTTTTTTAAACAAAAGACCAAAGTCTAGGAAGAAATAAATATCTTAGGCTCTGTATGACATAGAAAGTCTTGATACAAGTTCATCACATAACATTGACTTTTTTGGTGGATTTTATCACACACATCATTTTCTTTTCATTCACAGTGTTCTCCTGGACAGGAATTGCTTTGATGCTGATGAGGATGATATAGCACTCAAGCACTTTTAGGTTACTCTGAAACAGATTCTCTCACATTCCCATTTACAGGAAAAATAGCTTTTTCTGTAGAACTGTAAATGCTGTTGTTTAATTATACTTTTTTTCTCTTTAGGAACTTCTCTGTACAAAGAAAAGAAGATAGGTAGAATAGAACCGGTAGAGTTTCTATGCAAATGCAAAGTCTAAATACCTACATAATAGATATTTTTCCTAGTGAATGACACTATTATTTTATCTTTATGGCTCAAACTCCTTTTTTAGTCATTCTTGTCTTTGCATCTTTGAAATCTGTTCCACTTACTGTCCAACACAGATCAGAGCACTGCTGTAGTCCATCTGTTCTGAGACTGGTCTTCCACTGGGATAAGACCTGCTGTTATGATTTTGAGGCTTCAAAGAAATAAGCCCTCCTTCCTTCTCTAAATATAACACCATTTTTCTGTAATCACTTCGTTATTCTGTGTGTCAAAGATAAGAACCATGAGCCAAATTTTGGTCATCCTGCTGCCAACTAGCACTTAAAATTTCGTAGATGGCCTATGCCGTGCTAATCGTGAGTTTAGCATGGATGTTAGACACAGGGAGGTAATGTGCACAAGTTGCCAAGTCTCATTCCGAGTGCTAAAACAGTCAGGCTGTGACTGCTGAATGCAGATTCAAAAGCAATCAAACTAGGTGAGCCTTGGGAAAAGGGAAATGGGAATGCTCACTAGATGAAAACCTGAATAATGCCCTCTGAAACTGGTCTGGAGGGCTGATGCAAGGGGATTGCCTTCACCTTCATTTCTTTTTCATTTCCTGGAGAAAAAATATCATAAATTCTCCAGGTAATGGTAGAACTGGTGGAATGTACAAATACAGATTTCACATATTTGCAATGCCCAAACAAAGCACCAAATCTAACTTTGCTAATGTTGCCTTCCTGATTATTCCTCTAACGAAGGATTGGGGATAGCCTTGTTAGTGTAGAACATGCTTCCAGCCCAGCCGTGAGCAGTACATCTGTCTACCACTGCAACACAGTGTGGTAAGCACTAAAACAGCAAAGTGATAATTTAATAGGGAAGACCAAAGTGAAGATTTCAAGGATCATTCATGCAATTCTTAATCATACCAAACCCATCTGTAAAATAGACTCACAAGTGATTCCTTTAGAAGCAATGCTCAATTAGTAATTGTGGTCTCTAACCAGGTCCATGTTTTCAACAAAAAGCTTTAAACAATTGCTGCAGGATGACATAATAGAGTAGTGCTCAGACTGATCACTAAAAAAACCTCTGGATGACCAAAAAACTTTACAGATAAGTTCAGTACTTACATTTCCCAAATACCCAATGTACAAATGCAAAAGACCTAATGCTAACTTCAGGAAATAAAATATTTAAGACACAACAGGACTGCAAGGATGGCTTTCACAAGATCCTGCCAACAGTAAAGGATCTATCATCCACGGAAAAATTAAGAACTTTTAAAAATAATTTGGAATTAAACTGAAGCTACGGAAACTTTCCCTGTGAGTTATTATCAACTTAATAACCTACAGTTTTATCACCATGCCCTGTAAGTGAAGCACGGCTTCAGTAAAATCCTAGTTCAATACAATTAATGAAAGTGTGTTCAGTCATACTGTATATGTTCCACAACTGGAAATCATATTTCACCTAACATACAGTGTCCCTAGACTTAGCAATGAGCAACTCATGAATAATGAATTTCACCTTATAGAAATAATTCATCTTTGAAAGCTTTCTATTAAAATATCTTTATTGTTACTAATGTCTCTGTCATGTCTTCAGCTATGAACAAGACCAAAGTAAAAAAATTGTGCTGTAGACAGCTTATGGGTAATGAAGCGCATAAGAAAGTTTTTTGTCATCTTCTCTCTGTAAAAGACAGAGATCATCTGATCCTCTGAGGTGTGCAGGTTTGCACACCTTTCCAATCTCCTGACGTCTATCATTTGAATTTTGGGATAAAAGACACTTAGCTATTGTTCAGAGAAAGCAGTCTTTCAAAAAGGAGACTTGCTATATGATGATGGCACAAGACAGGACTAAAATTGAAGCTGATTCTAAAGAATTGGACATTATCTCATCCTTCTATTACTCAGTAATGCCACAAAGCATGGGATGCTGGAGACAGCGAGGTCATCAAACCGGACAAGCCAAAAACTTCACGCTTCATGCACCTTGGCCTCCATTGTGAAATACGGACTTACAAAACAGAACAGCAGCAACATTCTCAACTAAATGGTATTTCTATTTTTATACCACTTTTATGATCTTATTATTGGATAACTGGAAAAGTATTTTCTAATTATGTAAATCCTATAGCACAGTTTGGATATGCTTTGCTTGTTTGTTCATCTTTGGCAGGATATATAATCTATAATGTAAATTAAAGTCTTTAAGAGTTTAAAAGAAACTAATAAGCTCCCTGTATGTTTTTTTATTCTAGTCTTAAGGCTGCATAAAATAAAATTTAGAGGAAGAAGAGAGACATTTTTACAAGCAAAGAGAAGATTGTTTTACAATCAAATTATTGCAAATCTTGAAATTTGGAAGCCGCCTTCCCTGCTGTATTATTTACATTGGTATTAGATGCTATTTTGGCCAATGCCAAGATATCAATATAAGAGAACTATCTGTGAAAGAGAAAAAAAACAGGGCATAAATTAAAATTTTCAGTGAAACCCCACCTCTTGCTTCACTGATGACTAGAAAAATCAATGCCTTTTTGGTTTTGCTGATCCATTGCTGAGTCACAGTCCTAAAATAAAAATCATTTCCTTCCTGTTTGTTCTAGAAACTTCAAAATTGCCTCTTAGCCACAAATCAGAAATGATAGAGTCACCTCGGCCATTCAAGAGATCTTGAGAGTGATTGCAATAATCAGGCAAAGTTTTTAATGAAGTACAGCTGTAATGAACACTCACACATTTGCACTGCAGAATTTTCCATTGGGACACAATATTCTCCCTTACTGTAAGTTTTGCAGTAGCCAAGTGACATCAGTGTTGGTCGTGTTGTCCTCCTTGCCTGTAGTTCTCCACTTTACTAACCCTCATAGATCACGCTGTCTAAAGATGTATGGAGCTGCAGACGGGATGCGAGCCCGAAGCTCAGGAGATGAGTGGCTCTGCCCTTGACTCCACGAAGTGGCCCTCAACAACTTATTTACTTACCAGGGTTCAACGACTTATTTACTTACCAGGGTTGTGCCTTTGCTCTTCCCTCAACTTTTGGGGCCTAACCGGATCATTGTTTCCACATACGTGTGTACACCAAGCCTCAAGCTAGCAGGCCTTTATATCCTGCTATATGTTAGAAAGATTCGTTGTGCTGCGGTTCTAGAATTATCTAGATCTCTATCCTCTTTTCTAGTATCTCTGAGTATGCTCACCTCAGGTGTTGGCCTTTTAAACTCTAACTTGACGCTAATAACCTCTGAGGCAGCTTATTTCACTCTCCTGATCCAACTGGTTTATCTCATTTTACTTTTTCCCCTTCAGAAGTTTGAAAACAATGGAGCTTATAGTTGCCGGACTCCTTTGTGTGTGTGTGTGTGTATGTATCTACACGTAAATATTTACAATTTGTAATGATAATAAAATACTTAATTTATAATACTAGTTTATATGTACACATGCATTTTCATCTGGATGAATAACCTTTAAAAGGAAAAAAAAAAGATTTTTCAGCAAGTTGACAAAAACATCTCTCTCATTGAGTTTCCTGCCTTTCTGTAAGATCACCGTGTGTCACCCACAGTGGTGTGTGTGGGTGCTCATAAAGAGCCTGTGTAAAAGGAGCACCCAAAACCTCAGTGGGTGTTTGCCTGGCAGTGGTCGTGCGAAGGAGGAAGACAACCACCAGCTGGATTAAAAAGTAACCAGGGAATTACAAAGCCTTTTGAAACAAAGGAGTCATCTTGAAAAGAAGTTTAAAAGAAGCATGAAAATAAATAACAATGGGGAGACACTTCGTCACGGGGACAGGGCAGGAGACAAATGGGATTTGACACGGCCATAAGCCATCCCTTCGACATCGCAACCTCCGTCTGAGACCCAACAGAGTATCCTCCTTGCTGAACACCACGAAGAGCCCGCTCCCAACTAATGGGCTCACAGTGCAGGGGCAACAAGTCCCCACACCTGGGGTCTGTGGGTGTCAGTGTGTGTGTGGCTTTCCCACCAGCAGGTAGACCAGCAGACCGTCAGGGAATCATGGGTGGTTGACCAAGAAGCTGGAGCACCCGTGGCTTAATAGTAAGCAAGGAGGGGGACGTGTTCTCCAGGAAGAGGGAGGTGGTTGCTCTGTGTGGGGGTATGTGTGTGACTGTGAGTGTGTATATATATGCTTAGGACTTTGTAGTTGTAGAAAGGTGTGCAGAAGTTTCTAGGTGTATATTAACATTTCCTAAGTCTCCAATATTGTGGCTTATCCATACACTGCTGATAGAGATCCTCAACATATAATTTACTGCTTGCCAGTTAATTAAAAACCATTAATAGATCAATACACCAATCCTGATCTATTTTATGTGAATTGAGCAGTTATTCCTTGCGATAGTAGTGACCTAAATCAGACTATCTTCTTCAGGCACCTACCAAGGCTACCCCTTGTGGTTGTCCGGTGGTACTTCCTTCACCAGAAAACAATCTTCTAAAATCTCACATCACTTCTTTCTCCTTCTTTGCTGAATCAACTATTTCTGAACACCTTAGTTTTGAAGGCACCCTAGAGACCAAACAAACCTAACCAGCAGCCCCCTGAGAACACTAGATTGCTCTGGAGGGGTAGGTGAGAGCCATCTCAACCCATTCTTTTGCCATTTGTATCTGGACAACACCTTGTTGGGTAACCCAACATATTTATACTGTAAACACGATAACCAAAATAACCACGCCAACATATGGTACTCATAAATTATTACAGGAAAGTCCTATATCTGTCACAAGCTGTCGGTGAGCGAGTTCCAGGGAAAGGCAACTGTCCCCCGAGTTACTGGTTTCTCACAGAGAAGGTGTTTTGACTTATTTATTGAGCACACAGGTTAAAATGTTTTCTTTCAAAATGCAAAAGAAAAAGAACTGTCGTCATACCTCCCAGAGCTTTTTAGCATGTGTCCCTACCCACTTCCCTTCCTTCCTTCTCCTTATCCATCCTTATCCTCTCAGGCTGACAGCCTTTAAACCATGTATACGGTGGAGATGTTCGGTCCAAAGCCTAGTCCCAAGTAAAATCCTTGAGACACTTATTGTGTGGATTTAGGGACTTCTTTACTCGCTGCTTTGATCTTCCGATGTGTTTGTAGTGCTCTGAATTGCTAACATAAACCCAGGACTGACTCTCAGTTTTGCAGTGATGCCCTCAAGCTCTCTAACAATCTAATGCTGCATAGTAGTTCCTGACACCTGTAATATTACATGGCTTTAGTAACATACGATGCTGTTGTTACAACTCTGGCTCCTGGAAATGCCTCAATTTTGGAGGCATTTAGGCTTTCACCCAACAAAGGACAACTTTTCTAGAGCTTCTGATTAAAGGGAAAAGCTTGAAAAAGTGACATGAAAGCATCCTACCAACTCTTAACTAGCATGCAAATGTGATAATCTAAAAGTCTAATGTTTCAAAAGTCTCTTGTTTTGATTCTAAGTGTAAATGTATGATTTTGATTGCTTGTGATCAGGACTGCGAACTAAGTACAGTGAAAACAACAATACATAGAGAACTCCCAATGGGCAAAGTAAACAGATTTAATTATAGAAAACAGTTTCGGCTGTTTTTTCCACCTAGCTTTTAATAACCACATGTGAAAAAAGCAGTAGGTAACATCTTTGTATCTACACTGAATTTTTCAGGCTGATTTGTTCATTTTACAATGAACTTCTGACAAAAAAAAGTGATAAATGCTAGCTCTCACTCTGGCACTGGCTGAATGAGGAAAGAAATCCTCTGATGTCCCGAGGAAAAAACTGACTGCCAAGTGCTCCTGGTGCACTGGCTGATAGACATGAAGACACACTGTTGTAAATCTTCACAAATAACAAATCAAAATATTTTTGCTTCCGAGGGAGAGCAGAGTACAAAAGGCAGAATATTATCAGCGCCACGCCTGGCGAATACGACTCGTTTTGTGCAAAGACCAGGTTTACGTGCAGCACCAGAACAGGCTCTGCAGAGCCCCTTGGCATGGTCTCCACTCCCCGAGCTGCTGTTTCCCAGGGACCGGATTGAGGGATTTCATCACAAGCCTACACCGTTGGCTGCACAGACTGGCTACAGCCAAGACAGAGCCCCGAGAAGGGCAACAGCCTGGTCGGCCATGAGCTCCCTTCTTGCCTTTCCCGTACCGAGGTGCGAGGGGGTCAGCCTGCGCTACCCCCGTGGGGCGCGTGAGCACCCAGAGGAAGCCCCCCGCGACGCCGCTGCCTTGTGTACTGCACACCGCGCAAGGACCAAGGGCAACCTGGCTCTCTGTGCTAGTTTGCAGCTTTGCTAATGTTCCCCTATCGTATCAGCATCTTCTTAAGCCTGTGCCTATTAGGTTTTTGGCTTAATCATCTCTTCAGCATTGTTTAATCTTCTTGAAGACTTGATCTCCAGAAATAAACAGCTTGCAATAGAAAAATGTCTATCATGGTTTTATATTCATGTATTCATACCCTTCTTGCCACATTTTATTAATGTGTTTATTTTAATAGATAAGATCCAGCTTATGAAACCAAATTATAACACACACTACCATGTTCAGAATTCAAACGTTGACGTGTCCTGATCTTATCATGCAGAGAATTCATTGAATATCCTTAGTTAAATGCTTTCTCTCATTTAAAGAAACAAGTGGATTTGAGAAATACTGCGAACTCAAAATAATTTGAAGCAGTCAGTGAACTTTAATAAATATTAGTTTACAGTCAATCTGACATTTATTCTCTGGCTTCTCTTCCACCTGCCATCTTTTGTCTCAAAGTGGTAAAATTATTACCAGCAAATGACTTTTTTTTACATTTTATTTCCACTGGTAAATTAGTATTTGGCAGTGTCTTGTACTGCATTTTATACCAGTGTTGCAATGTAACATTAAAATGTAGCTGTAGTATGAAATGGAGTCTTGCTTTGGAGGATCCTAACTTTCCCATCTCTTAGTAATTTTCATCCTAGACTTTCACAGTTTAAAACCAAAGAAAAAAGTACTGTTTCCCCCATCTATCAGTTTTGAAGACTAAACCAGGAAATAGAAATTCACGTTGAATTCCTTGAGCATAAAGCTAAAGAATTGCTTTAACTCAGCAATAAAAGATCTACGACTGGGTCTGTTGACTATCAAATAGTTAGTTATGAAGAAAACAATGAAGAATCTGGCAGACTTTTGTTAGCCGTGCACCAGTAACCGCAAATCCAAGCTGCCACTGGGATCACACATATGTAACAATCATTTTGATCTCAGCACTATAGTGTGCGAATATATTGATCCTTGTGATGCTGTGGGAGCTTGGGAACTACTGATGTTTCTCTTTTACAGGTGGGGAAGACAAGTACCAAGAAGCCATGTTACTTGGCCAAGGCCAAACCACAAGCAGGTCGTACCTGCTAAAGCCAGCGCTCTTGTCCTAAACCTGTACACTATGCATGTATACGTGACTGCCAGGCATCTTCTGTGTCCTATAACGTATCCTATAACTTGGTATAATGTACCAAGTACTGGACAAAATAATCAGGTACAACAGGAACATGAACAAGGTGATGGTAATTACTGTTACAAACTAAGTTCACGGCTACCTCTCTCTTGATGTGTGTTTTTTATGACAACACGATGGTATTGAAAGCAACCATGTATTTTTTTTGTGAACAGCATGGTTAACATCAGACAAACACAAGTCTCAAGAGATCTCGAGCTATTCTTACTCTCTTTCTGATGAAAACCAAAGTTTAGTACCTGTAATTTTGCTTATTCACTCTCCTGCCCTATGTAGAATCATAGAATCATAGAATATCTTGTTAGAAGGGACCCATAAGGATCATCAAGTCCAACTCCCTGACTCTCGCAGGACTACCTAAAACTAAATCATATGACTAAGACCATCATCCAGATGTTCCCTGAACTTTAACAGGCTTGGTGCCATGACCACTTCCCGGGGGAGCCTGCTCCAGTGACCGACCACTCTCTCAGTGAAGAACCTTTTCCTAATGTCTAATCTGAACTTCCCCGGACGCAGCTTCATTCCGTTTCCTCGTGTCCTACCGCAGGTCACCAGAGAGAGGAGATCAGCACCTCCCCCTCCACTGCCCTCCTTGAGGAAGGTGTAGACTGAGACGAGGTCCCCCCTCAGCCTTCTCTTCTCCAAGCTGAACAAACCAAATCACCTCAGCCGCACCTCATAAGTCTTGCCCTCGAGACCTTTCACCATCTTGATTGCCCTCCTCTGGACATGCTCTAATAGTTTGATGTCCTTATACTGAGGCACCCCAAACTGCACACAGAACTCGAGGTGGGGCCGCACCAGGTCAGTGTAGAGTGGGACAATGACCTCCCTCGACCGGCTGGTTGTGCTGTGCTTGATGCACCCCAGGACATGGTTGGCCCTTTTGGCTGCCAGGGCACACTGTTGACTCATATTCAACTTGCTATCAACCCAAACCTGCAGATCTCTTTCCATAGGGCTGCTCTCCAGTTTCTCATCCCCCAATTTGTATGTATAACCAGGATTACCCCATCCCCAGTGGAGAATCCAGCACTTGCTTTTGTTAAATTTCATATGGTTAGGGATTGCCCAGCTCTGTAGTATATCCAGCTCTCTCTGTAAGACCTCTCTACCTTTGAGGAAGTCCAAAGCTCCTCCTAATTTAGTGTCATTGGTAAACTTAATGTACATTCGATTCCTGCATCCAGATCATTTATAGAAACATTAAAGACCACTGGCCCTAAAATTGAGCCCTGGGAGACCCCACTGGTGACTGGCCACCAGCCTGATGTAACCCCATTTGCTATAACTCTTTGAGTGTGAACCATCAGCCAATTGCTCACCCATACAGATCCCTGCTTTTTCTTAATCCTATATGTTGCTTCCTACTGTATGCCACTAAGCAGATATTTAGTGTGCATTCCCTTGCTTTTCACAAATCTCTGAAAATAAAATCACACTTGAGAAGCTCCGATGAACAGAGATGGCTATCATTGCAAATAGACTTTTTGTCAACTTCATGTTCTTCCTAATGTCTTTGGGTCCACAGATGCTCCCATCCACTGGGAGAACTACTCTTCCTGCTCTGTTACTCCACTGATCTTCCACCCTTCCAGGTCTGTTTAGCACTTAATCCTCCAAGACCTGCCCATGGGAATTAATAACATTTAACCTGCCCCAAAGTTATCCTGATGCTCCTTATGTCCCTGGCATATGTCACACAAAAGATGCAAAGCTACATAAACCCTCAGCAATCCTTTGCTGCCAGAAGGATAGAGTAGATAACTTAATACAGCACTAGGACAGAGTGAGAGGTCACTGCAACACAAATGACATGTTCTGAGAAGTGAATTCGGCCATCGGAGGAACACGTTGATAGTCAGCGTGTGTACTGCTCATGAAAAGGCAAAGTGCTGTTATGAATTCACAGCAGATTACTCAAATACGTTTATTTTATTCCAGTGTTTTGGCAACATGTTCCTCCTTTCTTAATAAAAGCTCAGGAAAGTATGAACCAGTAAGGCTAGCAAGGAAATTAACTGGGTTTTGATGTTTTTTCTACATTTATTTATTAATCTGTTCCCCCCCCCCTCCTTGTTTTTCTAGCTGCAGGTATTACCCCTTCATTCATCTGTCTATTCCTGCCAGAGTCAGGATGCTCATGTACTATGCAAACTCAGGTATTTCTGTAGAATGACTGTACTGATACTGTGAGTTGGTGGCATAAGGTTTGTTTCTGAGCATAAGTCAGGAGACCAGTCTTCTATTTCTGCATCTGACAGATGTCAAGTGACAGTCTAAAACATGCCTCAGCTTCCCTATTTTACCAAAGAAAATTATTTCAGAAGTGCTCTGATGTTGTCAAAAGCAATGTCAGCGCTGCTGGAGCTGCTAGCCTCACACGCATACTACTACGATGGATGTCATGTTTCAAAGAGTTGGGTAATGGACCTTCTGTTATCTGGACAACTATGTGATGCAGGGAAACTGAGACTACCTGATCGACTAATTAGTGTGAGGAACGTACTGGTGAAGACATCTTGAAGACTGCAACAGTCCTAGGACCTCACACAAATTTTGAAATCTGACTTCTACAAAGAAAATGTTTTCATCTTTCTTGGGATGGGGACACCTGAGGCCATACCATGAAGTGTAGCGCTGTCCCTAACTGTGCTCCAAACATATGAGTACCTGCAAACTATGCAATGTTGAGGCTAGTGGAGGTCATCAGGCCCAGAGGCTGTACCTGTAAGCTGAGAACTGAGTTAACATACGTTAACAAGCTGCTCCCACGCAGCTCTGGAGTATCCTGCTAACCCCATCTTCCCGTCCCTGTTGCTTGCTCATTGTTCTCTCTATAACTTTAAGATTTTTTTCCCCAGTGAAAAAAGTGAATAGAGGGATGCAGGTGTTTTAGTTTCTCTTTGATGATGCTTTCTAAGGCAATTGCTGGAGAAAACTGCTTGATTGGCCCTTAAAGCAGCTCTGATGACTGCTTTGGAGTGGTACTCAAAGGAGCTTGCACAGCCCATCCATGGGTTCCCATTCTGGTACCAGCTCAGGCAGGGTTGGTCTGGGGAAACTCTGCTCTAGGCTTCATCACATGCCACCTAAGTGTCATGTTCAAAGCAAAAGAGCAATGAGAGAAGGAAGAGTAGCTCTCCTAGAGCTCTAATTTTGAATCTCCTGTTCCATCCACTCAATTTCACTCTGTTGTGCTAGTTTGACTGATCCTCAGCTCCCACCTGTGCAGAGCGCAAAGGAAATCTCCATATTTCCTCCCATAACTTCTTATAGGTTGCCTACAGGCGATACCTCAGGTTTTACAGACAGCTGAAAACAATGTCTTTTGGAAGATGAATCAAATCTTGGTAAAACTGTTGTGTGAGTTACATTATCACTTTATATAACTCAACTGCCTTGCCTTTAAAATTTCAGATGTTAGATGAGGGAGGCAAAAAAAAAAGTACATACTGGAAACAAACGAAGATAAGTGAGTGGTTTTTCACTGTGAGGCAGCTTAATCTGTAGTTTCTGAGAGCTTTTTGTCCATAACTCTTTTAGTAGTTTTGGAAACTCCATAGAAATAAAGAAGATTGGTTCTGGGTGTGAACCACAAGGATTCATACCATGATCAAATAGAACTGGGATATAGTGATAAAACAGACAGAGGCAGGCAGAACAACTGGTCAGGCACCAAATCACAGTGAACCCCACTGTGAACCCAAAACTGTGCCAGGGACTCTAGCTGACTAGGACAGTCTCCAAGAATTTCTGAGAAGAGCCCAGAGGTTGACACTGGCCAAAAAAACTCCCACCAGGGATGAGTTTTGAATAAGACAAATGTTTCTTAGATCTTTGGACACAACAGCACTACTGACCTTGGGACCAGAAAATAGTCATTGAACCAGAGAATGGCTACAAGACCATTTTATTTAAAAGTGTAGATACAACTCATAAGTCTAATGCTAGCTTTGCTGATGTACAATGTCTATAAAATAACTCTCCTTTTGGGTGAATACAAAAAGAGAGAATATTCTGTGTTTGCTTCATCAAGGTTCTTCTGTGTTTTAGGGTCACAGATGTAGGGTGCATCTGAGTGGCCATAAAAGAAATTGAGTAACCCAAAGGATTCCTTCCCCTCATGCCTACCAGAAATAAGGCCCTTCTGAAACCCGTTCTACCTTTTATCGTTGATGGACCCATATCTATCACATATGATTCCTCCCGATTTTCATCAGTATTGTAATTCTGGGTTTATACTTGGAAATTAGATCTGAATGGTATTGCCTCTCCTTTCAAGATAAAGGACAATCCTGCTGTTCTCTGCTACATACAGAACTTTTTAATTTTTTTGCTTTTGAAAGAAGAAAATTCACACACACAAAGTAGGTCAGGGGAACAAAATGTTATAAGACAACCTAGCAGATAAATAAGATTGGACAAAGTAGATAGTCTGGCAGCAATAGGGAATGAAAGCAGGCCTGATGTAAAACAAAACCAGAATACGCTGGTACAGCAATCACTCAAAACAGACCTAAAAAAGGGAACCAGAGTCTTAGAAGGGAGAAAATCCCTGATCAAAGCTTTATAAAAACCAACACTAACATGTACCTTAGAAAGGTTTTCCTTCTTTTTCCCTGATCTCCTGGTGGAAGAATCTTACAATCAAAAGTTGGAGTGATTCCAGAGGAGGGCCACAAAGATGATCAGAGGGCTGGAGCACCTCTTTTGCTAAGACAGGCTGAGAGAGTTGGGGTTGTTCAGCCTGGAGAAGAGAAGGCTCCAGGGACACCTTATAGCAGCCTTCCCAGTACCTAATGGGGGCCTACAAGAAAGCTGGAGAGGGACTTTTTACAAGGGCATGTAGTGATAGGACAAGGGATAATGGCTTTAAACTGAAAGAGGGTAGATTTAGATTAGATGTACGGATGAAGTTCTTCACTGTGAGGGTGGTGAGGCACTGAAACAGCTGCCCTGAGGGTTGTGGATGCCCCATCCCTGGAAGTGTTCAAGGGCAGGTTGTCGAGGATGAGTGATATAGATCACTTAAAGAATCACTGTCAAAGGTATCAGCAGGAGTAGTTTTAACATGAATTTGTAAAAGTGCAACTTAAGGACTGATGGCATGGTTCGCTCTATTACTTACTACATGGAAGAAACACACATAGGAAAATTGATTTAGAATGATTTACAGAGAGACCAGATATGCAAAAGCATGAGGGAGACCCTCCCATTGAGTCACGAGTGGACCCCCTTGCTTTCTAGACTCCTGATGGAGCTTAGGTGCAGCTAGGTCCAAACTTAGTCTCAGACTTGGACAATAGCTTATGTCTAATGGAATTAACACAAAGGGTAAGGAAAACCTCTTGTTGAGTCGCAAGGTTCAGAATGGATGCCCTTGCTTGCTAAACTCCTTCTAAGTAGGAGTCTAGGTGTGGCTGGATCCATACTTAGTCCCAGACTCAGTCAAGAGGTGTGTTTTAAGACCAGCTGGTAACAAAGCACCATGAAGCCAGTCACTCACTCCTCCCCAGTGGCATGAGGAGGAGAAAATATAGGGAAAAGCTTGTGGGTCGAGATAAGGACAGGGAGGGATCACTCACCAATTATGGTCACAGGCAACAGACAGACTCAACTTGGAGGAAAAAACAAAATCAATTTAATTTACTATCAATCAAATCAAAACAAGGATACTGAGAAGTAAACCCAAACCTTAGAACACCTTCCCACCCACCCATCCCTCCTTCCCACCTCAACCCCACTCCCAGTTCTCTTCATCTCCTCCCCCGGAGGGCAGGGAAAAAGGGATAGGGTTGGTTCCTCACACCTTGTCTCTACTGCTCCTTCCTCCTCAGGGGGAGGACTCCTCACCTGGCCCATGCTCTGCTGTGGGGTGCCTCCCATGGGAGACAGCCCTTCACAAACTGCTCCAGCGTGTGTCCTTTCCATGGCCTGCAGTCCTTCAGTCACAGACCGCTCCTGTGTGGGCTTTCCTACAGAGTTACTGCCTTCTTCGGGGGCATCCATCTGCTCAGCCCTCCTCACTGCCCTCAGTATCTGCAGAGGGGTTCCCCTCACATTCCAATCCCCTCACTCACTGCAGGTTCCCCTTCTTAAATCTGTTCTACCACTGTCACTGATGGGCTCGGCCTGGGACAGAGGTGGGTCTGACTTGGAGCCGGGGAAGCTTCGAGCAGCTTCTCACAGGAGCCACCACTGCAGCCCCCTCCCCTGCTACCAAAACCCTGCCACACAAACCCAAAACAATAGTTTATGTCTAAAGGATTATATATGCAAAGTTTGTAATAATTAGTATTGAGTAGCTACATGGATTAGTAACGTTTCATTCAGCACACTATCCGTCACTGACTGCGGATCTGTTGCGAGTAAGGGGTCTCTCCACCTTGGCTAAGGAAGGATCTCAGTCTCAGGTAAAGAATCTCAAACTTTGAACAGCGTCCCTGCTCAAGGGGAGAGTCACCTGGTGTGCCGTCCAGTTGCAATTTAGGGAGATCTCAAATTGGGTTTATCCAAAGAGCTGTTGTTGGTAAAAGGTCTCTCTTTCTTAAGGAGCAAACTTGAGAGGCGTCGCAGCTCAAGGGGAGATCACCGCCGTGCAGCCAGGCTGCCTAGCAGGGAGGGCTCAAAGGCGGCTCAATTGGGCGGTCGTATTTATGGAATAAAGTGGTTGGCTCATAGTCAAATTGCATGCAGGGGGGAAAGGTATGCATGAGACTCCTTGTACCACAACTTTCTTTGTTCCTTGATAAATGAGTCTTGGAAAAGCCACTGGCTATTCATGTATTAATCGCATGACCGGTGATCCAGGCTCATATGCATCCATGCCCATGGGATGACTCTGCTTCTTTGTGGGTTTTCTAGAGGAGTTCTTGGCCTGGCTATGGCTCAGGTCTTTACCTCCTTTGGAGCTTGTACCAAACTACTGTGAGTTTGGTGAAGGGGGTGGAGTGCATCCATCACACAGGTTGGAGGGGGCTTTGAGCAACCTGGTCTAGTGGAAGGTGTCCCTGCCCATGGCCCCCCTGGTTGGAACTAGATGATCTTCAAGGTCCCTTCCAACCCAAACCATTCTATGATTCTATGAACCTCAAACAGCTCTCAGCTGATTCATGCCATTATGTGTTCCCACAATAAGTAGGACAGTATAAACCTTCCAAATTAGGACCCAGGTGCTTTTTCATTTTCCTTTTCTACTATACAGTACCTTTGTTACATACTCCTAAGATTTTTTTTTCTTTTTTTTTTTTTTCTACCAGAAAACACTGCATACCAAATTGAGTGACATAAAATAAGTTACTGAGTGAAAACTGAAGAATTCAGAGAAATTTAAAGTTTCACTGAGGTAAGTTTCCACAATTACTGAGATACATTATAGTATTTTTGTGTTAATGAGATTTCTTCCCTCTCAGTTTTTCCCACTCATTTTTCCTCTACATTTATTAAAAGGCTGTATTTTCAGTCTTTCTTAAGAAGCTAAGACTATTAGAATGTCTTAAATCTTTCGATTCAGTGTACATCATAGATCCGGGGTACAGTGTTTCCTGGTGGAGAGCTCTGCTTTCTACAAATAATATTTCATGACATTACAAACTTTGAAATTCGGTTATGTTCATTCTCTACTTTTGTTTAATAGGAAAATCTGGATATTCTAGAGGGAATGCTTATTCAGTACATTGGGAAGAACAGTGAACAGAGTTTTTACATTTACTGAAGTACTGCAAGACTTGATATTATACAGAAAAATATTGTAGTGTGAAGACATGTCCCGTTTTCCTTTTATTGCATGAAAATGTGTATTGCTCTGAGATAATAGTAGGCTAATTCCCTTCCTGAGCCCATGTGTGTCTAGAGAGCAGAGAGCAAGGAGTGTAGTTGAGTCTGGCTTTCAGAACAGGCTTGAGCATCTGCCTGTGTGACCGTATTGACATAACCAAAGAGGCTGGAAAACGTGACGATGCTATCTCTGAGAATGCCTAGAGAATGGCAGAAGAGCGAGGACTCATGTTTCACTGTCCTCTGACCGGTGAATCGAGCCCTACTCCAGAAATATTTGGCAATATTTGTTTTTCGTGGGGACGGCAGAAAGAAATATTTGCTTTTGTGCAGTCTCACGAATAGCTGTGTTGAAGATTACAGGCAGGACCAGAGCAGATCTCTGTATGGCACGTGTCCACAAGCATCCTTACTGTGCTTAGACATCCAGCAGCTAACCAAATGTGAGGAACACTCCAGTCAAGGAGGAGGGAAATCCTGCCTTGCTGATGCTACGCCAGCAGCCGTTGCCTTCTCAGAGTCAAAAACATGGACTGCAAACAGCCCTTCCCTCTGAGGTGTTCGAGGGGTAGCAGAGCTCAGCTTTTGAGCTCAAGTCTGTTTCAGACCGTGACAAATTTGTTCCCTGAATCCATACTCTTTTTAATCTAAATGTCAGGTAGGAAATTAAAGCCCTGCTGAAACGGAGTGTATTACCAGCATTTTATTAGATCACAAACAATTTAATAACCAGATAGAGGGAGAAGGTCATTTTGTTGTCAGTCCAGCTTATCTCATAAATTAGGCATCAGGTTTTGCACAAAAGTGTCTCTCAGCAAATAAAATTATCTGGTTTGATGAAGGGTCTCTGTCCATGGAAAAGAGATAACATGGATGAAAGAGAGAGCCCTGTAATAAAATTATTATCCAAGAATGTATGAAAGGGGATGGATTCTTTAAAAATACTTATCACACGTTTACCCTATTAGCAGTAAGTAAATGCCAAAGTAGCAAAGGACACGCCTTCCTGATGAATTAATGTGAAATAGTTTTAAGGTCAGTAAACAAAAAGGATGGCAGATGAAATATTGATTATAAATATGGTAGCTTTTAGTGACCTTACTGGCTGAGAAGGGAAGAAACCCAGAGCATTATCTCTTCACTAGAAATATTTATGGCCCAGAAATGACAGTTTTCTGAGTAGAAGCAGAGCAATGAGTGATGCATACCAAGACGGCATTGACTTCAATGTATCATGCTGCAAATCTGTTTCTGGGGTGGGGGAAAGGAGTGACGAAGAAGTGGTTTGGCTGGAGTAAATATTTTCCAAGAATATGAAGGTCTGGTGTTGCTCAGATTTGTCTGTCTGCAGCTCTCTCAGGCACAGGGATTTCTATGCTCCTGCCTATCTCCAGCTGCCTTCCATCTTTTAGCCTCATTAAGGTAAATTTAGATTAGTGCATTAAGTGTCCTGCTGAAATGTGAGGGCAAGTTGTGGTGCTTTATCTCCTGAGAGGTGCTGCAGGGCAAATGTAGTAGCAGCAGCAGAAGAAAATTCCTCCACGACAGCTCACTTCTGCTGCCACCAAGTTGGAGAAACCACCATGGTGAGGATAGGATAGGGCCTCTCCCTCCTGTGACAGTTAGCAGCTGACTTGCATCTCTTTTCCCCTTTTCTCTGCATAATGTGACATTGTTCTCTCCTCAAAATGTAGCCATGCAAATCTTCTACCCTTTCTCCATGTGGGCATGGGGATGCAGTGAGCAAATGACCTTCAGAAAAGGAAGAACTGGACCAAAATTCTGCAGAAAAGGAATTTTTAAATTTACTTTCACCCTCCAATATAGTAGTCTCTGAACTCACTATGCTAACCAATGTTTGCTCCGGAAAGCTCTCGGTGACTGTGCCTAAGAGCCAGGTCTGGTCCATGTGCCAGAGCTCCCAGCTCCTCTAGCAATGCCTGTGGAACAGCACATCCATCTCGTTATTCTGCTTCACACAAAATCATTCTGATTAATACATACTCTTACTTGATTTTATCTTCCTGAAATCAGGCTCTGAGAGGAAGTAGCGCACCTGGAATCTAAACTCTATTTTTCTTCTTGCAATAAAGCTGTGCCAGCCTCACCCGATACTCTACCGTTAATGAATTGCCTGTATTCCGCTTTCTAATTCTGCAGCGTATTGCTGACAAGCCTGGCCTAGTGATCACTTAAACCAGGTAAAACAGATGCACAGTGTAAGATTTGTTTAGGGAAAAGCTGGAGAAGCTTTTCCAGTACATGTATACCATCAGTGTGAAACCATGCTATTTCCAACCACTTTGACTCTTTGCCTGGGCAGCGCAATGCGAGAGATAAATGCATTGTTGGTAAGATGTTTAACTTCCTGGCTGTGAGAAAACAGCAGAAAACTTTTTTTTTTTTTGAGAGAAAGGGAATAGTGGCAAAGAGTATTTTTTATTTTTGGTCTTGATAAGTGCATAAAGACTGCTTAGTGAAGAAATGGGAACATTTAACTGACATCTTCTGCCTTGGGGGGTGGACTTCCATTTGCCTCCTGGCTGAGAAGCTGGCCCTACAACTAGCAGTGTGTTTCTAATGGGGTCCCAGTGCTATTGACCCGATGTCATCCAATCTTTGTGATGCTAATAAACTACAACCTTGTCCTGATAACAGTTTAGATATGATACATGGATAGATGGGGTGCAAAATACTAGGTCATTTGTTCACAGAATATGGGATCTCTTAATGTGGATGCCATTAAGACAAGGATTGGTTTTTTATTGCCAAATGCAAAGGGATATCCATTCCCAGGACATGAAATGGTTTGCCATCTTAACAAGAAAGCAAAGCCATGTCTCAAGAGAGATTTATGGGCCACTCAAGGTCAAAAAGAAGAAAAGCTCACAGCGTGGTATTTCAGCTGAACATTTAATCCAATGCTTGGATTTATTTACTGTCTTTGTATAGATTATTTTACCATTGGTGTCAGCAAGGCTGACTTCAAGATATTATAAACCTATTGCTGATGATGGGTGTGGTTAACCAAAAGAATTTTAAAAGGAAAGTGAAGATTAGGATAGGACACCCATGCTATGTAGTCTGGATCGATTGGTAGGTGGAATACGTATAAACATGTGCTTTAAGGCCATCAAATGCAAAATCCTATGTGTGGGCAGAACAAATGCAACCCTTACTGACTGGACAGGAGATGGTACCATTTCCCTAGAAAGGCTGAAGCTGTATTTCTGAAAAAAAAAAAAAAGAAAAAGAAAAAAAAAAGAAGACAATCTGCTATAAGCAAAGACCTGGAACAAAATTGAGTTGCCAATCAGATGTTGTGTTCAAAAGCTAACATCACCCATGGGTTTATTCAAAAAGGTTTGCTGAGCTGGGGTAAACAGAGGACTTGACTTGTATTCTATGAAACTGCAGACACTGGGATGCCACAAGAGTTCTGGAGTGCCAGCCATTTATAAAGGATGTGCAAATCATGGAGAAGGTACAAGGAAGAGACACAAGGTATATCTCTCAAAGCGAAAGTCTTTAAGTACCAGTTAGCTTATTGCAAAGATGGTCAGAACTGACTTGATGGTACTGGGAAGAGAACAGCAGGCTCTGCAGGGCTATTTAAACCAGTGGAAAAAATCCACAACAATCTTCATGCCAGACAAGTTCAACAGGGGGATACATTTCTTTTTAAAAAGTGAGGAGGATTTATTCCAGTGGTTAAACCACCAGAGAAAGTAATGAAGTTTCCATTTCTTCATATCTTTTCAGAAAGTGTACAGCTTTCCTACGAGGCAATGCTGTAGCCAAACGCCCACTGTTGCTTTTCTGTAGGAGAAACTTGGTAAAAAGCTGTGTACTGTATGATACATGAGGTCAGATTATGTTGCCAGTGTACTCCTTCTGGCATTAAAATTTCTGCATCTAAAAATCACTGTCTGATCCAGGGCTACAGATTCTACATCCCATGGAGAGTGGTGCAGCAGAAGGAAACATCCCCAGAAGCTAATCTTGTGTAAAGCAATACCTATTTTCTTGCATGTTATCACCTTGGCAGGAGATCATACCGTTTTATTATCCAGGGTTTACTCACTTTTTCCTTTATTCCTTCCTTTCTAATTTTTTTTTCTTTAACTTTTTTTTTTATTATTTTTTAATTTATTTCTCTGTTGGATATAGCCATAAGGATGGTAGACATTAAGGAATGTAAGCAGATGGCTAGGCTCTGCTCTGAGGTTAAGCTAACTGAACAGGTTGTGCAAAAAATTTGGACATGACATGAGAAATTGGAGAACATAACATATAATAGAGTGAGAAGCTGATGAAAGTTACAGGCAGCACCATGAGGAATGGCCAGGTTCCACAGCTGGAGCTATGTGAATGACAACCAAACTTCACCACTAATTGGAGGGGAACACTAGGGACCTTTGGGGTTTTACAAAGCCAAGGTAGATAGCCATATCAGTAATACTAAATAAGGCTGGGATTACATAGGTAATGGTATCAGAAATAACAAATTTGGGTATGGCTGTAGCAAAACTGGAACAAACGGAGAGAAAATAATTAGAGGCGAGTTGTTTATCTGGGAGGGCACAAGGGTAGAAAGGAGGAGGGTTCAGGATTGACAGGGAAGAGAAAACATGGGAGAATGGAGAGGAGATGAGGGTAAAGGGCTGGTTGCATGGAAGTGGTTCAATACTCCTGTCTGGCCAAGTCCACCACCTGACCAATGTCATCTTTCCTATTGTCTGTCAAAGTCTATTCCTGATTATTATCCTGTTGTCATGGTTTAAGCCCAGCCAGCAACAAAGCCCTGCGAGGCCGCTCGCTCACTCCTCCCCCCATTTCTTCACTGCCCTCAGTATCTACAGAGACATTTTCCTCTCACATCCCACTCCCCTTCCACTGCAGGTTCCCCTTCTTAAATCTGTTCTCCCACAGGTGTTACCACCGTCACTGATGGGCTCGGCCTGGGCCAG
>JAVJGG010000027.1:20024139-20048872 GCA_035590195.1 Aviceda cuculoides
GTTCCCCCCCCCCCCCTTTTTTTTTCTTTTTTAGAAATCACTGATCCTCCCAGGGTTTTTCTTGTCCTCCACAGACCAGATCGCTGTTTCAGCAGTTCTACTCGATCCATATACTGCTTTCTACAATAACTTTTATCTTTAAAATGTGAATCAGACTTCTGATTGAATTTTCACTATAAAAATACAAACTTAAAAAAAAAGTCTCTTTGAAAGGAAAACAAGACTTTAGGGACTAATAAAAAGAATGGCTTCTGCAAGTCACTGGATGATTGATTAAAATGAGGGAGGAGGGGGAATGGAGTATTAGTCAATTATAGACTGACTGTGAACCTCCAGCATGAAGTCGTGTGAGAAGGTAATCATCGTCCTACAAAACACTGAGCAAGGCAGTTCTAGAGAAGAGAGCAATACTAATGCCACTGGCAAGACCTCATAAAAAAGACCGAATACAATGGTTTTAATCTGTTTTCAAACAAGCGAGTTTCAAACTGGAAAGTTGAATAGAAAGTAAAAGTTGAAAAACAGACACAGAATATAACCTGACTACGAATCATTCAGTCTGTAAATTAGATTCCTAACTGTAAAACCAGAATGAACCTTTCACCTGGAGGACTGGGAGCAAGAAATCAAACACGACAGGGTGGAGTTATCTAAATAATGATATGGATATTTTGTTTATGTCCATGCTGATAAATTAAAGCAAGGCAGGCACTGACCCTGAAAGCGAAGTGGCACAAACTGGCTACTGTTCATGCTTCGGCTTAGTCCCTTCCTGATGAGCTTCATGTTGGAAAAACTAGTTGGACTGGTCCAAACAAGGCGGGGAGAGAGCAAACAGTTGCCTTTTGGAGATGTAGATGTATTTTACCAGACTCCATCATTTAGTGCTCCTGCTCGGCCTCTGTCCTTGCCTAAAATATACCTCTCTAACCACAATTTCCCCTACCCCAAAAGAGAAATGCTACTTCTTTTTTTCCTCTTCTTGAATTTGCAGCACTGAAGCCATTTCACATGTTTTACAGCAGCGTCAGATCCTTTGTAAAGATGCTGAGCACAGTGACTGGGTTTCTGATGATGACAGATCTGTTCTGGTTGATACTTCAAACTGTGTGTGGTTTGAAGATGGGAAGATGTGGGCAGTGCGTGGTGAGGACGGTAAAAGCTGACCAGACGTAAAGGATGGAGTGAAATCGCACACAGAACCGTCAGCTCTGCTCTTGAGTCTGACCTCCCCCTGCTCACACAAAGACGGACTTACTTTTCAAAGCTGAATTCCTCGGAAAATTCCTGCTTGTCTTTAAGAGGAGCATGCTGTAGGGAAGCAGCGGGAACACATGAAAGAAATGCACCAGCTCGAATCTCTGGGCTGTATTGCAGCTTAAAGGGGCTCTTAAATATGTCATCCTCTCCTATTACTTTTCAAAATATCACTCAAAGTAAAGAGTGTAGAAGAACCTTCTGTGAGGATTAGGGCCTCCTGGTGCTGCACAAAGACGTTTAGAGACACAGCCTGCATCTGCATGGGCATATGGCTAAAGCAAACTGGGAAGGTTTCTCATTGCAGTGCAGTAAGTTATACTCAAAACATAAAACAAATTATGTTTGTCATTTGAAAGGGAAAAAGAGAGCAACAGTTTCAGTTCTGTCTTTGTCACTCAAAATTATTGACAGCTTTAATGCTTTGTATTATCTTTAAGCAGTCATGCTGAAATTAAATGCCGAAATAAGCAATGTATTTGCAGCTGATGTGGAGTTCTGAAACGTGCTAGTTGCTTTGTGGGAGGAGAGTGGATTTTGTCCTCAGGGAAAGGAGATTTTCTGTGCTACAGAAGTGGCTCTGTAGCACATCCTTCTCTGCCTAAACAATGTGACTCATCTGCTCTCAGTCTGGAGCTCTGCAAATTATGGTATTGTAAAAACATGCAAAGTTCACACTAAGTTCACAGAGCTACAAAAATAAGCTGTTTCCTGAGCAATGGATGATCCAGCAAGCAGAGCGCTGTGCTGGAATTCAGCAGGCCTGAATGCCGCTCTTGAATATGCTACCGATTTTGTGAGTGACTTAGGAGAACTGCCTTCTCTCTTAAATCTCTTTTCCTTCCCTGTCCTTGTCTCGTTAAACTCACTGTGTGCAATGACTCAAAGGTGAAGTCTGTGCCAGCCATCAATACTGATAATCATTTTTCCAAACTTATCATCTATTTTAATGCTATCTTCTCTTCGGCCATGATAGATCCTAACTTGGCCTGGTCAGATCCATTCTAGATGCTGTCATAAGATCATTTTTCCAGCTTATCAATTTGATCATATCATCTTTCTCTCCATGCTCCCTGCATGGGTTTTCACTTCCCTGCTGCATCTAATAGAGGTTTCTCTTCACTGTCAATGCTCTCTGCATGCTGGCCTTGGTCGTTATCTCCAATTCAGTGACAAGAGGGAGATTCTCCTTCTGAGTGAGTGGTCATTCAGATAACCCTTTTGTGCCTTTTCTCACGCTGCATTTAATACTGGGGAGAAAGTTTCCTTGAGACCTGCCAACTAACTGACTTTTCTCTGCTTTTCCCTAAAATAACTTGCTTTCCCCACTAGGTATTATAAAAAAAAAAAAAAATAAAATAAAAAAAATCCCAAGTTTGCCTGCTTGTATGCTGGTTTTACTGCTTAGCCAACATCAGCTCCTTGTTTCCATCTGTTCCCCATCTACCCACTTGTCTCCCTTTGTTTTCCCAGGCTTTTCGCCTCGATTGTAAGGTCTTTGGAACTGAGACAGCCTTCTGATCTGTACTTGTACTGTGCTCTTCTGATTCGTGTGTCAGGGTCCCTGTGTGCTGTGGCAATACGAGCAGTAAAGCACTGAATGACAGCTTGGTTTAAGCATCACAGGAGAAGAACGAGGGCTGAGAAATGCAGGAATAGTCTCCAGGTGTGTTTTCCTTTTTTAAGCCTATTCAGTGTGGAACTGAATTAGCTGAAGAACAAAGCAACAGCACGTCACGAGAGTTTAAAGTAAGAGCTTGAACCCTTCTCTGGACCCTGACACTTCCTCGTGGCCAGTTTCTGAAGAAGTCCAACCTTTTCCAATGCTTCCAGATGTGCTTGCACAGCTGGCATAATGCAGTGGGGAATTAGGCCCATACTGTGACAGATTACCAGTCACTTCACTATGCTGAAGGTTTTTAAGCACATTACACTTGATTTTAGGATGTCTAGTCCAAAGCTTGATATTTACAAAGTACCAAAAACTGCTGCCAAATAAACAGAAAACGTGTAAATCATACTTAGTGGAAACAAGAAGAATGATTATGTGGTGAAGGCACTGGACTGGGTTCAGGAATTAATCCAAATAATCCTCAAGCATTGGGGTTTTTTTCTCCTTGGCCACAGACCTTCTGTGACTGCGAGCAAATTACTCATTATATGGCTGTAACAAAGTCAGAAATGTTCTTACAGACCTTCATGGAGCCCAACTAGTTCTAATAATCCCTGTCTGCTCTACATGCTGTGACTTACACCATTTTCATAGGGACAGTCACTTTTGTATATCTGCCCAGCTCAACAAATGACCATACACAGAAGTGTGTATCACCGAAATAACAATGCTGTTCTAGCACATAGTAGAAAATATTCAGTGGGAAACGTAGAAATGGATTCTGAATGAAGATTTTAGCCTGCTTCTAAGTGACTTCTGCCTGGCAGTACTCCTTATTCATGCCCTGCTCTTGCTGACAGTGTATCTATACCCTTTTTTAAGGTTTTCTGTCCCACAAAAGCTTCAAGGACTAAACCCTGATTTTTCAACAGACCTAAAAGTTTCTAAAAATGTGATAGAAAGAGTCATAGGGGACAAAGTACTTTGATTACTACTAATGCAAAGGTGTCACTGGAAGTTTTGCAAATTACTAAGTGTTGAAATGTGTGAGTGTGCAACTCATTAACTGCTTTGATAAGCTTCATGCAGCCCAAAAGAACCGTGCTATAAAGCTTCTGTTAGGTGCTTCCCAGTGACATCAATACTCTTTTGAATCAAAATTAAATTATGCACTTATTGGAAGTTAATATCCCTGAAATTAATATCAAAAGTCAATTTAGTATACATGGTGTTTCAAACAGCCATAGTAGTGTCTTTGCTAAAAAAACCCCACCCACAAATCTATGGCTGCACTTTTTTCTTCAGCTTCTGCTTAATAAAACCTTGATGAGGAGGACTCAGCCAGTATGTCCAGAATGGTAAATTCAAAAGAGATATAATCAGTTTATTAAAGCTTGTATTCCCTTGCAATTGTTTGATAAATTGGTAACATGGAAACCTGTAACATACTTCTGCTTTTTTTCCAAAATGAAACTAAGAGCTGCCATAGGCGGACACTGTCTATTATCTGTAGTGTATCATTTAAGAACAGCCACTTTCATTTTTTACAATAATTAAATTTCTTAAATCTATCATTTTCTCCGGGGTTACTGTACAGCCTTCCTAATGCAGAGTTATCTGCCTTTGATCAGTAAGAGAAGAGGAGTGATAGAGATACTGCCAGGGAACAGTAACTGTCTACATGTCACTTTGTAGATTTATTCTCTCCAAATAGTGTTTGAAACTATTTTCAAAGTGGAGCTGGAAAGACGACAGAGTCCTAGACCTTGTTGCTGTTACAAAACAAACAGCACAAACAACAAGAAGGTGTCTTTCACTAGCATTAGTAAACGAGAAATCAACACCTATGTACCAGTTGCACCTTTGAAAATCTCTCCAAACCTCTCTACTGGATTGATTCGACTGTGCAACAAGTTCTGGGGCAGGGTGGAAGAGGCAAGTTTCACAATACATTTCTTTGCCAAAGCTGTGAGAGGCTGCAATAGTCAACCTCTAGTTGTAGAAACTAGTAACAGGCAGAGTCCTCGGAAAGGGTAAGGAGATGCCTCAGCTGGACACAGTATTTGGTTAAGCAGTTGAAATCCTCTGTATGAGGCTCCAATTCCCACCCTCCGACATCTGATGTTTTCCCATGACACAGAGGACGCAGGTGTGTGCATTCATGCCTAGGAATTCAGCCTTGGACAAGCACTAAAGAGTTAGGAGGGCTTACTGTGGTCCTCACTACTGGCATTCTACAATTTACTAGAGGAGGAACAAGAGAAGAAGACCTTGCTCTAACATACAGTGCTTCTCTCATGCCTCATAACAGACCTGTTCAACCAGGTGTCTGCCACGTCTCTTCCATGGCTGGAGGTAGAGCTACTTCTACCAGCTTTCTGTCCCCCAGGCACTCTGCAAGGACAAGTCTCCAGCAGACACCTCTGGGCATTGCAGATACCCTCAGCAGCACACAGAACCTGCCCACAGGCCCTACGGTCCCATATCATGTGGAAATGGAAGATTTTCTACGCTCTCCACATTAAAATGTGCTTATGTTCTTCCAAGGATGCACTGTTGCTCTGTGCCACATATCACTTATACAATTTGCTTTGCATTTGCTGGAATGAATGGAAATTGTTCGTGGAGTGTAAGTCTATAATTGTCTCATTTCCTTTTTCTTTGTATGACCTTACAAACCTGCCTTTTCAAGACAAGGATAATCAATTGTTGTTGAAGACTAGTTGGGTTATACGAAGAGAGTTTCAATACTTCTCATCAGCACTTTTTCACTACTTAAACAAAACAGCTTTTTAAAAATATATGCCCCAGTGATCTTTACAGCAGAGGAGATAAGCTTGAAAGACCATGAAAAAAATTAATCAATTTATACTTGAACATAGACTTAAAGTTATGCTTAACCTAGTAACAGTTTAAAAAGGACTGGCTAGTTCAACCTGTGATTAAAATGGAAAATCTCACTTTTTCCCCCCTCACTTAGACATGATTCGTTATTATCAGACACATGAGCGAAGGGTGTTCCTCAACTGCTCAGTCTATCCGTTGGTGAACTGTGCATTTACAAACATAACTACATTTCCCTGTACAACTATTCCTCCTCTTAAATCAAGCTTCAAAGCTTCTCCTTCAAGAGACTGCTAATTCCCCTCTCTTCTCAAGTCCTCTCAACTGCTCCCTCACGCTATGAGCTCTTACACAGTTTCTTCCTCTACACACAGCCCACTTTGCTTCCTTCTACTCTCTGTACCATGGCACCTTTCATTCATGTTTAGCTTAGCTCTCTTGCTATGCAACTTTCCCACAGTCCTTCCTAAACCTGCTTCTCAAAAAGTACTTCTTGTAAATACAGCCTCAGGAAAAAGTACTGTCCTGTCCTAGTCTCTCTCCAAATTGCATAAGACATGATTCTTTATTCGCTGTCACCCCGTCCAAGCACTCCGGTTTCCCATCTTGTAAATATTTTAACTGGGTTCTGTCATAAAATCTTTCAGCCTGAGACCTGGGTGAAATGGCAAATGGCATGAGCAGAGCTCAGATTTCAGCCTTTATGTGAAAGCCTGCTAGAAAGAGATTGCTCCTATGTCTACATAATCTACTGAAAAGCAAACATTGTCTGTGTTCTGCTCAGCAGTGTGACTGTGCACAGTCCTCTATAAATCATCAGCGCTCATACATACAGCTATTCAAACAGCTTTGGGGGACGCGCACTGCTTTCTCCTTCAGATAAAATATCATGAAAACTCAGTGATCAAATTGAATATTAAGTGGACAAGTCAAAAAAGTCATCTTTAAACTCTTATTAAGAAAGTGTGGGCACAAAAGGATAATGGAGGGAAACATCACAGAGCTTTAATATTGGGAATTTTTTCACACTACTAAACCTAGGGGGAATTTCTTTCTAAAGAAAAGAAGAATTCTGTTTCCATAGTAACTCAGTGCTAAGGCCCCCTTACAGTCCAAATTTAGAAGAATTATATGTGCGGGTTTATTCAGCATACTACTGTGCACTTGAGGCTACGATGAAACCACTAACCTCATTGCATTTGGGATGTCAGCTTGAATTTGAACTGGGACTGACAATATTTTGAGCAAGTCCAAGTATAACCCTAAAAAGTAACAGCATGCCTTAAAGACAAAGAGAAATTATAGGTGATAACAGGGCATAAACTACCAGCTTGATAATGACTTGAAATATCAAAAAATGCTACCAAATGGCTTAGCATTTAAAAATGAATTATTTTTATCCCAGTCCTGACATTAATTTACTCGTTCCTATGAAACAAGGTATGTCAGTGGTGGTTCTTTCCCCTGTACTGTATAGATTGGCAGTACGTAGAAGCTGTTCTGCCTTTATTCAGGAGAGGTCATGTAACCTGTCCGCAGTGAGGTATTTTACTGCAGCTTTTTGAGCTGTTATAAGTGATACATGAGGACAACACTTTTGAGTCTGTAAAGAAGTCTCAGCACCTTACCTGGCAGCGCTTTACTTGTGTTTTTGAAACAGTTAAAAAAACCATCAGCCCAGCAAATAAAAGCACCACCTGCTTAACCAATGCATTTAACGTCCTTAAAAACAAGTGGAGGATGGTATGGTAGCTCTGAGACGCGTCAGTTCTGTAATCAGTCGATAGGTGCTCAGCAGAGGCAAAGTGAAGTTCGGGTGGCAAGACAAGGAAGGTAAGAATAGAGGTACCTTAAGGAGGATGAGGCTCATTAGAAAGGTGGAAAGTGCTGGTGCAGTTTTAATGTCAAGTCCTCAAAGCACTGCTTGAGGTTGGTAATGACTATATGAGCTATAAGCTCAACACCTTTGGCTGGAACAGATAAGTGGAGTCTTTCCCTGCTCTCAGCAGTACTCAACAGTGTTTTAACCACATTACACACAGACCACGGCCAGCTCTGTGGTGTTAACAGCAATGAAGTATTGAAAAAAAGTGTTGCTAATTTTCCCACTGTGTCAGATATTTGAGAAACCATCAGCGAACTGAGACGTCTAAGCATGGTGTGTGTCAAATACCTCTTTACACTAGAGGGAAGAAGTACTTTAAAACAGACACCTTCTTTGGGTTGTTGATTTTTTACCTCATCTATCCAATTTCAGGATCAAATCTGTAAAATTTTAGCTTGCTTTGATCACAGTATCATTTTGCTACACACTTTGTCCTATGCTCTCATGCTTTGTCTCTGCTCCAAAGCTGATGAGGGAGAAAATGACCATCATAACCTTGAACATCAAATGAGCAAAAGCCTGACTTTTGAGCTAAAGCAAAAAATTACATTAGTTATTAGTAAGTAGCTGGCTTCTGGATCTATATGGGTAGGAGGCAATTACATACAATAAGCCAATGTATTAATACAGACTGCAGCTAATTCAGAGTCACAGAAAGAGCAAAATGTCTTGTGCGTGTGGGTGTAAGTATGCCAATAAAGTGAAACCACCTACTTACACTTGCAAGTTTTATCTTTGCTTCAGTATCAACATTTCAATTGCCTTTTGCAGGAAATAAAAGGAAAGTAAACACATTTCATCTGATCATCTTCCAAGCGATTCCTAAAAAACCTGAAAAGACAACTAAACAACAAATTAAAGCTCCTTTTAACACTTTCACCTTCCTCAGAAAGAAAAATTGAGGTACTTAAGCATCAGTCTCTTGGGAGACTGCTGAAGCGGCAGAGAAAACTAATTGGCTGACTATAATTTGCATATAACTATTAAATATTAATAAGGTTAATGTTTTGTGAGGTTTAACCAGGAGTGACTGTATAGCAACTATCTCAATGCTTTGTCCAGGAACATGGTGCAATGCAAATTGCTGCATCCAGCTAAGCAATGGTGCAACCTCTTGTAATCCTAGTCCGTCAGGTCCAGCAAAGGCCACAGGGAGAAAGAGGAAAAAAGGATCCAATCGCCCTCTTTATCCGCCTCCCACCCCACGGCAGCTCTGACTGAGGTCATTGAACCACTCAGGGCAATGTGAGCAGTGCTGGCACTGTAGTGGTGGTGGTGGTGGTGGTAGTAATAGTTTCTCCATAGCCAAACCACCCCAGGGTGGCCTTTCTGCCGAATTGCCGTCACAGCTTGGAAGACAGCAAGAGGGGATGCAGCGCAGACCCCGTGTGCCAGCTGCCTGAGCGCCTGGGAGTTTGTCCTACTCGTGGCACATAACTTACAGGGAAGGGCTCCAAGCCTACTTATTCCCCTCCACGTAGATGTTTTGCTTCTCCTTACAGAGCGGAATGAGAGAGATGGGTCTTGGCACTTGCTGAGGATTTTTAAGGGTCAGCAATCCAGTCTCATGCTCAAAGCATTTTGCAGGTTATATACGATATGCATCTTAACCACTCAATTAGTCCAAAAGTAGCATTTCCACAGCAAAGCCATGCTGTTTTACTGGACCATATATTTCGAGATCACTTTTTGTGCCAGGAGGGAAGACATTTCTACATCAGTCACAGGAGGACTTACTGCATCAGCAGCATCAGCAGGACTGGACTGCTTCTGTACTCTAGCCTGCGTGCTTACAACAAATGTGTGCTTTCCAGCTAACTCAGGCTTAAAAATATCTAAAAAAGGATTTACATCTAAAGTTCAGACTAATTGTGCCACGAAGAGCATCCCTTAAATGAAATCAATATCTCGATTGAGTCTGATACCATAGGCTAATCTGTTCTTTGTTTCTCTCCTTCCTACCCAGGGTTACCAGGCAGCAGATGCGGGGATATTCCAGAAACTCCACAGTGCTCCAGATCCTGCTTCCTCACAGTCATTCCCATGAAAACGATGACTTCCAAGCCTCGCACATCGAGGCAGATGCCACCACGTTATCAGGCTGCCACCCTGCACCTCTCCAAGACCACCAGGATCCATGCGGGAACAGGGGCTCTACATCGGCAGCAGCGGCAGGCAGCGGAGCGTGAGGTAGCCTGTCATTGCTGAGCAGCTTGTGCAAAACAAAACAAGTATTAAGCGAACAATAAGAACTATGTTTCCAAAGGTGTTCAATGAAAGTTTTTAACAGTGCGTGCCTTTCCTTTTCCATGTAGTTCTGTCACCTGAATTGATCATCTGGTAGGAAGTGACCCAATAAATCGGACAGCCGTCTGCACAGTCAGTTTAAGAAAAACCTTGTGTTATTGTCAGGGTGAAAACAGCAATGCAGTTTACTTCATCCTTCCTTCAACTGGGGAAAACCTAGGGGATTTGCAGTGTTAAACCCATTGGAATTTTGGTTGAGCAGTGAAAATCTCTTCCCGCCAGTGCCCTTGTGCCTAAAAATTGGGAAAAGTGAACATGAAATTTTAAAAGGCTGGGGTTTTTAATGTAAAAGAAAACAGAAACATAAAAATGAGTCAGCCATTTGAAGAGCAAGGTTGGAAGATACTTGCTAAAATACATTTTCCTTTCCGTCCACTCTTGCCCCACAGCATATGAGCAACCCATGGCTCTCTGCAGCTCCCTGAGGATGGGACGTGGAGAGGGAGGTGCTGAGCTCTTCTCCCTGGTGTCCAGGGATGAGACACATGGGAATGGTTTAAAGCTGCACCAGGGGAGGTTTAGACTGGACATCAGGAAACATTTCTTTACCGAGAGGGTGGTCAAACCCTGGAACAGGCTTCCTAGAGAGGTGGTCCGTGCCCCAAGGCTGTCAGTGTTTAAGAGACATTTGGACAATGCTCTTAACAACACGCTTTAACTTTGGTCAGCCCTGAAGTGGTCAGGCAGTTAGACTAGATGATTGTTGTAGGCCCCTTCCAACTGAAGTAGTCTAGTTCTATTCTGTTCTATTCTGTTCTGTTCTATCCTATTCTATTCTATTCAATTCTATTCTATTCTATTTTTATTGGCCATTTATCTTGGACATCCACCATGGCCCTCTGGATATCCCACAATAACCCCCACTTCTCTGAAGCAGATCTTTACTTTTTCAAATTCAGCTGCTACTGGAGCACTTACAAAAGAGATAAGATTCACAGAACCCTCTCAGGAAACAAATTACTGAGAATTTTTCTACCCTTCTCATCTGCACTAAGTATTTGCTGCCTTCCTCTCTTTCGCCATGGCCACAGCATAGCTGCACACACATGCATACCCATCATGCTGTCAGAAATCAGAAGTTGGTATGTGCACATGCACAGTTAGGCACCTAGCTGCAAAGTGTATTGCAAAGTCAAATTGCTACCTGCATGTAAAAATTCCTGATAGATATGTACCCATTTGATATGCCATGGGCTACTGCACATGCACAGCTGCGTCCAACGAGAGTAGTGCATTTCTGTTTGGGAGTCTCTTGACAGAAGCAAATATGCATGTATTGAGCATCAAGCATCCATGGTGACTCTGATGCTTTTAGGAAGGACCGGACCTACCGCTCCTATGTAGACCATCTGTGTATCTGTGAGCCCAAGCTGACAGAAGATAGACAAATGTGTGTTTCAAATAATTTGCCTTTCTAGGATTTTCATGAGTGGCTGTGTATATTTAATTGTCCAGATTTTTCTTTTAGATAATAATTAATGAGTGTATATTCATCTGTAACATAGAATCAGCTATTAATAGAGTCTCTGAAAAAGCACATTTCAACAGATGAACCACATTTAACATTGTGCAGATTTACTTTTTGCTCTGTTATACTTGTGAGAGGCCAGCAAAGTCAAAAGAGTGTGGTCAAAGGTTATTGGTATTACTGTGAGATTAATTTACCCTGCAGATTTTTAATAACACTGGGGGCAATCTTATCTGTAAGATATCACAGCTTCTCTAACAGAGAAAAATCAAAAACTTTCATTGCAAATCAGCTAGACAGACTACCAGAACTTCTCTGTGAAACTGAACACAGTAAAGTAGCTAAATGTCCCAGGAAGAAGCCTATATTCAAAGTATTCTTCCTATCTCATGAACAAAGGTCTAGGAATCCACAAAATTTGTTATCCAGACTTAATTTACTCTACAGTGCCTGCTCTGTTGTAAACTTTGCTTCATAATGGCCCTTTAAGGCCAGGTAGTTTGTAAGGGTATTTACTCATTGCAAGTGTCAAAGGAAGGCAGATAAGAAAGGAAAAAAAAAATTGAGCAGTTCTTCAAAGAAAAGAAAATTACTCAAGGGGACAGCTGATATTTCCAATAAGAAAGGCATCAGAAACCATAAAGGACCCTGTCCCAAGACGGGGCAAAGCGTTCCTACATTATGGTTGGCTCAAAAATGGTGGGGTTTTTATACTTGCTTGAGACTGAATGACTGAATAAGAGCTAGGGAGACTCAGTCTGCATGGAGAGAAATAGCTTGTACAAAAATGTAGCTCTGAGAAGTGAAGAAAGATACACAGCTGGGAAGGATGAACAAGGATACCTTCCCTGTTGAGCCATCCCTTTCTCTGAAGATCCCCTCCATATGTATAATCACTACATCCCTCACAGCTACAGGATCTGGAGACCTCTCCCATCAAGGGGAGAAGCAGGAAAAGGACAGCACAGGCGAGAAGACACCCATCACCCCCTAGTTGCCATGTAGATATAGCACAGCAAGTGAAGAGCACAACTCCAGTGCCTGGAGTGGCTGGAAATCAATGACAACCCATTGGATGCACCTAGAAAGGAAACTTAGAAAGCCACAAGTGAGAACTGTAGGCAAGGAAGGGTGTGAGATGAATTGGTACTTTGTGAACCATGACTACAAGGTTTACCTTGTTTCAAGGGACCCAATGAAAGCTAAGGTAGACCAGGTTCATAGAGACATTGTACGGCAAGATAATGGAAACCGGCTAATAAAAGGACTATAGATACTTTGTTAGGCAAAAGAGAAGGGGGACGTTCTTTGATTTTGCAAAAATGAGGCCCAGTTATGCACATATTTGATCACAGAAAACTCAGAAACAATGTAGTTATTGATGTCACTACTAATAAAAGATGCTGGGTCCAGTCCAAGTCCTGGGACTAAAAGAGTAGTACATGCTGTGAATTGTGATGCCCTAGTTAAGGGTTTATGCATATAATGCTTAGCACAGTGATGTTATGATGCATATATTGCTTCACAAGTGTATTGAAGAACATTGGTCACATTGTCTGTCAGTCACTAGGCCAAAGCTATTCACATAAATAAGTCCTCTGATAACGCCAGTACTACCACCCTTATTGAAGTTTTTGTTCAGGAGATGACCATGACAGAACATAAACCATCACAAAGAGCTGTATGTGCAAAGGGATGCTGGGCCACTAAAACGGAGGAAAGAACTTCCTTGGGAATTGGTTTCATAGGAATGAGGAAAAAGATCAGGGAAAGAGTTGGAAGGAAGGACAGTCCAGGAAGGACTAACGGATAATGACTAGCAGTGGAGACCAGGGACCCCAGGTCTTTTGGAGAATGAGAGCAGGATTCTCCTGGGGCAAGGAAGGCAAGGGGCAAGCAAAAGCAAATCCTAGGTCAGAAAGAGAACTTAAGTGGAGTCTCCCTGGCTATTAAGAAGGAAGAACTCAGTCAGGACACAACATCAAGAAGAAGAAATGTGGAGCCCCAAGCTTGAGAGAAAAAACAATGTCTGGTCAAGGGAGATCATGGCAAGAAATAGAGAGGGTCAAGAATGATTGCGAAACCCAAAATCTAGAGAAGGACCTGATGACTCTGACCATAGGATTCATGCTTAAGTCGAACAGGATATATCTTCCCAGTCCTCTGCTAACACTGACTGTGTTACACTCCTGAGAAATTAGCAAATACAGCTTTCCACTGTAAGCAGAGAAATTAAATGACTTCCCAAGGCAAGTGTCTGACAATAGAGCAGGGATTCAGGAAACTCCTGGCTCTGTGTCCTGTGATCAGTTTGACTAATTATTCACTTTCTCATGCAATTACTGCAGAGAGGAAAAAGAAAAAAAAGGTCTCAGCATTCAGTTAAATTTTGTTTCAAATAGTACAACTGCTTAAAAAAAAAAAAAAAAGATTAAGCACAATAGAAAAAGGCAAGAATCTTGGAAATACAGGAGGAAAAAAGATCAATATTTGGCATCACCAATTCTATAGATTTTACATCAAGCAAAATGATTTTGAAATGGAACTGATAGTGCCTTTTTTTCTTGTCTGGTCAGCACCCAAGCCTCAATTCTTTGTACACTTGAGTAATAAAGTGATGAGCATCGCATACTAAATTAAGACAGTCAGAGCATCTTTCAATAGACTTGAATGCCAGTCTTTTACTCCAGAGAAGCATGTTCTTACATTTAAAACTACTACTCATCTAGTTCATTTCAAAACTGAGGTGCCTTTGTGGCTCCTAAATTACTGTGGGACAGACTTATTCAGACATCCTGCCAAGAGCTTAATAGCTGAACAGAAAAAGTTGAGCAAAGAGCTAGGAATGGAAAATACTCCTTGGTCTTCTACAGTTTTATACCATTACAGTGGGGAATCTAATTTTTTCTATACCAGGATAAAAATATTAGAGATGAAGGCATTATTTCTTTTCTGTTCATACATATCACACTGCATAGTGGGGAGTTGTTATTATGATTTATTTTATTACCTCCAAGCAGAACCGGAGAGCAGGAATGTTCAGCACAGCCTTACTCCATGAACAGAAGTTCATGGTGTTGATTGGCCTTCTCTCCCCATTCCCATCCCATAAAGCCACATTTACATTTAAAGCCAAAACAAATAATGTTATTCTTACAAAATCAGATTAGTAATACAACAAAAGCAAACTAACAAAATCCATGTGGATACTAAAAACAGATGGCAAAATCTAGCCTTAAAATGTTCAAAAGACTAAGATAGGTTGGTTTGTAATGGAGAGGAAAAAAAATTCAGTCAGTCTTGTAAACATGCAGTATACATCACAGTTATCAATCTTTCCAGACTCTTCTAACAGATAGCTATGAAGCAAAAATAATCCTAAAAAAAAAAGATGACAGATGAATACATGTAAGTATTAACTGTGAAGGCAATAACTTTTTCTTAACCCTCAAAAATATTGATGCTTTAAAATAATGTTAAAAAGTCTCATTTTTACAAATTTAGTAAAGCATGTTTTTTTTCTGAGAAAAAAAAAATTACTGTAGCTCCTTTAAGGGGTCTAAAAGAGAAATCATTATATAGAGTGTATTCATGATACAGTTAAAACTCCAGTTTTAACCAAAGCTCAGAATAACAGAAGCACAAGTACGAGAAACTTCTATTTTGTTTACCAAAGAAATCGAATGTACCCAAAGGAAGGCTGGAGCTGGACGTACATGCCCCCTCCTGGTACACCCCCTGCAGCGCTGGCACGCTCTCCCACATCACCCCTGCACTGGTCCTGTGACCTAAAAGAATAAATACCCTGTGTCTGGACACTGTACAAAGCCTGGGGAATAGATACGTTGGACTAATTCATCTCCAAATGGTCATTGATTACATGTCTACACAAAACACTGATTGATTTAAAAGTGATCGACAGTCACAGATAGGAACTTTCTATTGCCTTGTTTTATCGGTTTTAAGAAATACTCCTGTAATACATTTTTGTCCACAGCTGCTATTGGAAAGACAAATTGAAGGAGAACTGTTTTGCCCCAAAAGTTACCTGTACCCAGCAGTGGTATATCACATAAAAACCAGAAGAGGTGTTGTGATACTGCTGTAGAAAAGGTGCTTACACGTGAACAGTGAGCCCACAAGAACAGAAACTGCACAAGGGTACCATGAGAACACAATCAAGGTAGCATCAGAAATTGTTTTCATCGAGATATTGAATTGTAGAGATCAGTTAAATAAAGTTGGAACTGTGTTTCTGTACCTACACTTGCAATATTCCCAGGGAGATACAAAACAAGTGTCTTCAAGCAATCTATATTTGCCCGTATAAGAGTCATTTTACAGTCCTGAGCCCTCTAAGATGACAGAAAAAATCAGAGAGAACACCTAAAAGAACAAGAAAAAATATTTCAGAGGACACGAAGAAACACTGAAAATCCTTAGGGTGATGTGTTTATTTCTGTTTTAACTCCAAAAACATTGTTGTAGAATATGTTTCGCCCCACCAAGTGCAATGGGTGACAGTGTTGTACCAAAGTACAGATATTTAGTTATCACGTACAGGTCTGTAAAATGAGAATCTGAACCCTGTCTCTGGTTTGAATGTCTTAATGCCACTGTGTGCACACAGAGACGGAGAAACTTCCAGAGGTTGCAACCAGAGACTGCAATTAGTTTCATTACCGCTCGGAGAGCAATGGGAGGTAAGGGGCACAGAGGCTCTTTTGTGTGCTCGGCACAACTAGGCTGAGCGAGACACAATTTGGTGCAAGCTCTTTCAGTACTGCTTGCTTAATTCCCCCTACACAAAAAGATTAATTCTTGAAATTGGAGAATGGCCGGACTCCTGCTTCTGGGGAGTGTCCTGAGTGACAAGGAAAGTGGCTGCTGAAGGTGACATTCCTTGAAAAGTGAATGAGTCTCGCCCTCTAATAGCAGAGAAAAAACATGGTGTGCTGCTTATTTTGCTTTCCCAACATCAGGGAGTGTTTGATCTTATCAGCTTCCCAGAGACAACGCCAGGCATCTTATTGGCCTCAGCTCTCAAAAGGGATGGAAACATATCCCATTTCTGCACGGTGTCCCATATCACCAAATAAGCTCAGCGTCTTTGAGTGGCTTGGTCTCTCTGCAGCAGGAAATATGCCAAGAAGCTTTATCAACAGGAAAGAGGATCACAAGCTTTAAAGCATGATTAAATAGGATAACAATTCCTCAAAGATACTAGATTACATGAATATTCATCAGCGATTACGCCCAGTGTAAACTCAGATTCACATAAATTATAATGAAAAGGACCCTCGCCAGCAACTGTCTACTTTTTCTTGAGACAGAAAATCAACCATCCTTACAAAAAGGAAACTCAAAGATAAGCAAGAGGGTAAAGAAAAGTTAGGATAAAACGCAGGAAACCCTTGTGAGTTAAAAGTGGGATGCAGATGGCAACCCCAGCAGATCTACTGGGCATGATGTGTGGTCACACTATTTTCAAAATTGAACCAAACCGTAACAACCACGATGACCAACGTGCCAAGGCCATTATTCAAGAAAATAATTTCTTCAGCAAGAGTTTTCACTAAGGTTCATAGAGTTCACTTTCCCATGTGCTTTCTTTACTACTACGCCCCCAAAAAGACTGTGTCTCCTTTCAGATATCTGTCTGTACTTCCCGATGCATCACAGTTCATTAAACATTGTTGTAATGCAGAATCTTATTTGTGGTTCTTTAATTGCCTTGCAATCCCAATAAAATTCATTATGCTGCTGAATATAATTTTTATTTTATTTTCAAAATATTCTAGGGTTCTAAAGTGGGGGGAAAGAAAAGCAAGTGAATAATGACTCCCACAAGCTCATGTTACTTACGCATAATTTATACTCAATATTGGAGTCATGAACCCTGGGCTTCTATTCTTGGTTCAAGCAACTGCTTGCTCTGTGGCTTTAGGGATGTGAAAGCTACCATTTTGCTTTCTCTATCTTTGAAACAGATTTTTCCTTTTTCTCTTTATTTTATCCCTGGGGGTTTGAAAGGACTCACCATTCAGCGTCAAACTTTGCTACAACTACTCATGCTCTACTCTGACTCCCAAAGCAGTCAACAAACTACCAGTGAGTATGTCTGGTTTAGATCCCGAATTTGAAGGTATACTGGACAGGAGCTTGGAGCTACAGCAGATGTATGGGTGTGATTGTTGACCCGCCACATTTAACCTGCACAGTCGTGAGTTGGTGTAAGAAGACTCTTAGTAGAGACTTCGAGGCAGGACAAGAAAGTGGAGGCAGTCACTGAGTTCATCCTAAGCATTTATTGAATAGGCTATATAGACTGCAAAGAACATTTATCATCTTGGTTACTTTTTGTATTTTGCTGTTCAGTGCTTGAATTTTATTCTTCGTATAAGTTTTCACTGTAATACTCTTTCAATGTCATAGAAACATCTTTACATTTGCTGATACATTTTAAGAAATGGCATCTAAAGTGTGCAGACAGATAAAAGGGCACAACAGTTTTGACTTCTAAATTTTTATGTTCTAATGGTCAGAAGAAATGAATTGTCTGCAATCATATTTGAAGTGCAATTCACTAAGCTGTTGTTATTGCAGATACTGTGGATTTTACATTGACAAAATACTGTGTAGATACAGTTCCACTCAGAGACAAAGAGAACTCATGTAGAAATTAAAATCTATATAGGAATGAATATTGTAACAGCAACATTACTCATTTACATTGCTCCACTGAGCTCCATTGGCAAATGCCTGCAATAAACTTACTGTAGCTGATGTCGATAGGTTTCAAGTATATTGAGACTGTTTCCTGTGTAGTTTTCTGCTTAGAAATAAAACTAGTTCATGTTTATAGTAAATGTACAGCTATAATACATACATTGATGGATTTTGTTTATCTCTCCAAATGCAGATGTACTGTGCGATTTTTTAAGCTCACCACAACTGTTGGGAGAACGACCATTTCGATGGGCAGAGATGCTACTACATAATTACATCAAAATGTCCTTTTATTACATCACAACATTTGTTGATGATTCTGTGTCACTGCTGCTCAGAGTTATCACGCAGAGATATTGCACTGTGATAGGTAAAACTGTGAAGCAATGCCAGGCCATTATTATTACTGCCTCATGATCTCACAAATTTAATTTCATTCAGTAGTGCCTCTATTTCTTTTTACCAGATAATGGAAAGAAGAATAGCGTTTCTTTGTCCCTCTCCTGACTGCGGGAGGGAGTGTCATCAGAAGACCTGCTCTCTTCCCTAATCATTCCCCCTAACAATTGCAATTTATCTCAGAGGCATAAATTTGCAAGCACCACAGGGAGCATGATGCTATGCTGCGCTCTCTCTTCCTGAATTCAGATGCAAAGGGAGCTGGAAGCAGATCCAGATAGGCTGAGGAACCTATAGACGAAAGGGTAAACCCCTCTACATGGGATAAGAGTCACAGGCAAACCTGGGGTCCTACTGAGTTCTGTAGGACTTCTAGGCACACATACAAATGCCTTGACAACCTTGGGCATGTCCATTTGAGCACAGAGAAATCACTCCAGCCAAATTCAAGACTGATTTACTATGAGGAAGAGGACAAGAAGCCAGTAGCTGCCACACACACGGTTAGGTCTGGAGTGGCCATGCAGTTGAGCAGCCATTCCTCTATCTTCCCCTGCTACATCAGAGTTGAACTGACTTGGGAGGAACTAATAAATTCAAAAGGGTGACGGCAATTCACCACAGTGGGTCAAGCTTTGCTTTCATTTAAACCCATGGTACCTCTCTAATTTTGATGAGCTTCAAGGACTCAACTGAGAGCAAAACTCCATCCAGTACACCTCTTCCAATGGTCTCATTCCACCCTTATTTTCTGCACTTTTATGTGAGCAGTGCACCGTTATTTGTATGTGAATAACAGCAACGATCAGGGATGGTTTGCAGTATCAGGAGGTGCATACAAAATAGTTTTGGGTTTGTGTGGTGGGGTTTTGGTAGTGGCGGAGGGGCCACAGGGCCGGCTCCTGTGAGAAGCTTCTAGAAGCTACCTCGGCTCCAAGTTGGACCTGCCTCTGGCCCAGGCTGAGCCCATCAGTGATGGTGGTAGCGCCTCTGCGAGAAGAGATTTAAGAAGGGGAACCTGCAGTGAGTGGGGGGATTGGGATGGGAGAGGAACCCCTCTGCGGATACCGAGGTGGGGGAGGAAGGAGAGGAGGAGGAGCGGGGGAGGAGGGGATGCCCCTGCAGCCCATGGGGAGACGAGAGGGCAGGCTGTCCCCCCCCAGCCCACGGAGGGCAGTGGGGGAGCAGAGGCCCCCCTGCAGCCCGGGGAGAGAGGAGCCCAGGCCGGAGCAGGGGGAGGCCCCCCAAGATGGCCGGGACTCTGTGGGAAAGCCCGTGCTGGAGCAGGCTGTGCCTGAAGGACTGCAGCCCGGGGAAGGGCCCACGCTGGAGCAGTTCATAAAGAACTGCAGCCCCTGGGAAGGACTCATGTTGGAGAAGTTTGTGGAGGACTGTCTCCCATGGGAGGGACCCCACACTGGAGCAGGGGGAGAGTATGAAGAGGAAGGATCAGCAGAGACAACGTGCGATGAACTGACTGCAACCCCCATTCCCCCTCCCCCTGCGCCACTGGGGAGGAGGAGTGAGAGAAAACTGGGGGTGGACTTGAGCCTGGGAAGGAGGAAGGGGTGGAGGGAAGGTGTTTTAAGATTTGGGTTTACTTCTCATTATCTTTGTTTTGATTTGACGGGTAGTAAATTAAATTGATTTTGTTTTTTCCCCAAGTTGAGCCTGTCTTTTACCCATGACCATAATTGGTGAGTGATCCCTCCCTGTCCTTGTTTCGACCCATGACCATTTCTTTCTTTCTGTTTTCTCCTCCTCATCCCACTGGGGCCAGGAGGAGTGAGCAAGCGGCCTCGTGGTGCTTTGTTGCTGACTGGGCTTGAACCACAACAAAAATGAATATGGACCTTTAATCCTTACCACATCCTAGATCTTAAGTATAAAATTAGGAGTTCTAAGAAGTTGAATTCATTGCTGGAATAGCCTTATGAATATTTGTCTCATGAGTGTTTTTTAGACCAAAAAGCACTACTGAAAATAGTTTCAGAACAAGGTGTTGCAATCTGAACTCCCAATAGCTCCCATTGCTACAAAGAGGTAGTGAAAAGTAAAAAGCATAAGGAAGAGGTAATTGTAAGATGACTTTCAAGCCAAGTATGCTTTAAAAGGAGGTCTGCCCCAAACCAAAAATTTAGCAGCAGCTTATAGCAACCAGATTTTCAGTCCACTGACATGAAAGCTACCCTTGCAAACCCTCTCAGAAAGATTCAGTCACAAACAAGCAATCTAATGGAATTAACTAAGGAAAGTGGCAAAACTGCTACTATCAGACTTCTCCGACATCGAAAGAACAAAGATCTAACTGAACAGACACACTGGGACTTTGACTTCCCCAGCTATCACTACTCTGGAGTCAAAAGATCCCCAAATCCTGCCAAGATGGAATACCTGCAGCTCACATCCTAGTGAAGAAAATACCAGGTATAAACTATATTTTTTTCAAAGTGGTATGATCTCAAAAATCAGTGATGAACATAGTACATAAACAACCAACCAGTCCCAAAAGCTATGATCACAGAAGTAGAAAACAAGACAAAAACATACACTGTCACGCCCATCTCCTCCCCACTGAAACATTGCAGATATGAATGGTTTGGAACAAAGTGATGACCTACAGACAGTAGTAGATGAGGATGCATGAAGAAGCAACTAATTGGAGTACAAATACTTACATTAAGAAGACATCACAATGAGACTGCACAAGGGGAACCCAGTATCCTGATCAAGAGATATAATGGGAGACAATAAGCAGGAATATGTCAATAGAGGGCAGAATTAGAGGATCACTGCAAGAGAGAATGCAAAGAGATATTTTTTCACTCTCAGTATTTACAAGAACTCATCCCCAAAACATCAACACGCCAAACTGATATCACCAATGCAGTAGATTGTAAAATATTGATGAGACATGAAGGCACCAAAGTTCCAGATCATGTAAATAAATTCTTTCAGAACCTGAACATCAGTCAACACGCAGCAATCTGAGCCACAAATTAAATGATACAGTTGTTTAGGCTGGAAATGGAATCAAGAAGGATTGCTCTCTCTTGCAATAGGTTTTCTTTCAACAGTTCTGCTAAAATGGGAATGGAAAAAATACCGTGATGATACAGGTATAGATGTGGGTGATGCTAATACAACAGAAACTGGCAGTAAGAGATACACAACTGTTACACAGTATGTAGCAATGCGGGAAAGAGCAATATTACACCAGTCTGAATTTAAGTCCTAAGGGTTAAAATCAAGGTCTACAATAATAACTGACTTCTCTATCATGATAAGTCTCAGAGCCACATTTGATGACATTGATTGGCATGTGATGAAAAATGCCATTAGCACTCAGAAAGCTCTACTCACCAAGACTGATAAAACCTGATATGATCAAGGCATCTTTAATAAAAACACTCAAACCCAAAACCTTGGGTGTCCCTGAACCTCAGGCTGAATTACCTTTAGCAAAGGCAATTGCCTTTAACTTTTGTTGAAAGCTCTCACCACATTTTGGTAGAATAAAAGACTGAAGATGGTTAAATTTTATTAAATGTGGCACTATCAGCAATTGCAACATATATTTATAAAAGGGAAAACACAGTCCTTCAGACAGGCAAGACAAAAAGACAAGCTAAAATGGAAGTTTGCCTCCTTCAAAGATTGGTGGTGCAAAAACATAATGATATATTGGAAAGTAAAACAGAACCTATGGACATGACCTCTGTATTGGTTGTTGTGAAGACTTTGCCTATGTCTTGCTAGGGAAACAAATGAAAGGCTGACATCAGTGCTCTGGTCTGGGAAACCATGCAAGCTGTTCTTTAATTCTAAACCAAGTCCAGTCTGTCATTTTACTCTTTCCAGAGGAACAAGTCAAAACAAAGGGAAACAGAAGATGATGAAGGCTTACAATAAGGTTTTCATTGTGCCTTTTGATTCCACTTAATCACTGGCAATTTTACCACATTTCCTTAAGTGCAGGTGTAAAATCAAATTTAGCTCCAAATTACTAGGTAGCCAGCACCAGTGATTTCACTGAGCATGAGTCATAGCATGCCTTGAACAGGTTATTTTTCTTGTATTAAAAATATAATCAGCATTCTTAATTCTTTGTTGCCTTACATGAGGCATAATTATTCATACCAGGGTAGAGTGAGGGCTGAGTGGCTTTACACCCATCACTAAGGTTTAACATCCGTTCACTGCTGGGTAAACATCTATGCAAAGTTCAATGCAACAGAAAATTAGCTCCAAAGACTTCATAGCTGCCAAAGTCAATGACTTGACTCTTGCCAGAAAAAGCAGATATTTCACTCAACAGCAGACCGCACCGGTACCTAATTCCCCGTAACCCCATCCTGTTTTCTTGGCAGAGCAGGGCTCAGCTCTCTGCTGGAGCATCTCCCACTTGCTCCTGCTGTTAGCGCCTCCCTGCCATGCCAACACTCAAGAGGTTGATGCTGGCCATTCCCATGCGATATTACTCTGTAGAAGTTTGGTAGGGATCGGAAAGCCAAAAGGTTTGAGAAGTCAGCCCCTGGCTCCTGCCTTCTCGAAGCAGAAAGCTGGGAGGCCCTGGAAGCAGAGCCCTGTTGAGGAGGCAGCCAGACCTCCGTGTGTCTTTTGTGCACTGGCTGGCTGTTCCCTGCGGCAAGAGAGGGAATGACATACACCTATAAATTCAAGCCCAAATAAAGAGATGAAGGTCTTTCTGTTGGCTTACTTTAACAGCTGAGATTATGAGTCTGACTAGCTGAGGGCACGGATGCAATACTGATAGATGTTTCATTTAATTTCATCCTTCCACTTCCCAACACTTAACACACATACATACATCCAGGGCCCGACCTTCCTTGTGAAGTCCTGCCATCGTAACATGGTCGTTTAACCACAGCACCTGCCCTACCATGAGTAGAGTCTGAAATGCATTTCCCAAATGCAGTTAGTCTGACTGTTTCATTGGCTTTGGGATAAACAATTTATTTCTCCAGGCAAGGCTGACATGGTGTCTCATGAGCAGGGTTTCTGTTTAATGTTCTCACTCACCAGCAGCCTGTTGGTGGCCTGACATTAAATTCAGAAGAAGCAGGAACAGGACTGAAAAGTTATCCAGTCTGCAGCCAACATCCAGCATTTAAGACTGGAAGGAGCCAACTCCTACAAGTGCTCATGCAGCCAGGACACCACTAGTAGAGCCTTGGGGAGGGGAAAAAGAGAAATATGAAACCTGCACAGGCAGGAAAACTGCATGGACATGCTCATCCTGTTCATGGGGTGAGATAGGAAACTGAGGAACAGGTTCAAACGAATTGCGAGATAGCTGGGCTTTTCTCACCACCACGTTAAAAGTAAAAGATAATATATTTTCAAAATTACATTTTGAAAATCCATTTGTGTCCGAGTTCCATTTTCTGCATCTCCTCATTAAGTAATGAGGCAGGTGGACAACAAATCCTCTGAATAAATTGCCACTGATAATACTGACACAAGCTGGGGATCCAGCTTAAACACTGATGCCCTTCCCCAGCTTCTACTACAGTAATTCTATACCTTCTGTGCTGCACATCCAAGTTCCCAATACACTAAGCAGCACCCTTAAGCAATATTATGATATTCCACAATCTCTAATGGAATGGATTGCATTCCACAATTTCTAATGGAATCTCCAAGCTTCCAAGCAACCCATCTCTAGAAGTAAATTCATATTACTTCAACCTTGGTCAACACCAAGCTGTGTGATGCAGTCGACACGCTGGAGGGAAGGGACGCCATCCAGAGGGACCTGGACAGGCTTCAGAGGTGGGCCTGGGTGAAACCTCATGAAGTAAAACAAGGCCAAGTGCAAGGTCCTGCACATGGGTCGGGGCGATACCAAGCACAGATACAGGCTGGGCGATGAGTGGATTGAGAACAGCCCTGCAGAGGAGGACTTGGGGCTGTTGGTTGACAAGCTCAACATGACCCAGCAATGTGTGTTTGCAGTCCAGAAAGCCAACCATGTCCTGGGCTGCATAAAAAAACCTGTGTGGCCAGCAGGTCAAGGGAGGTGATTCTGCCCCTCTGCTCCGCTCTGGTGAGACCCCACCTGCAGTTCTGCATCCAGCTCTGGGTCCCCCAACATCAGAAGGACATGGACCTGTTGGAGCAGGTCCAGAGGAGGCCATGAAGATGATCAGAGGGCTGGAGCACCTCTCCTGTGAAGACAGGCTGAGAGAGTTGGGGTTGTTCAGCCTGG
>JAVJGG010000027.1:20052431-20072128 GCA_035590195.1 Aviceda cuculoides
CGTGGGAAGCCCGTGCTGGAGCAGGCTCCTGGCAGGACCTGCGGATCTGTGGAGAGAGGAGCCCAGGCTGGAGCAGGTTTGCTGGTGGGACTTGTGACCCCGTGGGGGACCCACGCTGGAGCAGGCTGTGCCTGAAGGACTGCAGCCTGGGGAAGGGACCCACGCTGGAGCAGTTTGTGAAGAACTGCAGCCCACGGGAAGGACCCACGTTGGAGAAGTTCATGGAGGACTGTCTCCCATGGGAGGGGCCCCACGGCGGAGCAGGGGACGAGTGAGGAGTCCTCCCCTTGCAGAGGAAGGAGCAGCAGAGACAACAAATGATGAACTGACCCCAAACCCCATTCCCTGTCCCCCTGCACCACTGGGAGGGAGGAGGCAGAGAAAACCAGGAGTGAAATTGAGCCCAGGAAGAAGGGAGAGGTGGGAGGAAGGTGTTTTAAGATTTGGTTTTATTTCTCATCCGACTCTGATTTGATTGGTAATAAATTAAATTAATTTCCCCAAGTGAAGTCTGTTTTGCCTATGATGGTAATTGTTGAGTGATCTCTCCCTGTCCTTATCTCAACCCACGAGCCTTTCGTCATATATTTTCTCTCGCCTTGTCCTCCTCAGGAGGGGAGTGATAGAGCGGCTTGGTGGGTACCTGGCATCCAGCCAAGGTCAAACCCACCATAAGAGCTTGTTCAATAAGCCTTCCTCTGTTGATTATCATTCATGTGCACCTGTTCTTCGATTTGTATTTCAGTGAATTACTGTGAAACTGAAATTCTGAAGCCAAATCAAAGTTGCCAAAGTACATTATTTGTATTCACACGTATCCTAATATATGCAGATTCCAGGAAGAATCCTAAAATCTTATAATGGCCATATTAATGAAAAGCAGCTAGGAGCTACATTACTTAAGATACCTAAAGTGCTGATTCTCATTAAAGCTAGAATGACCTTAGCTGAAAGGTCAAGGTGATTAGAGAATATGTTCGGTTTTTCTTTCCAGAAAGTTGAGTACTTAAAAGTACTAAAGCATAATATTACAGCAATATTAATAAAACAATGATTAGAATATTGACAATGATAGTAACAATTGTAGTAGAACAGGAACCAAGCCTATTTAGAATGTTAAAATCTCACATCTAGCCACAGCACAAGTGGGGAAAAAAGACTAACCCTTAGTCAGGAATTCAATTGCCAGTTATTCCATTTCACAATCTCATTTAGGAGGACAAAGTGCCTGAAAAATCATTAGTTATCTTTACAGAAGTTACTTTGTAGAAAGGTACCATCTCCTTTTCCTTTTTGAAGGATGTAATGCATTAAATCGCTTGCAAAATGAAAAGACACGGGAATAACCATCTATTTCTTGCAAATGACACAGTGAATCATTTGTACAAAATGAACCTGGATTTTTTCATCAGCTTGTCCTAGTAAGCAATGTAGATTTCAAATTTCATCCTTAGTATCAGCAAAACATCACAGGCAGAAGAAAAAATGTTATATATCCTGTAACTCCTCTTCCCCAGAGATATCGTTTTACAAGATTCTTATTCAGCCACTATTTATGAGCTTCCTTTTTGCCACATGGTACATAGTGTAGACTGATGCTCCATCTTTCCTCAAGAACATAAACAAACAAATAAAAAAGAAGTAAACAGCAGCTGCAGGCACCAATACACCATTTCACTGAACTGGCATGCCTGAATCCAGTTCAAACGCCTTAACTGTGGGAGTTCACAAACTCCTCTTATTGAGAGGCAGATATACCCATGATATATCTTGGTTCATAGAGGGAAACATTTTGCTTACCCTGAGATTTGATAAGAAGCCTCATTAATCCAACCTACCTTTAGAGACTTAATTGAGAAGTCCAAGTTAAAAACCCTGCTGTTATCCAGTCTCTGCTCTAATGTCAACTGTCCTCTAGAGCTGAGTGTCTTCTTCCAAAGGGACCTTACAGCAGCTGTGGTCCCAACTTAGGCTTCTTGATTTACTTGAAGACAGTCAGAAGAATGCAATAAAGTCTAAACCCATCCCAAATTATGTGCTGAAAACATTTTACCAGGTTTTCAAACAGAATCAGAAATTCAATTTGCAGTTCCGTGCTTGTACAGAAAGTGTAGGAAGGGTAAAATGAGCTAGTAATGTGACGAAAATAATATTTTTCTTCAATATATTTGCTCCTGGCAGTCAGACCAAGCTGCTGGGTGAAAAATGTTGCCATTGCTAGCATTGCTGAACCCACCCAGGCTGGCACAGTAAGCTGCTTTTTGTCCTCAAAGGACTGAAAATTTAAGTTCCAACTCATCAAATCTCTTTCATTGGTAATGCAGAAGGGATTGACAGTTCAAACTGAATTTCAGAATTGAAGCTGAATTTGCAGAATCAAAAGTTAGTATGCCTTAAATTGTAAACTGAGGGGGGAGGGTGGAGAAAGAATAAAGCTGATGGAGGTGCTCTGAGCACCATTTTGGGCTGAACAGTAATATTTTTAAGAAGTATGGGGCAGGAGAGGCAAAATCTTAATTGACTGGTTTTGGTTCTGTTGGTTTGGGGGTTTTTTAATAAAATGTTAAAATTTAGAACAATTCTGGGAGAAATATAGTGAAAAAAACATCAGAGAGTTAAGATAGTGAGCTACAGTTTGTATCAGCTATAAGAAATACAGATAACTCTGTCTTACTGCTGAGTAGTCCTAAATTCTTTAATACAGGTATTTCAATGCATGTTTAAACTTCTCACTTAAGACAGCAGTATGACATGTAAAAGTTTTCCTTCTCTTAGGCTTCCTGTGCTCTGGATGGTACCCTTTAGACAAAAAGCATTCCTTCCCCTTCTTCACACTCTCTTATAAAGAAAATCAGAGCTGGAATGGGGTTTGAAAGAAAACCAAATCTAATTGCATATCCGTTACAAGGTCTGAGTCATAGCAGCAATTAGTTGAATGGAGTTGCCTTTCAGCCTAGCCTACAGCTACCAATTTAAACAATAGACTATTTAAAATGTTGCTTACCTTATAAATGTAGCGTAATTACCTATTCTAAGGAAGATTCAATCTGGCATAAATACTAGGTACATAAGCGAAGTCATGTATGAATCTTGCTACTAATATTCATCGTTCCTAACTCTGTTATGTGCTATTGATGGTTATCACTATCAATTTACTTATCTAGCTAAAACATCTTGTATGAATTACGATGTAAACCTTTAAAAGTAAGCTTCACGACATAATACGAACTAAAAAGTAGAGCAAATCACAGCTATTTCTATTTTTACAAAGGAAGAAACTGTGGTCTTCAAAAGTTAGAAAAAAGTATTATGACAAGTAACTGCACAGAATGGTGTCACAGGGTATCGCCATATTATTCAGTGACTTAAGAGCACACGTGCTCTATTTGCACAGAGGAAAATTGCTTTCTACATGCCTCTGTCCCTAAGTCAGGCCTCCGAGACACAACCGCTTCAATAAATGTTCTGCTGGCTGCCTCAGGTCTTCAGTACAACCCCAGAGCAATCCCACAAACTTCAGCTCATGCCTCTCTGATACCTCCGGGTTCCCCGTTGATTTCAGTGGGAACTTGCCACAGGAAACAATTCTGTTGACAATGTGCAAAATGGGACAAAGGTGTCTCCTCGCTCTCATTTAGTTGTGTTGGCTCAGCAGGTCTAACAGGAGCAAAAAGGAGTGAAAAATGGATTTTCACTACTCAAGTGAGCAGCTGTGACTCGGAACATATCAAAGCAACAGCTTTCTTGAGTTAGAAGGTATCATTCCCACTGAGTCAACTTTGCTTATAAATCCTTGCTGCTCCCAGTTTTCTAGATTAGGAATGTGGAATTAAAGACACTCTCCATAACAATTAGGCACGTTTGCATGAATAAACCTTGAAATCACACACATTTGAAACAGAAAGAACTTGAACAATCCCCTCTGCTGAGAAGACACAGTTCTGAATACAGCGTGTAGTTACGTACATTTCTCTTCTGTTTGTATTACAATCACATACGAAATTAATTAACGTGAAGCAGTATACCTCTATAACTGGTGATGTAATAATTACAATCCAAATAACAAAAACCAGAAAACAGGTTACAGTAATATTCATAGGTTAAATCAGCAATTTGTTCTATCTAATAGAGCAGGCAAAATACTATGAAACAGAATTAATGAAAAGTACTGCAAATTACATATTTCAGGGACTTCTGGCAATTTTCTAACGGGTATAGGCTAGGAACTGCAACCCAAGAGCAGCGGGGCAATAAAGCAGATTTCATTTATATTTCTGTCTTCTTGGTCCGAGGCTGCTCAAAGAGCTGGAAAGAGCATGGTGTAACTAATAGCCTTGGGCTTTGTAGCATACAACGGCCACCCAGTGCTATTGGAAATCTTTGCAGGGCTGTGGGTTGTTTTCCCACAGAGTTTACAGTTGTCTTCTACAAAGGCTTTTGTAAGGGAATCTTCTTAAAGCTGGAAGAAAAGCCTTGAGGGCTCTGTAACATCTGTGGCATTTCTATGTGCTGTAAAGGAGATACAGAAAGGATGAGAATTTCACCCGAGTAGTCACTGAAAGATGTTTTAATCCTACATTAAATTATTGTTAATGTTTGTAGAGCATTTCTTTCCCTACCTATAGCAACAGTGCATCTTGAATTCTCTCTGAAGAACTTATTTTAATTTCATGAATATTTCTTCATAAAATTATAATGACCTAGGATTCAGTCTTGAGGAACAATTGGCATTTTTCCCATTGAGTAAAAACTAAGCTCTTATTGCTAGAGGTTCCCAACCCCATTTCTGCTGGAGCTTATCTACCAAATGGGTTAGCAGACAGAGATCTTTATCTCTCTCCACAGACAATTACTATCAACATTTTCTAGAGTTGATCTGTATAGTTCACTATTGACCATAATGGTTTAAGGCTTTGCATTCCATCCAGGTTGTTTCTTCTTCTTCCAGACAAATAATGAGCATTTTCTAATACTATAAGTTCTTGCAGTAAGTACATTAATGCATTTTCATAGCCCATCTCAACCATCTGCATGGATGAATACTGCCTCCAATTAAAACTCTCCAACTGAAAAGGCTCACAGCTGTTGTTTCTATTCACCACTTGGGTTTCATTTTTACATGACATATTTTTTCTGGTTAGCTACCATTTGAAAGGTGGTTTTGCTGATAAAAGGTGATAGAAGGTGTCCCGGGATTAGATCACTACAGAAAAAAATAAATAATTACTGCTGGGCTATGTAAGGATACAGACCTTGCTGACAGATCAAGGTCCAGGAAAGGTAATGTAAGACCTACAAACACATGTAATTCCTCTACGAAAGATTTCTGTTTACTCTAATTCTCAACACTGTTTGACTGATCCTGATGTTCTTTTCTGTTGATAGAAATATTACGTAAATTACAGCTACCACCATCTATATTAATTTAAGACAAAAGGGAATTCATTTGAAGACTAAAGGGATCAGTACAGTCCTAGTTCTCTTCTTTGGAAAGAGCTTTTCTGAAGGTAGAAGACTGAGTTAAAGTAACCCTAGTGATTTCACAAGAAAGCAGCAAATGAGTTGAAACAGTAGCAAAGGTATTATGGCTCCCAGTTCGACATTTTGGCCTCTTCCGATGTATACGTGGATGACTGTGCACGACCAATGCCACACATAAGAGTTTTAAAAGCTCCCACAGACATGCAACATTTTGCAAGGTCTTTGGAAGATTTGGGAACGGGGTAGGAGAAGATAATTTTTACAAGTATTATTTTCTTACATGGAATGTAAAACCATTTAATCCCCAAACCTGTTGCTAGTTTTCTGGAGCAGGTTTTTGCACTTGTGTGTTTTAAATACTTTCAATTTTCTGTTTCTACCATGAATGCTTTCTAGCCACTTTTAAATAAATGTTTTGAGAAAGGCTTTTTTTTCTAATTTTTTTTTTCTAATTACTATTATAACATGAAACACAAAACTGTCTTGAATCATCTTATTTATTGGCTTGTGTCTGGCAGAGAAGAGTACCAGCTGCTTCAGAAGAAGGGGCAAGAAATCTGAACAATAGAATAACTTATTCATTTTGTACTTTTGAGCCCATATTTTGAAATCATATGGCTCTTTTCCAATTTTTTTCTCTTTTTTAAGTCCTTCCAAACTCTCAGCATCCATGGTATTTTGTCACTGGGTTCCAGCGATGCACTATTGCTTTCAATAACATCTCCTTTCATCAGGATTGGGAGTGTTGCCTTTCAGCCTCACTGGATGTCCCTTTTTGTCGAATATGTAGGAAAACTTTGAGACAAAAAAAAAAAATTATCTTCTTTACAATGTTTAGCATTATGGCCTCTTAATTTATGTATTTTCTAAAGGAAACTACTTCAATCTTTAAAATCTCTCATCCTGAAAGCCTTTTTGCCTCTACTCACCAGTGACCTACAGATAAACAAAAGCTGATGAATTTTTAGATAGGTACTGTAGTTTTGCTCTTGCTCTAGGCTGATAACATTTCAGACCCAACAAGTAATTACAAAAGCGAAAAAAACCCCACAACTTCTTCTGTTTATTTTTAACTTAACCAGGAATTGGTAAAGAAAGTGAGAACAAAGTAACTTTTTTTCCCTGGAAGAAGGAATTAAACAGGGCAAAATAAAGTCTTCCGATGAACAAGAAGAATTGATCAGCAAAGCAGCTTAGTTATTTGAGGGGAAAAAATGCTGAACATAGGAAAAATTCGATGAAAAACCCAGGACAGTGATTTCCAGCTGGTGATGTATTTTATCAAAAGAAGCTCAGACAGGGACTGAGTTGAGAAAGACAAAGGGAAAGAGAAGGCAGTGGCACAACTCCCTGAAATGATGAGAAAGGAGCAACGGTGGTCCTGAAGCCAGACTGGAAGGGAAGGATGGGGCTGAGATACAGTGAGGACACCACTATGGCAGTCAGAAATCACCCTGCAATGTGTGTAGGTCCAAAATCAGGCCCTGTTATTATCTTGGCCTTTCTGCTGTCATTTTCTTCAATGCAAAATACGTTGATGTAGCATTGATATCGCACTGTTTTGATATTGCATTGCCCTAAACTCACTATGTAAAGGCAAACTCCCAGAGGTTACGGCAGCCAGCTTCTGAGAGCCACAGAAAGGAAAAGAAGGGAAAAAACCTTGGAAGAAGATCTGGAAGATGTGAAACAGTAAGGCTAGGAATTTTTTTGAGCTGTGTCCCAAGGTACCTACTGAAAGATATGCACTGCAAGAGAAACAGACAGTATTTCAATGAGAAAATATCACTGGAGGGATCAGAGATGCAGGAATTGTGTTGAAAAGTAGTGCTCCATAGATGAGTTTGATGCAAAGCCAGGAACTAGCATCAAATGTCAGCAGCAGAGAGATTGCATATGTGTGAAGAAGAGACAGAGCCACGGCAGATATAATTTAGGCATAATAAAACTGAAATGAGTAAGACCAGAATAAACTAGGGAAACCCAGAAGTGACTCATTGCTGTTTACAGTTAGCAAGGAGAGACGAGAGGTATTTCTGCTGGGGATCTGGGGGAACTGGGGGAGGTCGAGGAGGTATTCTGCCCAGTCAGTTGCAAGATCAGCTCCAAAGGGCTTTGTCCACTGAGGGTTAAGGAGTCTGTGTAGTCATTCATTTGGAAAAATTATTACAGTTACTTTTATTCTCCTCCCAACACAAAACTTTTTCTTGGTTGCACATTGCCTTAGCCCGTGTAACGCTCAGGACTGTCCCTTTGCAGTCCTTCACGTGCCACGTTGCAGTCAGCCTCCCCCGCTGACGCGTCCTACCTACGTACTCCCGGTGGCTGTGGCGGTACCTCTAGCCCTTGTGAATTACTCTTCCTTCCACTCACCCTTTGCCACTACTCAGACCCTAAATTTTGGGTTATAACCCTGTGCTAGGGATGAAACAGAACTTAGTAGGCAATACCAGTAAAAAGTAGTCTTTTAAACAGCCATTATGTATTTCCCCATAAGGTATATGCACAAAGCTTATTAGCTCTGCAACGTCTCTGACCGATCGATGAGTGCTCCAGTCAGCGCTGTTGGCATAACAGGCAAGAAAAACCAATGGGGGAGACTGAGAAGGTCCTGAGAAAACTATAAAACTACTTTGGAAAAGGTATTCAGGGAACACCTGATGCACTGGAGAAGACACTCAGAAGGGAATGCTCGTCTAGGGACCCCCCCACCACGCCTCTTCCTGGCGGACCACTGGGGAAACTTTTCCTTTTTTCTTTTCTCTCCTTTCTTTTTTTTTTTTTTTTTTTTTTCCATTAAAGCTGATGTATGCCACCAACTATGGACCACAAAAAAAATACCTTTTGTTTCATCATCCTATGTGAAACTATATCCTGGTGGGGGACAATCCATCCATTCATGATTTATTAGCCTGTCAAGAAATCTTTAAAACATTTTTCTGTATTAAATGTATGAATTCCCCTAAAAACAGAAGACAGCAAATATTCTCCCTTAGCTTAATACTGTAAAAAACAATTACATTGCAACAAGCTACAGGTTACAATTGAATTTGAGCTCGTCTTTAAGTCGAGAAGTATTGCATTTTATGTGTGAAAAAGAGTGAAATAAATGTTAACTGTCAAAACTTGTGGAATTTGATCTGTTTAAAAGATCATGTCAATGTTTAAATCTAGCTGGGGGAAAATCTCAGGATCAAGTCACCTGTTTCGGTCAGATGGCTAATGGTAATTAGATCTTCACAAATCCCCTGGTAACCAGCTCCTAACAACTTTTGAAAAGTTATCTTAATTATCTTAAACAGTCCCTGACACTTAAATTGCTTGCTAATTTTACCATGTATTATAGAGACATGGCAAATTTACAGTGGATGTACTGTACAAATATTTGTTAATTAATCCTCACAAAATATCCCCCTAAGATGCATTAGGGACTCTATTACTTCTAATGACATTTTCTGGTGAACGCGTGGCAGCGGTTCAGGTCTTCCAGAGTCACACCTACACTTCTAGGCCCATGTCCATTCTTCCTTCTTGCATTTCCAGCCAAGTTTACCCCCGGGATGATCCCATAGTTTTGGGTCCCTTTTGAGGCTGATGATACAGTTAGCTGTTCATCTGGACAGCTGTGGGTGTCTAACTTAAGGTGAGCTGAACTGGTTTCTCAGTTATCTAGATTTACTGGCTGTTAGGAACCAAGCTCAGATGAAGACCCCCTGCCTCAAAGACACCTAAAATACTCAATGTATGTGCTCTCTCTTTTTTTTTTTTTTTGATGCCTTTGCAGCACCTGCCTACACTGTGAAAGCTGCACAGCTCTCAGAAAAGAGCCAAACCTAAGAGTTTGGTCCTTAATTTGTTCTCTCATAACTTTAAAGCAACTGAAATAAAATATAACAGTTGAACAGCATTGAAATAATGGGCTGATCTACCAGCTGGGCAAGAGGGAAGCAAGCTGCAAACAGCTCAGTTCAATTACTCACTGCTTATTGTTTTTATATTAATTAAGCAATTTAGAAGCAAGAACCGAGACAAAAACAAAGGAAAACAAATCAGATGATCTCATAGTCCTGCAAGCTCTTGCTCTTGCCTCATCTCCAGGGCATCTTGGCTGACCCTTCACAACAGCTTGCTCCTCCTCCCCACATTTTTATGTCTTCCTTCTGTTACATGCAAAAAGAAAGGAGGGAAAAAGCTGCCTGACCAGCATTACAAATCCCATCTTTGCTGCTTTGAAGGATGGGATTAATTTGACCAGATGGAAATGTCTATAAGAGAGAGACCTACATCTCAGCTAGTCACCTAAGCTCTCTCTGGTAAATGGAGAGAAACTGGCACTTTCAGGACACAATTAATCTAATCCCCATGTAGATATTTAAACTAGGTCATATGAATCATGCTTTAGAAGAGACAATTCCTCTCTACTGACACTAAAGGGAGCCTGAAATCACTAGATATAGATGTTTACATTGGTTATGTCTGAAGTTAAGTGAGCTGAATGCCACCTGAGTTCTTTAGATTGCTTTCTTGCTTTAGAGACAAAATGCCTTATATTCACTTTCTGGTTACACATGTGGCTAGAAACCAGTATGTGTCCTTCATGTCCTCATTTTTAAGAACTCAAACACTACAAGAGATATATGAATGTATCATGTGACTCACTACAAAAGCAGGTTTTCATAAGAAATAAATAACATCTCAAAAGCACACAGGAAGAGTGTATGAAAGTACTGGTCAGCACTCCAACACCTTCTCAGCAAGAATTCATGTTCTTGACTTCATGGGTCATCTAGTAGAAGAGAAATCATCTTTCAAAGTCTTAACATTTCCCTTTTCTAAAAGAACTGCGTAGTATGATTTAATTTCTAACAAAATGCCTTTTCATAGAATGTCTAGTTGCAGCGTTGCTAGCTGTTATCATAGCCATGTAAATCTAAGGAGATAAGTGAGACCAAAGGGCATCATGTACCCAGAAGAACATCCGCTGTTTTTCAACCACTAGAGATGGTCCAATAAAAGAAACCATCTTTTCTACACAAGCTTTGTTTCACTCACGATTTATTCACTTTTCCATTTTAACTGGGATATCCCTATTTTTCAAGATCAACCCTTCAGGAATTCCTGACTTTCAATTAGTGCTTAGCTAGAGATAGATTTCTAAATAAGGACTTAAACACGGACTGGGTTTAAAGAGATTCATTCCTAGCAATTTCTATTGTGCTAGTTATGGCTAATTTTTCAAAAGCACTTAGCATGGAGTTGCTGATAAAATATATATTAATTTCTGAAGGAAAGAAACACACATAATGCCAGGTTAATGGAAAACAGATCCTGTCAAGCTAACTAACATGCTATCTTTTTTTCAGATGGGATTACAAATTTGGCTGACAATGGTAACAATATTGATGTAACATTCTTAGACTTCTGTAAATCAGTTGACACGGCACTGCATGACATTTTATTAAAAACAAAATCAAAATGGCACACATTAAATGGATTTAAAAGTGTCTAACTGACAGGATTCAGAATGTAATTACAAATGGGACAGTTGATCAGCTGCGTTCAGTGGGATCCTCATGGGCTGCTCCTGGCCTTATGCTTTTCAAATGTGGATCACTCTGGGAGAAAACTCGGTCACTACTGATGAGATTTAGCAATGACAGAAAAAAGGTAGTGTGGTAAATGGTGCAGAAGACAGGTCACTGATACGGATCAATGTATTTTTTTAACACAGACAGCAATAAAGTCCTAACTCTGGGAATAAAGAAAGCAGCTCTTCCTTACGGGCACTTTCCAGAGAGCTCTGCTGTTAAGCAGATGGCAGACACGGGGCAGAACGTGCGCTCCCAGTGCAGCGGACTGGCTAAAGGAGCCAGCATAACCCTGGACGTACCCACGGCATCTTTCGTGGGAGCCAGGATATTTATTACTTCTGCACGGGGCTGCAACTGCTCTGAGGCGGCGTGCAGCTGTGGCATGCCCAGATGAGGAGGCCTGCTGTGAAACTGGAGAGAGCTCAAAGACGAGTCATGAGAAGGATGAGAGCTCTGGCAATCATGCTTTGCAGTAAAAGGTGCCAGGAGCTCAGTTTATTTACTTAATCAAAGAGCTGATTAGGTGACGCCTTCGCTGCAGCCCAGAGCTGCTCACAGGGGGAACGACCCTTTGCAGTGGACTCCTCAGTCCAGTGGATTAAGATGTAGCAAAAAACGGAAAGTGACCCAAAAGCTGGAAGCTGAGACTAGATTAAATGAGACTAGAAATATGGCACACACCTCCAACAGACTAATTAACCCCTGGAATAATACATTTGTAAAGGTTGTGAGAGGTTCTCCCTCATTAGAAATTATTCAATAGAAACAGAATGTTTTTCTAAAAGGTACAGCAGGTGTCAAGAGATGTATCCTTCCTCCAACAATTCATGGTAGTTTTACAGTCTGCGCTGACAGACTAGATTGATTATGATTGTTCTATCTAACTTGAAAACTTGGCCATTTATTTTTGTTTGCAAATGAAAACTGATGTTTTGAAAACAAATCTGGAGCAGGCTGAAAATCCTGTCCAAATTATCTGCAAATATGTGTGAATTATCTACAATATTTTTCTTCATCTGTCCTGCAACTTGCATGAAAACACTTTTCTGAGTTTCAGTTGTCCAGTCAATCCTCCTTTTCTAAGGTTTTAATGATCCTCTGTGCTATCAAAGGCAGGCAAACCTTCCCAATACTTCTCTGCAGAGATTCCTATTTGAAATTTGAGAGGTTTACCTCTTTGGTGAAAGTGAGACTAAACCAAAAAAATGTTTGTGCCCAGGTTTCTTTGATTTGTTTTTAGGGGATTCAGATTTTGTTTTACTTGACTTTCCAGAAGAAGTCTGGGAGCTAGTCAGTTATCAGGAGAATTTATACTACTTCAAACACTCAGATCTGTCCGGAGATACAAAGGGAAAAATCAGCCACCTCCTCCTCCTCTGAGAAAACAGCGATGGCTATGCTTTTAATAATAGTTTTTTCATTCTGTAACTTCTGTATTAGTCATTAATCTGCAGCTATCACTCATTATTTTGGCATGGGGACACAGGTGGAATGCAGACTGCCTGAATGTGTTCCAGAGTTCATTTCTTTGGTGTGTGTCCACAACTGGAAAAATATCAATTCTTCTTTTGGAATCTTCTTTTGCATCTTTACTTCCAAAAGACACTTTCCTTGTCTCCCACTGTCTGTAAGGATATCGTGGAAGGAAAGGGGTGGGGGCTTCACCCTCCAAAACCAGGTACAAGCATTTCATACATTCATCCCACGCCAAAAACAGGGGAGCCGGGGTAGGAACAAAACATCTCAGCATGTCCAAAATATATATACAACCTGTAGCAGTAGCGTTAAGAGGACACACCTGTGAAGGCTAGCCCTGGAAAATGCAACACTCCACTCAACCACAGACAGAGAATATCTTTATCCAGCTTAGCATGAACAAATGGGACAGGAGACACAGGTGAAGTCAGAAGTGAATGTAGATAGAAGCTAACCAGGACAGATTGCTGGGTAGCCTTTAATTGTGGCACGATATTATCAACTCCATCCATCACTGATTAATGGTCTTCCGCACTTCTCCCCATCCAGGTGACAGGAGTCACAGAGTTTCCCAAGAAAAAACAACAACTTACTTTTGCCTGGGTCACGTTTCTCAATATTTTGTAGGCAGCATTGCTGTCAGGATTGTTGATCTAATTTCTCTGCAATCTCATAAAAGTCACACAAACACTGACATCTTAAGTGCATAGGGCAAGCCTATCAGCAGCGATTTAATGGTGGAGGATTTAACTTTTCATCATTTTTATGTAAACATAAAATTGTCACATATAGACGTGATGTTATATTCTAGTTACTTGCACATATTAAAAACCCAACAAATTTAAATACTTTTACAGTCCTAGATCTTTTCAATTCATTCCTCTACCAAAAAGGCCAATTATATATCTCTGATAAGAATAGCTCATCAGATAAGCTCTAATGAGCCCATATTAAAATGGGAGAGACAAAACAGAATTGAAATATTATTTTTTCATATTAGTATCTATCCAGAACTTTCTAAATGAGGAAAATAGTGCCTAGCTTCTGTATCTTCCAGCCGCTATTTTTGTAACTAACTCTTCTAAGTTTAGATAAGTACCCCTTATCCCCATAGCATAATATTCATATTTGCCTAGTGTTCATAAAGAATTCTTAGTAGTGGATTTAATTTCTTATACTGTGCTTGTCATTTTAGCATCTCTGTACCTATTCACACATTTATAATGGCCTTTAAGGGAATATTAGTCTGGTCTATGGATTAAATATAGTCCCAATCTTATTATATCTAGAAAACCAGAGCTGCTGCTGTGTTATTAATCTATTCTAATTACCACTTTCATTCATAACTCGTTATGGTCATGTATTGTAAATCAACACTTGCAGCTGGGCGGAGTGGTAAAGTACGTACTTAGGTATTATAAATGCTTGCAAATCTGGCCAAGTTTGATTTCAGAAGTGGAAAAATCAATCTTCTGGATTCAAACGTACTTCTTATTCAGACAGAACTATTTGAACTGTATGAGACTGGATTCAGACCTCCTGTTTACTGGAATTCCTATTAACATTGCTGCTGTGATTGCAAAAACTGGGCCATAAATGAGAACTTTAACTTCCTGCGAAGCATGAGAGTGGGCAGTAGCAATATATTTTAGTAACAGGTACAGCAAGCTACCAAAAGAAAGAAATGCTGTGATATTACTACTGTTGCAATTTTGAGAGAGCTTTCTTTGTAGAAGCTGGTCCAAGAGATCACTAACCCCTTTTTGCAATGAGTTATCTCTTCCCTAAAATTCCATCTTTATTTAACGAAAGGATGACAGCAATACAAACAGCTCAGCTGTTTTTAGCTCTCAAGGCTAGATCCCTCAGTTGTTAAACAAATCCCTTATAAAGTTCAAGGTCTTGCTTATTTTATAGCCTAGGCAAACATTTTATAAACAGATGACAAGATATATTACAGAAATGCAACTAGATATTCACAACCTACATAATATTACCCGTTTCCTTGTCCCCAAACCTCTCAGGGTGGAAATTCTGAACCAACTTTGTTTGCTTTCTAGTACTAACCTACATTTTGCCTTTGTGTCCTGCAGTAGTAGAGGAATTGTACTTTGACCTGCCACTTGTGTTGTAGTTATGACTATGCAGTTATGAGTAAAATAAGTCACACTGTCAGACATAATCAGAACTACAAAATGGAGTAAACTCAAACAAAAACCACCCCTGAGTCTACTCTTAATTACATTAGAAAAAGTGAGAAACCAATCTTTCCTGCTCACTCCTTTCAAAATTCTATATCAAAGCCATTCATGCGACTTCTGAACTGTTCCTCACTTAATAGAGAGGTGCTAGAGGATGGCGCATGACAGAACATTTAAAGGAGGAAAATAAGTGTAAGAAACCAAGGACCATGTCTGGAAGTCTGTGAGAGCTGGGAGTCCAAATCCTTTTGACTTCATCCCCCACTTGCAAAGAATACCATAAGATTACAGCAGAACATATTTTGGCAATATAGGCCCAACTCTGAAAGACCCATAAACTCTTTTCCCTTGGAAGACCAGAACAATTCTCGGTACGGATGGCAGAATATGTGATATACACAACTTAATTACGTACCTATATCATTAATATATACTGGGAGAGGGGAAGTAAATTCAAAAATGTAGACAGAAGTCAGCAGCTGGGTTGGCACTTGCGATGTTTTGCAGCTTTTGGCAAGGAAACATTTTGCCATTTGTCACTATGATTCTCCTGCCTTTATTGCTTAATCTGCAACTTACGTTGCAATTGGAAACTGCTAGGTTAAAATAATTACTTTTATTTTTGAAATGTAGGTGGGACAAGGGGATGAGCAGAGAGGGCTCAAGTGATTAAAGGATGCTAGCTCCCGGCACCCTCCATGGGCCCTGGCCATACTCCACTGCTACCCCAACTGGTCCTCTGCGTCATCCGAGATCCTCAAAAAGTGACAACGCATAGGTCACAATTTCAGCCATAAATCACTTCATGGTCCCTGTTTGACACAGCCTAGCAGAACCTTTTAGCTGAAGCACAGGAGATACGAGGCATGGTAAGTAGAAGACTATCACCACCGCAGCGACCCAAAGTTAGCAGTCAGAACAAAAAAAAAGGCTCTCGGTTAACCCAGCGTGCAGGTAGGAGCTCAGCTCTGTGAGGTGCCAAGCGTACCCATGAACATGAAGACAGCCTTAAAGTCCTGCTGAAGTAACTGAGCCTCCTGGGAAGCCTTTGGCACTTCAGAGGGTACGGATTTGAATTCATAACCCCCCCCCCGATCTTTACACGAAGCTCGGACGACCCCAGCGTCGCACCAAGTCCCAGGCCGAAGCACAAATGAAAGGCGTCAGCTCTGCTACCCAAACTCCCAGAAGCACCGGCTCTGCCTCCAGTAAGACCCTCAAACTGGCTGCCAGAAATAGCAGCCCAGATCCACAGTAAAATCTGTCAGAACTACACACGGAGTCCACCAAGGGAAGGGGAAGGCAAAACTCCTACAAACTCTTAAAAGGAAAGCGAGACTCCAGTCCACAAAAGTTTTTCAAGCTTAGCTCAGACTATGGAACTTAAATATTTGCAATGTTTCCCATAGTTTTACAAGAAATATTGCTAATACTGAGGGAATTTAAAATACTTGCCTAAGCCAAGAACAGAAAGCTTTTAATGGCAACCTCTAAAAATCTCTTGCATATAAATACAGAAAGTATTTTCAATACACAGTGGACACAATTAAAACTACAAACATTTGACACTTGGAAGCCCCCTGCCATAGTTAGCCTGCACTCCTGAGACTTATGCTCTAAATACAACAATATATTTAACTACCACATATAGTAGGAGTTCACTTTTTCAGACACACTGCACACATCCACAACACCACTTCTGATCTTGGAGGCACTGCTTTTAGATTTTAATTCCCTGACTTCTGTGCTTATTATCAATACCTTCCACTGAGGCACAAAATTGTGCATACATGACAGAGCAAGAAAGAGATACATCAGAAATGTAGAATTTTAATGGCATTGTGTCAAGTAAACAGGTAATAGTAAGCAATAGCTATATTTTCTTTTTACTTTTTTTTTTATTTAATACTGAATTTAATTTAAAAAATGTAGTTCCAGAGAAACTCTGACAGAGAAAGATATTTTGCTCATAACTTCTCAGACATCTTTCTGCCTTTCTTAACCACTGAGTTTGTTTCTGCTCAGGCAGGAAGAAATAATTATTCACATAGGCAGGTATGTGTTCATGGTCAGTACTGTTCTTTAGTCAGCTGTAAAAACAGACTTTGATTAAGAATGCATGGGGTAGACCCCTTTTCCTTTTTATGAGTCTGCATATGCCAACTAAGTTCACATGGGCAGTTTAAGATAGACTGGCAATCAAGAAGCGAGAGTCCTACCTTGAACTTGAAAAATCTTTCTCTAAAGCCATAAACTGCAGCTGCCATCAGAAACAGACCCAATTGCTTTTCTTTTTCACTTTCCAGGGCAAGCAGATCTATTTCCTGTGACAGCCTGTACTTATACTTTAATTCCATCTTATGACTTAAAGACTAAAATATTTGAGAACCACTAAGATTTTTCCACCCATTTAGAAGGGGAAAAATACAAAACTCAAAACAGATGTTTTATAATGTATTTCATTTATTTTGGCCACCCATAAAGCTGTGGCTTATGTTAGTGCCAACCAAGTTAAAAGCAACAGAGTTCTGCAGAAACACGATGCAATACATTTTAGAATGACCAGGCATGGGGAGCACCTTTCAATAAACTCCTATTTATTAAGTAATTTTCAATGTCAGAAAAAGAAAATAGGAATTACTGAAGATGCAAGTGGCACTGACATACTTGGCCAGTTCCTGGGGGGGATGTGCAAAGTTTGTGCAGCTTTTTTATGTTACTGTAGCCCAATGCAAAGCTTGGAAAATAGATGATCGAAGTATACATTGAAAGTGTACGAGTGTAAGGAAATTAGAACAAACGAAGTTAACATCCTTAGAACAATATCATGTAAATAACAGATACTGTATATCAAACGATTACTCCAGAGACACTTAACAGTTGAAGAAGTTCCAACAAATTAAAACTATTTTATCCAAACAATCATCAGACTTGGGCTAGTACAAACCTTTTACTTTTTTCTGTGTTTATGAATGGAAACAAAGACAGTTCAAAAGTTAAACCCATGAGAATTCTAACAGTTGCTGTGGTACTTAATGATAAGGTATCTCACGGAAATTACTGTAAAAATAATCATAGTGAAATTTCGCCTGTTCCTATTCTTATTTAGACTGAGAAATATTTCTCAACATCAGACCCACTTTAACAGAACACCTTTAGCACAGTACTGCAGGCTGGGGGACAAAATGAGCAATAAAGAATGGTTGGTCTCAAAAGATTTCTTTATTGACAATTTACTGCATAGAACACGGGGCATATAATGTGGATGTAACTTACTAACCTGCCAAATACATTATAGGGAAAGCATAAGGAAAGGACAATGGATGTATTTTAGGGAGACAGAACAGCATTAAAAGTTTTAACTTGTATTTTTTGGCTTGTTATCCACATATACAAAGAAAATATATTTTTCACTTTCTTCCTCAGAAGTAGCACAGAAAGTGAATTGCAAAAGTTAATTAGAAAGCAATAAAATGTGAAAGCTTAGCAATTCAGTACAGCAATCAGCAGTATAGATCTTGACCACATACATAGAAGCAGACTCTTAGAATGTGAGCTTTTAATGCAAAATACTTTGTTAATCAAATGGCCAAAAAAGTTTTGACCTAATAAATAAATATGAAGTTCATTACTACCAAACCAAGTGCAAATGCAGAAAACTCACTTTAATTCAAAGGCATGCTCAAAGCAGTTTGAAAGCAAAATATCCCTTACAATTATTCCTCCAGGTAAAACAGTTCTCGCTATGATTATCCGGCATTTGCCAGTGCTCTCCTTCCCAGACACAGACACTCATTTGAACTTGAAAAAGCCAGAATGCTAAAAGTACCTCCCCGGTATGTTGACTAAGGACTGTAATTCATTTAAATTATGCAACTGGATTCCCACAGCTGGCCCACAGCTTGGCTTAGAGCTCAGTTCAATGCCAATGATCCTGTCTGCTAATATTGTCCTACTTGCAGAGAAGGTAATATATCCAGCAACTTATATTGAAGTTCTGACACTAATTAACAGAGCAAGCAAATGTTGACATGAGTGACAAACGCTGGCTAATAGTTACTGGGAGAGCAGTGCTGCCAGCTGGCATTTTCCTGTAGCATTTTGCAGTAATAACCCCTTGCTTCTTTCTTAGGATATTGCTTAAAATTTGTTTGTATGCATTTTGTTTCAAGTTAGAAACAAATCGGCACAAAAGCCAACCCGGATAACAGCAGCAAGACCCCCGGATTTCAGGCAAGTAATCAACGAGAAAGCATGCAAGCAGCATCACTTGGAGGATGCATGGGGGACTAGAGTATAGGAATTCTTATCCTATATAAAGCTATGTAGCCTTGCACAAACAGCCTTTGGCATCTTGTTTCTGGCCTACCTGGACAGTAGCAAAACATGTTTATCAGATCATATAAGCCCAGAACCTGAACTGCAAGCAGTTAAAAACTGAAGGCTGCTAAACTGCAAAATTAAAACATGCTTCTATTCTTTAGCTACACAGAGAACGATAAAACAAAGCCTCCACAACCACCTGTAATAATATGCCTGTTCAGCTAGCAATTCCAAAGTACTCAGCAACACAAGGTAGACATTTTCTGCAGCTGCTTTTACATGTACATTCCTGCCAAATTGTTGTCTCGTCTCCTCTTACCTTCACATTAGTCCGGAGTGCACAGTAACATGCAAAAAACATTGCAGTAAACAAGGAGCATATGGACCAGTATTCAGCGTCTCTGCTCTGCACAAACGGTACACACACGATCCCGAGCATGTGCTACTAAGGAGCATCCGTTCCCTCTGTCAGTTTGAAAATGCATTGATCTCTGTTTTTCTGACTACAAAAAGACATGTCTTGAAGGCACTGAGTGAAAGCTACATATCTCTTCACCGACTATATATAGAAATATGCCCAGTAATTTCAATTAGCAGAGAATTCAGCATCTGAAACTTGGACCTC
>JAVJGG010000027.1:20081224-20154094 GCA_035590195.1 Aviceda cuculoides
CAGTGTCCAAGGCCAGGTTGGATGGGGCTTGGAGCAACCTGGTCTAGTGGAAGGTGTCCCTGTCCATGGCAGGGGGGTTGGAACTAGATGGTCTTTAAAGGTCTTTTCCAACCAAAACCATTCTATGATTCTATGATTGCCTTTCCACTAGTACCTCTAGGGCTGTTCCTTATATTTTGAATACAACTTAACTATAGGGTGTACGCCTTTCTCAGAAACAGCACTTTTACCTACGTCTTTCACTTATCCTTTCTGTATGTCACCCTACATCCTCATTGATAGCTATTAATTGCATTGCCCTGTTGAAGTGGGGCATCCAGGAATACAAGTTACCTGAGAAAAAGGTTTCATCCTTCATGCCCATCTGTCACTTACAAACTGATACCACTCTGCTGTTGCTGATGTCTTACAGCAGATACGATGCAATTTTACTCATCTCCACTAGGCCCTCATTCTGAGTTTTAAAACAGGCACCATTAAAAATGGGGAAATGTATACATATATATATATGCATACATATATACATATGTGTAAATATGTATATAGCAATCAACTTTTTGGAACCATTAAGATGTTAATTTCCATATACATATTACTATAATGAGAAGACCAGTGCTCATACTTCTTCCCTTCCCCCCTTTCTGCTACATCCCCCTCTGACTCCTACACACCAATTGAAATATTATTTCTAAATTGCTAAAATAAGGTGGATGATATCTTCTTTCAAACAGAATTCCTAAAAAAAAAGTACTCCTGAGCAGCAATTGGAAAAATCTACATCCTCTAAATCACGCCCAACTAATTAGACAACACAGTTTTTAATCCACTGTTGCTTTTGAGAATTTCACCTGGTGTTCCTGAAAACTGCTGTTGAGAACGCCTATCTCAGCAGTTAGACTTCATCTCTTTAGGGTCTGTAATTAATGGGATCATGAAAAAAAAAAGATAATTTTTAAATTTTCCACTGCATAGTGATGCCCCACACGTACTGACTGAACCACTATTGTCACTGTTTCACTGTTCTAGGTTTGAGGAAGTACCTCAAATGTTGTGGACAAAGCACAGTTATTTCTTTCTGGACACCAGACTTCTTCAGTAACTTGAGCTGTGGAGAATTTGGTACACAAAGTCAAAATCTGAAAATGTCCTTAAGAGCTTTTTCAGTTTAACCCACTGAGATGTTTTGTTTCCACAAATAAAAAATGCTGACTATGTGAAAAATAAAATATAGAATATTAACATGTGATACTAGCTTAATATTATAAAGGAAATGCAAATGACAGCACCAAAATAGAGGATTTCAATATTACCAAAATTAGTCTACAAAGTCAAAATGATTCACGTCAACATTTTATCATTGAAAATGTTATCTCAACGTGCAAAATACTCTCAACAAGTTACATCTGAATAGAAACTTTCTACACTGATAGTATCTAAGAATTCTATTATTTCCCAGCAGTTGAAGAACATTTTGGCACTGATATTATTTAACCAGTTCTATTATTTCCAAGCAGTTAGACGTTTCCTTTTAAAATACCATGCCTTGCACATTTCTTCCACAGATGTCCTCTTCTCACTTCAATATTCCCTTGAGTCGCATGCAGTCAAGATCAGATAAAATTCAGATAATGTCTTCAGTTGAAATATCTTATAAAATGCAAATTACTGCTATAATCTGATGATATTTCACAAGCCAACTGACTTTAGCACTGCTTTCTCTGTAACTGTTTATAAAAGCTAAAAATCTCTGACAATATTTCTGGCTATGGGGCTGTCTATAAACATTTTGTTATTACTTCTATATGCAAAATTATTCTCAGTGTAGTACATGGGGTCAATATCTTTTGCATGGAGGACAAGACTGAATGAGACATGCATGCTGACAGCAGAATATCAATTGACCAGAGCCGTATTTATCCGAGAGGAAAATTTCTGTTCCCTTAATACTTTATTTAAATAGTTTTAGAAATAGCACTCCCCTTGACCCAAAGAAGTTATAGCATGCCCCATTTCACATATTAACCAAAAATAACATCAAATCTCTTAGGAAAACAAAGTCAGAGTCTACTGTCAATCATAATACAAGTAATCTTTTAATTCCAACAGGGTCATAAAGATCTACAGTCCTATAAAATATGAGAATCTGACCCAAAGAATAAATAAAATCAGAGTAAAATATGATATACACTGAGCGAAAATCTACTCCTACTAAAGCTAATACTAAAAAACCATCTTATTAATTTCAAAGAATTTTACTGATGTTCTTTAAGTTAAAAAATAAATGTTAATGCACATGCCACAATAGTGAGTTTGTACGTAAACCTCAGTTATAAAGAGTTGGTGCTCCCCGGTATTCTTTTGGCAGATTACCAGCTCTACTTTAGCTATTCTACAAAAGCAGAATAATACAGTCTGAGAATATCTTTTTCTATCCCCTGCTCATCACCACATTCAAAGTGGAATCTATATATTGAAATATGCTTTAAGAGTTGTTTGTGAATATTTGTCCAGTCACAATGACTGGGACACTGGAGATAGTATAAGGGCATCATGCAATTATCAGATAGTATTCTGAACGCAAGAATACTGTCATCTGAACAATTTCATATACGTTCACAGTTTTGGGGTACTTTTAATCCAAGTGTGGTTTCCTGGTTTGGTTCCTACACGGAGTTTACTCCTGTAAACACCGCAAAAATGATGGAAAGTATACAAACCAGTAGCGATTGCTCAGAAAGTCGGGGACTTTGGTCCTGATCTAGATGATAGAAATATTGTGTGGGTGTCTAGTGGAAATACATTTGAAGGGCAGATGGGCAGGAGATATTCCAGCTTGTATTTATCAATCAGAATCGAGGAAAGGCCACTAAGAGTTGTTTGTTTGTGACTCAGCAAGAGAAGTCAAACTGGACTATAAAAAGATTTTCACAAGGGAGGAGGATAGGGTGATCTGTTGTGAGAGGTGACTCATGCCTAGAAAATAGAAGAATGTGTTTTGCTTAGTCTTTTGTGAACTGGAGAGATGCAATACAGCTGTTGATTTTTTTCAAATCTGAGTCTGAAGAGAGAGAAATAAGGGAAATAAATAAATAAAATAAACATACACCATAGGAAGGGCTTTTTTCCATCCTCCACCAAACCAACACAGGAATGCAGCTCATCTCCCCACCTTTCATGACTCTTGGTCTTTCACAAAACCTGTGGTGTAATAAGGTAATGAGAATTAAATGTGATGGTTGACGGGGAGCGTGTTTATGCACATGCTTAAGTTTATCCTTTGTAATCATAAGAACGTATCTGTCTAAATACTCGTTCAGAAATCTGCTTATTAATGCATGCTGCTGCTGCGTACAACGCTCTCGACAAACCAGCCAAACCACAAAATACACTAAATGGGCAGCTGGTTGCCGCCTGCTGATCTCAGTGGAGTTCTGGCCAGGAAGTCAGGCTAGATGATAGCCCAGGCCTTCTGGCCCAAATCCAGATGTACCTCTTTGCTAATCCACACCCCAAAAAAGCACAAGATTGGAACAATCTGGAAAAGCTTGCAACTCCCCAGTTGTTACTGTCTGTAACAGAAAGCTGTCATTTTATACTTTTGCTTTGCATTGTTCTCTGCTTCTTGTCCTGTGTTTTCTATAAATAGTGGCATTTCATGCCAATTTATGAGATGGATATTTGTAAGAAATGCAGAAATTCTGAAGCTATAACTGAAGCTGTAAACTCAAAATTAAGCTACGTAATGTTCGGAAATGTTGGCCACCTGCTATAATTAAAACTTTTAAACATTTCTCAGTATTTCTTGATACATTAGTTTTCTCTGTCATTTGACAGCCTTCTGCACTAAAATAGCTTGTTGAATATTTTAGAATCAACATTACAGTACCACCATTTCAGTGAAAGAATTATAATTAATTTTTCACAACTGCATGATTTCAGGGCATTTTGAAATACAACTTCAGTGGGTTTCTTTAAGCTGCAGTGTCCCAGTGTCATATTGAACAGTTGTGTCTATGGCAACATGTTCTTATTACCATAGATCTCGTATATCTACCAACATCTCTGAATCTTTTTTTAGATAATTAACACAGAATTCAATGCCAAATGTTAAAATCAGGATGAAAATTGAAATTCATGCATAAAGCACTTTCTGACTACATATTACCCTACACAGCTGGAACAGGTAAAACCTTTTTTGCATGAACAGAACTGGGAAACATTTGAGACCAAAACAGATCACAATTTACTTTTCATTTCCTGGCTTCTGCCACTATAAGAAAGATCCATTTTTTCATTATTTCATTCTTGCATAGCAAAGAGTGTAAATTAGAATGTTATTCCTCTATACTAGAAGACAAACTGGTAGCAGTCAGAGCCCGGACTGAAAGACAGAGCTCTCAGGATCTCTCTTTCAGCTTACCAGGTGTGGTAAACAGATCTACCTCTCAGTTTACTCATCTGCAAACTGGTATTTATAGTATCACTCCCAGTAATCACTCTCAAAACAGCAACATCTCACTACAACTCCCAGTCCTTGCTGCTCTGCCACTGCACTGCAACTGCATCTTACTTGTCAGTAAGGACATGCTTCAGTCTGCAAAGCTTTGAATGACAAATATAAGTAATACTGGTTAAGATTTTCAAGTCATTTTTAGAGATTTATTTGAAATATTTGATTTCCTTAATCTGAGCAAACACATCTCCATGCTCATTGAATCTTTGTGCTCTGCCACCTGAAGTGTGCAATTTTGTGCTCTACCACCTACAGCATTTCCCAAAGTATTTTTCCCTGTGTGAATGCATTTAGTTGTACCTTCCTCTATTACAAGCAGCATGCTTGATTTCAAGAATGGAACTTGATCTTTCTCATAACCCTGCCAGCACATATTGAAGACATCTCTGGGTCGGCACCCCATATTTCTACAAAAAAAAAAAAAAAATTGATCAACCATTTAACACTGCTATATTCTTAGTAAAATACCAAAATCAATGAAATGTCATTTATTAATATTTCTCTGGGCTTTCCACTAGAATATACCATCAACATACTCATATCTCTGTTCAAATAAGCTCTAAATTATTGTTAATGTTTTCCTGGTATGTGGTTTTACATTCCACCAAGCCGTGGTTGTCAAAGGCAGCTGTGCAGCACCCAGAGCAGCCTGCAATGTCTTCATCTTGCCTATAAGAAGAATCTTTCACTGCTCTACTCCTTCTTATTTTACTATATTATTTCCAGCTACTCTACAATCTCCACAGAAAACAAGTTCAAGGTGAAGGGCACGGGAGGAGAAGGGAATTTATGCCCTCTAGCCAAATTTTCTGAAGAAGCCTCTGACAGTTTTATGCCTGAAACATAATTCAGAGCTATGTAGGTAAGATGTCAGAAGGTCCAGCTGCAGAAATAGGACACAGAAAGAAACTAGTAAAGGAATATTCTTTAACTCCATGAGAAAGAGAAACTGCATATGTAAAATCTTAGCGGAGCGGTAGTTGCTCGCTGCCCTTTGCAGGTCAGGAGTTCACTGGTTTGGGCAACAGCTTGCGGCTCCTAAGACTTAGTTTCACTCCCTGCTTTGCCATGGGCACACACCGGTGTGATAAAGAGCAAGGTGTTTAACCTACAAGATCTCAGGTTCTTATATATGAAGATTAGCTCATGAACATGATTAAGTCTTTTAAACATTGTAGGATTCTCAGACGCTACCAAACCAACCACAATAAAAGCAATGTTAAATCAAGTCTACCTAATCCCAACTAATCTGGGACATAGCCTGACACCTAAAACCCGTCTAAAGCCTCAAAAAGTCATCCAGTCTGCTAGTTCTGCAGGTTCTCCAGAGCTGCTAAAGCCTTTAGATGCCTAAATTAATTTGTATCTCCTGATTTAGCCTGGAAGTTGTCTTCATCTTTACGTTAACACATACTCGAAGCATGTATTCTAATAAATTGGTAACTATGTCCAACCTAAAACCTTGTTGCAACTCAGCTTTGGGGATATCAACACTTAAACCCTGACTAAATTGTTCTTTGATCTCTGTCTAATTATCTCTAAGAAGCATAAAATCTAGAGGAAGTCAACCTTACCATTAGCATCACGTAGTGGTGCAGCAGCAAAAATGATGCCGCCTTTCCACCTGAGATCCTTGTGTTTGGGCCACTCACTTGGGACCACTTAGATCACTCACCATCATTTTCAGAGGAGGTCTGTGTGGCGAGATGCTGAGTGGATAGACTTTTCCTCATGGTTCCCCATTACGGAAAAGATAGAGACCTGAGTTAAGCAGACCATGTAGGTCTTTGGAGCCTCCTGAGTTCCCTCTGTCTACGGAGAGCAACAAGTGCCTGAGCCAGGTAGGTTGTCTTCTGCATGTCCTGAGAGGCCAACCTCACTCCTTGTTCTTGTCAGGAATTCAGGGATGGTAGACAGACTTATCCCCTCTGCTCTCAAGCAGATGTCTAAAATTTTACTGAGAGAATGCCCAAGTGAAGCACTGGAATTAGGCTGAATGCCACTGATGGAACCACGCTAGGAAGTATTTATTGATATGGCACAAGTCACGCACAACCGTATTACTAAGTCCACAGACTGCAATTCAAATAGTGTTTTCAGTTAATAAAACAAAAGTTCAATAAACTAAGTCCCCTCCACAGAAAATAGACCAATTTACTTCGCATATAAAGCCACCATTTTGGTGTATGACTCAAAAGAAAAAAGGGTCCTTAAGCGTGCAGGGAAGGAGAATCAAAACTGCATCCCATCTCTAAATACATTCCCTGGAAATGTGATTCATCCCCTTGCTTTCCTCCCAGATAGCTACAAAAATGGATGGAGGATTTAAGGAACTCCTTTCCACCAGTAATGCAAAAGCTGAGTCACCTCTTGATATTCAGTTCATAGCCTGAAATAGCCTAACCTTGGGAGGAAATAGCCAAGATTTATAGATAAAGAAGGTGAAAAGAAAAGACCAGAAGGGAAATTAATCTGTGTATGGGAAAGCCTGAAACCTGATAACCAACCCTGTGATGAACTGCCAGAAGCGCAGAGCTCAGCAGCTGGCTAACAAAAAGAGTGGACAGCCATGAGGAATGTTAATGGGCACTCCTGCATCAGGCTTGACTAGAGAGATGTTAAACACTAAATTAAAACCTAAACGTTGACCAGAGACCATATGCAAGGATAGTCATTTGGAAGCATTTTCAGCCTATCATTCTGTCTTCAAAAGCCTAGACAAAAAAGACTCTCCATGAATCAGAAAAGGCTGAAATAGTCACCACGTCAGTTCAGGAACCCAATGGCTGCTAAGTGAAAAAAGTAATTTTCGCAAAGGAAATTCAAACTTGCCTTCTCCAACAGCTGCAGTTATCTCTTATCTCCTGGAAGCCAGAAATGTTCAAATCCCTTTAGTAAAACAACATCCCAATGATCCAACTGAATGTCTGGGGACTGGTCATTACGTAGATGCTACCCTCCTGGGACCTATACTAATTTAGGATATGTACGTGTCTTTCCAATGCTAGTTGACTTTGTGCTTTGTCCCATCTACTTTTTATTGCACGTCAAAAGCAGAAAAAGCACCATTGTTCATCTCTGTGCTGAATAATCTTTCATGTAATCTTCTTTTCTGGAACTGGGAGTTTTTTAAGATAATGTGCATATTGTCTGAAATTAATGTATGCACAGCAGTTTTTCAACGCTGCTTAACAGCATTACTCTGGCTCATGCCAGTTACATATGTTTCAGTAGATTTCAGACCAGATTTCTGCAATGTAATCTCCTTAGTATTGCTCACGGCAAGTATCTGGAAACTTCAGTAGACGTGCAGTATGATGGCCCAGTGTCTTCCAATGTTTAAACAACATGACAGGAATAAATGCAAGGAATAAAATAATTTCCATGGGTCACACAACTAGCCCTAAGCTCTAAATTTTCAGATCTGACTTCAAAGTACTCAATGGTATTGCCTGGGAGCTACTTACTAGTGAAATCATATACACTGGTGGTAGCTGAGTTGTGTGTAAATGCACTGTTTTAGTGAGTTCCTCAGATAGGCTCCCTGCTTTCAAGCACCTTGCTTCTCGTGTTTTCTGAGATTGTGCCCAGTACAACAGGGAAGGAAAGTGAAAAGGTGCCTTTACATCATCTTTGCGACTTGCTGAATTTATGTCTCTAGGTAGAACTGGCCTGGATATTACAGGAACTTTTTGGCTACTGTGATATGATAGACAATGGTCTTGACATGTTAGGATTTACGAGGCTGGGCTCAACAAACAACAATGCAGCCAAGTCAGGGTATAGTGTCGCTCCAGCCACTGTAACCCCTGTGCAAAGCAGCCTTGGGATGCCATTTGGTGTACCTAGTCTGCCAGTTCTCTATGAGGCAACGGAACATGTAGCTGCCATGCCTACCACCTTGTAATGCAAGAGAAACTTCATCCTGGACTGCTCTTGTGATAAAGTGTCTCCTGTGGATGCATTATCATCAGTTCCCAGAGGCCAGGCTTGATCATTCCCAGAAGAAGCCATATACCTAACGATAGCTTCCAGCTATAGCTGTAACAGATGTTGTATAAATTAACGAATAAATAAGAAACCTAAAATAATAAAAACAAATAAAAAATAAAAATCAAGTCATCAAGCTAGAAAGAGACAGCAAATGCTAATGTGAAGATTATAAATAGATCGGTTCAATTTCCAAAGCTAATACGACAGTAACTCCAATGATTATAACTTTGATTTAAGCACACACAGAAGTACCAGGTCAGCTTACAGAATCAACTGACCTCTCTCAAGCATTAAGCTAGATATGTACTAATGTAAGTTTTGGCGTCATCAGCAATAAAAAGAACAAGTTTGACCCGAGTGACCAATATAACACACTTCTTGGAAGCGATATCCACCAGTCCGCTGTAAGATAACCGTGGTGGTTCTTAAACTGCCTGGGAAAGGAAATCCACATGGTGAATTTACCCATAATGAAAGTACGAGGCAAATCTTACCTCGGACAGGGAAGAAATAAAGAAATCAATTTCTGAGGTTCAATGTCAAATCACTGCAGCAAGATATAAATATCACAGTGGCTTGGTTTTTCTCCAACCCTTAACATACCTTCCTCTATTTATCCTTCTGTCTTTCTTTGGCTACATATTCCCAGAGGCAAGGGAAACTAATGGCTTGCTTGCTTACGCTTCAGTTTGATAGGACTGACATTTTCTTCCCACATTCCCAGAAAGGACATAGTGAGACACCCACCCTCCAGCAGGCCACTTTGCACCCCCTTCCCCACTTGCTGCTGCAAGATGAGGGGATGTGGTCCACGTTAACCAGTCCCTGGCAAAACAGCATTTCTGCACCCACCTCACTCCATGGGACCCAGCCGCACTATTTCCCACTCCTTCACGTCCCAGAGGCTCACCAGGCTGGGGAGCAGGTTCCCACAGACCCCGCTGCCCCCCAGTCCCGTGCAGGACCGAGTGCCGATGGGCAGGGGGAACCCTATTCTCTCCTTTGAAGGAGCCAGTTTTACTCCCAGTCTCACATTGCCCTGCACATTCGCTGTGACCCAGCAGCCTGATTTTGCAGAAATATTAAGAAGTGAAGTATTCTTCAGCCAAAATGATCCTCAGGCTTCACAGTCCAGCATACACCGATACTGCAGCCTGCAGGGTAGTGCATTGGTATCTGATCTAGCTCTAAATAAGCTAGCTGAGATACTGGAATTAGTTAGAACAGCATGGTGTTGTCCATAGGTCAACTTCTTTTCCCCAAGTGGATAAATCAGCCCAGAGCAAACATATCCTTGACTGGAATCTACATGCAGGATTGTGCCTCCCCGCTGTCCAGCATACTGTCAGAAAATATTCACTGGGAAACTGAAATGGAATAGTTCTGATCTCTGCAGCTCATTTCAGCCTTAACATGTGCCATACCAGAGGCAGAAAGTAGCACTAAGAAAATTCAGTATTGGTTGTGTTTCCCCCTACCCTGCAATGACATTCTCCCTGGGGGTCTCCAACCAGCCAATGCAGCTTGCAGCACAGAAAGGCATTAGACTGAAGAAACCGTTCTGCTGTGTAATCAAGTGCTTAAATATACATAGTAAGTAGGCTACAGTGCACATGTGCACAATCCTACAAATATTAATATACCTGAAAAATGATTAGGCAAAGTTTAGTCATCAAGAGAATACCACTGTAAGAACCAGGTTTTCCCCATCAGCTTTGTAATGGGGCAGAAGCGAATGACAGAATAGGCCAGCTATGACAAATGATGTAACATCATTTAAATAACTTGGTATTACATAGTAGATGGAATTAAAGATCAATGATAAGAACACTATATTTGAAACTCTGACCTAACTCAAGTCCTGTTAAAACTGTACCAAAGCCTATGACTGCGTACAACCTCTTCCAAGCAGTGGCACATGCTTATGAGAGTTTCTTATGAGAAGAGTAGCAGTGAATTTGAATCTGTTATGGATAGGCAGCAGTTTGGTAACAAATAACTTATTTGATTAATTAGCTTCTTTTATTGAAACTGCCCACATGTTGCTAATGTGCTTCTCCAAATTATTTATTCTGCATCAATTACACAACAAATATCTTGTGCTGATATTTGTTTAACCTGCAAAGAGTTAGCAGCAGTTTATTGTGAATATCCTAACTTTCAGTTAAAGTGGTTAATTCTGACCGAATACCCATTTCTGTTTATAGGCAGGGTAAATTTAACTCCTGTGATCAGCTCCCTCATGTGGAACCCGACAATCTTCAACTGTTGGATTTCTTAGGGATTCCTACTAGTAAACATGTTTTCTAGAATAACTGGAAAATTAACATGAAAGTGAAAAGTAAACATCCAGAGTCCATGTGGTTATTTGCCCAGTGAATATTCATAGGCAATGCAAAGGGTTCATAATACTCTAGCCCTTACAAACGCACAATAAAATACTGAATAGAATTCTAGCATTATAATCTACACATTTGAATTTCTTTTCCTACTTGTTAAACTATATTAATTCAAAAAACCATTTATCTCCCTAAAGAAAGGTGGGTGAGACACCACAGGAGAGAAGGTAGGAGTAAGTCTGTAAAGAAGAGGAAGAATTCCAAACTTTAGTCACTGAGAATAAGAGCAGAGAAGATGGGACATGAAGCAATTAACGGTAGATAAAATTACCTGTGGTAATGAACTACATGTCTATTAGAGTTTGCACTGGAAGAGAGCAAAATGGGAGGGTGGGAATGGCAGTGGTGCCTCTTGTTCTCATCCCGAATGTAGATCCCTGTTTGGGGAGGCTTCGCTGCCTCCAGCCCCTCAGGAACTGTGAGTTGTGTGGGAGAGCAGAATGCCATTCTTTATTACTCACCCTCAATTGGCACGGCAGAACTCAGCTCAAATATTCTGCTTGCTCCGTGCACACTGCTTCCAGGGGAATGCAGGGAATCCAAGAAACTCCATGCAAAATCCCCGAGCAAAGAACTGATTGGGATTCTTAAGTTTTGCCACGTAGCCATAGACACTCCACAGCTCATAGCTCCCATTGAAAGCTCCGCTGAAAATTGAAGGGCTTCTCAAAATAGTTCATGCTACGTTTCAGTGCACGCGTGATGCAATTCTCAGTTTGTGCTGGTGAGGTAGGAATTGTAGCTGGAGAGAGCAGTATGTACGAACTTTGGATGGTTTGTGCATCCCTAAAGAGCACTGGTTCGGCAGTTCTCTCCGTGCTGTACCCTGTCAAAGCCGAACAGCACGCTTCCTTAGGTGCCTCCTCTTGCCCTGCTGCCTGGATGTTCACTGTTCTGTACATTCCACTCATTTTCCCTTACAATGTTTGTATTATTTTTTTCAAGCTTCTAGACCAGGCATTTGCACCTTCACATTGGAGAGTATCCTTCTTCAACTGGAAGGGATTTTTTTTAAACAGAACTCATAGCAAGTAACTCCATTAAGCTCACATCTTAAGCTCAAGCTTAGTCCCAAGTCCAACAATAAAGTCCTCTCAGTCTTCTATGTTTAAAACATGAAACAAAAGAGCAGTAAGAACACAACTGAACCTCATATAGTAACCAAAATCTTTATTCTTAAAATGCGTCATCAAGTTATTCAAAATATAAGTAAAACGTAGCCATGGGTGGGAGCACAATTCTCCCACCTAAAATATTCATAAATTAATCTATGCCAATTCACGTAGGAAAAAAAGCAGGTCCACTGGCATTTGAGTTTTTTATATATATATATATATATGTATCTCAGAAAAAAAAGTCAAACCTTTTAAAAAACAAGAAAAGAGCCCTGAGTCCTCCAAGAGGGAATACAAGACATCTTTGATCATGTCCCTCATGACTGTCACTTGGGACATGACGTCTCACTGGTTGCTGAGAGAATGCTAAAATCCTTGTGCCCCTGTATCTCAAGCTGCAGTGAGGCTCTTTTAGCTACTGTATGTCATTGAATCACAGAACAGTTTGGGTGAGAAGGGACCTTTCAAGGTCATCTAGTCCAACCCCCTGCCATGGGCAGGGACATCTTCAACCAGACCAGGTTGCTCAGAGCCCCGTCCAACCTGGCCTTGTATAAGTAAGTGTGTAAGTATATATGTCATATACTTACAGTTCAAAGCAGATACTCCTCTATGGCATCTACTTTCTTCTAAAGAGGTGGACACTCACCTTTTTGCCCCTTGTCCCTACATCTAATTGTCTTGCCACTGCTCCTTAGTGATAAGTGGTTATTTTCTAGCAGCAAACACATGTTTGGGTCATGTAGCTTTCAAAAGGTTGGCAAAACAGTTAACATACAGACACAATAAGAAATTAATAGTACTCCCAATTCCATTCAATCAGCCTACACACCTGCATTAACTAGGTTTATAGCGAGCAGTGTTGTCAGGGATAGTTAAGTTTCCTTTTGGCAATGACCACGTGCTTTTAAATGGTAAGAGAAATTCCCTGCTGCCAAATCCCCAGGTTGCCCATTAACATTTGATGTCCTGCAAATGTCTGAGGGCCATAAAGTGTGTGTAGCACTCATCTATTGCAAGTCCAGAAATGCCAGTGAACCCATGGAAGACATACATATGTATCAAGTTTAAAAGTGTAAATGCAAGCCAAAAAAAAAAAAAAAAGGTAAATCCTCCAGGTGGACCTGGTCAATGTGTCACATACCATTGGTATTTGTGAAGTCGTGGCAATTTTTTAAATCAATGCCAGGGAGGCGGATCAGGTGGATATGAGATGGAAGTCACCAAAGGAATTTGGGACTCAGCTCCCAGAAATTCAGTTCTTCCATTTGCAATCCCTAATTACACTGCTGTGGGAGAAACTACAATGCATAAACTCAATGGTACGTGAATGAGAAAGATATAATCACAAAGCTCGTTATTCGAGGCAACACATGTTTATGCCAGATATTAGTCATTCCTGGGAACCATTTGTAATTCTGAACTCTTTCATAAAGATTCCCACAAATTGCATCCAAGTTCAATAATTTAGCTCTGGAAACAATGGAGATACCTACTTTTAATCACTTTGAGGAATGGACTTTCTATTCCCCTCCCTCTCCGCTCCAAGTTACTGAATTGGGTATGGCTAGAGGCACGCTGCTGTTTCACCTCAATTTCTACCATTTTCTTTCCATATTGCCCCATTGGAAATATTCCTGAGCTCAACCTAAGTTAGACTAGATACCACGATGGTGTTCATACCTAGTATCTTCTGACTGCTTGTGTTACATTAATAATAACACATTAATTTACTCACTGCTGGCTGACAAAGCTGAAACTTTTAAAGAACTTGCAAACCAAAACAGTAAAAAATTTTGCAAAGCCAATTAACAAATATATTAAACTAAGAAAAAAGCTCATTTGTGCACACTAATGATGTCACCAATTTCAAACTTCAATTTCTGAGCAAATATTAATATCAATTAATAATACATGCCACTTACAGAGCTCTTTTCGTCTTGAAAGAGCTTTATAAACATTGGCTAATTAAATTGCCTGATCTTTTTCATTGTAATTTTGTATATATATAAAATTGGGGGCCAGGGAGGGAAACGCCATTAGATGCCTAGGGACTTGAGTACCACAAAAGCAAGAGCAGAAAACTGTTTTTAATTTATGCACAAGCTGCTGCTTCTTCCTCATAAATGTTTTTCTTCTTCAGAGAAGCTCCCACCCAGGCCAGATGACCAGCAAAGGACATTCCTGTTACTATTACATCAAAATCTTTCCAAGATTGTTCCAGCACATAAGTCCAAAATTAACTATCTGGAACTATTTTTATGCCATTTAAGAAACAACAGTCTTCTTTGCCCTGTGACCTCTCTGTGTTTTTTTGTTGGGTTGGTTGGTTGGTTTGTTTAATGAAGAAGATCGCCTAATTTATTTCAGATACCTTAGCAGCTGGACAAATATCCTGTACGGCTGTAACTATCCAAAATAATATCCCTTTTCTAGTGGTTCACAATGAAGTATTTTAACCCAACATGTAATCACTCTTGCCTCTTTTTCATATATAAAGTCTAGCCTCGCAATGCAACTCTTGTGGGGCTAAGAGGAAACTCCTGTAAACAGTGTATGAATCCCTGAGGCGATACAGCATTTATCAGCTAAAATTGTGTTTTTCCCAGTCTTGAGAAAAGAGCTTATAATTCCTATACCAGTTAAATGCAGGTTTACATATATTCAGGCCAGAAAGTTGTTGAAATGCTTATACAACCTCTTAAAGGATCTTTTTCCACTGCTAGATAAAGGATTTTCAGCTGAATTATATATAACAACGATGGCACTGTTGGAAAGGTTTTATCAAAGATCATTACAGTCACTAAAAATACCACAAAATTTCACATGCTCCATCCTTGTGTAAAGTTGTTAATCAAAACTAGAGATACTAAGATGCATCAGTCTAATGACTATGAAATCTCAAGTGTTTTTACACCCTCAGGAATGATTTCTCTCGATAACAACCTCCAGGTAGGAATGATTATCTTACTGACATTACCTGAGATGCAAATTCTATGAATTCTGCAAAAAAGTTGTGTGACCTATTTATGGCTATAATGAGATATACCTTAGCACTGAAATATAAAATTTTGTTGTATGGGAATAATATGCTCTGGTATATTTTTCAGGATCATTTATTATTTATTTTAATGCACTTTCAATAATTTTATTAGAATCAGTGATACACCTGCAGTTTGTGATAACACAGACATCGTATCTTTCATAGAATTGGGGCCTTAGCAAATGACAGGCCTAAATTTCACAAATCATAATGCTGTTGATGGTTTATTAGTTTCTGCATATTTTTCATATAAACAGATTTATGAACATGTTGCATTTTAGTACTGCCATTAAGAAAATATGACTTTTATAGTGCTAAACACACTTGGAGTAACTCAACTTGCTTTACATATTTATGAGGGATTCTTAGTTAGAATGTACTCATCAATAGCTGACACCCAAACGTAGACATTAACAGATGTTTTAATGAAGATGGGAATAGTATCCAAGATGACAAATATATTACCTGTTTTTCTCCAAGAACTCCAGAAGCATTACCACTATTATGATAACCAGTAGTGCTGGTTAGTTGTATTCTTGCAGCAACTACAGTTCCCAACAACAGGACACGACCCTTTGTGGCAGGTGCTGTACAAAGAGGTACCAATATGCAATAAAGATACAGTACTTGTCATGGGAAGTTTCCAGTAATATATAGGAAACAAATTCAACAAAAGCCAGTAGCACATTGCCTTCTTCAGCTGCTACAGACTGAGCAAGTGGTTTCAAGTAGGTATCTCCCTGGAAAAATGGTATCCTACAACATCACCATCACACAAGATGCAGTGTCCCACTGCATCATCATCCTCAGAACTGCATTAAGGATGCAGATAAAATCAAACCTTGATGAAATACCAGCACCTGATATCACTGGGTGTCCTGACCTAGAGAAATGAACACATACCATAGTAACGACTAGAAGTTGGCTATTGTGGTTCATACTAAAAAGGCATCATTTTGAGCAATAATTTTTATTGATGATGTAACTAAAATGAATTGCAAATAGGAGGGAGCAACATGGTTGAGTGTCACTGTCAAAGAATGGGTTACACAAAAGCTGCAGTGAAGGAAAGGGAAACTGCTAATACAGGAAGGCAGAATGACACTTTTGGATAATAAGAGATTTCAGCATCCTCTTGCTTTTTCTGTCCATATCCTGGCACTGGTTTCAGAGCTTTTCTTCTATATCTCCTATATGTTCACATCAGCCTGCAAATGCCATGGTAACGTTTCCTCTGAATGCCACTGCATCACTGCCACCCCCAGAAACGTTCTCATTCACCATCCTTGACTGTTCAGCCTCCAGATTTCAACATATACTGAATCTGACTGCCTACTTCCAACATGTACAGAAAAGCAATCTCATACCCAAATATCTGTTCCACCCACCAGCAATTCCCTTAATTTCTGTATTTAAAGATTCAGTTCTCCATTGCTGCCTTCTAAACATAAATGTTATTGATGTTATTTGTTAGTGTGTTTGTTGTGGATAATAATGTATAACATTTATTATGAGATAGCTTCAGTAGGTGCCAGAGGATTTCAGATAGGAGAGCCTGCACATACAAAATATAATTTTTGTTGGTTACAGTCCACTCACTTAAACAGGGACCTAACTGCCCCAAAAGATTTGCAAAATCAAGCATTTAATGGCCATCACATTACTTCCAGAGGCTGATGCATCCCTGAAAAGTGTACATTCCATGGTCGTATCCACTTTAAGAAGAACTTTCCCATTTTCCTTTGCCAACACAATATCTCTCCACATTAGCTCAATCAGATGGGCTATGTCCCTTTACCTTTGTGACATGAACAGGGAGAATGAAGATTCCCAGCAACCAGAAGAAGGAAGATACTGCATAGGAGAGAAACTGCTTACTGATGATAAATGAAGCTATTCCATCAATTTCAGTGACACTTTTGCCTTTTACAGAAGCAGAGAATTTGGCCGAGAGAGCCTTCAGCCACCTGAGAGCGACTGCACAACTCTCAGCTGTCCTCTGGGAGGAAGAAGACCCCCGTCCTTCATGTCAGCCACTGATTTCTTAGTCAAACAAGCTTTCTGCCACTCTTAACATTCAAGACATCAGAGGCAAACTATCTTCTCCATGCACGTCAGTGGCTGGTTGACAAAGTCTCCGATATTGATTTTCTTACCAGAAATTGAAAACCTGTCACTCTGAACACTGACTCTCCTCTTGACTCCCCAGGCAGCTCCTGGGAAGCTAGAGTAAAATCCACGCGGCCACCAAAGGGGCTAGCAGGACAAACACTCGCTTTCTGTTTGAGGACAACTGACTGAAAGAGCTCTTCAGGCAAAATTTCCAGCCCTTCTGCTGAGAGAGAAAGGATTTTCTTCTTAAATCTTTCTGGATTTCTGTTTGAAAGACATTCAGATTTCGTGTTTAGGAAATTATACTGAGATGTTTACTATTGTAATGCACAAAAGGTTCTTTCAGCATTTTAGGTTCTCCATTTAAAAATTAAATGTGATCTTAATTTTACTTATTAAAGGAAAATAAATATTCGAATCAAAGTCAAATAGACATAGTCCTCAAAAGGACTTTTCTTTCTGTAAGGAGACTAATATTATACCTTATCTTACTTTGCCTTTTTTTTTGATAGGTCTGAATTTCTTTTTTTTTTTTTACATCTGGAACTCTATCATTTATACAGCATAAGGTAGGATTTTTTGCTACTCTGGGAAAAATTTCAACATCTGCATATTTGTACTGGTTTTGGCTGGCATAGAGTTAAATTTCTTCATAGTAGCTTGTAGAGTGCTGTGTATTGGATTTGTGACACAGAGTCAAGGCATTTGCTCCTCAATCCACCCCACCAGCGAGGAGGCTGAGGGGGCATAAGGAGTTGGGGGGGACACAGCTGGGACAGCTGACCCCAACTGACCCCAGGGATATTCCAGACCAGAGGACGTCGTGGTGGGCAGATAAAGCTGGGGAAGAAGAAGGACGGGGGGACGTTGGGAGCGATGGTGTTTGTCTTCCCAAGTCCCCGTTAGGCGTGCTGGAGCCCGGCTGTCCTGGAGATGGCTGAACTCCTGCCTGCCCGTGGGAAAAAGGGAATTAATCCCTTGTTCTGCATTGCTTGTGTGCGTGGCTTTTGCTTTACCTATTAAACTGTGTTTGTATCAGGAATTTAAATGGGGCTCATGCCCACACAAGCACATGTGTACTGTTCAGTTATTAAAAGGCCAGTGTGGTTCTGGCAAACCAGAATTTTCCCAAACACAGCCTGGGTGTGATCTGGGAGCTAGTGTGGGTCACAGACCGCTTCCAACAGAGGCTGTCCAGACACAGCCATCCTGTCTCGGGAGGGTTAAGAGACTGGAGCTGTACAGATGCAAGCCACCTTGCGGCAGACTGGGTCAGGGCTAGAAAATGGCTGCTGGCCTCTTTTATTTGTTTATTAGTACACTAACCTCTTAGCATCTGCTCAGATCATGAGTATAGTAAAAAAGAAAATACACCCTGATGTATATTCTGGCATACATGAAACCATTCACCCTGTGAAATTCCTGTTGGTGCCTAGTTGGATGGCAAAACGCACAAAGATCCCAGCTGGGATCACAAAGCCTTACACCAGTGATGAAACAGGGTCCTCTCTTTCCTCAAAAGAATATGGAAACTCATGTTTGTACTTGTGAAGGAGAATACTAAGCTTTAAATCACATCCCCGTGACAACAAAATCCCCAAACCCTCCTTATTCTCTATCCTGTTATGGGCCCCTGAGAGCCACTTATCCTCACCTCTCCAGAAGAAAATCCCTGCAACTCATCCCTACCTACGTGGCTGGCATCGAGAGGGTTTGGGGTGTAATTAGTGACCCACCAGGATCAAGGAAAGTGCCAATCTGCCAGGAACAGAAAGGCAGAGAAGATTGCTAGACCCATCAAGAAATTGCACTGTATATTACAAACCTGTGCTGCAGACAGACGGAACTGACAAGAAAGAGAGAAAGCTGTATGGCAACAGCGACAGAGAAAAATCAGAGCAAATGCTGGTCTCACAGGGATGCAGGTCAAACAAACAAACTCCAGACATTGGATGGACTATGGCATTCTCTGCCTCTGCTGTAACAAGACAGAGACACAGGACACAAAATTCAAGTCTGAATTTTCCTTAAAACCAGGTTGGAATTTCAGGATTAAGATTTGGATCCTGATCCAGAGCCACAATAATCACTAAAAAACAAAAATCCCCAGGAGTAAATGTATGAAAAACAGAACCACTCACAGTGATAAGATTTTGACAGCAAACAAAAAGCAAACAAATAGTCTAAGATCCTCCTCCACCTCAAACTACCAGCGAGACCAGATCTGAACTGCCTCAGTGCCACATCATTGCACCAATGCCAAGTTGTACGGAGTAATTCAGGAGAGGCAAATACTCCTGTTCCAGCTGCTGCAAGTTCCAAAGTTTAAGTATCTAGATGATAAATTGTCAAAATCAAGTTTGCTTGCTCAGCAATATTTCAGCACTTTTATCTAAATGCATAATACCAATCTAACTGGCATGGTTTCTCTCTATCTTTTTACAGTATCACCTTTTAAAAAACCTGGAAATTTTAAAAAGGAAAAGTGACATCACATGGTAATGTAGTGAGCTTCCTCCCCTCCCCAGTTCATCACGGTTAGAGTTGTTAGAACCATACCACCGTCCCCTACCACTTGTACAATGTGTTTCAGCTGTGAGAGTAATGAAGACAAATACTTTTCTACTAGTGTTCACCGCTACTTGCTGTATTAATAAATAATGGGATCAGAACTCTGCAGAGGAGTTTTTCCTGGAGGCTCTCATCCTCTGGATTCTTGTCTTTCTCTGTCGCAGCTGTCAATCTACTATCCCTGTCCAGTTCATCACCCTGTGTTCTTCTCAGGTTCTGGTCTTGTTGCCTTTTCTCAGTCTCCTGAAGGCTTTAATCTTTCTCCCATTATTTTCTTCCTGTCACTAAACCCCATTAATCTATTCTCCAACATCATCCTCTTTTTCCAGTCCCTAGGTATGCCTAGCTCAAGTACAGAGGAACAGCATCGACACTAAGAGCAGATTATGGACACCTCTCTTTTCTTTCTTGTCAAAGTCCCAGTCAGCCTTGGGTAGGCACTACAATGCATTCCTTTGCGGACACCTGATTTTTCTGTTAAGCCAGCATGAAGGCACTGGGCCCACTCAAAACTAATGGAGTTGCAGTGACTGCAGGGCCACATTCCAACAGACTCTACCTCTACTTTTTATTTTTGCTGCATGGGAGCACAAGCAAAACCCAGCTTAAGTCAGGTCCTGAATTGCCGGAGACTTATCACAGAGGTAGAATATCAGCTGTAATAGTAATCTGAGAGGTTTCTGACCCACAGAGTCATGAAAAGTTGTTTAGACATGTGATCTTTGGACAACAAAGGCAGCAGATAACTTCTCACACATGGAGATGGCCTCCTGAAAAGAGCAGAAGAGAGCTCCCACTAGATCTTGGGAACAAGCTACTTGACCTAGAGAACAAAGTCAGATAATTCATTCCATCCTGACTTTTGTCAGAGGGAAAAGACCAACCACTACTAGTTCATGATAGCTGAAGCAGCAACAAAAGAGTTCACCTGCACTGATTTAGATTACACTCCCTACGGTTTGTCTTTGGTTCCACTAAACTCATTGCTTAATATACATCATAGAGCTTCCACAGTCTCTCTTCTTTCCCAGTTTCATGCCTTTGACCCTGCTTCTCATAGGCAAGTTTTTGACATACACATTGAAGCATGACTTAATGATGGAATAGAGTCATCAATTAACAAAAAGTTCTTGTCCTTGAAGTCCTGTCAACCTCTGAAGGACATGCTTTTACTTAGAACTAAATGAATCTGTGGAAGCATTTTATGGACCGCAAACAAAATAGAAACTCCTTCAGAAAGCTGCAACCTTGCAGTTCCAGATAAATAAATCTTGTGGACTCTATGAACATTCAGAGACTGAAGAAAGTTTTTTCATTTATTGTGAGGTTTTGGATACTGACTAGACATTCACTTGAAATTCTTTCATCCTTTGAAACCAAACTTGAAGCTATTCTGAGAAATACTCTCTCACAAATAAAAAACGACATAGGAAGAGTATAAATATAGTCAACTAGTTAGCGATACACTTCCATGAACCCCATCATCACAGCAGTTATTTGCCTCTAGGTTCCTCGATACAGAAAATCACACTGATGGGTAAAAGGTAAAATTGAGGAGACAATAAAGGTCTCAGAAAGCATGTCTTCAAAAGACTACTATGTCCAATATGCTCAGCAAAAGATTCTGATAGCCAAAGCAATTGGCAAGACAGGGTCCTCAAACTCAGCACAGAAAGTACAGCCAAGGTCACGTAGATGCAGTCGTGCTGGTGGTTCTGCCTGGTGGGGTGAAGACAAGATCAACCAATTTGATGGTTTTAATACTGTCCGGAGTGCAAGCTGTGCTCAGAAAGTTAGAGGCAGCTTCATCCTCCGCTGGGTTTGCGTATGCAGGGCACTGACCTGTGTCCTGAGCTCTGAATACCCCAGAGAGACCTTCAGAAAGGGCACTTGTCCCACCACCCCACGTAACAGAGTCACTAGGACGAAACTAGTCCTCCTCCAGTAAATTCAGCACTAACATGGACAGGATGAGTCCAGCTGTTGTTTCTAATGTAATCTAAAATAATACCTTCCATACGCATTCTGAATCAAACTTAAATCAGAATCTTCTCCAACCAGCCTTCTACTGACAGTCACAATAATGTTGTTACTTTAGCCTATGCTCTGGAACCAAGAATACAACCTTAAAATGTTGTCAAGACAATCAGGAAAAAGTTGCTACATGCTTTTGCGGCATTCTGATTTCAAAAGGGCTTGTTCCACTAAGTTACTATGCTTTCTAACATTAACACAGCTTCAGGAGAGTAAGAAAAAGCAATTATGAGAACAGTGTGCTAGACTAAGACTAAAAGGGAGGTATGTTTTCTCTCCTCTCCAATTATAGAATTTCTTTAACCTCTCTCTCAATTGTCCTTTTCTATCGCAACCATCTCCTTTCCTTCGATTTTATTCCTTACCTTCAATTTTATTTCCCTTATTAGAAGACATTCCACCCAGATTAGAAGCTTTTTATCCCTGTTGGCTCAGGCTGTATCTTTATTTATCAAGGTATGCATTCTCTGTCTCTTCTATGTTCTTCTTCAGCCTTAACACTCTTTCATGTTCCACATCCACCTCCTTCCAGGACAGTTGGACTATCTGACTCCCAGCTTCGGGAAATTCGTTGTTCTGGTTATTTGTGTTTTTCTGATTCATTATTCTCTTATTCTGTGTTATTTTGACTAACCTGTCTTCAGAAGATAGTTGATTACACAGCAAGGATGGTTTAAAAGTTTAAAGAGATTAGTAATTTTATTGCGAGCAACAAGGAAATTCAACTTTCTGGCTCTTTTGGCATGTAATAGAAAAGAAATTTTTCTAATTACCTTATAGATTAGAAGATCAGTCATTTACCCAAGGCATTGCAATCTTCCTAGATTATTAGGTGAGGATTGTAAGATTTAAAAATATTGACCACGTCAAGGCTAAACTTAAAACTTTTGTTTACTGTATGTGCACATTCTCCCAGAAGCATCTGGAAGAACTACTTTTTGCAGTAGTAATAAAGTAGAGAAGACGCTAGTAAAGAATTAGAGCTCTTGAATGCAATGTACTAGCTTTCTAGTCCATAGCACATGAAGGCTAATTATACCCATGGCTGAAGTTGCAAACTGAAAGCACTTTTACTGTATCCAAGTACAGATGATATTCCTAAGAAAGGAATGAAAAGGTTTGCTTTTAGCTCAGACTTGTTATGATGACCTCCACGTTTATGAACAACACCGGAGGGAGCTACTAACAATCCAAAACAGAAAGCTCAAAATAGAGAATATTTTGCAGAAATATTGCTTTGGGCATTTATCTCCTTTCAGCTCTTGGTATGATACCAAGAGCACAAAAAAGAGAACCGATGTTAGACAATGGAAGCAAGATAACCAAAAGTCAGCGTGGGAAGCGTTATGGTGGTTCCATGTACCGTGAGTGGATTTCAGTGCGTCTTTTGTAGTTTGCCAGGGGATGAGTGATGAAGAAGAAAAGCTGATGAAATAAAGCATGTTATTCTTGTAAAACACAGACCAGACTTCTAGACTTCCAAAAAAATACTTAAAATTTTTACTGACTATTCATTAAAAGCGAGATAAAAATAACAGCTTGATTGTAAAGAGTTAAAGAGAAGATCCTAGCCACTGAAAATGTTGCTTCATGCTTTAAAAGAACCCAGTATCCTAATAATAATGGGGTAAAGGTCCATTGCTTACCCTACAAAACCTTCTGGGCTGTAAACATTACAAAAAAGGCTAATCAGTGGTATAGGCTTTCTGAACATTTAATTTGAAAGCTCAGCCCTTAACAGGAAATGTACTGTAAAAATACCTTTCTATTCATAATAAAGATCTACCTATCTATGTAATTATAATCTCTGTGATATCTAAGCACCTATTAAACTATGCAAATACAAAAAGATTGAAAAAAAGTCTTTTCTATTTTCCCTTACTATTATAATGTTTGTCTAAGCTTCTTCCATAAAGAGGGAAAGAAACCCTTCAATACTCTCTTCTTGTTACCTGAGGAAAAGATCAACAAATACAAGTGAAGCAACAATATCTACTCTAATTCTACTCTTTGTGGGAGAGGAAAAGAAGAAAGGAGATAAGAAGTGAAGCGCTATCTCATTGTAATGATGCTTGCCTAGGTCTTTGTAAGTCAAATCGTACACAAATATGAACACAACTTTAAAATCAGGCTGGATAAAAGTGCTGGATAAACATTAGTTAATGCTCTCCTAAAAGGTGTGTTTAAGTATAACTGACCTTGATTTTCTTCCTTTCCAAGACCATAGCCCTTCCAAATGGGACAAATTTCCTTGTGTCTTTACTTCCTATATAATGTTTAGAGACTGAATAACTACATTTAATGAGTTTTTCAAATGTAGGGAAAATGTAGGTGGGAACTGCAAGAAGGGATGAATTCATAGAGCCAGAGGAAGCAGATAACACATTAAATAATAGTTTTCATTCAATTTATTCTAAATAAAATTCAGAGGTTAAATAACAGTCTGCAGAAGGATAATGGAGAAGCAATGGGAAGGTTCTGTACAAGTGAACAGTTTCGCTTTCTCTTGACCCAACAGCAGCAGCCCTCTTCTACTACTTCATACCCAGAAAAACAGAGAAAGTCCTTCCTAGAGTATGAAGTAAGCAGGAAAAGTTCACTGTGCTAGGAAAACTCAGAGGATCTCTACTTGCGTCTCTTGGTGATTAGGTATGGATTATTAGCTTAGTTATAATTCAGACAAGTCCGACAGTATATAATTTGGAAAAGTCCTCCAGGTGACTAGAAATGCATATATCATTCATTTGCTTCTTTCTCTGCTCCTGCTAATTCACTGTTCCTGCAGTTCCCTTCCTACCTACATTGTCCCTTCTAGAATTCATTTACAAAACCTATTAAAAAAAAAAAAAAAGAATGTTTTCAGAGTTTAACATAATTTCTTTATTCCACTGCTAATAATTGTCCTACATCACAGCTAAAGGTTTTTTGAACCTCTGATCTGCCTACTCTGTCCAGATAATTAACCTTTCCTCCTTAGGTACAATATGTAACAAAATGGAGTAGCTACTGGTTAGAAATTACCAAACACTTTTCATTTATACTATAAATAATAAAGTAACTTGTACTGTTGGAAAGAAAACAAGATGGGCCTTTGAAAGTAAGTTAGACTGTTATTCCTTTCATATCATTCATAATACATGCATTTTTTCTTCAGCCTTCTTGGTCTAAAGGATATGCAGCATTTTCTTTTTGGCAAAGAAAGCAGGAGCTACAACTAAACATAAAACTAGTTCCATAGTTATAGAAATGCTTAAGTATAATGGTACCAGATGAAAAGAGGCTAAGGAAAACATAAGAAAAACATTGGTAGCTAAACCCTTACAGCGATACCGTTTGCTGAGTTAACATATGTTTTTGTCTGTATGTGGAATTCACTATGCAATTTTAAAGCCAGTCTGGGGCTTTTTATTGTTTTGATTTTTTTTTTTTTTTTTTTTTTTAATCAGTGTAAATTGAAAAGACTGGTAACCTCATAAATCACTGACTGTGATTTTCTTTTACTGCAGTACAACTATGACAATCTGGCAGAGATAGCGTATTATGCCATCAACTCATCAGCTTTTCTCTTACTCTTGCTATGGAGCAGAACTAATAGAATTCAGAGAATGGTAAAGAAAAGCTATGCTGGTACATTAGAAGTCACATTTTTGTGCTTTTATAATTCTAAAGCGGAATATTAGGAAATGAGTTTCACAGTTCTTGTGGGAAAACAAATAGCCCTATCCTTCCACATCTTAGGATACAACAGCACTACAGAGTTTCAGTTCAGATTACTTAACCAAAGCCCCACTTGAACTTCCATATTTACAAAAATTGTCCCTGAATACCCCTAGATCTTCCGTAGTCTCTGTAAACATCATTAAGAGCATTTCTTCACCCAAGTCCACCTAAACCTACTTGATCGCAGTAGGTGGGTGTGATTATGGTAATCAAAATTCCAGACTAAATAATTTTCAGAATAATTCTGCAATATACAGATCAACAAAGAAAAAAATTTCTATTAAAAACTTGGGGACATGTTATTCCATCATTTTTTGAAAAGAATTTGTAACTGATCTTCCTTTCAGAGTAATTTTGCCTGACTTCTTAGACTTAATGAAGGTCTTTACCTATTTTTGGAGTTAAACTTCGATGTGAGCTCCTGACTGCTGGAGCATCCTCTTCTCTGTCCTCCCATTTTATCCTCCAGGTCTGAAAAATGCATCTGCTAGTAATACTTTTTTTTCTTATTGCTTTAATTATGCCCCTCATTCCCTCGAGTTTCTCCCTTAACTCATTACATCCAAGCCTCTTTCAAAGCCCTGTGGAGTTCTGTTCTTATTTTTCTCCCCCCAGCTGCCTCTGTTTTTCTTCCCATGCCAGTCTTGACCAGCCAGTTTGCCAGCAGAGCACATAAAGACCTTTCGGTTTCCTCACTTACTATTTTGGCCACAAATTCAGTCACAAGGTTTGTGCCACCTCTTTGATTAAGATCTCCCTGAAGGCTCATTTCTGCTGTGCTGCCTGTGGGTAATCTCTAGCTAATACCGACATAAACGTTCAACTGTAACCTTATTCCGAAAAGCAATTGTCCACACTGTTTGTATGTTCTCCATACCTAATCTATTTAAATGTGTCTGTTGTGAACACCCCGGGAAATGGCATGCCAGGAGTCTTATCGGGGAGGAGCACACATCACAGGAGGCATTTCATCCATCACCATACCCCTAAAGGTAACCATTTCTACCCTTCTTTAATAGAATTGTGAGGATCTGAAGTGGCAAATGCCCACTGGATGACTTATCCTGTCTCATAGAAGTGACTAGGTCATGCTCCTCAGGCTACAACAAAATAGGATGTCCAGTCTCTCATTAAAAATATCCAGGGAAGGACCTTCCCTACTGCTAGCTCCTTTCTATATTTTTTTGCCTGGGGATTGCCTTTCCCCAAGCTTCCTTTATTCATTGCTATTTTATGCATACTTACCGAGCACATTTTTTATTGTAAATAATGGAACTGCAATCTATTCATTCATAATTGATAGGCTCTGTACTCCTACAGCCTGACTACATTTGATGAAGAACCAGTGATACATAGCTCCTTTTGGAATGTAGTCCATGATCTGCATTTTTTCTCATTAGTCATTTCTGGAGTCCCGCAAAGCCATAATCAGACGAGAGCTGTGCTGCCTTAAACTGAACGTCCATTCGGCTCCAACCTTGCAGGCTCACGGGCACCGGCCCTACAGCAGATGCCCAAGGCAGAAGAATATGAGAAGCAGGCGAGTGGTGGTACTATAACAGTACCACACTCTTCTGTTTAGCCCTGGAACTCTATCCATTTCAGTCCTAAAAAGACAATTCTTACATTGCTTGTTAATACACCTTATTTATCTAACATGATCTTATGTCTTTTTTATGCTTTTACTAACAAGGTTTATGATATGCCTGTTAGGACTCTCTTCCACAGTCCAGTTCCCCCTTCAATTTTTAGATCTCCTTTAGAAACATATATACTTTGGCCTGGTTGCCTAATTTTATGTATTCTTGGATTTTATCTAAATTTCTCTGTTTCCTACTCGTGGTCAATGTCCTCTCTTTTTAGGGCATGCCTACTCCCAAAAAGCCATCCTTCCTGCACATGTATGATGAGGAGGTCCCACGCGTGGGCCATTTCCATTTATTCTTTCATGCAGAACCTTCCTACGTTTCTTTCTCCTCATCACCACTAAGGCCATTGGGATACAACAGTCCACTCACCAGGTGACCTATAGAAGTTTAACGGATGAACTTTCTGCTTGGCTGGGTTGCTGCAGGCAGCCGGGGAAGCGGCGGTGGGTAAGAAGCTCGCCTGGGGGAGCCGTAGGTGCCAGCTGCCCCTACGTACCAGCAGCCCGTAGGATAACCACGCACAGGACTCCCCAGGCACTAAACTGGGAATTTCTACCTCTTCCCTCAGTCCTGCTGGATTCCTCTCTGCATCATGTTTTCTTTTCAGGCTTTCTGAGGGAAGGGAGAATATTTTGCTATTGCTACTACAGAGTGGTGACTCAGTGCTTCGTTTTGTTGGTTTCCCTTTCACTTTATAAGTTTTGTTTCTCTTTTTGTCCTTTATTTCTAGAGTTTGGAAAAGAGCTGAAGCCTTTCTACATCTTCCCCGTCGCTTCCCTCCATGCTGGGATTCTGCTCACTTGAGATTCCCAGCCAAAGAAGGCATTACATTAAGTGCTGCACTATCAGCAACAGTCACAGCTACTTTTTTATTATTATTATTTTTCCCCTAGTGAAACTGCAAAAATACAATTCCAAGCATTTGTGGGGAGGGCAGGTCTGTAATGAATAGTAGTACAGAGATGCTGAGTTAGCAAGCATTGAGCTAATTTGGAACGAGAGGTAATATAATTATGTCGGAGCAGACACCTCCAGAATAGAGCTGTGCCGGTGCTGTGCTGCACCTTCTGATGATCTCTTCTGCCAGGCTACAGCTCACTCAGCTACTCAGGTCCAGGAACCAAATCTTCCTTCCCCACATGGCTGGCTTGCACTAGTAAACTCAGAAATCTCTGCATCTTACTCCATTCTGTAGTATTTATCACATTAATATGTTATTAAGTGTTATATTTATGTGTATGCATGTATATGTATGTACACACCATATGTATATGTGGCGCCATACGTGGCATATATTATATCTGATGTTACAAGATGTAATTATGCTAATGTTATTTATTAATGAAGGCTCCTGTTTGGAATAAACACCACCACAACACTGGAAAAATGCATTAAAAATCACCTGAAGAAAAGCAATATTTAAAATCAATTTAGTCTGGGAGACTGACAGCTGAACAAACCCTGTGGGATAGTATTGGAAAAACTTCAGTGAGTCAAGTGACCTTCACCCGCGACTCCGCGCTCACCAGTTTAAATGTTACGTGCTCCCTCTCCACAGAGCTTGCTATATTGATCCCCAGAGCCAGACTTGAGTCTATACTTAATGGAGACTCGAGCAAACAAATATCATGGCTGGCTGATATGAATTTCTGGGCTGCTTGCATTTCAACTGACTTACTATTCATCTGCCTTAACTTATACAGCTGCAGAACATAACCAAGACATGTTACCATGTACCCTGAATACAGACACCTCAGATATAGTTTGACTGTTGTGAATATCCCACAGTTATGAAAAGTGTTTTCCATGATAAAATGAACAGCTTTAACCTTCAGTTGGTTATTTTTTGAAGTAACTTTTCTTCAGCTGTACTGTATTTATACATGAGCTTATCCAGGAAGCTGGACGTTATCTCTAGGAGGCTTTTTATTAAAGAAATGATACATTTGGCAGATTACGATACTGTTCTAGAAATGCCAATTACTGAAAAAAATCACAGAAGGAGAAGGCCAAAGATTTGATCTGTTCTAGCTGTAGCATACTGTTATCTATTGATGTCAGGTGATTATTGAAAAATCACTTCTCAACACTAAAGACCAAACTGTGAACGGAAACCAGATCGCCTGATATTTCAAAAATGTGAGTGAAGCTCAGAGAAAGGATAAAGGAGAAACAAATGTTAAAAAGCAGCATAAAGCTTTTTTTAATAACGCATAAGGGTGGGACAGCTTGGCATATTCAGGGATTTTGGCTTTAAAAACCCTAAGCGTTCCCTCTGATCCCCAAAGGATCTGCCACACTGTCATTTATTTTCTAGCTAATGGGCCAGGCTCACTCAGAACATGGTTCCCATTCAGCAACAGCACAGTTTACACCAGATTAAACAGCCTGGCCCACCCGCCCACCCCCCCCCGCTGCGCTCTCGCAAGCATCTGTGTGCCTGAGCAGCGAGCTGGGCTGGGGTGGAAAGACAAAAATAAAAAAAAAATTTTAAAAAAAGAAGAATATTTTCTGCCCAGATCGATTTGCAAGGCTGACCCCCCCGTGCAGCTGCACAAACAGCGGAGCCAGGTCCAGGGCCGGTGCAAGGGGGCTGACGCGGGGAGCCCCCCGGCGCGCTCGGCCAGCCGGCACCAGTTCATTTCACCACAGCTCAAGCTGATTTAGGGGGCTGGGAACGACACCTTGTAGGACTGGGTGAGCTGAGCGCACCGGACAGTACTGCTGCTGCCGCGGAGCCGCTTGGACATTTCCAGAGGCTTCTGGCAGCGGATGGAGCAGAGGGTACTGCCTTCCCCTGACGACGGCCAACCTGCTTTACAGGCACGGCCGGCGCTCTCTAATCGCGGCCGTGCGTTCCCCTCGCCATCTCTTCCCTGCTTCTTCGCAGGAGGGCTGGGCTGAACGCAAGGTGGTTTATTTGGGGCTGAAAAAGTGTGATTCTCTGTATGCACTGTTTCTGAGTGGAGGCGAGGCGATGCCCTCCCTAACCTTGAATTTCATCTGAGGTTTGGGTGAAGGTAGACAAGAAGAAAGAACAGAGGGGCACGCATTGGCCTTTAATCCTGCCCGTAATGACTATTATCAGTGCTGCTGCCAGTTCGTGACCCAAGACGTAATGGGAATTCCCTCTGAGGCTGTGAACGGATCAAGGTTAATTGCTTTGTGAAATCTGCGAAAAATACACCTCTCGGCACGGTGTCAACAGCGAGGTTCACCCTACAAACACTGAGTAGCCACACCGTGGCAGTTTACGAGCAGCTGACAGTCCCACCATACTGGCCATAATGGGGCAGGGCTGTGTAGACAGGGCAGCCCCCAGCAGCAGGAGGAAACGAGGCAGCATCTGCTGCTGGCACCAGTATCCCGCTGGAAATAACTGCACACCCAACCCAGCTCCTTTGGGCAACGGAATGATAGGACCCATGGGTGCTTCTGTCATGTCATGCCTGTTGAGCACCCCTGCACCTTTCATTCTTCCCTTCTTCCTTTCTTTCTCTTTTACTCCTCTCCTTCCTCGTTCCCTCCCTCCCTCCCCCCAGACCATGTCGTGTGTGTCCTGTGACTCTTGGCCTTGTGAAAATTTGGCAGCCGTCCTGATTTAGACCAGTCGTCGGTAATTTGAGCACAGGGTTGGTCTCAATAGAAAGCATATCAAAATGAACTTAAAATTAGAAGTGCATTGTTTCTCTTGGATAATAACTAGATTTTCTAATGCAGTTGGCCATTTCCCCCCAGATGAAGAGTCTTTGATCTTAACATTGAAAAACTGTAATTTCTAGGGGTTTACTGCATGAGTATCTGGAAAATTCAACAAGGTAGCTGCTCATAAAAATTATTGTAACACTGCATAAAGAGTAGAAGGTTATTTCTTGGTGTTAGCAATAAAGTTACTATGGAAAATTTTTAGACAAGAAAAGATATAACATGAAATGTTCTGAATAGTAATACTGTGAATCTAGCTGTTGAGCTGGAATACAGACTAGGAGGGGATGTGTCTGAATCTGGTTCGGGGCGTTTTTATTCATACAAAGCACCACGTTTAAAAAATGCAGGAGATGCCATCAGTTATCTGGCACTGGGAGTGCAGCACTGTAGCTTACTGCAGGAGCCAGCTCACTTTGCTTTTGGCTCAAACTGTTACTATCCACAAAACACGAACCCAATTTTTAAGTCGGTTAATAGTAGCTACTGCAAACAAGCAGCAGGTTCTGCATGCTCTGTCAAGGGCCTGACTTTTAAGAGAAATAAGTTTTGTCTTGGTACAGAACGTGAAACTGTAAGCATGCCAGAGAGATATGGAATGCCATAGGTAATTTAGTCAAAATTAGGCTTATTGGCAAAGTCTACAGCAGTTAATGTTATACTCGCTCTCCAGGAACCCTACAGGCTCATGGATTTGGAGAACATGAATGCCATAATTTGTTTCTCAAAAAGATTTCATCTCTTTTCGAAACAGAAGCATGAAACCCACTAACGTTATTGTACGTTGCTAACAGAATTTTCAAGATTGTTGAGAAAAGGAAGCCAATACTATAAGTGATGGTGATTGTTGTGAAGACTGGAGGTCAAATAGAGAAAAGCATCTTGTTGTTCTGCTAGCATGAAGGCCAAACAAAATAAATGCAAAGATAACATGCCTGAAAAGGCAGAGACTTCGAAGAACGTAAATGAATCTCTTAAACACATAATACAGTAAATTACTAAACTATAATGCAGTTAAAATAATGTACATGAAAATAGATATGCAATAAAATATTTATGAAGCCATTGGCTATGAATGTAACACGAAGTCTTAATCCTTCTTGTCAGTAACCGTAGTTACGGAGAATCACAAATCACTATTAAGGATGGGCCTGACCGACTTTTCAGAGACAAAGTTCAAAGGAGGTCTCATTGCATCTGCAGATGGAAAACTCAGTGTGAACAAAAGTCTCTGGGCAAAATGCTCCTTTTATTACCTTAACATTATTATTATATATTCTTAAGCTATTTGCAGTAAATGAATGATTGTAACAGTTAACTCAGGAGGAAGCACTTGTTTAAAACAGTGCTAAGTCCTAGTATAGCTTAAGACACTTCAGTAAGAAGAGAAAATCTACAGTATACCTTCCCTGCTGGGTAATTTCTCACTCTTGAGGCAGAAATTTCCATCAAGAAGTTGGTGCAGGAGAAAAGGCAGGACCACATCAGACTCTACTTACAACGTTATTTGAGTTTTTACTTGTGCTTACAAGCCAAAATTTTAAAAGTTCCAAGCAAAGAGTGACTTCATAGTAAAGTCGATCCCAAAGTGTGATCCGTGTCCAGTGCACCTGCCCAACAGCTTGGTTTGCTCCCTGTTACGTATTTGGTTCTTGGTCCTTGACCACGAGCCCACCCTACACCCATGTTCACTGGCTCCCTTTCAGATGAGCCCATTTGGTATCTTCAAAATTATATTGCTGAGAACTGCTTATTGCACTAAGAGATCACATGAACCTCAGGTCAGAAAATGCTAGCTGCAAGTGGAGAAAGAGCATAGAGATATGCAAAAATGCTTAGCTCTCCCCAAAATACCTGACAGGTGCAAGAAAAAGAGGTTTGCACAGTCAAATGACTAAAAGAGGGAAAGAATCAACATCTAGCCCTATATTTATTTTATTTGAGAATTTTCCCTTACGCAAGAAGTTCCCAGGCTTATAAATTAATGTTGAGAAACGGAACAAATGGACAAATAAATAAATAAATAAATATGTGTTTCTAGATGCTCTAAGCTTGATATTGCAAGCCACTTTGCACCTTCAGAGCTTGCTGAAGTCTTGAGGAACTGAGGCTCTCACACTGAAGGGGAGGGAATATCTGGGAAGATCAGACTGTTGGTACTGCCTCCGGGGAGCATATATTTCTAGAGCAAGAAGTAAACCCTCATTATCCCTCTTTTTATTCCCAGCTCTCATTTTGTTTAAGGGGCTAGGCAGCTTAAGAAATACCTTACTCATTTCCATAGTACTATATAAAAATAAGGCCAATGAATAATGGAACTGCTCGCCCAGCTCTGTGAGACTGTGATGGATAGCACATATCCATTTAGGAGATGTGAGCTGTCGAAGAAACAGACACGGGGAAAAACATAATAAAAAGATAGATCACCTTTGAAATACACCTGCTAGCTTTGCCTGCAGATAAAGTAGAAAAATAAGGACTATTTCCCCCTCGTCTGTAAAAGTGATGAGACACCAGGCATATTTTCTTTCGCTTGTAAAACTTCTCCGGCGCTTCTCCTAGGTGCCACGCTGGGAGAGACAGAGATGGGCTGCAGCTCTAACGTTCACACTAAGGTAGTGAGCCTGCAGCCGGAGCTCCTCCACCCCTGGCCTAGGTCTTCTGCTCTGCAGAGGAGCAGTTCTCGGGGACTTCGATGGAGATTACTCCTCCTCTTGTGTTTCTCTTCTACAGACAGCTCTTTTTCCAAACACTCCCACAATTAAGACCAGGTTTTCAAAAGCGCGCAGCAGCTCTCGCTCTACAACACGTGGCGGGGTAGGAAGCCGCAGCAGAGAAGCTGAAGCTGCTTTTACAGGCTCCAGTTGCAGGTCTTGAGGTCATTTGAACATCAGGCCCCACTTATACATATTTCCAATTGTAAAATAAACCATACGTCCCATGAAGAGGCCAGTATAAAGTCTGTATATCAGGTCAATCCCATTAAAATCCCATTAGTTCTGGGGATGGCTCATTGCATAGATATGTTTTTATCCTCCATGAGCCTGACTATTTATTACTGCCTTAAACCATCCTTCACAACGGGACTTCTAGCATTGATTTCAATGTGTTCAGGATGCAACCCAGTATCTCTAATACAAGGTGAATAAAATCTTAAAGCCTCTCGTGCTGTTTAAAGTAACAGTCTGTGTCAGAGAAAAACGCAGCATTTTGTTTGTAGGTAAAAGAATGCAGCTAGAAACGTGGGGTTTTTTTTTCCTTTTACTTCAGCTAAAGATCTTTCAAGATATAATCATCTGTCTCCTCACTGCAGCAAGATGCTATTTTGATAGAATTAATTTTAAATAAGCTCCCAGCCTTTCATAGTTCAGTGCACTAATTACTTCCACACAACACAAACGCAAGATGACGCTTCTTATACGCGGGGTTGTAGGGATGCTAAGCCAGGGAAACGCAGAAAGGCAGAGTTAAGACAGTGTATAATTTGTTCATCTTTTACACACAATGGTACAAAAGCACATTCAGGCTAAATGCTGAAATGCTAGATAAGGATACAAACCTGCAGGAAAGAGATACACATAACTAAGGATCTTTTGTTCTTTCTTTTATAGAGCACAGAAGAAATACATAGCTGCTTCATATTGTTAGCCAAGAATGTCCTTAAAAGCTAGCAGTGGGCCAACACAGCTAGAATCATCTGAGGTATATTCAAGTCATCTATTTCACGATTAACAACAAAAAGAATCAAGACAATATTTAAAGTTTGGATTTAAAAAAAAAATATTAGGTCAACACAAGATTTTTTTAATGGAAAACTATTTTTCAAATACATCATTTGTTCATTAGGTAGGATAAATTATCCAAGATTCCTTCACAATTTAACTTGCTACAATTCAATATAAGACTTTTTAAAAAAATTATTAATTAAATCAATTTCAATTCTGAGCAAGTCATAGGCTGGACATTACAGAATGAGGGCAAACTAATTTTAAAAGATTTTTAAAAGAATTTTCTGTGGAAACAGCAGGGTCGGGCCCTATATACATCCATGTCGTTCTTCAACTTTACTTCCCCCCTAGCCTCAGGGAAGGGAACAGCTGAGAAGGCTGCACCTCGGTCAGAAAGCTCGCGAATCACAGTGCTAAGATTTAAATGCTGCAGTGCTCTGTGTGTTAACTATGTTGGCAATGTTAGTTGGCAGATCCTCTACAAACCCTTATTAACTCCTTATGTTAATTTCAACATTTTGCCTGTTAAGCATCTATAAATCAGTTCCCAAACTCCTTCCTGTGCTCATGTAATAAGGCTATTTAACAGATTACTATGCTTAGTATACATACCAACTACACAGAAGGAGTATTAAATCAGCTAGCTTGACCTCCAGTCTGAATTTAGATTAATCGGCTACTTACTTGTCCTGCACTGCCCTTCTCTGCCAGTTTAAAGGTTTCTTCATCTCTTGGGAAACCCTAGTTTGGAAGAGACCTCGTCTGGAATTCAACGTCTAAAAGTTAGGACTAATTTAAGCTAGAGTCCTAGCCTATAGAAAGGCAGGCTGCCTTGGTGGCAACTAGTCTTGGATAGGTTTAATCATCCTTTGGAAGCAGTTTTCCCTCTGCTCCAGCTTTTGAGGGAATCGTAATTGTGGAGTACGTGCTCCCAGCATTGAAGGCAAAAGTCAGGTCAGCTGAACCTGGGTCATTGGCTCCATAATTGGGTATAAACTCACTGTAATTACTGAACAGCCGTTAGAAAGAGAACCATTAGGACCAAGATTTATAGTGGTAGTTAGTCAGCAGGCAGCTTTGCAGCTGGGTGGGAGAGAAGATAAAACTCCTTCAGGTGGCGGTGGGAGAGGAGGCAGGGCCTGTTCTCTAGTCGTATGAATTTTGCAAAACTGAATCTTTTATTAAAAGAAAAATAGAAAGAAAGAAGATCCCCAAAATAATCGGTGAATAGGATCTTTTGGGGTCTGAGTGCTGTAGACCAGTGTTTACAGCCTGCTCTGCTTGACTTGGATCAACTACAGAGAAAGTTCTACCTTAATGGTATATGCTTTTCTCTTCATCTTGGACTGAAAATTTCATCTTGGACTTGCAAAACTTTTTTTTTTTTTTTTCCCTACTAGGTATATTGCATTTCAAAGAAAACTTTTCAAAATTGCTACAACTCTGACGAGTTCTCACGAGGATACTCCTATAACCTCTATATGTGAGTTAATCCAAACCACAGCCTCACACTGAGCTCCTGCTGAGCTGTTTCACATTTAAAATCGTAGCTGGCCAACCAAACAGTGGGATATGCACTTTGCCTTTTTAAAGTGGGAAGATGGGGAAGTTCCTCTGCAGAGCAACACACAACCATACAGATTCCCTACAGGCCTTCCCGCTCCCTCCTTGTTCTGAGCTAAATAATATTAACACTATCTCATGCTAAAAAAATAAAAGCTTTGACACATTACACATAAGGATGTCCTGGCCTGAAGCATCTTCTACAGTTTAGGTATTCAACTCTAAGCAAAGAACCGTACAACAAGACATGCTCTCAAGGATGAGCCAAAGGAATATTTCACATTTGCTGCTGTCTCACGTCTGAAAATTGCCCAGCAATGCACATGCATATCTGACTGGTGGGGAGATTATCATGCAACCAATCCCAAATCTGTGGATGATGGAAGTGCCTTTAATATCCCTGAAAGATACACACATTGATTTTCATATAGTCACTTTTAGTTGTGCGTTTGAGTAGTTACCTATATAAGTATGTGGGAGGAAAACCATTAACAGCTGCTAGGAAAGTAACCTCACAAATAAACAGGTAAAATGCTGCCTTTATTTTCCTTCTGTTAAACAATATCTACACCACAAAGCCATTTCAGAAAAGCTTTTCAGCTTCATCCTTTTCCAGATGTAGTCCTTAAGCTTTTGGTGATTCAACAAAATAAAAATATTTTATGCAAATGCCTCAACTTCTTCCATACTTGCAACAAAAAATGAACAAACTATGATTTTTAAAAGTGTAAAGGCATCATTTCAATTTCTTTTGATCTTTGGAGAAATATCAAAGCCTTCCTTATTATATTAATCTAGATAATTATATTACAAATACCAAACAAAGTGCCTGGATGAAGTTTTCTTGTTATTGCTAGAATTGTATACTTTGCAAAAATATTTTAGTGGGAAACTGCAAAATTTCATGTCTTCATTCGATTCATGTACAAGCGTCTGAGTTCCCCAGAAGCAAGAATTCTGGCTGCCACTAAACTGAACTGAGCTGTGCCACCCCTCCACTGAGCCAAACAGTCAGCACTCTATAGGCTCAACTATAGACTTTAGTGTATAAACTCTACATACTTGGAGTATATACAGTAAACCTTTTTGCTCTGCAGTATAACCCAGGGGTTCTGACAGCTCTAGATTTAATACCTCGCTCCTACTAGCTCTGGGAACTATGGGAAGTACTGTTAAATTGCTGTTAACAATTACACAGCATACACTATGCTATGGAATAATGAGGAAAAAATTAAGGCTTTCTATGAACGGGTGCTGCCTGTGCTTTCCCTTGCCATCACAAAAGAGAACTGAAAATCACAGCGTCCATTTCAAAGCACAGACAATTGGAACTTCTGGGTTTTTCCCCACACTGCAATATAAAAGCCTGCAGAGGTCTCAGTTAAGAACCCAGGTAGGAACTATATATAATAAACAGAACATATATGAGAAAATAAACAGATTGTCAGAATGCCTTCAAAGCAGAAAAATCAGCAGTCTAAAACCCCACAAATAACTGAAATTCTCACTCCATAAATCTTGAATTAGGTTCAAGCATAGTGAATTGCACTGCCTTCTGGCACTAAGCCCTGCTAATTACTTCAATCCTCACTCAGAGAGTGGTGAGACTTAATATTACCATCAAAGTACATCCAGTCAGTCCTGCATCAGCCATTCAGAAGCCACAACTACATTAGACCTTGAAACCAGGCTCTTTGTTCCCTTTTATACTGCTAGAGTCCTTGTCAACTTAAATTACATGTGAATCAACACAAAGTCTTAAAGACATAGCCGCCAGTAAAAACTTTTCAGCATGAGAGGGATTAATCACACATAGTAATTAACATTCTAAGAACTAAATGCAACTATAAAATTATATAAATGCTAATAAACAAACTCATTAGTACTTGTTTTCTTTCTGTTATAAAGATTAATCAAGGGTCATAACACTGGAGGTGACAGGATTCCTGTGATTACAACTCCATTACACAGTTAACTTACCATAACATTTATTTCCCTTTTCCTATAGACTGCCATATGGCCCTTAAGGAAGAATGGGCAATGTCTAATGATATTTTTTAAAGTCAGAGTGATATGCAAGAGCAAAACTCAGCAAAATCTACATGAAATGAAACTCAGCATTACAGTGAAATCCCAAATTCTGAACTATTTTACTTTGGGGGAAAAAAAAAAAAACAAAAAACCACAAACAACAACAAACCCACAACAATCTTATCTGTCCTCTTTGAAATACTTAATGCAATCAGCTCTTGATTACACCCAGCTATATTATCTGTACTAGGAATGGAGATGAATCCAGTGCAGTTTCAATCCTCTGCCTTTATGACCTGTGAAGTGCAATGTAAAAATACCTAAGCTGTTTCCAAGGAAGTTATAGCTCAGTCCTAGACATATACAGGTGTCTCAGGTACGGTGCCACATTAAAAAAAAGCAAAATAGCTTCCAGAGCCAACCTGGTTATATCTATGGACCTTCGCACCATCTGGACCTGCTTAGGTGAGCGCTAACTCAGCGCTCTCTGGGCCCAACAGTCAGCAAGGTCGCAGATCTCTCTTTCCTCCCTTACCTCCTCCTGGCTGGTTCTGATAGCCTATTTGTCAATGTTTTCCACGAGCTATGCTTTCTTTCAGACGCTACTGTCCCCCCAGCTGGGCAGGAGGTACTACTTCCGTTAATCTTAAATTCGGTGGTAAACGGGATACTTTCTCCCCGTGAAACTCATAACGTGCTGCCCACGGAGTAATATTCCTACTGTGGTGGTACCTGGAGCCCACCAGAACGAAAGGAAGGCAGCAGAGAAGTAGTTCCTGGTGCAGGGGGGCCACACTGGGGTATCAGACAAATGATATGGAATTTACTCCCGGCTGAGGGCTAAATAGCATTTCCAATCTTTTTCAGAAACCACACGTAAAGCTGCTGGGCGCGACGCTGTCCGAATACAGCCAAACACTGACTCGCTCACCAGCAGCTGGAACAAGTGTACAGCAGCAGATACATAAGCATACAGACATGCCCGAACACCCTACTGACATCCCTTCCCTGCGGTCTGGTGACGGAGTGAATAAGTAACCAGTGTGTGGTATGTAAGATATGAAGTAAGATATGGATTGAAAATCTCTATTTTTATCCTTCAGAGTATCTGGGAACCCATCTCCGCTTGCTAACCTGACCAGACTTGAGCCCTTTCCCTGTGCCCCTGGGGATCCCTCTTAACAAGGAAAATCCCCCAACTACTTCCCCGATTGATAACAAATGGTAAGAGAGCTGCAGTTGGCAATTGGGCTAGCAGAGATGGAAGAAAATTGCCGTATTCAAGAAGACAAACGAAGATGAGTCCTGGCGCTGCGGCCAGGTTAACTGAAGTCCTGAGCCATGTGTGCTGTGGCTTATCAAAATATCTGGATAATGAAGAGAAGAAACGCAATCAAAGAGGGAGAGAAGTGGGAGAAGAAAGAGAAGGTAGAAACATGTAACAACAGCCAGCTTCAAAGCCTTGACCCCTTTCATAAGGCTGTTATTTCAATCTGTTTCTCTCCATCCCCTGCCGTCTTCCCTGGCAGCGGCAGAAACAGGGAACCGGGCTTTCATAGATGCCTCTGGATTTCCACCTTGGTTCTTCCTCTTCCCCCCATGGCAGGAGCACCTCAAATCTAGTCAAGCTTCACCTTCCATCCCTAAAGCTGTAGAGTTCAGTTATGTCGAACTGTAGAGAGTATAATTCCACATTATGCTTAATTTCATCAAGCAACTAGTTGCTGCTGAAAGGAATAATTGCACTTTTCGTTACTTCTCCAGATCCCTGCCCCTGCCCACCCAGGCCTTGTTTTGAATATAGTGATTATGCAGCTGCAGGGTGAGTCAGTTTAATTCACTGAGCTGACTGAAAACAAACCTACGAGGCTAAAACATCTGTTTCCCATGGATCAGTATCATGATGTACCTCCCTATAGAGCCGTGAGTTCAATGTTTAAGACCCTGTCGTGGTCAGTCGCAGACCACGGAGCAGTTCGAATGACCAGCCATCGGGGTTCTCCCTCTGCTCCCCACAAGGAGACGTCTAGTGCCATTGGAGATGCCTTCGGCTAACCTGGCTGACTTGTAGGTGCCACACAAGCCTCTCGTAATATTACAAGAGTTCCACCAGCTTCGTGCAGGTCATGAACATGCTAGAGCACCCCAGATTACACCGAGCAGTCATCTACGTGCAACTGAATCAAGCCGTCGGTGTTTTCTTCAGAGGTGGACAGCTTTGGCAGTGCTGACAAGTTCTCCATCAACAACAGGGCTTTAGACACCTACAGTGCATGACCACTCCTAATTGTCCACAGGGCTGCGGACTCCACACATGAAACCTGGTATTCATTTGGAAATGAAACCCACCGTGATGCATTTTAATTGCTGCAGGCCAAGAACAAACCTCAGCAGCATAGAGGCACATCTACAATAGATTATAACATTTCCCAGACTGGATTTCTATGTCCAAGCATGCCAACTTTTTCATAACACAGGTTGGTCATTTTATCTGACACCAACCATCTATCCAAGTGAACTTACCATCTATAAGCAGCTTTCAGCCATTGATTCATGGCCTCTGGAATCAGTAACAGAAGACTATACACAACTTTGCACACACACATATTTCCACACTGCTTCAGCAGTGCTGTTGTAGCTAGAAACTTCTTTTTTCTACCTCTGAGAAAATAGACCTGAAGGTTTTTGTCTGAACTTCTCCTCATTTTAAAATATGGTCAGCACAAAAAAATTCAGGAGCTTTACTCTGGAATGAAACTACTGAAAAGCATTTCTTGTATATCAGCAAGGTGAAACAATAATCGACCTAAATGTCTTTTGGAGGTAGGAGAGTTGGGAGTTCTTACAATACATTAAAAAAAATCTACAAATATTTACAATTCAAATATTGTGCAAATACAAATATTGTACAATGCACATATTATTAATATTTTCAATTTACCAACTTGATGAATTAATAAAAGAACTTATCTAAGCCCCACAAAATATAGTTTAACTCAATACTAATGAAGTAAAGGGTGAAGGAACAGAAAAACTTTAACACTGCTGTACCCAAACAAAACTCTTTGTTTATCAGCACACTAACATTTTTTTGGCTGGGTCTCATAACCGAGGACGTAACGTTGCTAGCTCTGGAAGGCTCTACTTCAGAACACAAATGCCAGATCAGCACAGCCAAATGCCTCTGGGTTGAATAGGATGTAAAGGCAAGCTGTAATTATATTTAGAGGCATGCTAAAAAGAAGTGAAGACACCATGGAGGTTGGCATACACAAATGTGTATGGTACATTAGACCAACTTTTGATTCAAGTGTATGCATTGAGGACATAAAGCCAACAATATGCATGGAAACAGTGTGCTGCCTTGGCTAGGAGAAATAAGGCTTTGTGGGTACAGTTCAGGTAGGAAGCAGAGCCCTTTGTCCTCAACTTGGGAAAGATTCAGGCTCCCAAATGAACCTAATGCAGAATTATGAAGAATTATGAAAAGCTAGGCCATTGACTCTTAGCCTTAGTACCTTCTCGTATCCAGGTGGAAGAAAAGGATCTCACCAACATGAAGATACAGGGCAAGAAAAAGGCCATGAAACATATGAGACTGCCATCCTGGGAAGCATCCTTCATGCAGGAAGCCTTTGTCCCACCCACAAATCATCTGGGAACCTCCAGGTTTAGGAGTGCTCCAACAGAGGGAAAAAGACAAAGGGTTTGAATGAACTTTAATGAACCAGAAGTGAGAAGTTACACACATAAAACCAGAACTCTTCCCTGTGCAGCAGCCTATGAGGATGTGCAAATTCTGCTCCTGCTGTAATTCTGAAGCCCTGGAAGCTCATTCTACACACATACATTCACATACATTCTCTATAAACCCCAAACAAGAAAGGACACAGCTAACAGGAGTTTGTATGTAATCTGAAGATAACTAATTTTTTATTAATATGTAAATTAGAAGGTTATCTATGTACATAGTTTATTAATCACAAATATACACAGTAAATTGTATTTGGAGTCTCAAGGCTAAGTCTAGATAGCATGTTCCCTAGTAGAACATCTATTTTTTTCACATGGCTGCTTGAAGCAGCCATGAAGCATGCAAAACAGGCACTTAATAAGGATCTAAGTTATTATTACAGCTCTGAGTACTCCATTTATATGTCCTGGTTGGAAAATTGTCCTTCCAGCATTCTTCTACTAGTTAAAAGAGGATTTATCCCTAAACAAGCCATACTGTAACATCTCCTAGTATAAGCACCAGGGCTCAACTCACCTTTCTTTGGACATTTAACTGGGGCACCTTAACTGGGAGATTGTTCTGCTCTTCTGGTAACTGATGGAAAGAGGGAGGAAATTCCACAGGTTGTGCCTCCCTCCCTTTTTCGTATCTGAGGGGTCTGTGCTCTTAACTTGACTACTTCAGCTGAGTGACCAAAGTCAATCAGAAATCCAGATCTACATCTTCTGGGAACACGCTATATTTGGATAAATATTTGTTGCTTCAGGAAGGCCTTTTAATCATAATGAAAATCAAGTCAGCTTCAATTTGTCATCAGATGTGTTTGATATTCAGTTTTAGTATTTTATAGTAGAAATGCCTCAGGGATATACCTGTCTGCATAACCCTGGCCAAGTGCCACAGACATTCTTGCAATCACCCAGACAGGGAGAATTTTCGACCATACACCCCACACCCTGTTCTGCTTTCTTATATACTCCAGTTTTAGATTTAACAATGAGTCACACAAGAAAAAAGAAGCTAGAAAGATGTGTTTTCAAACTGATGGCATATCACTTAATTTACTGGTTTTATGTTTTTAACATAAAATTTGTTTAAAAAATATTCTGCATAGAGAATGAGGGGTTTGGGCTTCAAAAATGCTGCCCTACTGACAGCAAAATAAGTAGGTGCATGATGTTCACAAAACTGTAGGTAATATGACTACAAGGAGCCTTGTTATTTACTTATTTTAAATTTGTAAGTATTGTTGTTACAACTAACAGCTTGTATAGCAATAAAAGGCAGTGGGTTCATCTCAGAATGCTTGTCTCCTCTTGAGAAGTAGGCTATTGTACTGTAAGGAAAAAACTCTCTAGTCTTTTACAGGCTAAACCAGCAATATAAACTAGAAATAAAATTGTATTTTTATGGTCATTTTCTTCTAATGCTGCTGACAGCGTGCTGGTGTGCTTCATAAAAAGTCATGATTTTGTACAAAGATAACATGGGCTGCACTCCCTCAGAAAGAGATGTGGGAGAAAGAATGAAATTGGGTTTGTGGTGAAATAGTGAGTACAAGCATGTGAAAGGATTCCTCCTGCTGATAGTCCTAATGATACCATTTCAGTGCTGCTGTCTTTTCATACTCAGCTGCTGCCAAGGGGAGATTGGACTAGATAATGTTCTATACCATATCAGAGAACAATCACTCTTGATCCCAAAGAAGGTGAAAAAGAGGATAAGAGGAGAAAGGAGAGAAAGAATATCTCCTGGAAAAGGAGATTAGGGAAACAATAGTCAGATTTATACATTTTTTTTCCTAGGAAAAAAAAAAATCTCACAGTGCTTCTCTAAGAAGCACTTGGAGACAGATCATGTTTAGGCATTGACTGCAACTTCTCTAGGAGAGTCATGAATATATTTCTATTGAGCTGGTACCTTATCTTAAAAATTCAGATTGCCCAATGGTTTTGAGCTCTTCATCATCTCCGAACAACCTGAATGTAAATTAAATTAATTTAATAAAGGGCTAAAATAAACCTCTTTGACTTCGCATGGGAATGGAGTGGAGGAGCAGGCATCGACCCCATGTAGGGGCAGCGGCAGCCTCAGAGCTCAGACTGTACGTCAACGTGTGAGCCTTGTCCCACTAGCAGGGTAAGCCGCCTCTTCGGCTTTGCACTGGGAAGGAGGAAGAACATGGAGGAATAGTCGGGAGAAACCGAGAGATGGTTTAAGGAATTGCTCCTCGGCTCCCATCAGCCTGAGTTTCTTTATGACTCACTATCGTTCCACCCCCTCGGCAGCAGACGGGAAGAAACTCGAGTTGATCCAAGAGGATTAGGTATTCTTCAGGCTTCGGCTCCAAATGATTTCAAGACCTGGTAGCTGGACTTACATAAACCTGACTTCAAGTTTACAAGTGAAAGACACTAATTGATTTTCGGGTGAAGACAGAACAGATCACAGGGCAGGAGGTTGGTTGGCCAAGGCTATGCTAAGGTGTACGACTGACACAATAGCAAAGAAGTACATGCAATATCTATCATGAAGACATGCTTTTGGAGGTCTGAAATACTCTATGCCAGCAGACGTTTGGGGTAAACAGTATCAGGACTTTAGTGGACCACTCGTACTGGTTAATCTATGCATACACAACACTAAATATATACACAACACAGAGCCTACATAAGAAAGGCAAGAAAATCTTTCTGTAATTTAAGAAAAAAAAGATGTATAGAGGGGCACATCCAATTCACACATTTGCTTTGTGAAACCACATGGAGTAATTCTGTTCGCAGTTATGAGGGTTCAGCAAAATGGCACCATTTGAGACTAGGGAGACCAGAGCTTCTTGTACACTTGGCAAGTGGCACTAATGCAAACAGAAATGGTGAATCCAAACGTGAAAAATTGTTACAATATTAGTGGCAGACGGCAGGCACACATGAGACTCGCCACGCGTTTGCGTTTCAGCTGTGCTGTGTCACCAGCCAGCCTGGCACAGCTGCAGTACAGATGTGCTGTATGCCATTCTCCACTGATGATACATTTCCCACACTCTCTAAGATATTGTAATCACTGTCACTCAGCTGAGATTCCAGTGAGATAAATGGCTGGGTAGAGGGGACAGATGCTATTATTGCCCTGGTCGATGATAAAATAGAGAGAGCCAAAACTGTCCATCTTCCCTGTTGGCAGCCGCTGACCTCTCCACCAGCACACGCACACGAGCTGGTCATCAGCCCGTGAATACCTCCTGGGTTAATTGCAGCAGAAATACTTTAATGCCTGGCCATAAAATCAAAACAACTTTTTCTCTGCTGCCACCCCTCCAAAAAAAACCCCAGGCTTTATTAGATCTGATGCTGATAGAACAACCCATTTACTAAATAATTTGTTAATCATTTTGCATGCAGTTTACATAGAGAAATTTCACCTTGCGGGTTGTTTACATACTGTTCAATTTAACTGCTCGTTGGGCACTTGCTATTCACAGCATGTAGCTGCTCGCGCAAGGCACATGGTGTTCCTCCCATTGCCTCACAGGATTTCTGAAGCATTTTGGACAGATTTTGTAGATTTTTTTCCGGCTAGAAGGAGGGTTTTATTTGGCATGACCTTCTGCATACCACAGGCCACAAATATTCCATAGCTGATAGGAGGCCTTGTCCACATGCAAATATGGGTATTCATATGAATCCCAAAACACAGTGCGAACAAAACCCTTCTTGCTCTACAAATATAAATGCAATGAATAAGACCATATGAAGAAGCTGCTCACATTATGAATGAACAGTATTTGACACATGCATTATTCAAGCCATTCTCTTAGACTTCTTCTATGTCAATCTGGTTGCAGATGATGGACCTGAGCACGTGGAGAGGCATGGATGCATTAGAAGGCATTCAACATACATCTGTATCTTCCTACACAGGAGAAAAACATTTCAAAAGAATCAGAGAATCATCACATGGGCTGGTTTTGGCTGCCAGGGGAATATCTGTCTTTTTGGGTAACTTATTCTCAAAATAATTCTTGGGGATTAATAAGTGCAAAGTTATTCTTCCAGCACAAAATTTGGAACAAGGTAGAAGTGTCTTACCATAATCGATTTGAAAATTTAAATACCCTGGTCATCTTTTAACAGGAAACTCAGGAACCAAAGTCTCCTTGAAATTCAGTAAGACTTTGGCTTCTACATGCTTATAGCTAGTGCTTCAGAAAAGTCTGCTGATAAGATTAGATAATACGGAGAGGAGGAGATATCCACAAATGTTAACCTGAGCCCAGGGACACAAGTCATTGAAGGGCTGACTACAGAAACACACATTTTCCTGCTGATGATACACAGAGCCTGGGGACATTAGATTTAATAGATACCCAACCTCCACAGTCCCATTCAAGATATTGACCCAAGTTCACTCTTGCCGTTCAGGTGTAATTTTATAATTAAACAATGATAACCAACAAGGGTCTGTAACACTCCTTTGCAATGGCAAAATGAAACAGATGCACATCCTCTGCCAGGTGCTTGTTGGACCCTGTTGGAAGGGGTCCAAATAATTAGCGACTCACCAGATGGGTAGCAAAGCACAAACAACAACCTAATGTGTCTTCTGGGTACAGACAACTCTGACTTTCGGTGATGTAATAACATTAACATGTGACAGCATTTAAGTTGTCAGCATTCTGAGAACTTAATTTGGTAGTCTGCAGCAGTTTGATTCTCATAAACCAAACACCTACAGAAAGGAGACCAGGAATACAGCTGGCAGAGGGAGGAATTCGGCTTCCCAGTGGGACACAGAGACTTTGGTTCATTACCAATAAAGGATCTGAGACACTGAAAAACAAACCAGAAAACATCGCCAGCAGGTACAAAAGTTATTTTAAGCATTTTTAGTAATTTGTAAGATTTTCAATGTCCATGACTAATTAAAAACAAGCAAACAAACAAAACAAAACAAAACAAAAAAGACTGGGAATTTTATTCTCTGCCTCGGAAAATATATGTGAAATATGCAGCACACCAGACAGGGTGATTGGTTTATAGTGTTTGCGAGCAATCACTGGAATAACCTTCACGGTTCACCTCTGAGCTTCATTGGTACACAAAGCGGGACCTGACAGAGACAGCTGAAGCTTTCCAGAGAAGGACATTACTTCTGGGAGTTCATTTTTCAGCCTTAGGCCTCCCAGGTTTGCAACGATGAGGAATTGTGAAGGTTTTTGGTCCAGTGTAAAGACGTATTTGAGGTGAACAAGAGCAGGCACCTTAGCTGCTTTTTCTCAAATAAATAATGTGAAGATTTCTGTCAGCTGTCTGTACATCCAAGTGAAAGTGGCATATATTTTACTTAGAGCAAAAGTTGTTGAGTCTCAAGCTTTATGATTCATCTGAGCGAAGTTGCCAAGTCTTGCAATTTCCTCATGGTATTAGGTGTTTTTCTTAATGCCCCAGACCTTTGAGTCATGGATTATATGAGAATTTCAACTTCCCCCTTAATGAATAAATAAAAGCAATTTTCCAGCTCTCCTGGTTATACAGAAATATTTGGAAAACACGAGCTTGGCAGCCCAAAAGGCTTCAAAATCAGAAGACAAACACAAGGAATGTATCATCTCATAAAAGGCATAGTGAATGTTAAGTCACTGCATGATTCCTGGGACCTAACACTTAGTTTCTGAGGACCTGATACAAGCAAAACTGTCTGTGCAAAACCAAAATCCCAAACAGATTAATCCCACTCCTTGCTCTCCCCAAACCTCTGTGCAGCTTTGGGTCTCAGGAGTTTGCTGGCCCTACTGAATTCTCCATTTGAAATAATCTGGTTTATTATCATGGAAATAGTTGTCATTCCACAAACGACTGTGATTGAAGATGAACGCTCAGCAAAGATCTTGATTCATTTTATTTCACTAAGATTTCCTTAGCGAAATAAACCAGTAAAACATTTACACGGGCAAAACCAGTACTAAGCAGAACAAGATTTGTTCATTATTTTCTAAGATCTGCTCCAAGCCCATCAAATTCAGTGGGATCAAATTCTGATTTCCTTCCATGAGTTTTGAATCAGACCGTTTAAAGAATCACATTCATAAACATCTGTCTATTAAAATAGAAAATCTGGAATATTTACCAAATGGATTTTTCTAATTAATTCTTATTTTTGGCCAATAAACCTGTAACATTTGAATCTCTCCAAGAGATATAAAGGAATAGTTCCATTCTTTTGAAAGAAAAACACAATCAAACAAAGAAAGAAAAAAAAGAACAAGCAGTAATAAATTTAAGATATGCCTAAAACTTCTGTCAATAAAGCAATGAAATCAGTAACAAAACAAGTGAATCACTATATTGGGATAAATAATTTTGGGTAGTAGTTTTCCGAGCTTTTTTTTGGAAGATAAATTCCTTTAAAAATAGTTATTGATGTCCATTCATCCAAGAATTTCACTTCAGTATCACCCACGGAAAAAGATGACAAACGTTCGGATGAAATGAGATCACTTATAACAAATTTCCCCTGATGCTCTAAATGTGCCATACTAGATATTTTCTATCTACTTCCCTCCAGATCTTACCTTAAACACTAATTTCACTCCCATTGTTTATCACATGGCTATGAATTAATATTAAACAGATATATCTGTGTATGTGCTATGCAGACAATGGGTATAAATATTAATATGCAATTTTTGCTATGTATGCATAAAATATACACATATTCAAATCATAGGAGGCTTGCATTTTGAATTGCAGAAGAATCGGAAACTTATGTAATTAAAGAATCTACTGAAATTAATTTCAAATGGTGGAAAAATAACTCTGAAGAACATCTGCTGGAACATACGGCATGACAGGATGTGCAATATTGTGCCATAATAACACACCTTGGGTGCAGTATGAGGCATGAAGCCAAAAGGCATATTTAGAGGCAAAAAAATCTGGACCGAAACAAACTAACAACCTGGAATTTTATTTAATATATATAATAATAGTTTCCTGTTCAATTCATCCTCTACATAAAATTAAAAAACCTCACTGAAAACCACAGTACCCAGATTTATCTATTAGATCCCATTGAGTATTTCAAGAAATCCAGTGTCTTGCAGAAAGGTTGCTTTCTTAATGAAAATACTTCCATATATTTTTTAACAGCGCCTATGCAACTGAGAAGCCTAATATCCATTGTCTTTAAATCACCTGGAAATCAAAGAAAATGGTTCTCTGTGGCTCAAAGTTAGACTAAGATGTCACAGGAAGCTATGAACCGTGGAGGGAGCAGTGGCAAAGTGGAAGAGCTGCTCTCTGCCTTGGCTTTGTAGCACTGAGATGCTGTGGGAGGTCTGTGTGTCTAAAAGGGGGTAGCAAACCGCGTATCAGATGTCTCACTGGCAAGGTAAGACATCTCCCAGGGAGTGAGAACAATGCAATTAATCTCGTCAAAAAAAAAAAAAAAAAAAAAAGAGAAAATCTTTTGTCATTATTCAAACAGACTTTTACCTTTCCTGGGTTTTTTCACATAAGGGGTTTTTTTTGCCTCCTAATTCTGTAACCTATAACAAAATACTCATTTAAAGCAGTGGTTCAAGAATATTATCCCTTCAGAAGTCTCAGGAATCACAGTTGTCTTTTTCCGTGTCCCTCAGAGACAAGGAATAGAATTGGCACTGTTGTTCCTGAATATGTGACTGCTCCAATGTTTTGTAAAACTAGAAACTTGTGTGGTTACGTGGGGGGCTGGAGAAAGCTTCTGAACAATGGAAAACATTTTGGCAAATACCAAATTATTCAGTTTAAAATGATATTTTTAATACCAACTTCCAGACTGATCTCATTACATTTAATTTCCGACTCTTCTCCCACCTCCTCATTAATTGACTGTTCTCTGACACATGGTCAGTAGGCTGGTAACACCAGTCACCTAATTGGGGATCTAAAGTAGTGACAGAGCAGCCGGCACCAACTCCTGTATGAAATGTTAGAATGTCAACGGCTGCCAGAGGGAAGAAGGGAATAATAAATTGCTATCTGTGTTGACTGAGTATAAGAGACACATAGGGGTAACAAGGCAGCAAAGGAGATTCAAGATTAAATTTAGCTAATTATTCTGATAAGGCCGCAGAGTCTTGAGGTCTCAATCTTGTTATGCCAAGAAGCTTACTAATAATGTCTGCTTAAAAGAAGAAATACTATTTCATTGAACCTGATTTTCTGCAGGGGGAAAGTCTGAATGGGAGCAGGAGAGTCTGATTCTGAGTCTATGCTTTAGTAAGTAATTTTGCATTAGCAATACACTGCATGCATTTGTGAGTGTGCGTGCGTGCGCGTGTGTAACGTGAAGAGGTGTGCACTTGATGAGGAAGGGGGTGAACTGATGAAGAGAGGCCTAATAATAAAACACATATGAGGAGCGTGGAAAGTCTGCTAAAATAGATAAATGCAAGGTAAAATATCTGGAATCTGTTTTCACATTCAAATTAACTGAAGATGAGGACTGCCCTGCATGTGTGAATTGCTACAAATAGCTTCCTGAGGACAGTTTGAAGCCAAGAAATCATCAGAGGCACTCAGAGCACAAACACGCTGAATAACTAAGCAAGCATCTTTAGTACTTTGAACAAAAGCTATTTAAAATAAAAGGCTAAGTAAAATTACTGAAAAGGCAAATGACTGATCCAAAAAATGTTTTCATGATTCATTTTTAATTTCATCTTTCATTGCCAAAACCTAGAAACCTATACCATTAGAAAAGTATTTGTTTTCAGCTGCAATAAAAGAGTTTTGGGCTGTGCGCAGTGAATGAAGTGGCCAAGCCCTGAAAGTCCCAACCTAACCAGTCATCAGGGATTACCGGGTAGGAAAGAAAAAGCATGTTAGGAATTATCCTTCCCTACCAGCATCCTGTGGCAGCCCTGCTCCTAGTTACTGTCACATCTTCTTGTTCTCAGCCACATGCTGGGTCCATTAAACCTTGGCCATGAACGGGACGAATGCAACAGTGCAACATAAAATACACGACACTAGAAGGCACTCAACCGCTGAAGTCAAAACAGAGATTAGATGCTGTCAAGGCTAAACAACTGAACAACATAGTTTAATGTGAATGGAAGTTTTATATAAATACTGAAACTTTTCTGTCCTGTCTTCCATTTTTATAGATAAAAACTGATTTCTGAGGTAAAAAGAAATATTCCTGAAAAAAAGTTGATTGACGTTGGCAGTGATGAAAGCAAAAAGGCATGATAGATGGTGGGAAAATGTTTCAAACCAAAAAGAAATTTCTTGCCCTTGTGTTTTCCTTTCAGTGTAATTGGGTCAGACAGCCCTTCCCTTTACAGGAACATGTGTAAATATAAGTTCAAAAGTGGTCAGTACAAGGGATTTGGTCACAATACAATCATCAAGCCATCTTGTTCTGTTTTCTGCACAAAAAAAGGATGCCAGACAACCACAGCTCTCTTTTGTTGGCTTGGTGGGAGAATGTTCTCTCATATTTACTTTTTTTTTCATTTTTCTTCACTGCAACAATCAATAATCTGAGGATCTGTAAATACACAGTGGTTGTGTATTTCTGTCAAACTTGCCAGATGCATTTGATAAAGTACAGAGTTTATTTTGCCCCCATTAAAATACAATAAATACATGCTGTAACTTCAAGATAAATCTGTGATTAGATACTATGATTGTGGGTGGCAGCATAAAGCTCCTAAGAAAGCAAGTGGTATAAATATCTCAAACATCAGCAGATTCCCAGGAAAAAATGAGCTCGAATTTAAAGTTCTAAACCCACTGGTCTTGACTCATCTCACCAATGTTTTCCAGACGCAAACTATTTAGGCTCTAAATGAATAAATGGTCCTTCAAAAAAACCTATTAGTTGTATGCGTCTTCCATGCTCAACTGCAGACTAGCTCAATACACAGCTTCCCCCAAAGAAAGTTTGGCACAGCTCCGCTCAGGTCCTGATGTCAGCTGAGAACCTGTGAAAAACGAGTGCCTTCAAACTGGCTACGGAGACTTTCACCACAGGTTTATCTGCAGGTCTGTATCAGGTCTAGCCCTCTGCTCTGCCTCTCATCGTGACCGGTGAAAACTTACACCAAGTCACATTTTCTGCCGCAGTGACAAGATGATGCGTCAAAGGTAAAATCAAGCGGATTCTGTAAAACTCAGACTTGAATTACAGAGAGTTGGGTCAAATACCAGATCAGGTTACTTCTCTTGAGAAGTGGGAAGGCACAAAAACAAACATACAGACACGCATGTGTGAGCCCGAAGCCACCAAGAATTTGGTATAGCCCAAGTTTAAAATTTTAAGCAAATCCCAAAGCAGTTTGATTCTACAAAGCACATCAGCAAGTGCCAAATCACTGATCCAGAATCGCTCTCCCTTGGCAGAAGGAACAACTGAAATCCCCGCGCTCCGCTTCAGGCTTGATCTACTTCATTCTAGTTTATCGAGACTTCTGCGTCTGCAAAGTTAGATGTCAGGCAGCCCCTTTTCACTTTCCTGCCAGTTTTCGACAGCTACAGATAAAGCACTGTATGATCTCTAGTACGCCTTTCCCAAAGCCATTTATTTCTCATGTGTCTGAATTGTATGAATTCCATCAGGCTACTCCAAAGGGAACGGGCATGGATGAATTACAGCTTATAAAAAGCTCAGGTGCTTCTCACTAAAGGATCTGCAGAAGTATTCATTAAAAAGAAAAATTTTGTGAAAATACTTTTTTATTCAAGCCACTCAGCAAAAGTCACTAGCTTTTTTTATCTTAGAAAATAAGATACTTTCTCTTCAAGCTCTAAGCTTCTCGTTACATGTTAAGACTGTGATTATGTTTCACCCTGTGAAAGGCTGAATTATTCCATGTCAGAAGCTCATGTTTTCTGGCAGTTGTTTTCTTGTCATTTTTTCTCAGTGGCTTTTCACCAGCTGGGTTTTTTTTCCTTCTTCTTTTTGTATGTATTGTATTCTAATCCCCTAAGGTCTAGCTAAGGTACCATAAAATAACTTTGTGATTCCCTTTGCTAAAGAGAAACTGAGTGGAGTCCTGTGTGTACTGTGCATCTATCAGATATCAGACTCCAGAGAATTTTGTCGTAGTTGTGTTTTCTTCAATTTGTTCAGTAACAATAATCTGACAAAGCAAACTTGTGAGACAAGATGACCGCTGAAATAATCATTACAAAAGTTTATGAAAATTCAGACTAGTCAGTATGACCACTTAGGGCTGTGGTTGAACCGCCAAGTGATGTCTTTGTAGATGCAGTAAAGCAGGATTCACTCTTAGATCTATTAAGAAATTTTCAGCAAAGGCAAAACTGGCACCGACCAGAAACCGTACTGGGAATCCATAGGTGCCAGACCGAAAGTGTCTATAGCATTTAAACAAAAGTGAATGTGAAATGCACCTCCAAAAAACTGAGGCATAAGTTTTACTAACTCATACCAGCCACTTCAGACTGACTTGTAGCATGAGCATACTGTGCTCTAAGGAGTCCTGCAACACAAAATATTCTTAATAAAAAGCCCACATATTATAAACATACCCTGTAGTCCTAAAATAAGATGGATCCTGCTCCTCGCAGCCTGCCCTTTGGCAGAGGGACACTTCGGAGTGTTTGGCACAGTGGGTCTCTCTTCTTTCTCTTGTTGCTGACAGTACCAGTTCTTGAATTGATTTTCACACGTCAGCAAGAGGCAGGTATCAGAAGTCCTGTTCTATTTTTCTGGCCTTATCACTTGAAACGCAGTTTGACGAGACAATTCATGTCTCAGTCACAAGCTCCAATATAATAATGAGAATTCTACCTTTAGAACAAATAACATGAGTTTGGGGGCTTAGGCACCCCGAGGTTTGGTATGTGGCCTTCATTTATCAAGTGTTGCCTTCAAGAAGATAGGGTGCCCTCTGCCTGCTAGATTTAATTCAGACTGCTTTAAACATTAGACAAGCATAAAATAAAGCAGGATTTATTTTACAAAACAAATTATTAACTCCCTGATTATAATACTACGAAAAAGGGTTGGATTTGTCTCACCTAGAATGGGAGAGCTGATCATCGTCACCTCCATTCGCGGTCAGTAAAAGCAACGAGCATTTTTAGAACGTATTTCATTTGATCTGTTTTAGAGGTCTCTCTAGGTAGAAAAAGTGTCCATTTCCCTTCTAGATCACTAATTCAAAGACAAATGTCCACACTACTGAAAAAACCCAAAGTGAGACACGATCCTGGAGCATGCTTAAATGTGTGTTAAGCACGTACGTCTTAAACTTTTGTTCCTCCTCAGATGCTCTGCTGCCTGTTTAGCTTTACCCCCACCTCAGCTTGTCCTGGGGATTCCTTTGTGCATAGACTTGAGACCTTTGTAATCTTCCTCTCTCTTGATTCGTTTATCCCGTATGACTTCAGGATCAGTGTTTAATCTGGGCATGCAGCATGTGATATCTTAGGGTCATGCCCTTCTTTGCACCCTGTGACTGGGCTTTGAGATGTGAAATGCAAGTAGTGCACTCCCTGTACGCTGTAGCCAGAGATTTCTTTGAATTTTCAATCATACTTATAGCCCATAATTAACACATTCCTTCTGGTCTCAGTGGCTTCCTTAGAAGTTACAACATTTTCATGACTGCTGCCATGCTTGAAAATGATAGATTATTGAAGCGTCAACCATACATCCCTCTTGTTACACTTGTTAGTTCCAAGACACTGTCAACTTTCCATAAAGGCTACATATGACATATTAATAATATAATTGACAGATTTTGCCTTTAGAAAGCTTCTCCTGTATTACTCTCCTCAACTCCCACTTTTTATCAGTTTTACCATCACAGCCTCCTTTCTCACAATGGTTTTACTAACGAAATTTAAAAAAGAAAGCAAAAGCTAAGCCTGGAGTTCTCCCCTATTCAATGACTGCTCACACTTCACAACTGCTCTTCAAAAGCCTCTCCCACCTCCCTTATGTCTAAGTTTGGTATTAAGCCGCCTGCTACAGCAGGTTTGGATGTTGCAGGCAAACACCACCATGTAACACACGCATGGCAGTCAGAGACAAACCAGCATCACTTGGCACCATTTTTTGGATGCGCGGTAAGAAAGATGGAGGAGGAGGACACATGGCCAAACCTACCACGCCTCTGTTCAGTTTTTCCCAAGGGGATGGCCATTCTCAAATGTCATGCTAGCGTGCACATTGTAGAACTTTACAATCCTCTTTTTTCCCCAGTTTTACTCCTACTTGCATCATGCAATCACTAGGTGTGATACTTTGCAGCAGTCCCTACTGCAGACCACGTATCTCTGGGCATCCACCTTGGCCCTACCTCATCTATTTCTTACTTACCCTGTGAATTCTTGCCTGACTCCCACCATTATCAATCACTGTCTCATAGCCATAAAAATAAATAAAATTTATTTTCAAGGGTAATAAATAATGTTATTTTATTTTCAAAAGGCAGAGAACCTGAATCTAAAGCCAGACTTGAATCCAGGCTTCAGAGCTCTGACTTTTCCATTCCTCTGCCATCGTTTGTAAGCTAGGAATAGATGTAGGAGGCATATCAAAAGGGCATTAAGTGAAAGTGTGTTGCACATTTTCCCACCTTCCTACATATACTTGCACCACAAAATGAAGATATGACAGGACAGGCTAAAGCCAAATCATTGTACTGGTAATTCTTTCCAATGACTTTAAAGATTTTGCTATGCCTTTAAGCTGTGATTATTCATTCTGTAGCTACACATGAAATCTAACAGACCTACAAAGTGCTAATTAAGGAAAGTAAAGTATATTCATATAATCATACACATTAGAGATGAATATGACAGGTTGTTTTCCCCATCTCTAATAAACACTTCAGAATAAAACAAAATAGCTATTTGAAAGAGAAATACATGCAACAAGAGATTTAGCACTGTCAATTAGCTTTTAAATCCAGTAGAAAATGCTCTACAACATTCTGATATATGTTCATGGTAGTATGAGGCTGCAGGACTATAATATCACTTAACCCAATAAAAAGGAACACGATTTCTTTCCACTTTAAGTGCATTGGAGAAGCACAGCTAAGTTTATATTAGCATATCACAAATGTGAAACTGGGACACAGACTCAATTTGAAATTAGAACAGCAGCTGGTATCCTGTTAGCAAGTAAAGTGTGTTTGCTTGGGAAAAAAAAAAAAAAAGACCAATGCAAAATCAAGCCATGCAAATGAACAGAGAACAATCAGTCAGTAAAGGATCTGTGAACCGCACTGCGTATCTCAGGTTGCCTCTGTACTGTGCTATAAGGCATTTCACAAAAATATACATTTAGAGGGGTCTGATCACGTTCCCTAATCTGAATTATCAAGAGTGTATTTTCCTTTACAGACAATCTGAAAAATATTGAAATTTAGACTCTGGCAGGGTTGGCCATGTTTTTAATTCTATTGTCTTTCCTGCACCATGCAGTTCAATTAAGTGTGAAACAGAACTTCATATTCTCCTGTAGAACACAGAATAATGTGGTAAGCAGGCAGAATGCACGAAATATTTGAATTTATATTTCACGCGAAAATGTCCACTATTTATTTATAAAAAAACTAGTACGCCTTTTAACAGCCAACCAGAGAACAACAAACTTTTAAAGCTGTGCTTGCTTCTTTGAATTCCTCTCACACCATCCAGGCTGCACAACGGGAATCAGCCACTTTGTTCTCCCATTCTTCACCCCCTCTTCCTCCTCTTCCTCTCTCCCAGCGAGACAACGGTTACATCTTCCAACCTCCTATCCAGCAAGTCGTGTTACCAACAGTGTGTTGGGGCAGTCCTTGAGGGCACCCACAACACTTCGCTCTGACCCTCTGGGTTCTCCAGCTCCACCGCGCAGAATCTGCAGTGATTTTGTTGTTGTTGTTGTTCTGTATTCCCTCCTCTGTGCATAACAGCAAGGCTAAGCCAGTGAATGCTATTTTTAAACACCAAAATACAGCACCAGGTTACCTAGAGCCAGGCATGTCCCCCTACCCGGCCTCACAAAGCAGCACCTGAAATACTTTGACAGGTCTATCCTTTTCCCTAACACCGAATATCTCAGCAGAGGTCCACATGTAAAGAGGCTGGAGTTCAAGACAGGAGGCAAGTGCACGTGCTTTTCCAGACCAGCTGCCTGAGGCCACTGAGTTTTTGAAGAATTCCTGTTTATGTCCTCTCTTTTCAGCTCTCTCCCTTTACTGCCAAGGGATTACCAGTATTTAATGCTTTTTAGGGAGGGTGCAGTCCTGAGGAGCTGCAGACACGCTGAAAGAGATCTAGCTTAAACCTAGTGAAGCCCAAGAGTAACTGCTGGGGTTGGCAACCAAAGTAATGGGTTTTTAAGGTATCTGTTGTCTAGCAGTTTAACTTGCCTTGCCTACACTTCAATATTTCTAAAATTTTCTGAGTTTAATTATTTCAGAAAGAATTCAGAATAATCTGAGGTCCTTCAGAATACATGAGCAGACACTTAATTCTAAGTATCATCCACAACCTTTAGATTTAACCTGCACAGGTAAAGCAGCTCCAAAATTACAAGGAAATGGAGGAATAGTTACACAACCCTTACATGCTCAATGGCAAGGACCATAAAACTGTTCTCACAGTCCTGGCACTGGATGGAAATGCAGCATTTACTCTCTTAAGCCTTCCTTGCAGCATTATTTGCCCTTTTGATAAATATCCACTTAAAAGGCTCTTGTTATTTTGCTGCAGTATTATCTCACGCAATGAGAACCTAGCAATCAGATGCCAAATAAATCGTGTTCCTGTATAGGGTCTCGGCAGCCCTGAGCAACTGTCAAGCAGCAGATCCCTCGGGGACGGCTCATCTCATCCCACAGCGTGCCACTTCGGAGCATGTCTCGCATGGCAAGGGAGGGGTAAATTTTTCCACGTGAAGAACTGTAACCCCCTTCTGCTTTTGTGCAAGAGGAAGATGGGCTGGACCAGGCTGGAATATGGTCTTTGATGGCCACATTCAGATTGCTTACTTAGATGCTGTTGTGGTTACTGAGACCAAGAGACCTCCTTTCAAGGCCACGACTCGGTTCCTTACGTACTTGGTAAACAGAAGCCGGCAGGCAGGGATGACATTCGAGATAAGTTTCTACAGGAGAAACTCTCAGAGGCAATTACGTGCCTCCACTGACTCCAATGACCCTGCATAGCCAGTGTCCTCAAGCACTCCATTAAAGTTAAATATTATAATAGTTACATCCCAGACTGCTACCCATTGCCACCTGAATACAGATCTGAGTGACTTTGCTTCTATGGATTTGCTATAAAGCACTAAAGTGGTGTGTTGCTGTTTTATAAAAACTAAAACTATGAAATCTTAAATGCACCCTGATTTGGTGATTTAATAATATGATGGTTTTAATGCATCTGTTCTAGGTTTGTATAAGGCTCTAAAATATCATTACGCGTTGATAGACTAGGGTAGTGAAGCCAAAACACCAGTATAAAACCTTTAGTCTCAACAGCCTCATTAACATTAGAATGATTAAGCAATACCAGCCAAGCACCACTGCACCACACAGAATAGTGGGAGTTTTCAATGTCATAAAGACTAAAGATATACAATACTTTACACAAGTTGAAAATATATCAAATTTTTATCATCCTTTTCTAATTTTTTCAGGCAAACAGTACCACTTCCATCCTGCCAATAACTAAATTACATGCAAAAAGAATACATTGACTACAACTCCACCTACGCATTTTTTTCATGCTTTTCATACACAGTTAACTATTGCCTTCCTGGAATATATTTTGATTCCATGTAAATTCCATGAGGAATGGTTAGTTTAACTATCACAGGATAGTCATGCCGGTGTGTCCTTCTAAGTACCTAGCCTCCTTTTCTCCAGATGAGATGATTTTGCTGATGAGATGTCAAAATGTCAAAAGTCAGGAAGGGTGATTGCAGGTAAAGGCTTCAGGACTGGGGTAAGAACATTTGAAATAACAGTAGGACATCAAATCTCATCTCAGTGTACAAGCTGATCTACAAATAAGAATGAGGAAGAGTGGTCTGCACAACTGACACATTGTGTTAGCTCAAGAAGAACAAATTTGGCACACTTACTGCATGATTGAAGATCAATATGCCTGAAAAATGATAAAAAGGCTCTGGACTCAGAAAAGACCAAGATAAAGGCCAAGGATGCATAACTAGCCCAGGTAACAATCAAGCATCTTTAGAATTAATGGTCGGTATCACAGTATCATCCTATAATGCCTACAGTTCATTTAGAAGAAATGTTTGGGTGAAAATCCTCAATGACGCACAACAGATTATTATACTATTATGAAACAGAATTTGCCTGAATATATTTGACTTAAAGTGCCTCAGATAGTTGTTGCAGTGACTTTATTCAATAAAATGTATTTAAAGTTGGTACTGAAAGCTTTCAAAAGTAAAAATTGCTGCTAGGTACCCGATACTGCTTTTGCACAGCTCCTCCAGTTTCTACATTAGCAAGCTGAGCCATTCCTAATTGTGCCAGTAGAACAGAACTAATTTAAGTACAAAGAACTTAGCAGGGGCACACGAGGTGACTTGAATCATGTCCTGAACTGCTGAAGTGTTTTCTTGCAACTGTGCTGGGTGATTTTAGAGCATTCCACTTGTGATGCTCTCCCACGGCTGAACCCACGGTTGCTGCCACCTTTCCAAGAGGCACCAGGTTCAGAAAGGTTTTGAAAGATTCACAGTGACCTGAGACACTGCTATAAGAAAAATGCTTAAAGCTTTTGTGCTCCTATACCCTTATCTTCACCCGCATTAAGACTTAAGATTAAGCAAGATAAGAGAAACCACTGGAGCACTTTGAGGTGGAGGCAGGAGTTGGACAAACATTACAAAGAACAGTACTGCTGGAGCAAGGTGCTTCCCTGTCATACAGGTCCCAACAAAAAGACAGATAAACAATTTGTATACGTCTCCTCTACAGCTTTGTCATTTGCTTGATTTTCAGGGCTGGGGCTTACAAAAGGGATCAGACCGTGTACTTCAGGAATACATTAGCCTGTGCAGCTTGAGCTAAAATGACAGGTCCTAGAGCAAGGAAGGGCTGCTGTAGGTCAAGATTAGTTCCTAAATCCAATCCTCTCTTTTTATAACACTGCTTCTCCAGTTCCTAAGTCCAGTGTGATGTTTACCACTGCAGGGGAGACACTGGAAACTCCATGTCTGAGAACTGGCCAGTGGTGTGTTGGAAGGAGTCGATATGCTCAAAAAAGTGGCTTTAGAGTCTCCGACTGGCCATTGGTTTCCTCCTCAGTGTGGCCAGGCACTGCTGGCATGTTCTTACACAGCAATGAGAATTGTTGCAAATATCTGGGCAGCACGCACAATCCAAACTATTCCCCTAGCAGTTCAAATTAAAGCTTCTAATGTATTTTCAATCTACTTCAGCATTCAGTCTATTTCTTGAGTTAGAAGTCATGGAGTAGGTTAAGGAAAGATTAAGTCACAGCACGATGGCCATGTTTTTCCAATTAATTTAAGTACCAAATCTATATTTTTGCTGCATTTTTATATTCTTTCTTTTCCAGCTTCCTGACAGCACTTAGGATCAGTACATAGCCTGGAATGCAAAATAACTTGTCTTCTATACCATTAAGTTTCCTAAGAGCTTTACTATTTTAGTGCCATTTGGATTCATTCCCTCTGGCAATCCTTTCTCAATGTAAATGCTCCAAACTGTTCTCTCTCTAATATGCTTCACTGTGGAAATTCACTGTAGACAGACTTCGAGATATTCAAAAGGATAATTTATCAACAGAATTTAAGCTCATTTCAAGTAAACGAAAAGAAAGATCAGCATAACCCAGTAACAGTGCTTATTTTCTATGTTTTAGCAGAAATTTAAAACTCACTGATAATAACTGACAGTGGGTTTTTTCTTCCATTTTGTCCCATCTGAAACAAAACACTTTTCAGACTTCATATGCTGTCAATTCTTGTTTTGCATCTTCAAAGCTATCTTGTTGAGAACCCATAATAGCAACTGACACAACCTAAGTAGATGCACTATCTATACATACTTAAGTCATTGAATTTAATTGCCTTAAGCATGTTGTCCTTTTTGTAACAATTAATAAAAATCCTATGTTTCTGAAAGCCTGTCAGAAAGCAGCAGCATTAAAAAAACAATTGCTTATATATCTATTTCATCTTGAAACAGAAATACATGCAATCATGCAAATAATTGAGGAAGGGATGGTTGACATATTTTAAAGCGTACCGATGAAAGTGATACAGCTCCAGAAAAAACTCTTCCTTGAAAATCTGAGCAATGGAATTTAAAACTATGTTTGACTTGACAACAGTCAGTGAGGAAATGAGCTGATGATCTGAATCATGAAATAGCCACACTAAAATACGTTGTCTCATTTGCTTTCCTTAATGGAAAAATGAACGTACATGATCAGACAGCCAGATACAAAAGTATTCAGTATTCAGGTGTCTTTTAATACACCTAATATGGAGATGATTTTTAGAGCATTTTAATGTGCAACTATGTAGTAAATGGAAATTCTTTGATAAGTTTTCTGACTTCACTGCACATACAATTTCTGCCCAATTCTGGCAGTAGATATTAACTTCATTTAGGTAAGGCTGCACAGGGTAGCAAAACTGCTTTTGGAACAGCCATAGTTTTTCATTTTTAATCTACTAATGTGATGTAAAAAGAAACTACTGTCTCCTGAATTCCACAGAAGAGTTGTTAGTTAACAAAGGTATAAATACTGCACTGAAAAAATGGGCTAAGAACACAATAAGGCTGCACAGTCAAATACTCAAATATTAGATGATTACCAAATCCATGTTTCCACGCAGCAAGTGTACTCACTTGCAATCCTCCTCTCAGGAAGGACAATATCATCCTCACTGGCACATTTGCTACCACTAAAATTTTGAGGCATTCAACATGGGAAGTATTGGAGTTAAAACCAACTGGAAACACGGTCTTGTAAAAGGAAGACCTTGGGAATGCTTAAGGTTAGGATTCATTCCTGCAGATAGTTTGGTACTTTAGGGCTTCGAAATTCACCCAAAAGTAATAAATATTAGGCCTGTAACTTACAGAGGACTACTAAGACTTGGGATTTGTAAGCGGTTAGGAGTTGAACCTTGCTATCTTTACTTGCACTTAAAAATGACATTTTCATCAGTATGTCTTTAACATTTTTTGCAGTGGAGCATTTGCAGAACATCAGTGACAGTAACTGTGACAGAAGTGTCAATTTGTAGGGATATAACAAGATGACAGATATTTCTTCCCAGGAGACATCAGCTATTTATAGTAAGTCCTTGTTCCCTGCCCCTCCAGCCCCTTTCTGCCATTTCTTTTCCAATTTCCAGCCCTCTGCTGCCTATCTTTTCCACCCTTTCCATTCCCCTTCACCAATTCCATGTTGCTTTTTACAACACCTTGCCCTTTTCTGTCAATGGCTGTTTTAATTTTTTTAATAACTCCAGCATAGCCTACAGTAGAAATGACTCATCCCTTCACTCTTAGCCCTAGACCAACCTGTTACACTTCTGTGTCACATCAATTGCAATAATTGCCTTTTAAATTGTGTTGTAAGGGGGTACCTCAATGAAATATGATAAGTGGTATTAAAACTGCTCAGGTGTAACAAAAGGATTCCAAGAACAAAGTATATTTCCTCAATCAGCTGAACATACTAGACACAAATCTATCTTAATTTTCAATTTCAGAAGCAAATTAAACTTTGTAGGTTGCAGTGATTGTAGTGGGCTTACAAGCTTGCAAGGTCACTTCCCCATTGCTTTGTCTAATATATACATTTCTACTTAAATATGTATATACAAAATAATGATTGCCACTCTGGCTCTGTTCCTGTGATGTTCTACTGAGAAGATGAAAGAAATCCCAAGTGTATTTTTTTCTTTCTGTAATACAGTGAGTCTGAAGTTAGTAGGAAGAATTCTTTTCTACCTTCGGCAAGCCTATTTTACCCACAATAGATTTTTCCATTTTTAAAAAAAAGAAACATTCAGGTTGTCAAAAATCATGCAATTGTACTTAATAAAAGACAGCTTATTGTTTAAAAGTTTTTCAGCATCACTTTAAAACACTTTTCTATCTGTACAACCTTTAGTCGTGTCAGGATGGACGGCCCCATGGAAAATCACAGCCATTTTGCTGGTGCAGAGCAAATTGGCTCAGATGCCCTAAGGGAACTATACTCTGAATGACCCTAACAAGAAACGAAGCCAGAAGGTAACATTCTGACCTAAATGAAGACAAAGGAAATATTGCCATTTATTTCAGCCAGGACAAGATTATCCATGGCCATCTGCGATGCACTTTACACAAATGTTCATCATCCTGTTCTCAGGGTACCGCAAAAGACGCTGCTTGAGTCTTTCCTACTCACCAAACAATGTAGTAGGGTAAGGTCCTGTCAGCCTACAATATTGTCTTCAATCTGGAGCCCTCCTGTAGCACCCTGGCTGGCCATTTAGACTGTCGAATCTTTTAACATCACATCGCACCATGTTGCAACTCATTTCACTATATCACAGAGTGGGACTATGAATAAGAACCTTCTGTCTGGATCACAGTCAACCCTTACAGTAACTGCTGATCTGCATTACTTACTGGTACGGTAGCAAAAATAATGCCTGTCAAACACTGGCATTTAATATCTGTCTGGGAAATGGAAGAAAAATGTAGTATCTGGAACAGAAGACGGCCCGGAGTCAACGTGTAAGTGGTGGGTATTTTTGGCTTCTAAACTAATGAGTAAATGGCATTCTTCTTCATTAAAATTCCAGCAGGGATAAATAATGTATAGATCTACTGATACACAGAACTATTTTGAGTTGCTTTGTGTTTTACTTTTGTCACTCTTCTGTTATGTCTGCTTCTATAGTGGGAGAGGCACCATAGAGATACCTGTGAAAAAGAAAGTGCATGGTGACACTCAGCATGGCCAGAACCATGGCCTCGGACCAGAGATGTCTCAAAACCAGAATGAGATGCCTGCTCTGCAAGCCGTGACCAGGACAGGTGAAACACCTGAGGCTGGTAATCACAGCAACCAGTACGCTGAGCAAGAGGAAACCAGAAAGGGCAATATGCCCTATAAAGGCTGTGTTCAAACTCTCATACTCCCTGAGATTTAAGCTTCTCCTAGAAGTCCAATTTAGACTGAGATTCACAGCTGGCATCTCCTCTCTTGGAACTAGAGCCCAAATAATTCCCTTCTGTACACCTACCACCGCTGACCCTTCATTTTCACTTTTTAAGATGTCTAGAAGCAAAACCATCAGGGTTTCTTCTAATACGGCACCTAAACATTAGAACAAAAGTGTTTAATGTGCTTATCATGATGTTTAACCCCACATTTCCAAGCCTCCAGAAGAATCCTCTGCCTCCAGGGTATGGGCCAGCAGCAACAACGCTCCCTCCAGCATCTCCCTCCTGCTCTGCTAACAGCTACAGAATGCGCCTGATTAAACTGTACTGCGGCATGGTAAGGATGCTTCTTTGTATCAGGGAAATCCTGGCTACACTTCCCTTCTCCCAACCCTGCCTACACCATTTTCTCCAGAAACTCTGCACTGAAGATATCTCTGGGAGATGGTGGGGAACACTGTAGTGAAGGAAACTCAAGAAAATGTGTATTTGGGGCTCTGGATGGCAACCCATTCTCTACATGGCTGCAAGCTGAGATGAGTACTTCTGGGCTAATCAAAATGGAACAGGCATAAAAGCTTGTACATACGAACTTTTCCAGACCCCTCCTTTTATAAGACCTGTGATGACAAATGCAGAGAAACCCATGTGGTATGAGCAAAGAGCAGAAACACGAAGATCCCAAGTTTCCAGCCTCATGTCTCAGTGAGAGCCTATGCTCCTGAACAACTTACTCAATGATCCTAACAGTAACCTCCTATGGAAAAAATAGGGCACGTGCACTTCCTGCCTCCTATTGACAGGAACAGCATTGTGTCTTTTTGTCAAACACTTCTTCCTCTTCATCTATCTAGAAGAAGAGTCTGTCCTCTTCTCTGGTAGGCTAGACCAGACCAGAGAGCACTTCCCAGACCAATAAGAGAGGCAAAACTTTCACAGAGAGTAGTAATGACTATGCAGGAAATTCAAATTAATATGGTTAGCCACATCTGGTCTAATATTTTAAAAGACTGTTTTGACAGTCTTTGGGAGAAAAGGTAAAGAGAGTAAGAAAAGTTTTATTTTACTTCTAGTCCCAAATACACTTTTGGCTTTTCATTTCCTATTTCCTGGCTAGCGATAAGCCAGCTCTCGTCTTTCGATCCCTTCAAAATCCCTGCTTTGTTTTCCCTGGCAGAAGCTAGCGTTCTGTGGTCCCTGGAGAGGCTCCGAAACCCAGAATGGCTCTCTAATAAGTTCTGGAAGAGCGGGACAGAATGTGTACTTGGCTTGCTCTTCAAGGGTCATGGTACATTAAATGGCTAATCTAAAGTTTGGAAAACTTCAAGTCATTTACTTTCATGAGAATGAGCGGAACTCCTGAAACTACTTCACCCACAGAGAGGTTAGGCAAACTTGGAAAGGACTCCATAAGGGTTCAACAGCCTGATATCCTTAAGGAAGAGTGGTTTCCAGTATTTAAGCATGGAAATGAGACCCAGGAGCCAACAGGTCTAATCCTGCGTCTACCGAATGTGTACAGGTTTCACCTAAATTAGCCTTGTCCTATATACATGTACCAAGTTTTTTACAAGTATTTACAATGTCTCCTGAGTGCTCTGCATGGAAGAAGGGTATTATTGCCATTCCAGGAAATGTTGATTAAAAGATTCCATCGATAATGAAAAGACCCTTTCTGTCTGTCAAATAAGTTTTGTTATGTTTACGTATGTCTTAAACTTCTCCTTGCAACCTCTTCAAGATCTATAGATTAGTGTTGGCTATGTGTCCACACCAGCATACTCTCCTGTGTTCCAGGGCTTGGCATTTCTTAGAACATTGAGTAAGCCAGCTAAAGAGAATTTCTGGTACATTTCCATACATAACCTACATAACTGATTGCCTATTTAGTGTCTTATCTGTGCTGACCATCACAAGCGTGCCATGTCCTTCTCTATAAAATGGCTGGAATCTGACCATTAAGGCTCAAATGTGTTGCAATATTTTTTTTTCCTCAACACTGTATAAGTAATGATCTTATCTTCCTGAGCAAACCTTCAGATTCTTTCACAACACTGTTTACATGTAGATGTAAGTGCGAAGCATTGATATGAAATAGATAACAATCTGGACTCACTACTCACAGTACTCAGAGTACACGCTTTTTGGACTGTCACCAAAAAGCGACAGCCTTCTTCACACAGGCAGCAGGTTACATCCAAGCAGCCAACATTCCAAAAAAACGTTACCAATTTTACAAGAATCCTAACAGATGAAGCACAAATAAACTAAATGCTCAATGTAATTTCTGGAGAAATACCACAAGAAACAAATAAGTAGATAAATAAAAAGATACTTATTTCTAAAGCACTCTCCTTCATGCAAAAGCGTGAGGTAACCAACAGATAGAACCCATTCCATCATCAATAAAAACACCCCTTGTCTAAGTTCATTGCCCACCAGGAACAAAAACAAAAACAACAAAAAAGAGAATCTCACATTCACATATGTATACAGATTTATCTCTATATATCATTTAAATAAGGATTAACAGATATAATTATCAGCTGGTATGGAATGCATGGCAAGGAAAAGGTTATAAGCGGGGGTTCAGGAACCAGGCAAGGAGAAATGGTGGCTGAGTGACTGGGGCGAACTGTCAGGCCAGTGACGAATATTAGAATCAGAAATGGATTCCAGAAGAAGTTGTAGAAGACTCATCATTACATAAATCAGAAAAAATTATTCTTACCTAGGTTTTCAATATTAGTAACAATATTGGTAAAGCATGCAACCACACGCATTTCGGAAAACAGAAATAGCCAAGAACTATTCGCTCATATGAATGCTGGAAGTTAACAGGTTTTGGTCACATCTTATTTTTGCAATTTTATCTAACAAGCTTTCAAGTGGTAATAGAATTGATTGTGGGACTATTCTCAGTGACTTCAGCAATGATGCTTCCATTTCTTGCTCTTTTATTTGCCATCAAGAAAGTGTTCTCTGCAAATAAACAGGTCAGAAAAATTTTCCTTGTTAATAAAAGCACACTTTCCCACAGTCTCACTCTAGGAGAGACCCAGTATTTGATCTGCACTTCACTCTAGACAAATTTGAGTGATATTTCTATGAACTTTGATCATTAATAAGTCCACATAGAGAGATATATTTCTGTATAATGAATCTTCGGGTGCAGAAGAGCTGCAAACCTTTACTAATGCACCAATACTTCACATCTGTAAATAGTAACGTTTCCTGTTGACATACTATTTTGAGCCAATCTACAGTTAAAATACCAGTAACTGCACAATTACAATCTATTTTACATCTTCTTGTACCTCTATATTACTTACAGAAAAGATCCTTAATGTAAATCTGACCTCAGGGAAGCCCAATCACTTCAGCAGCTCAGTTGTCCCTGTACAAAAGACCCAGCAGAACGCCCTACGATGGGCGTTTCACCTCAGTGGACCTATTAACAGGCACCACCCAAGGATGAAAAACTCTCTGAATGACAAAGGACTACAGCCACTTTAATGACCTTTCCCAGATCACGTTATGAAGCAATGCAGCCTCAAGTGGAAATGGGAGGCTAGCACAACAAAACCCAAGGTAAAATATAGTCTTTACATAGCCATTAAACTGTCGAACATTTGTTAAGCTGTAGATGCAGTCAGCATCAAGTAATGGGAGCATTTACATTTCATACCCTCATGATCCCTCTGTTTTCTTCCTCCCTATTATCACTTCTTTATGATCTTGCTATCTTTTCTCCTTTCTTGCTTTTACATCTTTTTCACACTAGGAATCCAGTGAATTCCCCCTTCACTGAAGCAAAGCACCTTTGAAACTGTCAACAGAGCCCTTCAAAATATCCTCATCTCCCTGTTCATTAGGTCAGCCGGAGTACTGGATAACAGTGGAGTTCACACCTACTAAACGTAAGGCACGGGACCGCCTAGGTAAAAAGAAACAAAAGCCTAAAACTTGGTATATAACCGGCACAAACATAGAGGCAGGAACATAACAGCCAAAGTTGGAGAGTTGCATTTGCAGAGGTCCTGGACCAAATCTGCATACATTAGGAGCAATGGGATCAATAAGCGATATCACAGCTTCACGTGTGCTCAGGCCTCATTGAACACTGCTGCGGCCCTTCGAGACAAACAGGCAGAGTTTAAAATTAATGACTGACAAAACAGCTGAGGAAAACAAGCCTCTCCCACCAAAACACCAGTCACTGTAAGAGCACTGGGCTAACGACCAGAAAACCATGTGTTAGCATAAAAACTTCTCTCCTGACGTCCTTCCTCTGTACCTACAGGCAGAACTGGGCTTTATGCATTTACTTCAACCCTCTGTGCAGAAGTAACAGTTTCAAAGAGGCTGATTTCAAGAACAATGCTGTAACTTCAACGTATATTGACATAACATACATGTGCATTTTGTATCAAGCACTCAGCACATGAATAGACCAAGAAAATTATACTCTCTTACAAGGTGGATATTACTGAATACATCAGAGTAGAGAGGTTCAAGGGGGTTTCAGGACCCCAAGAGTGTAAAAGCAACTCAGTGAATGGCTGGGTGTGCAAATTGTACATGTAGCTCTCATGTTTCAAGAAGGTTTTTTTCAATAAAAGGTACAGTCATGGAAAGGAGTGGAAAATCAAAGTTTTTCTAATATAATATAGCACTCACTAAAAAAAACAACACTGCAATTTAATTGTGCTTTCATCATCCTTGGGATATGGATACGTGCAATTAGCCCTGGTGGACTTGAACACAGACATTCACACCAAACAGCCGAATCTGGACATTAGCATGAACTGGGGCTGTTCAGTCTGGAGAAGAGGAGGCTGAGGGGAGACCTCATAACTCTCTACAACTGCCTGAAGGGGGGTTGTAGTGAGGCGGGTGCTGGTCTCTTCTGTCAAGTGGCTGGAGATAGGACGAGAGGAAATGGCCTCAGGTTGAGGCAAGGGAGATCTAGGTTAGATATCAGGAAAAATTTCTTTACTGAGAGGGTTGTCAGACATTGGAATAGGCTGCCCAGGGAAGCGGTTGAGTCACCATCCCTGGAGGTGTTCAAAAAGCGTATAGACAGGGTGCTCCAGAACATGGTTTAGTGGGCATGGATGATGGCTGGACTCGATGATCTTGAAGGTCTTTTCCAATCTAAATGATTCTATCATTCTAAGATTATTGTTCATCTTACTGATGGTTAGGTGGAAAAACCATGCAAAACCAAACAGGACCGTGGAGGATCTCATTTTTTTCGCCATCTTTCCTTCCCTATGAAAGACCCTGGGATAGATTCTTCTCTACCTAGGCCGTTGATATGAACTATGTTTCAGCTGTTGTAAAGCAATTGAGCACCTAGATGAAAATACTGATGAACTGATTTGGTCTGAACTGGTTTGTCTGAACTATGATGTTGGCAATATCCTAGTTTTAGGTATTAAAAAACCATCATGAGACAGATTCCAGAATCAAGAGCTGCTTTAAACATAAATAGAACAAGGAGGAGGAAGGTCTTTTACTTTTTTTCCAATATTTTATGAGTTTTGGAATACTTAATAGTTTAGCATATTACAAGTAAATGAAATCTTGGAGCATAAGAGCTAGAAGATATTCTTCCCCATTTAAATGAAATCCGGGAAGGAGAAACAAAAGAAATATTTATTTCAAGTACTATCAAATAACATAGGATGGTCAGCAACATCTGTTTGATGAAAAAGACCTGCGAACCATCTGAACAAGTTACCTAATGATTGAAGGAAGGAGAGGTAATATGAAGACTGGTTTTGAGTTAAGTTAGTAAGCAAACAAAAAGACCCCATAAACATTTACATATAGGACCCATAGTGTGACTAATTTATTCCATTTGTATTCATCGACATGGAAGTATCAGGATAGATTTTGCCTGTTTGATAAGAACAGACTACAGTAAGCCACGTCCACCCATATTTGAGCATAATTTAACTAACTACATTTCTCTTAGATGTATAGAGAGTTTAGAACTCTACCATCTCATTGCCATTGTTGCCTTGGATACAAGAACTGCCCTAAATAAATTTAATAATTAAAGATTTGATCTTGGAAGATTCTGCGCGTTCTGGCTTCCATCCAGTGAAGCACTTATCCACCTGCGTACCTTTAATCACTCAAATGGTTTCAATAAAGTGGGACTACTTACACCCTTAAAGTTAAATTAAATGCATAAATCTTGCTGGATTACAGCCAGAGCACTCAACGCCTTGCAAGAACAAACCCCAAGCAAGAATGGTCATTACGAAAGTGAGTAGCATAAACGTGGTACATTTTGTTGCTAAGTTTTTGTAACAGAAAAAAAGGTGCATAAAGCATTTGCTTCTTAATTTACTGCAGATTTTTATCTGATTAGGAACTTTAATACCTGATTTTTTATTTAATACATAAAATCAAAGTTATTTCAGGGTCCAACAGCATATGACGTGAATAATCTAACCTAAGCATGTATCCAATTGCTTCATGACCCACAAAAAAAAGCAATGTAAGGCATTAGCAGGAACAGAGACTGGCTGGGTTCTGCAGAGACAGTCTGTGGTCTTCAGCTTCACAGTGTGTTAAGGACTGCTGAGGTTACTGACAAAGTTTATAAATTAAAAGATCCAACTCAAACTGACTGAGATTTTAATGTGAAGCAGGACCTCTCTCCCATCCCCTTGTCTTCAGATTGTTTGACCTTGTCACTCACAGTGGAAGCTGAACACAATGCACACAAACGAGCTGTTGTTATCAACACAGAAGTCCCCAAGGTCAAGTTTACATATAGGCCTTTTTTGCTGAACAGAATTAAAGCATAACCTTGGCAACGAGGGAAGAAAAAAAAAAAATAAAATCACAGTAGGAGCGGGCTATTACTAGAAGCTCTTACACCCCTCTGGAGAAGAGCAAGCAGGTTAGGTTCCCCAGCGTTCACACTGCCCCTTTCCTTGAACCCAGGGCTGACATTCCCTCCCCAGCAGAAGTGCCTCACTGCACAGGGCCCTCCACAGGTATGGAAGGTAGTGAGTAACCAGCTGAAGGAGTTTGGGGCAATGCTGGGAATGAAACTCAGAGGTGCCAACTGCTGAGCTTTCCAGTATGAACGCTGTCTATCCACCCTGCACAAGCAACAGGCCTGGCTTCCCACCTAGGGTGGAGTATCAGGATATGAAGATGGGGTGTCAAGAGCCCTGGGTTTTCTCTCCAGCTGAGCTGGAAACAGGCTAAAAGCAGAGCCAGTGGAAGAAGGAATTAGGGTTTCGTCACATTTGTCACACCAACGTGGCAAATCCCCATAGCACGCTGCATGCTCATGGCCAACTGAAGAATACCCACTGCCCAGTCTCCCCACTTCCCCACTCCTTTAAATCACCCTTAAATTGGCCAGACAAGAATTTGGGGTCCAATTCTTCTCTGCCTTGAACCATGTAATTGACTTTCTGAGTGTTACTGTTCTTTTTGAGAGCATTTCAAATGAATAGACACAAGTGAAAGGGCTCTGCAACTCTCAGTGCAAAAATTCAAGCCTGGGTAGTACAGACTGGAGAGCCTACTCCAATATATAGCCCCGACCTGTACAACAGGGATAACCACACTTTCCTGGTGGGGAGGAATACTGTGAATATTTGGAAGACAATCCAAGATCCCAGCAGGTAAGATAAGTAAGTTTAAGAAAGTTATTTATAGACAAAGCGATAACCGTATTTCCTTTCCCTCTTAATCTCTGCCAAATCAGGTTTCAAACAGAGTTCTCTTATTAGGTTCTTGTGTTTCTTATACTTCAACTCCAATGCTCTCTGCAGAGCACAGAAAACCCTGACATATGGGAAAAAACCAAGAACACGTAAAGCTATGAAGTAGCCCATCTAACTTCTCCCTCACCATCTTCCCTCCAAACTTAATAAAGCCAGAAGAATAACAGCTATAGACCAATTAAACTCAATAGATTGAAGCTGCTCACAAGGGAGTAGTGACAGTCTAAGCAAACAATTCCTTTCCAACACTCTCAAGGACCATTAGGTAAAAGAGGTCACTTTCAAGTTTTACTATTCTCTCTTCAGCTGTTTAACTGCAACACACCAAAATACCACTGCCCAGTACAAGAAAGATATTTAGATAGCTCAAACTGGAATTAGTAATTAATTTACAGATGGGGGGATGGGGATGTTCAAAGTTGGTGTCTGAAGCCAGACAAGGAATCACCAGACCCTGCTCAGTGCTATAGAGGATATGGCCTGACCACTCAACTCTGCTGACCCCTCACTCCTCCCCAAGACCAGCTGGGGTTAACTGCAAAAGCTTGAATAACTCCTGTGAGGTGTCTGAACACCTTTTCAATGCCCAACCTCTCTGTTTAACCTCTCTCTCTCTCTCCTGAATGCCCAACCTAGCTATTCTCTCTTCTCAGGAAAAGGCCTTGACTTGCCTCTTCTGACTTCCCCCGACACATTCTCCTCTCCCCCCATGGGGTGCCAGCGCAGACATCCCTCCTCCCAGCAGCACCCGGCATCTGCTGGCTGGGCTGTCACAGCTCCCCAGCTCCGAGGGGAACCAGCTTGTGCCCACCGAGCGGGGACAGCCCCGGCTTCATCCCCAAGAACCAGCCACACCAAACACTTGCCCTACTTGCACAAAGCAGGCACAAATCTCCCCAGCGCCACAGGAGTCATAGAATCATAGAATCATTTAGATTGGAAAGGACCTTCAAGATCATCGAGTCCAACCATCATCCCTGCCCACTAGACCGTGGCA
>JAVJGG010000027.1:20154194-20182270 GCA_035590195.1 Aviceda cuculoides
CCAGCCGGTGAGAAAGCTGGAGGGGCACAAGGAGCTGGCACAGGACACAGCCAGGGCAGCTGACCCAAACTGGCCAATGGGGTATTCTATACCATGGGACATCACTTAAACTGGGGGGAGTGGTGGTGGGGAGTTATTTGCCGCTCAGAGACTAATGGGGTGTCAATCGGTGGGTGATGAGCAATTGCACTGCGCATCATTTGTACTTTCCAATCCTTTTATTATTACTGTTGTCGTTTTATTAGCGTTATCATTATCGTTATTAGCTTCTTCTTTTCTTTTCTATTAAACTGTTCTTATCTCAACCCACGAGTTTTACTTCTTTTCCTGATTTCCCCCCCCCCATCCCACTGGTGGGGGGGTAGTGAGTGAGCGGCTGCATGGTGCTTAGTTGCTGGCTGGGGTTAAACCACGACACAGCCCCAGGAGGAGGGGGAATTATTTCCACAGCTGGTTTTGGAGTCCAGACAGATTTGTGCAGTGGATTTCTGCCTGTCTGCATAGAAAGTTCCCTTTGAGATGAATGTACACTGTGAAGTCCTATTTATTTGCACTCAGAAGGCAGTAGATGAGTCTCTCTTCTCTGGAAGAGCTCTCAGCTTGTTCTGCAATCTGTTACAAGGAGTGTGCTAATTAATGGAGATTTCCTTAGTTAAAAGATTAAATATATCAACTATTATGGTTTGTATGTAACTCAGTGTAAGCTTGCAAGTTCTTTAAGGAAGAAAACTGTAATGCAAAATCAAAAGAAATTAGGAATCATAATGCAAAGTCAGCTTCAACCCAACTGCCTTGTCAGGATTTATAGAGCCTGTGAAATTGAGCAATAAAACCAACCTTTGGATGAATTTCAATAACAATAATGTTGAGTTAAACTTACCAGCTTTCTTTACAAGTTCTCTCTGGTCTATTTAGAATCTATAATCAGTCTGCCATGAGATAACAAGAGCATGTGCCTCTGTTGAGGAGAGCAAGTGGGAATAAATTAGCTCAGCGTCCATTATTTGAGCTTTGCAAAATATTTGATGTGAAAGTTATTTTTGCTGGGTTTTTTCGTAGTGCATTTGCTGAATGTATTCATTAGATTATCTCTTAAATTTCCCATCTAGCAAACTAATAATGCATAAAATCTCTCAAATACTTGTGTATTTAAAAAAAAAAAAAAAAAAAAAAATTTGTTCCATGGCAATATTGTGTCCTTTTCAGATGCAGCTGAAGTTGTTAGCAGTTTGAAGACTTCCAGACTTATTCTGCTTAGTTTCCTTAAGTTAATAATGTTCTCCCCTGAAGCAGGATTTAATGTTTGGACCTGGATTGCTTAGGATGAGGTGCTTTCCTTGTAGCTCACAAGCTTCTGGAGCCTTCGGTCATGCCATGTGGCCCATCGCCGCTGTCTGCCTTATCTGTGGCACTTTGGGAAAGCCCCAGCCATAGAGCTATGATCAGCTGGTGGAGTCAGTCTCTTAACTGCAGTCCGTGCTCAATGCTGAGTTTTAACCTGAGTTGAAACATGAGGTTTGCTTTGCAGGAGATCCCAAAGCTTCAGCTGAGCAGAATCTGGCCCACCGAGCGCCATGGTCCACCAGGTCTCCCTTACAAAGTCTTTAGCGATTAGACTTTTAGCACCACACGGATTTACTGGTGTTATTCTACATATTTCACAGTCAGTAAACAGATGAATGTAAATATTAATTGCAAAATGAATCAGTTTTTTTTCTCTGCCTTTGTTCTGTGTAATTAGAAACATTTCTTCTGTGTCACTGTCCACTCTGGTGCTGCCTTGTTTGTTAAAGGGTGATCTCTTTTATCCTGTAGACTCCAAGGGAAATTAGTGGTATTATTACTAGTGGCAGCTGCAGTGATGCACAGAATTGTCTCCCTCATAGTAATGACCTTGAGTTTTATGAAGCACCTCAAGGTTTACTAACAAGGGTAGAACCACTAGAAGTTGTTAATTGAAATGATGAAAAATGTTAGAGAGGTTACAAATGAGTTTAAAGCCAATTCAATTAGAAGCATCTGTTTCCAAAGCTGCTGGAGAAATGTTGTTTATTTTCGAATCACTTTCAAGTCAGCCTCTTGGAATCCTGTTGGCACTGTTGTTTAATGCTGTGTGCGGACCTTACACCCGCAGCAAATATATCATTTGGAAGTGCAACAATCGGGTGGATGCCAGTGTCTTATGTTAGCTTGCAAACCTACTAATCTCCTGCTTCTCCCACCATGATCCATTTGTGAATATGGAGGGGGACACAGAAGGACATTGCAGCCCCTCGCTGGCTGTGCCTGGGGTGATACATGCGGCATCTTGTGTAGGTGGAAAAGAAATTGTGCTACTGCAAAACTCCCCCCCCAGCACTGCAGTGCAATCCACAGCCTCTTCATGCATCTGTGCTGCTGACACCCACCAGCCCATCATCTAGCTGCCTCCTATTGCTTTAGCTCTTTTGGTTTCCGCAGCAAAAATGAGACAATAACAGTTTTTACACCATGTATTTGAGCCTTAACCTCTGACACCCACCAGACCATCATCCTCACTTTATTAACCTACCTGCTATTGCTTTGTCTCTTGGGCTGCACAGAAGAAATGAGATGAGTAATGGTTGCTACATCGTGTGTTTGAGCCTTCCCAGTACATCCTGTGTAATCTGTGGGTGCTTGGTTTATTATAGACACTTGAGGGAAGAGACTCCATTTGTGGCTTGTAGAGCAACAAGCACATTGTTCTTAATGAATAAATAATAGTAAAAAGAGCTGTGTAGCCTAGGTAAATGCATTTGTTCATCCCATTACGTTGGCAGCGTCTCAGTAGTAAAACAATAGCACTTAAACATAGAAAAGGCTGATTCGATCCTCCAGCTCAATTTTTCCTGCCAGTTCAGGACTATTCCCAGTCGTATGTTTCAAAGTGCCTACTTAAATGTCCCTTGCACTGGTGTTTCTCTCACTACCTCCTGCGACATCTGTGTGTGCAGCTCCAGCTCTGTGGTGTTCGGGAACCTGCTGTTGGTTCAGATAGGACAGAGGCTCTCATCTGTTGTTTCTAAGTTAATTGAGCTTTATTTTAACAGTATTTGAAATTTTGTAGAATTAAAAAAAAGGGTTAAAGGAAGCTTCAAGAAATAATATAAGAACACATGGAAAGCAGGCTGAGCAGGGCTGGGGAGAGGAGGACATCTTTTTCCATAGAAGGTCTTGGAAGCTCAGTGAATTTGTGGTCCCAGATTCTGCAGAGGACAGAAGAATGGGGAAAGTGATGGATGAGTGAGATGTTTAAGGATGACACTGACAAAACCAGCTGTGTAAACTCAACCTTGAGTTAGTCTCCCCAAGCTGAGTGACAATAACTCAGAAATGTGTTTATGCTGTTTCCTTTATTCATATTCTGTTATGGTAAGATGCATTTCTCTGGATAATAGCTTGAATGTAGTATTCTTTATTAATAGGTTGTTTTAATATCTCCCTTGTTTTGTTGGGGTGTTTTTGCTTTGTATGATGCACCATGGCAATGCTACAAGTTTTCTAGGAATGCCGATACTAGGATTATTGTTTGTATCCAACCTGAAGCCTTTTCAGCCCCCTGACAATGGCAAGCCATTGCTTGGCTCCTACAGAGGAAAACAAATATCCCATTCTTACAGGCAATGGATGAGCTGAGTACAATGTTCTTTACTAGTTTTCTCATAAAAAGATAGCCATAAAGGCATTCTCTGTCTGAGCAGAAAGGATACATCACATAAAGATTTTTGGAGGAAAATTTTTGTTGAATGAAATCTTTAATCCATGGGTATCTCGTCATAGGATTAACCTCAAGTGATTGATAGAAGAAATAATGGCAGCCTGTGACAAGAGCTGGAAAGAATGTTTCCGTTTTGATTCTGTAGCATTGTTCAATATGGAGAATTAGCTTCCTCTGGGCAGTATGGTAATTTAATGCTCTATTAGCTGGCCATTATTTGTTTATACTTAATGTAATTTAGAAATATGGGTAAGGAAACTCAAAAAGTAATGAGCTGGCCTCTTACCAACAAGACACCTTTAGAAATTCTGTGGTTCGCTGAGGGATCCCCACAGCACTTCCTGGGGATGGAATACAATAAGTTCCTTTAGTTTTGTTGATTGTAACTTTCATCTTCCTTATATTTCTTTTTTTGTCTTATATTTCTTTTTTTGTCTTATATTTCTTTTTTTGTCTTATATTTCTTTTTTTGTCTTATATTTCTTTTTATTATAGAGGTAGGTCTTGAACTGCCAAAAGGCTTAGCCCATTTTGCCTTCACTGATAAGTTGATAACCCCTCTGTCTAATCCTACTTTGAAACAAGGCACTTTCTTTGTTTCTGTTGAGAGTTAATTACCTAGGCTGTCATACAGCCCAAGGAAAAATTATATTTCGTACAGTGGTGGAACAGAACTCTTTGGAGAACTGCCTAAGAAATGCTTCTCATAAATCTATCATGAGAAAATTTCCTTTACTTATCATAATGTATTATGAATTGCTTTGAGTGGCAACCTAAGCAGGTGGAATAGAATATTAGTGAGATATTTGGGAGTTTCACTGGGGGGAGAAAAGTGAGTCTGTTTTGGAAATATTTGTATATGTGTGTGCATGGGTGTAATCTCACCTAGATGAGAATACGAAGCATGCAAAGTTGAAATATTTCAAACATGTGAACACCACTGTAATGGATTGGGTCGGAAATAATTAAGATACCCAATTCCAGTGGCTTTGGAGCTGCAAATGAAAAGACAACACAACATACAGAGATAAGAGGTAGCAAAGAAAACCAGAGCACACCGTACGGGGACAGGTCTGCAGCTTTAGGGAAGAGTTACAGCATGAGTTACTGGGGAAATGATTGCAGCTGTCAGGCTACGGGGTGGCCGCCATAAAGGAAGAGGGAACAGTACCATCATGAAGGAAAAAGAGAGAAGAAATAGAGCATCATTGAACTGAAGGAGGGAGCTACTGTTGCTTCTAGCATTTTTTAAGGCGCTGTTTACAAAAACAACGTCAGGGGGTTTTGTACTTCTAGAAGGAGGATATTTTCCGTTGAGGGATGCCTAAATAAGTCTGAAACCTTTCTTGATATTGACTTCAGCATGAAGATCAGGAGGGAGGCGGCATATTGCTGCTGTGGGTCAATGCTCAGGATGTACCGTGGTCCTGGTTTGAGTCAGCAGCAGCAAGTTTGGGCATGGCAGAGCCCGTAAATCCAGCTCCGGGCCAGAATAATCTCTGTGACTCAGCCTCCGTGTTTCCTGGTTGTTTGGGGCTGTTGTCTGGGGGTTTTGGAGGGCTGCTGCTTCTGAGTTGGGTTTTTCTGGGTTTTGTTGTTTGGTTTGTTGGGTTTTTTTCCTCCCAGCTGCAGTGACTGTCACCTTGATAGAGTGAGGAAACCCTTCATGAAAGAGTAGTTGAATGAGCTAATTTGGTATTCTGAAGGTAAGGAATATAGAGGAAGTGTTAGTGCAATGAAAACCAAACAGAAAGAAAGGGCAGAAAAATGAGAAACATCAGAAATACGGTAGGGATGAAATTCAGTTATTTCCATAACCGTCATTGCCAAAGCTGTCAGTGGGTCAAATCTGCCTATAATAAAGGCTGATCTTAGCAGCCACTGACTTTCATGGTTCAACATGAAATACCTTTTTTGTTTAAATTAAAATAGTACATACAGACATAACAAGCAGATAATAGAAACTTGAAGGAGAACGCATGCAGCATGGTAAGCGGGAAGGCGCAGAAGCTATTCCACACTGCTGATCTGAGACTGGTGCCAGTAATTCCCTGGAGACCCTGAGGGTTCGGCCACCCTCCACCACCTTTCTGCACACCAGGAGCTCCACAGCCAGTGCTGGACTCTGCAAAATCTCTCTTCCCATATGCCAGCTGCTAAACCAGCTGCGGGCTTGTGCCTGTATGGAGGAACCTTGTTTTTTCCCTGAGAAACCCTGTTGGATTTTAATTCAGCAAGGTGTTGGTCCTGCAGATGTCTGGTATTCTGATTTTGAGAGGTGATGATCTTGGGAGGTCTTTGTCCTGGTTTCAGCTGGGATAGAGTTAATTGTCTTCCTAGTAGCTGGTACAGTGCTATGTTTTTGAGTTTGGTGTGAGAAGAATGTTGATAACACACTGATGTTTTCAGTTGTTGCTAAGTAGTGTTTAGTCTAAAGTCAAGGACTTTTCAGCTTCTCATGTGCAGCCAGCAAGAAGGCTGGAGGGGCACAAGAAGTTGGGAGGGGACACAGCCAGGACAGCTGACCCAAACTGGCCTAAGGGGTATTCCAATACCATGTGATGTCACATCTAGTATAGAAACTGGGTGGAATGGGGATGGGGGGATCGCCGCTTGGGGACGAACGGGGTGTCGATTGGCAGGTGGTGAGCAATTGCACTGTGCAATACTTGTACATTCCAATCCTTTTATTATTACTACTGTGATATTATTAGTGTTATCATTATCATTATTAGTTTCTTCTTTTCTGTTCTTTTAAACTGTTAGTATCTCAACCCATGAGTTTTACTTTTTTTCCCAATTCTCTCCCCCATCCCACTGGGTGGGGGGAAGTGAGTGAGCTTAGTTGCTGGCTGGGGTTAAACCACAACAGATTTTTATGTCAAGACAGGTTAAGGTGAAAGCAAAGCTTTAAAATGCTATTCATGAAACACAGAATAGGCAAAACAGTTGGAAAGGTGTATAAAGAGAACTACCAGAAAGAAGTAGGAAGCAGGTTTCATCTGCTTCTCCCAAGAAGGAATCCCACACTGCTCCAGCTGGCTGGCTGCAGACTGGTCCCTCACACATCTTGTGGGAGCTGCCAAGAGCACAGCTCTGGTGCCTCCATTGTCCTCTGGTTCTGTCTGCTGGGAAGAGAGCCTCTGAATCCCTGCCTGTGCTGCTCTGGAGATGGCTAGCATAATACTAAAGGAGTACAAAATTGGTCTGTCTGCTTAGTTCTCCAGAATTTATTATGGCCACAATCTCATGGGGAAGGTGCTGGTGACCACAAGCTTCACAACAGATACTTCTGCCAGTGTGTGTCCTTTACATGAATCAGTTTTATCATGGCCTTCAGTGGACTAAACCAAGTCAAAATTAGTTTTAGTCACTGCTGTTCTTTACAAATAATATCACAATCTTGTGATGGGAGGGCATTGTCAGTTTGCCAAATGTCTTCTCTTTAAGAAGCTCTCATTTTGTGTTGATTACTCCGATAGCAGTGAGACATCAGAGGATAGGAGTTCACTAGGTGCGGTGATTAAAACCTTTCTTACATTTGTGCTTTAGGTTACATTGAAGAATCTTGCACGGTCCCTTGCCCGTTTGATTGCAAATTAAGCGATTGGTCCAGTTGGTCCCCTTGCAGCTCTTCTTGTGGACCAGGGGTGAAAGTCCGATCCAAGTGGCTTAAGGAGAAGCCTTACAATGGAGGTCGTCCCTGCCCAAAGCTGGATCTCAAGAACCAGGTGAGCAGCATTAAATAAACAACAGAAATCGCTCTGTGCTTACTGTATTTTTAACTGCGATCAAAAGGTACTGTGCTGGTGAAGAAATTAAAAATAGGAGTTATCTCTGGGATCAAACCTGGTGTCAGGTTTTGTAGGCAATCCTCAGAACTTCTTGAGGATTGAGGGCAAGATGCTCATGTAACAGCAGAATTTGACCTGAAACACCGTATTTCTTATATGAAGAAATTTTTATCTCCCAGACCACAGGAAGCATGGATGAATAATCCCACCTGGACAGTCTATAGACATCAGAGAGCTCAGACATCATGGATATTTTCAAACTTCTTAATTCTCTCTGAGACTATGGTTGCTGCAGAAACATTTGTTAAATATATATTACTATTTTTAGCAACGTTTCCCTTCAACACAACGCAAGTTCCCTTGAATATTAATCTCTGTATATTCAATATTGAAGTATCCCATCAGAGGAAAATAATCTTTAAATTGCTACTCTTAAAAAAAGATCATCTATTTAAATGCTACTTAATGCTGTATGCATTTCTGCAAAACTAATAGTGATTTCCTACATCTGCTGATTAATTCTCAACACTAATTAACACTGATGAAGTACTATTTAGTTTTGCCTCTCCTTTATTTCAAATTCAATCATGAAAATTAATTAATAGGACAGAAACAGTCACGCTGAAGGGAATTCATATATATGTGTTATGAATATATATATATAAATATGTTGCATAGCATGTGTAGTAGTACTTTAATAGTATTCATACAAAGATTTATTTGTGTAGTGGCTTGTAGGTGCTAGAGCTGGTGGATCCAGTTGTTTTTCTGCGCAACTGTTGCTGCAGCATTCGTGTCCTGGGATGCAGCACCACTTCTAATGCTTGGTTCTGAACTTGCCTCATTTTCTTTGCAGTTTATTTTTTTCCCGGTGAGAAACTTGGTAAATACTTTTTTTTTTTTTTCTTTTCTTTTTCCTTATTACTATTTGAAATTCATAGGCAGCAGCCTAACAGAAGCAGCAGGGACTATGAAAATATAAAACTGCAATAAAGTGTATGTTGTCCATACCTCAGTGCTTTTCTTAATAGATCACACAGATCACCAAAGAGGCAAAATGAAATCCCACAATAAGGCGTATGGTAACAATAAGCCCCTTTGTAATGCAAAGATACTGGGGTTTGTTACCCATAGACACAGCAGACTACTTCCATTAAAAGTAAACTTATTGCTATAAAGTGTTGCCTATTCCCACACACATTAGATTTGCTAATTTCAAAAGCCTTTCAGAAGATATTAAACGAAAGAAATTGTTTAAACTTGGAAATTATGTCTTTGTACAGTTGCAAAGTGCCACGGCTGGTATTAATATAAACGTGGTTGGTGCTTTTTGCCTCTTTACGGGGAACACACATCTTGATCTAAAACCCATTGAATTCATTAGAGGGCTTTCTGTTGCGGGCTGTAGTAGCGACACCTTAGAATTGCATTAAGGTCTGGGGTTTTTTAGGTATGGTGGGTTTTCTCTTTGTTTGTTTTGGGTTTTGTTTTGGTTATGTGTTTGGTTTAGGGTTGGGGTTTTTTTGGATTGAGGCAGAAGCTATTTCTAGCTGGTTTAGCACATCAATGGATTACCTTTTTCCAATTTAGATTTATAGGATTGGATCAGATCCTATGTATTTTGGACGGTTTAGGATAAGAAAAAATTGTGCTAATAAGGAAAGTGTATGTATATATACGTATGTATGTGTACACTCAGATATGCACACATTTTACACATATTGTGTGCATGATTCTATTCATCAACTCCTCAAACACTTCTCAGTTCTTTGCACAGTTTGGAAGGAGTTTTGCTCTGCACCCACTGGACTTTGACTTCCAGCACTGATTTAGAAACACTGAGGTCCTTAGGCGCGTTGCAGCATGCACAAGTTGCCTACCCAGATGGTAAACTAAATTAGCTGATTGCGCTGCTGTTTGGCTAAGCTGGACACATATCATTAATCCACTGCAAGGCAGATTGTCTTCTGTTTCCTCTGGTCTGGGTGGTGGTTAAATCCTTGAGCAAAGCTCTACAGATTCTTTATATAGAAAAATGTGCCATCCTGATTATTTTTATATAACTTGGGTTAAATACCTGCAGTAAAATACTTGCTTTTGATTGATACCAGACGTGAGAAAGCTAAATCACCTTGGTGCTGAGATTTGCTCTGTCTTTCACTGGCTACCGTGTTATATCGTGTTTTATGCAGTTGATAAAGACATTAGATAACTTAGAACCAAGAATAAATTCCTCTAGCTTCCAGTAGATTTCTCTTATTATTTTCTCTAGTATTTTTTTTTTAATTATTGCTTCTGAGCTTGGGTCTTGTTATTGCTTATCTCTTTGGAGAATCCTCCATTTTCCAGCGTCTTATAATTCAAGCCCTCAGTCAGTTTGTGTCTTTTTCTCATTAAGCTAAATAATCTTTTCACCCTCTTCTTCTGAAGGGTGTTTTCTAGGCTTCTTGGCAGACCCCTGTATGTCTTTTTTTCCAATGCCTTTCATATGTTTGGCATAAATTTAACTACAGAGGGTGTTGCTTGAAACACTATTCCAGCAATTCTCTCTTACCATTTCCCACCATGTCCAGTGTCCTGCCAGTACAGATACTTTAGCAAAGCTTTGGAGAGAGGGGCAATTTGCATGATCAAAACAATTTATGTGATGAATATAAATAATTATTTGAATCACATAATCTGTTTCATAAAAGACTGTCCTAAGATAAGTTCAGTCAGTGTAGTGCAGGTTGCTTGTGTATTTAGGGCAGAAATTTTTAGCAGAGATTTAATTTTGTTCAGAGATAATGACACATTCTTTTACTGCATGATATTCTGTGGGGTTTATGCTTTTAATTTCACTGAGTTTTTGGCTCTTCTGGAGTATCTCGAAGCCACTCCTTCAGATGTCTTCATCCCTCCCTGCCTGCAGAGCCTCTCAAGCAGTCCATCCTTTTGCAGTAAATGTGAGAAGTAAACTCAGAGTTAGGAGAATTCATTCCGCTTTTATTACTTCTTCTCATTATAGTCAATGGACTAGGTTCAGCCCTTCCAGATTTTCATTCCAGGTTTTGTTATTTTCCAATAGAAGTGACAGTTTGTGTGGGCTGTGTGCACTTGGTGTTCTGATATAATCACTCAATTTGATATAGTCACTTCATCCTTAAACTTCCTCTGTGTTGTTGCCCTGTGAAATTAAAAGACGAATTACAATATTTGGGGGAAGAGATGACAGTATTTTAATGCAGATCCATGTAATATGTTGAATTACTTTCGTCTTGTACCTCTAAGTGTTTGAAAATTGCTGAAGAGCTGGCTAACTACATTTTGCTCCATCTCTTAAAGAAAATGGGCATTGCATGTACAAGCTGTGCAGCTCTTATCTAAGGATATGATTGCTTCTGAGCAGCCGATTGGATTATGGGGTCAGCTGGCAGATGTTCTTGGCTGTGCAATGCATGTTAAAAGAGGTGTAGCATTTACATTTTTCTATTTCTGCTCTTATTTGAATGCATTTACACAGCATGCAGTTGCTAAGCTATTTAATATGTAGTTCTACATGCTGAAAGGTTAAATATGAGTTATGGGGGGTTTATTGCTTGAATATTCTTTTATAGGTTTTTAGGATTACTACAAGAAAATGCATCTTATTTTAAAGACTCATGAATTCCAAGGATTATCTTTTCATTGATTGCTCTAATATATATTCTTGTCAAGATTTTCCCTCCTTCTCCTTCCTCCCCCTTTCTCTCTTACCCAGTCCTGCTAAGGACAAATATCATTGCAAGTAGTTTATTCCCTTTATGTATACAGTATATATTTAAGCAAACATTTTTAAAGGATTAGGAGCATTTGTAAAGGCAGGCATAGCAGGAAAAAGATGTATTGTATTTAAAATTTAAACTTACTGCTTTCTTTAAAATTAGTATTTTTTTCTTATTGACATTTTCCAGTGTTCACTCTAGAATATGAGAAATACAGACACCTTACACATTACAATTGCAAATACTGTTCCTGAAATTGCATACAGAAGTTTAACGAAAGGGAGAAGGAGGGCAGTGGTGCATTTACAGATCAGATCTCTCAGAAGCAGGTGTGAAGATGTATGAATTTCTGGTAACCTTTTCATAGAAAATGACTGGTCCTGCTTGCACTTCAGAGAGAACAAATTTTTTTGATCAGCAAAAAATGTGTCAAATTTCTTTTGAAAAGTGAAAATCTTAAAATATTGTAGGCTTTAAAAACTCACCATTAGAATGTACAAGATTGGACGGGCTTGGAGACTGCTGTTAACTGTAGAAGTCACTATCAGGAGGCAAAGCTGGTCTTGGGCTGGACATGGCTGGGGCGGGATCTTTCCCCTTTTCTAATCTGTATTGTTAGGAAAGGCCTTTTGTTAAGATGTTTCCAGGGCTTTTCACACTTTAATTCCTCAAAAAAACCCACAAAGAAAACCAACACAGTAGTATGCTTACTAAAGTTGGATTCGTTCACATTCAGCGGCCATTTCTCTAGGCAATTTTTGACTCACATTTGGCAAGCTAAGTTTCTATGATCCAAAAATGCCCTTAGACTGTGTCAGAGAAACTCTGCCTGAGGAAGAGCAATGCAGCATGGCTTATCACAGGGCACTGTAATGAAACAAGGTCCACTTTTTTTTATGTAGGTAACTGTTCTCAGAGCAATAATTTTGTATACAATAAAGTTTCTGAATAAGCAACATGTAACGCTCCCATATTTCACCTATTTTCCTTCCTTTGAGTTATGTTCTTGTCCTTACTGGCTGACACAAAGTATTTGCAACCTCTTTCATTTATCTTTGTCCACCATCTGACTGTGAATTATTAAAATAGTATTTATTCTCTTAATTTTGACTGTGTCTGACTATAAAAGAGTTTATTTTCATGCTTTGTTTTGGTGTAGTACTTGGTTGTACTCTTCCTTTGCATAAATGTATCTTTTATACATACGTACATATGTATATGTGCGTTGTATGAAATGTTTTCAAAACTAGGAGGAGTGGCTGAGGGACTTGGGGCTGTTTAGTCTGGAGAAAAGGAGGCTGAGGGGAGACTCATAACTCTCTACAACTACCCGAAGGGGGGTTGTAGCGAGGTGGGTGCTGGTCTCTTCTGTCGGGTGGCTGGAGATAGGATGAGAGGAAATGGCCTCAAGTTGCACCAGGGGCAGTTTAGCTTGGAAGTTAGGAAAAATTTCGTCACCAGAAGGGTTGTCAAGCATTGGAACAGGCTGCCCAGGGAAGTGGTGGAGTCACCGTCCCTGGAGATATTGAAAAGACCATGTAGATGTGGCGCTTAGGGACATGGTTTAGTGGTGGACTTGGCAGTGCTGGGTTAACGGCTGGACTTGATGATCTTAAGAGTCTCTTCCAACCTAAATAATTCTATGATTCTACACTACAAATGCTATTTTCTGTCATAACTTTACACTCTCTTCTTTAATCTTCTACAGCCTTTCATTCCATGTGTTGGCTGTTCACTACTTCTTTTTATTTATCCTCTTATATATGCTCCAAGGATATTCTGACTTCAGTTATGTGCCTGGTTATTTTTTTTTCTCATTAGCCTTTATTAATTTTGATAAGGCAATTAAAAAAAAATTCAATCTTTCATTATTACCAAAAAACCCCAGCATTTTTTGTAATCTCTTGTAAGTGTCTAATAATGATTTTCTATGATGATTCTATGATTTCTATTTCTGTGATTAATGCTTTGTCCAAAACTCTTCAGCCCTTGTTGCATATTTCTTTACATGTCACAGTTAAGAAGAACTACCCTAAATTGAAGTATGGTAGTAAAGATTTTGGGACAGATCCATAAAATGGGTAGTAGCAAGCCATGCAAGCTGTCATATTCACCCAAGAGTTTTGAAAAAACTCAGATATGACACCCTAAAGTATTAACTGTGGAGGATCAACCCATCACTTAACTCATCCTTTGTGGTAAGGGACTGCAAATTGGCAAGATCATGCTGTGGCATCAGCTTTTAAAAGGGCTTTGGACAGATCTAAGGAAATACAGAGTAGACAATCTGTGTTCTGTTCTGGAAAAATGGTAGAAACTATACAAAAGAATAAATTAGTAGATGGAGTACAAAGATGTGGCAGAGACAAATCAAGCTGGATTTAACATACGGAATACATTGTTCAAAGACTTTCGAAGTCTTTTCCTTCAGAGGAGACAAGAAGCATACAGATAAGATTGGTTATTCTGCTTGGATTTAAAAAAAAATTAAAATGATCCTTTACCAAAGTCTCTTAAATAAATTACACACTCAGGAGGTAAGAGGACAGATCTTCCAATGAATTAACAGCTTGACAAGAATTCAAAATAAAGGCTAGGAATAAAAGACACTTTTTCACTGTAGAAGGAAGCCTTCCATGAAGTCTGTTCAGAATCTCTACTAGTGGCTATGTAATTCAAAATAGTCATAAATCTTCTGAAAAAAAGGATAACAGAGAGCTGACAATGTTAGGTGGAGATATTGAGTAGCAAAAGTGAAAGTCAACTGTGTAAAGCTACACAAGGATCTTGTCCTGCTGAGTAATTCTGTACTAATTGCTGCCAATAAAGGCTGGGATTCACCTACTTAATCGTGTGTGTCTTGTGTCATTTTCCATGCTTTCAGGTACCCTTCCTCACCCCAAGCTGCCTCTCTAGAAAAGAGCTACATACCATCTCCCCGAGCCCTCCTGCATGCAGTCTCAGACGCACTAGGGCAACTAAAAAGGCATTCAGTTCTACTCACAGTGAAATTAAAAGTTGATTAATACAAAGTAACAGAAGCATAGTAATACAATCTTGACTATGGGTATACAACAATGAGCTTTAAATGAACAATGACTATTCAAGAAATAGTTCCATGTAAGTTTATTTTTTAATTTATAAGAAACCGTGGTTTATGTCCTGTATTTTTCTTCTTCTTTTTGGTTTTGTTTTGTTTTGGATTTTTTTGGTTGTGGTTTTTTTTTTTTGTTTTTTACACACACACAGGGTAAAAATATTTACTTGTAGTTTACCCTTTCAGGCCACTTTTCAAGCTAATACAGATTTTGCTGGATGATTTAGATTTACATCTATTATCTCAATGACTGGCAGCTGATAAACATCATCTTCAAACTTCAGCTCATTAAGAAGATGATACTGATAGAGAAGATTAATTTATTATGACTCAAATGATCCTTTAAAACAAAACTTTATGTTGCTCTCCCCCTCCATAGGTTCTTTAACTTTCCCTTGACTAGAGGCATGGAGAATAAGACATCTAACTCAAATTCTGAATTTACTGAAGTTCAGCCTTAAAGGTGTTTCGTGATCCTTTATTTTCTTTGCCATTAAATCCTTTTAAGTTGTGGTATCATTCCTGTCCCCACTGATCTCAATTCACACCGACTCCATTAAGTTCATTATTTTATCCATTTTCATTCTACCAAGAGTAGGACCCTATAGGAGCCACAGCCTAAATATTTGGGGGGGGGGGGGGGTGGGTGTTTGTTTGGGTTTTTTTTTAAGTAGCTCCTAGAGAGCTGCTGATTTTGCCATGGTTCTTACAAACACATCCCTTCTTTCCTTTAACTCCTGAATGGTTGCCAAGCAGTAAAACCCAACCCTTGATGCACTTCCATACAAGTTTCTTCACTAGTCACCCATTCAGTAGCCATTTGCCTCTTACCCTCACCATTCAAGGGCTTCCTATTTTCTCCAACCCATTCCCTATGTTGCCACTGTACGGATATCTGATTGACTGGTCCCAGTTCAATCCTATGGCCCTCTTCCGCACATTTCCAGCTCCTCCATAGAACATCCCAGAACCACCTCCTGTGTCTTTTCTTTTCATCTCTTCCTCAGTCTTGACCACTGGCTGTCTGAGGACATCTGTTTTGAATCAGATATTGTTAGCTTCGGCCAAATATTGCTTCCTGCCATCTCCTTTAGCTGCGCTATCTCCCTTCCTTTTAGATTCCTCTTAAAAACATCCACTATGATTCAGCTTTTCTCCAGTGGAACAGATTCAGTGTATGCCAACTTCGGAGAGCTTCCAACTGTACAGCGGCAGAAAAAGTGTCCATATTTAGTTCCAAGGAGTTCTGACAGGTGAAATGAGCTAACTGATTTGCATTTATTGGTCCAAATTACTGGCTTCTCATCAATCTCCCGGTAGAAAAGATCTGGTTTAGAAGGGTGTGTTATTAGATGCGAGTGCTACTATATTCTTTCTCTGATCTAACTCCATTAGTGATCCCTACATTTGCTTCAGTCCACAGAGTAACTAGATGATTTGAAAGAACTCAAAAAAATATTCAGGATAATGTAGCATTTTTGGTGCACCACTGTTTGTCAAAAGATTTGTCAAATCTCTTTCTTCTCCAGGTGGTATCTGAAATTTCCCAACAAAAGTGTTCAAGATCTGTTGTTCTCATGAAAAGTTCTACTTTAGTTTTGGGGTTTTGTTTTGCAGGGGGACTGACGAGGTATTTTGGAGGGAGTCTTTGTTCTACAGTATCATATTATCATATTAATGCTCATGGCTTACTGAATTTTTGGCCTCTACATTTCATTGGCATGCTGCTTTGAGCCTAACTTCTCAGTCATTAATGAAAATATAAAGCAAGTCTGCATATAATATTGGTTCTGGAAGCAGTGCCAGCATCCTTCTGCAACTCAGTATATATCCATCTGGGCACAGTCACGCCTGGGGGTCTACAAAGTCATATAACAAGACTAAACTCCAAGCCAATTAACATGAACTTTTCTTTCAAACTTCAGGAGATAATGTAGCAAGCTCTTAAAATCAGCAGGAGTTGGGCACCTAACTGCTGTTGATGTTTATGAAAGTCTATCTCTAAAAAATATAAGCAGCAGCTAATAATTTAGTAATTCTATCAAACAAGCAATTAAGTGTGTCTTGCATGATTTGTTCTCTATAAAAATCATGCTGCTTGTTTACTCAAACTCCTACTACCCTCTAGATTTTACTGATTTCATCTCTGGGTATTGATTCAATTATTTTATTAGGAATTGAAATCTAATTCATGAACTCCTCACAGTGACACCTAAATCTTCCCTCACAGCCAATCTGTCAAATGGAGAGAGGATCAGTCAGTATAAGACAGACTATTTTTGCCAATGTATATTACTATACTTAGAAAGTAACTGAGCTAGAGTTCAGTTAACTTCCATGTTAAGAGTTTGCTGGCCTCCCAAATTATTTTAAATTACCTCGCTTTTCTAGCTATTCTGCATTGATTTGACTAAGCAATGCAATTTAACTAATGTAGCTCCTGACTCCTTCCTTCCACAAATTAGCATAGAAGTCTCCATCTGCAAAGACTTAGGCAAAGGTCCTGCAGCTTTGCACTGGACCGGTAGGCATTGGGCACCCTCACAACTCAGTTTCTTGCTGCTCACCTACTTTGTAGTTGCAGGTGGAGTTTGCTCTTTATTTTTGTACGTAATGTATCTCAAAAGAAAACCTAGCAAATACATTCAGAAAAAAAATGGCAACTTCAGTCCATAAGCATTACCTCTGCGTACCATTTTATTACATTCTTCCAAAAACAGAATAAAAAAATTCCCACAACACTTCTCCAGCTATAAATACACACTATTTGCTTACAGATGCTCTGTCATGTTCACGTGAGACAGTACTCTGGACTTAAGTTAAAGTCTAAGTAATTTTCAGTGGAATGACTGATCTACTTTCCAGTGTCTCTCTGGGCTCCATTTTGAATAAAGTCACTACATCAGGGGGGTTCTGGTGCCTGTGAGGTGACACTGCATATTGTCATCAACTTTTCTGCCACACTTTGAGAAGAGCACAACGAAATTAGCTGCAGATCCATAAAGCACGGTGACACTAAGAGCTCCCTGATCTGGCCTTTAGGTACTGGTTCCTGCAAGGCAGTTCGTGAAAATTACTAATAATAAAATTCAGAAAAGTAGCATGTTGGCTAGAAGCAGGGGGGAATGGTGGTAAGAAGAGAGATAAAGGATATTTCTGAAATTCCCTGTCTCCTACTGCAGGTGCCTGCCTGACCTGTGCACCTAAAAGAGATTACAGTACATTGCCCAAAGCCCTCGACCTTACTCACGTGCCTAAATTGCCCCTTTGGGTGGAGAAGATTCATTCTTTCCCCTCAAAAGATGGATGGAGGATGAGATGCTCTTAGTATAATTGCATTTTTGTGAACGGAAGTTCAAAGTTCAGCACAAGTTTCACTCCGGAGGTCAAATCCACCTTTCCACCTCCCAGGAGAGTGCTATGACCAGCCGCACCAAATAAGGTTCAGACAGAAGAGTCTCCAACCTAGCTGCGGAAGGTGGCCAGTCGTGTGTGGAGAAACGAAAGAAGCTTCTGAAAACCCTGCTGCCTGAAATCTCAGAGAAGTCTAAGCAGGGAGGAAGGGAGGGATGGGAACGGGCATGGGCTTTATGCGCTGCCTACTTGGACGTGGAAACTTAAATTTTGTCTAAGCCAAATTTCAGCCACTAAATTGCTTATGGGGATCCAGGGCTTGGTAGTGCTGTGCTGCATCCCTGTCTGCCAGACGGGCAGTCGGAGAGGGAGTTTCATGGTAGCTCGTCCTGCTTGGAACAAGTAGGTATTTGTTATTAGGCAACCTTTTCAATTTCATGACAGTTGGGGTCTTCTGGTTCCTGTTCAGAAAGCAAGATAAACTTGAGGCTTCTGCAGGTCTGACAGTTTCTTTGGTCAGTGATGACCAAACAGAAAAAATAAGAACAAAGATATAAAGACTGCAGTAGTAAGCAACTGAATAAAAGACTGAATAAAAGGCTATGGAACATCTGTTAAAAAAAGCAACTAACATTTACCTTTTAATGCTTTTGAGCTACCTCTTTTAAAAAAAAAAAAAAAAAAAGTAGTTTAAACCACCCTGAAAATTGAGAGCTTCAACCTGTATCTATGATGCATAGATTCCTGAAACATTCTCTTTTTTAAAACCAGATTATAAAATACGTTATTATGCCAATGTTTTCGTTTTGCACCTGAAAACTGAATCCCCAAAATAACAAGCTGTTTTCCCACCTCCTGTCTTGCCAAAAAAAAAAAAAAAAAAAAAATAAGGTGCTCTGTAACACAGTAAAGTATGTGTCTTTCAATAAGTTTCCCTTTCATCCTCAGTTTCAAGACAAAAAGGTTGTAATGCTGACCCAGGAAAATTAAATGTGGAATCGGAAATCATATCACACTGTTATGTAGTACTACACACATTAATAGATCTCAAAGAAATTTAGGAAAGCAGCAAGTATGTGTATATCTACCTTGGTGAAACCAAGGGACTGATAATGATTTTTCTTAGGGTGCGTCGGAAGCAAGGCAGAACTCAGAAGTTCTTTTGAAGAGGTCATAGATCCTTTTTCCCAGTCCAATTCTGCCTCAGATCAGCCATGATGCTGTGCATTTTATGTAAATTCACGGGTAATAAGGACTCAGAAATTAGCTGACAATTCTGTTAATTACCTGTGAACCACAACACAAAACAACTCCTCTCCCACGAAGCTGTAGGGATTCTGTAGGTTATCACTACTAAGCAAAGTCAAAAAGAAAAAATAGTATCCAACCTCCATGTCCAAAATACCATTTGGAGGCAGTAAAATAATCAGATGAGAATGAATAAAAATGTCAAGCTTGGTTTAGTAAATAGACCATTTAATAAGCTCCCTTTTCTGGGAGTTTACTGCTTAACAGCAGTTAAGCACATCTAAGAACCCAATAAACATGCAATATGTTAAACTACTACTGTGAATGCTATGAATTCACAAACCTAATTAAAATTTTTTTCATTTTCAGAGGTGATAAACTGAGGAGACCCTTCTTCTTTCATTTCAAAATCAATTTTGTCATTGATTTCACTGAAACAAAAGAAGGTCTTATACAAGGACCTACTGTTAATTGGAAAAGAAAGACTGCAAATAACTTTACAAGAGCTCCACAACTTCCTATCAGCCACAGTGTAACAAATAATACACAAAACCCAACAGAAAATAAATGAGAAAAATGGAAAGATCTGCTCAAAGTCATTTTTTACTGTAGAGGATGCTGAGTTTCCATAGATGTTGCAGAAAGTTAATGGCAATTCGAATTTCATGAAAGACAGCTGAAAAAAATCATTGTTCAAATCACCCCTTAAATCTCTAAAAGCACTCTTCACGCAAATATTTAGAGGAGAAAATGCACAGCTGATCAGATTATATTGGAGTAGAATAAGCCTATGATAGAAAACTGAAACACTAGAAAACTGATAAGCGTATACCTGATAAGTAAAAACTTCTTTACTACAGTTAAGAATTGATGAAGTAAATGCCAAGATTTTATTATCAAACCAGTTCTTTATTAAAAAAAAATAAAAATCCAGGAGAGGATTCAAACTTTCAAGGTCTAATCACTTTTACTAGCAAGAGAATGAGCAACCAAACCCTGCCCTGTTACACTGGTGCAAATCTAGATTTACTTTACCATATCTGACAGCAGAATTTTGTTCCACTTATCTAATTCTTGTTTTAATGAGTTCTGGGCTATCAAAAGTAACTGCCCATCCATAACCTCAAACCTTAGAAGCCTCTAAACTCCTGATTACTGGAAGAGGGAAAGATATTCTGAGGGAAATATCACTCTCTACTTGACGTCTTGCCACACGTTATCTCTAAGCATCAACCATGGAATTCTACCCGCTGCAGAGCTATAGAGATCCTCCGGGACTTGTGTTCTACCTGCTATGGCCAGTCTGAAGCTTTATGAACCATCTAAAGAGAGTCAGTCTGCTAATGTCAAACCTGACACAAATTGCCTCGTTAGCAGGCAGGCCTGGACTGAGCTTAGCATCGAAGCTCCACCGTGCAGAGATGCAGCAGATCAGGATGGGCAATTCTGTTTTACAGCAAAGGGGCAAATCCAGGCAGACTATGAATTCTCAGGTGAGGGATTCACCGAGACGAATCTTTAATTAGTGGCTTTTTGCGTTTCGTGCTTTACCTGTTATATTTATGCAATAGCAGAAACCAACACAGGATCACAGCGGAGGTTAGAAGTGTGTGACGGTGAATCATTTCCAAATTCTTAAGTGAGGTTTTCCGTGAGAGTGTTTCCTGTAACAACAGATGACTGGGTTCAATCTCCCGAGGTTTATTCCCTATCCTTCAATCCAGTACTGCCATTCTGCTACTGTCATGACATTTAAATATTTCTAGGTGGCTATCCAGTATTAGAAATCACTGCTCTTCACTCATGACTGGTTTTTTTCTGATTACCTATTCCACAATGTTAAACGGTTTAAAAACAATAAATGCTTATCCAAATAGGAATATCCCTCTTAAGCACCTCAGAAGTAAGGACACAGCAGGGAAGAAGAAAATGTGAGAGCTATTCTGTGGGTGAAAAGAGAGCACCAAAATAAGGAAGAGCACTCCCTTAGCCCTCCTTCCATCCCCGAAATAATTCAAGACGCAGCCTTCACTCAGGAAATCCCAGCACGGTGACAGCAAAGGGAGTTACCACAGCAGTCAGACTGAGAGGCAGGTGGCACAGCAAATAAGGACGGGAGCTGAACACCAACAGGTTTAGATTAGCTGGAGTCGGGGCCAGAGAGTTATTTATGCGGCAGAGATCAGTACAACTGGGGTAAGCTCAGGAGCTGGTGCCAGAGGCACAAAGGAGGTACCGAAGTGTCTGTATAAAAATACATACACACAGTTCGCATTTGTGGGAGGAAAAGCTGCAGCTTTTCTGTGGTTTTGCTTTTTCTTTAATTACACAGCGTCCTATTTTAGATGTTTCCACCACACGTGATAAACGATTCAGAGGAATACAGAACGCATAGCCTCTAAACGTAGCTTCCCCTGAAACTCAGCTCTCGGCGGAGAGAGCGAGGGCAGAGCAGGTTGGGGGTCTGACGGCTCCTACACACTCTGGTGGTCCCGTCGCTCTACAGCTCGAGCACTGCTCACACACTGAAGGTAAATAACTGAGCAAAGGGGTGGCCTGGGCTCCCAAAATAACACACCAAAACCCTCTCCTGAAGTAACTCCATTACCTACGATGGTGAGTATTTGTAAAAACGTCCCTTCCCTTTCCACAAAAGAATAATGGCCTGCCCTGTCACCCACTGCTTTGTTACAAAGCCCCAGTGTTGTTTCAAGAGCTGACCGGTTACGCGGCACAGTAAAATACAAAGATGTGGTACTTGGACTACTACCTTTATCATGGGTTAATTGGGTTAATTACCCTGCGTGCAGCACTCGTTCCAGAACTGACATGCTCAGTGTATTTCTATACAATGCAGTCATGTTCTCCACCCCTCTGCTTCTCCCCCTTGTTCATAAAACGGGGATAGCAGCTTTTCCCAACTTCTTCACAAGGCTCTTGTGACAACAAGTTAACACCCCGAGATGCTCAGATGCTAAGGGAACGCAGTAAAGTCTCCAAGGTAAGAGAGAAGAGATGGATCTACTGTGGGTTAGGTGAAGAGGTATTGTTGAGATGACCGATAGGATGCATCTGAATCCATAATTAATACGAAGCAATTCAAATAATTATCCCTGTGACTTCACATAAGATGGTGATACTGGACGCAAAAAAAGGCAGATACCCATCCAGAAAAATTCACAGAGGGACACTGACCCCTCGAGATGTATACACAGGCTTCATTGGGACTGCAAGAGTTCCCAACAGACAGGGCTGAGCCAGCACCTTTGGTTTTGGCAAGACTCAAATCCCAGGAAGGGCTGATACGACTTAGGTCTGCTTGCATGGACAACTGAAGCTCTAGTTTCCAAACCCCTGAAAACACAGGGTATTTAGACCTATAATTCATAGTCTTCCTGTGACACATAACAGTTTATTAAATATATGGTTTACAGGCACTTTCCCATTTATATTTCTTGATTCCTTAGAGCATCCAAACCAAACAAACAAAGCAAACAAACTCTAATTTGCATGACTGTTTTAATCTGTAAAAAAAAGTCCCAAACAGCAGAGAAATGAGTATTCAGCAGGGAAGACTAATTTTTATCAGCCTTTGAAGAAGCTTTTCATATAAGTTTCTTCAGAAATGCCTGTGCAACACGTCCCTGACATATCGGCTGCCCCAGTCCCAGGGCAGGATTCCCATGCTCATTTATAGTGGCATATAAGTGATGCCAACAGGGTCGAAGGAAGGTCCCCCAAGCACTTCACAGGAGACATTCAGAACTTTTCAGAAATAAATCTTTGGAGAACACATTCACTAAGACAGCTATTCACAGCCCTTTATGTGATAAAGAGAGACCTTTCGGTTTCTATAGCCCTGTAAGTGTAAATGACATTATACAGTACGTATGTACTGAATGAATAACAGGACTTGCAATCTAAAAGCACAAATGAAAATGCCACTAAAATGTATGGTCTATTATGGTTAAACACTTTTTTTTTTTTTCAAGGTATTAAGGAAAAAGGTGGCTGGTATAATGCAAGGTTATGTGAGATGCTGTAATACCTCTACGGCTTGGGCAGTGCCTGGATCCAATCCTGTGTTCATTTGCGTTTTGCCTGGAAGTTGGTGGCAGCTCCACCTATCTGTAAGAGGATAGCTGTAATAAACTGCTTTTTTGGGGTAGCCTAGAAGGCAAGTCTGGTAGCTGAGTCTCTGAGGTAGGTCACCACTTTGCCACAGACTTGTGCAACACTGAGAAGATCCCCTGGCGTGGGATACATCTTTGGTTTACCGTTAACCAAGAGAAACACACCCTTCAATAGCCCAATTCAGACTTTAAAGACCAGTCTAAAGGTGAACTGCACCTCAAAAGTGTTTACAGCTCTCCAAAGACATAAACCTGGGTTGATGAATTTCACTTTCAGCACCTCTATCAAATACTGCCGAACAAGGCGTAGTTCCTACCCTCTGTCTTCCACAGCTGCTTCAGCCACAAGTTTCTTCTGTAGATTTTTACAGTGCCAGGCACAATGAGGCTCCTTGCTAACATGTAGTTTCCAGATATCATCGTGGCATGAGTTACTGAACCATGAGCCACAAGTCCTACTCTTCCACTTGAGCTCCACTTCACCTGTTGGTTATGTACACATACGCCTTTTTTAATTTATACAATGACCATGTTTGATTTCCTAAAAAAAAATTAAATCACTGCCGCCTCTTATGCTGCACCACATCTAAGAGAAAAATAATGAAAACAATTTAGCTCACCTTACTGGGGACTAGAAATGCTTCTAAACAGTCATATTAACCATATTTGCAGGTTACTGCAGGGTGTAAATAAAGAATGGAGCTAACTTTGCTCTTGTGTATATCACCATAAACTCAGAATGTTTGAATTGCTCGCGTTTGACCTCAGCATGGAATTTCCCGTGTCAGGAAAGCATGGCTTTTGGGTAGCAACATCCTGGGGATATAACCCTCAAGCTATGTATATGTTATCAGAAAGACTATACTCCAATAGTGCTTTTCCTCTGGGAATAATAAATAATAAATACTGTAGAATTTGGATGTGCACACTGTTTTTAAACTTCAGTGACACTGTCAAAATGTTGCCTGGCTAAATCAGCACTTAAAACAGAATTTTAAAATAGTGTCCAGAAGAGTATTAAGTTTAGTTTAATTTTTTTTTGCTCATAAACCTCATGAGTTGCAATGGTTTTAAGTAGTTAAATCTATAATTGTTTGTCTATAAAAGTTTGCCTTTAAGTAATTGCTGTCATAAAGATCAATACCAGCTTTCAGCTTAAAGAAAATTTCTATAACCAGGTTAGAAATATTTTGTTCTAAGTTATGCACTGCTACACTTCTGTGACTGGGACTGCTGTAGAAACATCCTGGTGCCTTCCATAAAACAAATAAAGCAATAAAGACAGCAAATGTCCTCTACATAATATGTGCTTAATGAGATTACTCACTGTAAATTACTCATGCAAAATGTTTCCTGATGATGATGTCAAGCAGCTATGTGGGTCAATCTGCAAATAGTAGTTTTGCACAGCTTAATGTTCATTGTAGTATTTTTTAAATGAATTATCACCTTACCTTAAAGGTTTCTGAGTTTGTTTTCAAACTGTGAAACCCTTCCCTTGTTTCACTGGGATCACATGAACCGAAATGGGAGGAAGGACGATGTATGTCATAAATTAAGTATATATATTTCATTGTCAGGGGGCTATTACCATTTTAAAAAACCCTTCTCTCCCCCTTCTTCCCTACTCTTTGGTGAAGTAGAGGAGTAAATGGCTTCTCTTGCCCTATTTCTCTCAAAATTCCCCCCCGAACCCTTCTGTTAACACGGCCTCTGCCAGCGTCTGCCTCGCTCCACCCAAGCATGAAGCATTTGCTGCCCTGCTGGGATGCGCTGCGGTTCGCTGTTAATCCAGCACTACCTTAGTCTAGCTGGAACCTTCCCCGCTGAATCCATAAATCAGATTACAGGAGAGATGTCACGATCCTTCAGCACCTCCAGCTACAGCCAACAACAACAGGGACGGCATGTTTTTCCCCAGGGAAAGCTGGGGAGGGGTGGTGGAAATGAGAAGGACGCATCAGAGCTCTCCGAGGGGAAGAGGGATTGAAGTGGCTATTTTAAAAAGCAGCTTCGTAGCTGGCAATTGGTGACAGGCTCGGCAGTGCAGGGTACAGACAGGCTTTTTAAACAGTAAAGAGGTGGGTGATAAACTGCCTTGAGCACTGAGCAAGGAGGGCTACAGGAAACCTTGGAATAAAGAAGATCTGCAGGAGTATAGTGACCCAGCAGAAACACGCATGGCATTACTTTAATACCTCCTTCAAAATAAAGCTGAGTTTTAGCACTCAAAATTTTCCATTACCATTTCATTTTCCAGCGCCTAGGTGAAAGACAGAAGAGCAGAGCATTGTATTAACAGCTCAGTTTTCAAATATTTCACGTTAGCCACAAAAAAAACATTCCCCACCACCCGGATTGTCTGTGGAATTTATTAGCCAAGAGGGTTTTAACAGAAAAAGACTTAAAGCTCTGAGAGAGCGCGGCCCTGCAAAAGGTACTTTCTGGAGTGCAGAGCTGTTTGTTTATTTTACAGAGCACATCTACCCAGGAGAGGAAGGGACATCGTTAGGAGGCACAACGCAAAGTCCTGGGAGAGAGCCGAGCCTAGCCGAGCAGAGCCATTTATTTGCTTTGTGTTTAAAGAGAGCGAGATTCATTTCAGAAACGATTCTTCCAGACTCACAGCCTTAAAATAAAGCAGAATATGCATGTTTCAGTACGTTTCTGCTTGGCTCCATTGTACAGTATCGTGTCAGAACATTCTTTACATAGAGCACAACCACCAGAACTAACATACAGGCATTTTCCAAAAGTATGAATCTCTTGAAAATAACTCCTGTGAAGCGAGTCTGAATACAAAACTTTGATTAGTTTGAACAGGAATGTTTACAGGATAACTCCCAGATCAGGCTAAATTCAGACATTGTGCAGGGCATTAATGCATTCCTGTCCCTCCAGTGTTCCAAATAAACTGGGAAAAGAGAAAGCCAGAGTAACTTTATCCTGCCTGCACTGATCTATCCCACCTAAACAGAGCAACGACATCCTGCACATGTATGCAGGTTCAGAAACGAGTGACCTTGGCTCTCCTTGTCTTACAGGTAGAGGGAAACCGAGGGGCAGAAAGACTGAGGGCTCAGCTGCCGAGGCAGCTGGCAGCCAAAACCTGCACTAAATTTCCGCAGAAAGTAGCACCAATGTAAAGCTGCGGCCCGTGAGCTATCGCAGCTCGCACGGCTGCTGCATTTCCCAACCAGGACCCTCGTTCGGGTGCCCCTACCCTCAAAGTCACCGTCTCCTCCTTCACACCGAGGGGATAGCTGATGCCGAGTGAGGCTCTCCTTGGGCCACGCACCGAATCTATTTTCTTTTGTGCCCCCACACCCTTTACCAGTCTCTCCTGCTGCTTCTCCGTGGCAGACGACTCCCCAAAAAGGGAATTTTTCGGTGGAAGGGGACTGGGACAGCGGGCCAAGGAGCTCTGACGAGACTGCAGCAGGGAAAAGCGGAGGGATCCTACCGATGCTGCAGGGTGAGATAAGGTGAACGTTTGTGCTGAATGCCAAACACAAGAAAAGCTCTCAACGGGGCCAGAAGAAAAGACAACCCCAAATGTTTTTGCAAAACAGGTGCATCCTGTGATACTTCATTATCTTTGCATAATGGATCTAGCTAGCGAGCAACCCCAGCGACAGGGAGGTTTAGTATGCTGAAGAGCAGTGCAGTGAACTCCGTTTGGAGTATTTTATAATCAAACACTACAAATCCTTCGGAAGACATGACTAAAAGTGCAAGTGCAGACAAAGCCACCCTTAGGTAATTCCCTTGATTAAAACTCTCAGACTTGAAATGAATCTAATTAAGGACATCACGAAGGCACAGAAAGGCAGTGTTCACTTATGCCCTCTTTTGCAGATGGTGAGTTGCCAAACAGAATCGAGAATCTTAATTGCAAGAATCATCAGCAAATTCAAAAAGGATGGTAAATTAGGGACTGCAAAAGTCAGACTGTTACATAACAGCAACGCTGCCAGATCTCCCAGTTCTTGCGCTAGATAGGAAAGGCGCTCCCAAGAGACGACACAGTGCTTTCTATAAAAAATGCTGAAAAAGGAGAGAAAAGCCTAGCCCAGACTTATACCATCCTGAGTGACATAGCCAGCAAAATTGATGAAAGAGGATACCCCTTTTACCAGTTTGGTTTTCCCTCATTATTTGACACTGTTCCCTATACCACTGTTGAGAGGCATCCGTACAGACACTATGGTCATATAATGGAGTTGTCACAACTGGCTAGATCTCTGCTTTTTTTCTTTTCTGATCTTTCAAGCCTTTCATAGCAGGTAATATGCTTTGATGCATCACTGGAAATTTTCATTTCATTAATCAGCTTTCTATCAAAATGTTGACATTTCACAGATATTCTTCTCTGATAAAATCAAGGCAGTTAAAAAATACTTTTGAAATCAGATGGCAAAAAACATTGACCACCTAGAAGTTCATTTCTGTCTGATTTAATTTTCCCCAACTGTCTGCATTAGTCTCCCAAGAAAAAAAATCTACTGAAGTATGGTAAGAAATGCTTATAAATATCTGATACAGATAAGCTAGACAGAAAAATCTGTTTGGCTGCATAGAAAATGGTTTCATAAAAAAGAAGCAGGAGGTACTTGGGAATTATAACATATTTGTGGGGTAGCGTGCTGAGCTCCTTTACTCCATTCAACTTTTATAATCAAGCAAAATATAGATGGAAGCAAGCTCCAAGTAGGCAATTAAGTCAAGGACTACATGTTGTACTCTACAATAAAAAAAAAAAAAAAAAAAGGCAACTAAGTGAATGATTGACTGTATTCTAACAGTAAGTTGGGCTTTTTTCATAGACTCATAGAATGGTTTGAGTTGGAAAAGACCTTTAAAGATCATCTAGTCCAACCCCTCTCTGCTGTGGGCAGGGACACCTTCCCCCAGACCAGGTTGCTCCAAGCCCCATCCAACCTGGCCTTGGACACTGCCAGGGATGGG
>JAVJGG010000027.1:20182370-20215459 GCA_035590195.1 Aviceda cuculoides
TTACACCATATTCTGAAAGTGCTCTAGTAGCTAGAGATATTAATAGACACAAGCATAGGCTAAGATAAAATATGAAATCATTTTCCTTTTGCTATTAAAAACAAGTAAATTACATATCATTTAGGAAGTGATATAGAAACGAACTGCATAATCTACAGAAAAAGAGAACAAAATGCTCATTGAAGCAAAGCTTATTTATCACTTTATCTTGCAACCTGACACAGTACATGCTCAATCTATTTAATTACAGGAACAGAAAAACAGCAGAGAAATATGTACACATAACAGCAATGTTTCCAGTCCTACCTTGGTTGTGACAATGCACAGACAATCCATTCTGTAAATCTCCACAGGAGTGTATGTAAATCATAAAAACAAATCAGCAAGGGTGAGGAAAGGCTTTTGAACAGCATGAACAGAACCGGAGGCTTGAATCTGCACAGCCTGCTTTTCCAAGTGGGGCCCTCATAAGAAACTCGAGTCCTCCTCCACAATGCTAAAGGCAGTCATGATGCTCACAGGGATCAGAAAACCCACTAGAAATCGTCTCAAGCAAAACTTCCAGGTGGCTTATCAGGCTTGATTGCTGCATTGTTCAATCTGTGATCAAAATATTCTGTTGAATGGTATGCAGCCTTCTAAATGGGAAGATGAGAACCACAACAAGCACAAAAGAGCAAAAGCATCACATTTCAGCCCTGGCTCTGGTTTCACAATTCTGATCTGCTGTTTCAGTATACCCATAAGATTTCCTTTGCCAAGTCTCTCTCTCTCTCTCTCTCTCAATCTCTCTCCCTCTCGCTCCCTCCTTCCCTGTCTTTTTTTTTCTCCCCCCTCTCGCTCACTCTCTCCCTCCTCTTTCCTACTAACTCCAAGCAAGCACAGCGCACACAACTATCGGGCCCATCTATCAAAGTGCTGTCACTTCTCTGCCAAAACAACTGCTTCGGGTTGTAAGGGGTTTTATTAAGAGCATGATTCCTACAAACGCATATTGCTTGAAGTGCACGATTGAAACATTAAGGTGTGTGCGAGAGCTCATGCGTCACATCTAGAGTCGCTCAGAATTACTAGGTCAGATTCGGATTCGGGAAGTGAATATAAATAACAGCTGGATAAGGCGAACTTTCAGAAAGTATAACGGAAAATAATCAGTCAGGGGAAGAAAACAGGGATTGCGTATTTACACATGCATGCAGGTTTGTGAAGCACAACAGCAATATAATCACAGTTTACTATCCACGGGGAAAAAAAAAAAAAAACACGTTATATACATTATTCAAAGCTACAGAAGGGCACCTTTTTTTCTTCCCCACTTACAAAAAATACATCAAAGTTTTAATTAGAAGAAAGCACCCCGAACAGCAGAGCTTAAAACCTCCTTAAGTTCTCTCCCAAACTTTTTCTGCATCTTTGACAGATCTGCAGACTTAATCAATTTATCTCATGTTCTTATGCTTTGCCTAGGGTTTTACAGACTGGTTAGCCCCCAAAGCCCTACCTTTCGTGCAGTGATGCTGGTGCAGAGCTTGCCTTTCAGGTGTCTTACATGAATCATTCTGAGTTAGAAAGCTCGCTGTCAGCTCTTAAAGTCTTCCCTCTCTTACAGATAGAGGAAGAGAGAGAGAGAAGAAAGAGGGAGGGAGAGAGAAAGAGACACAGAAGGAGAAAGATATGTAAAATGAAAGCTCTGGCCAAAGAGAGAGGAAAATCAATGCTCCTATTCACTGGAAAAAAAAAAATACAGCCAACTGGACTGTTGACAGCAACAAGAGGAAACGTCTAGACACCCATACATTACAATTTACCTTTTCAACACACTGGACAGCACAATTCCCCCTGGGTGCTTTGCTGAGGATCTCTCATTCTCACTCAGAGCTAAAATATGTTTTCAATAAAATAAGCCTTTCCAAGAAAATAAAAGGATATTTAAGAGTCATCTCTCTTCCATAAATTACTCAGGTTATAACCCTAATATTCTTGTGATTGCTAAAGCAGCAAGAGGCTCAGTAAACGACACACATTATTTTGCCAAAATGAGGTCACTGCTACCAAAGTTACAAAATCCATAGTGAATCAGATATGTGGTCAGAGAGCAACTAACCCTCCCCCAACTATTCAAGTTTTGGTGGGTATAACATCTTAAAAAGAAAGTCTCCAGAGCACTTACAACTGTGTCTAAAACTTTAACTCACTCTGAGCAACCACATGTGCACAAAACAAACTTGATTTGTGTTTACAGGCTGTGCTGGAACCTCCAAGTTTTGTCCCTACTGAGGTTTAGTTCGGTAGCCAAACAGCCAGACAAGTTTATTAAACTACGGATTATATGAAACAGAGAACTTTCAAACATCTTTGAAGTAAGAACCAACTAACCATCTCCTTAAGAACAAATTAACCCATTAAGACGGTCTAACCCAAGCTGCGCTTGTGCTCTAGGCATGGCAGAGTAAAAGGGAACTCAGTCAACTCTAAAATCAGCAGTTATTTAACACTTAGATGTAAAGCATCCAACAGTCTGTTCTCTTCCAATTCCTAGATTCAAGCTCATCTAGTAAGGTGTGAAATATTTCCATACATATAATTACCTAATGACTTGGCTGTAAAATTTCATACCATACTCAAAACTGGCATATGGGGATATATCTTGAAATGGGTCTCCAAGTGCATAATCTGTAAATGCTTCTACTTGCAAGTAACTCTACCGTGAGCTGGTCCCAGTGAATTCATGACCCTATTTACAGTTTATATGAAAAACAGAGGGTTTGAACCCTTTGAGGCTGTTTATGTGAACAACACGACTCGTGTGTGTGCCTGGGAAAATCAGGCTCCATCGAGTACCTAAAAGCTTCCTCCTGCACTCCTCCAATTTCTGAGTGTCACCTCCTTCCGTAAAATGCAACGAGGAGCATTTAAGAGGCAGATTTTCACGTGTGCTACCCAAGCTTAGCACGTCATTGAGCGGCACGGTCCCTGAAATATTGCCACCTACTTTTTACCCTCAGAATCTCCTGTAGCCCCAGAGAGAAGAGACCCATGCTTTTGGGGACACAGACCCCAGCTCCATCCTTCCATGGGCTCGTTTTGGTGGCCAGGGCTCCTGGTCATAGCTTCTAACACACATCTATCGACGACTCGACAAAGTCAGGGCTGCACTATGGGAAGAGATGACTGTCAACGGGGTCTCCAGTGTTTCTCCCAAGGATGCGGTTCCTCCTTTTTATTAACCACCCATCCCAAACCCCCCAAAGAGACTGAGCTGCTTCATTTTCTTCCTCCAACTAGATAGTTTCTCCATTCATTTTTTTCTCCCCAAGTATAAGATTTTCAGAGCCTTGGCACTGCTTTACCCTTCATTAGCAACATCTCCTTCTGCTCTAATTTCTGCAGGTCATACTGCTGCTTAGCTCTAGTTTTTTCCTCTGCTCTTCCAGCCTTCGTGTTATCTGTACATATGATCATGACTGAAATCTACTATAGAAAGACTTGACCCAAAAACCAAACAAATTGAGAAGCAGCCATCTGGGGTGAAAAGAGATGGTTTATAGTTGCTCGTAGTTGATTTACATGGTTGAAAAAAACCTCTGTGATGAGCTCTGACTCTTGGGAAGCCTTAATACAGGCAGAATAACAACTATGTCCCACTGTGACCCCAGTGGTTCTGCAGACCACCGATTGAAAACCACTTACCCACGTGCCTACTTCCTTCTCCTCTAATTTTACCAAGGTGTCTATTTTTAAGTCGTACAAAAAACAAACAATATGAGGTGAGTGGGTGAAATGTGATGGTCTGTATAACACAGTAGTTTAGAGCGGACGATTTAATGCTCCTTTCTGACATGAAAATCTTCACTGTATCCAGGTACTTCCACTTGGATAACCGAAGCATAAGGTTTAATTAGGTGGTTATATTTAGAATCAGAGCCTGTAACATCCAGCTGAACTGAATATTTGTAAAAGCAAGCTTCTGTAAAACCTAAAACCAATAGGAAGGATTCTAGGGGTTTTTGAAGTCTTTCATGACACATCTTTTTAAACACCTCTTAAATTCTTTTGAAACCCAAATATTATTGAGCAAAAACTGTAAAGAGAAACTGATTCTTTAAAGAAAAGCAAAACCGGCTTCATTATTATCTCTGATTCAAACAGTAGAAATTAAGAAAAACAAAAGTACTAGGTCTCCAAGTTTTGGAGTAGACTCTAAGAAGAGAGACATCTACCAGACTGCTAACACAGCATTAGTAGTGTCAGCATGTTGCAAAATTCAGCCAGTGACTATTTAGAGCTCTATGCACCTACACAGAACACACACAAACTCTTACAAATGTGGAGAAAGATTTATGTAGTCCTAATGTATCTTAAATTGTGTACAATAGAGTACCTGTTGATGGTATTAAATTGCCAGTCTTTTACATGGGATTATACTCTCTTTCTTCTTCTCAGGTCCTATATTGCACCCAAACAAGCTACAAATAAATACTTTCCTGATTACATCTCTTCCAAGAGGGCAATTGATGTAGTCACTAACTTACGTCTTTATGGTCAGAGCTCATTTATACAACTTGAGCCCAGTTCCAGCTAGGTTGCTGTGTATCACAATTGGTTAGTTAGTAGGTTAACACCAGTGTACAAGTTATCTGAGTAATTATATGCTAGAAGGGAAAATCTCATGAGAGCCTCTTTATTAGGACTGGTTTGTGCTACACACACACAAAAAAAAAAAAAAAAGAGAGAGAGAAACTACTAATCTTGCAGATCCTGGATATGTAGTTAGGAGCTATATTACAGATGAAATGTCAGAATAAATCCTGCTTCAGCCAGGAAGAGAAGTTAATACAAATTTCAGAAGGAGTGAAGTTCTGTATACCTTAGTCACTAAGAATTTTAATGCAGTTCCCAGGCTGAACCAGAAGCCCAGGAGTGCTGGTGTTAATTTAAAGATGAACAAATTAGCAGTTCTGCCCCTCCTGACTGCAGCAGCCCTAACAGCAGCAGCTCTGCAACCGGCCTGAGGCCCCAAGAGTCTCAGGCAGAAGCTATAGCAGGAATCATTCCCTCCTCCCATGCATGGCAAATCTCATTGCTATTTAGCACAATCAATGCTGGACTCCTGACCAGTTTCTCTGGCTGGTAGCTTTCTCAATGAAAAGAAAAAGACAATTTTCTTTTCTGTAGGGAAGCACAGACCTTGCCACTCTGAGCCCTGCAGGTGGGTGGTAAAATGGGCACAGGGAGATGTGAAGACTGGACAGGCAGCTCTACTCCACCACGAGGACTCTGCACCCAAGCAGCCACGAGGGCCCCAGGCTCAACAGCCACAGAAAAAAAGTTTGTTTTCTGCTTCACAGCTGTGGAGGGGATTCCCTCTTTTCCTACCCCAACTACATGCCCAGCTTACTACGCTTTTATTCAGTACACGGGAGCTCACAGCACTTTAGCCAAGCACTGGCCCAGCGTTCAAAAGCAAGAAAAAAAGTGATTTTTTTTTTTTTTTTTTTTTAATAGACAACGTGCATTTCACTGTCCCTGTTTGCCGAGGGCCTTGTTGTAATACCTGGCCCTTGGCCACTGCACCCTGTGGTGTGTAAAGTCCTTTGCCTCCAAGGGTGCTCAGTGAGACAGGAGGGTGGTTGCTTCCCTTCCTCTCCAGGAGTCAGTGTAATCAAAGGATCAGAAAATAAGCGACAACAGAAAGGACCCGAGAGCTTCATTCCAACCTGCTGCTCAAAGTAGGTTCAGCAGTGAGGTCTGATCAGGTTGTTCTGGGCGTTATCCAGCCTGGTCTTGAAAATCTCCAAAGATGGAGACAGCGCAACCTCTCCAGTAGTCTCATTCCCACACCCCCGCCATCTTAGGGGCCTATGAGAAGATGACGAGGCAAGGCGGGAACAGAGTATGGGTTGTAGGATTGTAGGAAATGCACATCCATAATCACAGGGTGTGGACCAGAGTATGGGGAAAGGTCCTTGAGCCATCCTACAGCTCTGAAGGGCCTTGGGTAAGCCAGCCTTTTGAAAGCTCCGCAACCTTCATTAATTTAAAACTTATGCCTAATGTTTTATGTATCTATGATTTCCCATATAAAGCCATAATTGTTTTCTCTTGCTTCCCACAAATCCCTTATTCAGAACAAGACAGAAGTGCTTCAGTTACAAACGCTCCACTGGCTTTATGTGGGCTGGGATGCTCTGCAACAGAAACGCACGGTATCAAGGACAATATGTCCTGAAGTGGCTCTCAGCTCTCAAGATCCACGGTGAAAGAAGAGTTCATTTTAATTCTTGAGCATTCTGCCTGGGGAAATAAATCTAACAACCAATTGATCATCAGCAACTGAAAAGCTCTGGTGCATATGTTTAAACATGTAGCCAGCCCTAAATAGCTATGTGTCACTGTCATAGCAGCGTGCCCTGACACTCAAGCACAGTCAATTGAAAAAGAAATCAGAAAAAAATGACTCTTTCAAATGAACTGACACACTAAACCACAAGTTCCAGGAAATGAAAACAAAACATCTGCTCTCTGCCATCCCATGGTACTGGGAACTGAATAAAAAACCACTCACAGCTCTTAATGTCTTAGAGTTTGGCAATGGAATTGCCGATTTTTGGAGTTTACTTTCATGTACGCTGTGCTGGAGAGCTACAAACAGCATGAAAATGTTGTACATAGAATTGTGGATGGGGAAACATAGAATCCAGGAGTTCGGAGTATCATGACTCTAAGTAGGGAAGATGGTGAATTGTTCTGTTGGGCATTCATACTGGAAAAGGCATTGTGAAATTGGGATGAGATCCACTACATCCCGTCATTTCTACAACATCCTCATGGACACAATATATTTAGGTTATATATCAAGTTTTTGATAATTCCTTGCTTTGGGGAAATAATTTCTTCCATAAATATAGAGACAAATGTCAACGAGTATACATGTTCTTGTATTTCAGCTCTCAAATAGCACCACGGTCCTACATGGTACAAAAGTTTTTCTGATCAACCAGGAACTCAACAACACGAGAAACTCAAAGTCATGCTAGACAATTAGTTCTTCAGATCTTGAAAAGTTAACGAACAGAGAAATTGATCTAGAAATGTAAACAAAGCCCATGGAAAAGCCTTAGACAAGAGGAATAATCTGCAAGTTTCCACTGTTAGAAACAACTTTCACTGAAGTCTACAAGGTATCACATAACCATGCCAACCCAGTTAATGTCTGTTTTCTTTTCATCATGTTTCCAGCTTGCTAAGTTTAAAAGAAAACTTAATAATTTTCTTTCACTTAGAAAAGAAAAAATACACAATGACTTCCAGGCTGAAAGTCTACATAATAATATCTAAGCCCAAGAGAATTGTTCTAGCCAAGTTGCGAACCTATGAAAGTAATGGAGATATTATAATGAAACACTTACAACTTCACCATAGCAAGCAGCAAGACTGTTACAAAGAGAAGCGTAACATACCCCCTTACCGCAGCCACGAACTCATATTGCTAGGTGTATTATTCAGCATAATTTTATGGTAGGTATCATTAGACTGCCCATACAGAAATCATCACTTTGCTGACATTCATATTCTTCTGTACTGACTCCAGACCAGAAATAAACTACAATGCACACTGAGAGACTGAAAACACCTTGAATAAAATTTACTAACTGTGCAAAACCTTGTTCTGCAAAAATACACTGAAATGAAAACATCTTGAGATCAGCAATCCTGTAGAACCATCACCAATATTAACAACATTTTTACATAAAAATAAAAAGTACATCCTGCCTAGGACAGCATGAAATGCACAGGGCTAGCAACACACGGCAATAAATTGCAGCCATAAGCCTCATTCGAATGTGGTAATGTACATGCAGTCATTAAGCAGCCAAAAAAATGACTGCAGGAGCTCAAATTCAATATATTCTATACATTTCACCTCCAGCAAAACTTGCCTAAATAAGCATTTCATTCTCCATCACAGAAAAGTGGACCATACCTTTGTCTTCATGTCTACCACATAATTTTCAAAAGTCTGGTTCTCCTTATTGTGTTCACCACATTGTCCAGATCCTTCTGATCCATTGGAAGCTGCAGACTAGAGAGGGGGGAAAAAAGAAATCAAATATAGTAGCTGAGATGTGCACTAGAATTCTATTACACTTAAATGTAAAGATTAGTGTGCACATACAAAAGGGTAGCCTGAATTCAGAAAAATATGATGTGGCTCATACATAAGATTTTCACCTCAGTGTTTTGTCATACAAAAATTTCTGGGGTTTATCTTACAGGCACTCTCATGGAAGTCTGTGCAAGTCTTAATAGGCTAAATCTACAAGATGATGCTTATCATAATCTCTAGCTGACTTCAGAAGACATTCACGGCGCTCTGCAGCGTTCAGCATGAGAACAGAGAGATAAGGAAGGAAACCAGTGCCCTGCCAAAAAGGCCCACAGATGGTAATGGGCTTCTCTGCAGGAACAGCTCTCCTTACAGCACCAACCGAATTACCTGGTTTGTTTTCTCGTTGTTAATTCATGACATTCTCCTAAGTGACATATTTTTGAAAGGATTTCATGCTTGTGTAGTAGCCATATTTGCGAATCTTTTAAATTCAAATACTTTTTTTTTGTTACCTTCCCTTCATTTACACAGATTTCAGTCTTATATTGCTTACAGAAAACCCTCATAAAACACATAGCATTTTTTCAAATAGTATCTTTAATAGCAGATATAGTAAAAGGCTATGTTTGTTTTTTCAAACTTCCTGCTGAAAATCTAATACATCATTGTAGATTTTGCATTCAGACTATAAATATAACAAACGACATCTCTGTTTACAATGCTCTGCCCTGCGAAAATGCGTTTGAAGAGTTAGCCTTTGAATGAAACACGATGACTGCCACTAACTCACATCTGAGAAAATTTCGGGGCACTTTCCAAGAGCACGAACAGGAAAGCAGAGCGAATTCAAACAGAGTAGAGTGTCTTCTATCTGTCGGCGTCGAGCATCGCAGAGACCGCGAGCGATTCAGACCCATCCTTCTGTAGCCTGCGCACCAGGAGTAAAGTCGATTTCGACGCAACAGGCAAGAAATTGTTAGCATTTTAAACAGACCAACCATTGCCAGCACAACTCAGAAAACAACAAGCCCGTGCCACAGAAAGAGCCAAATCACATCCACATGTGCAAACATGTTTTCTCCTCTGATACTAGATTGTTTATTTAGGGCTCCGTCCAGCAAAAGGCTGAATGCTGGCCCCAATCCAGGCAACTACTTAGACACGTGCTTTTAACTTCACTGGAACAAATGGCATTAGTCTTGTGCTCCAGTAAAGAACGTGTTTAAATGTTGGATCCAGCCCAGCACTGCATGGGGCTGAGCACACAGGGCTCGACGTATGCCCTCTCTGAAGTTTTAGTTTCTCTAACACGCTCGCAGTCACGGAGAACCACGCATTCCTTCGGCTTGGTTCTTGTCGCCCAAGGCTGTTGCGTATCCCCCGTTCGTAACCTGGAAGGGACAGCAAGGCAACCAGGCCAAATTTATGCAGGACAGCAAGGAACTGAACGCAGGTCTTGCATCTTGCGTCAGAGCCCACAGGAAATCCAAGCAACTCCCCAAGTGTTTCCTTCAGGAGGGGAAGATTTGTTTTACAAGGAATTAAAAAGCATGCACAAAAATTTTCATTTCATCTTTGCTTTCTCTGAATACCTGACACAAGTCTTTTCCATTGTTATAATTTACAGGCAACAGCATAAACTATGCAAATCAATACATTATTTATTTGCTCTAATCATCAAGACCAAACTCTGCCTGATCCTAAAGGAGCCAAGCTTCTGCAACTTCTCAAAAAGCATTTGACAATTTTCAGCAGAAACTACAGCCTGTATGGTAGCATTTATCAAATGAGTGCAGCTGCAAAATTGGACAAGGAACTTTAGTTTGTTTATATTTTACATATTTTTTTCCCCTCAAATTTTTCACCGTTAGCTGACTCCAATATTTTGAAAGAACATAAAACAATGTCATAAGATGCTATGAAATGTTTCAATTCTTTTCCTTAGGGAAATGGGTCACAGATTAATTGTGAAGAGCAGCAAACTGAGGACATTAGGAAGGTACAAACAGCTCAAGAGTAATTGTAATAAACCTGGAACTTCTCTCTGTTCCAGCATATTAAGGTTCAATAAGCACAAGCAGAATAATATATGGTTTCCAAACTTGAACAAAGTATACGTTAGCAATCCATCTGAAAACCAATAGTCATTCAACTTCGTGTTATGAAATACATAGGACCATATAACGCAAGAGGCAAAAAGGATACTCACTGTGTGTTGTGACAGATTTATTAAAAACCAGCATTTTTGGGTCCGACTCCTATTCTTGATTACAGTCCTCTCTTTAGAGGCTAACCAAAAACCTACCTTGTCTAAAATTATTTGTACACTTTATATCTAAAAGCTGCCTACTCATGCAAAAGAAGTATTTTAGCAACACCTCATTATTCCTGAACTGTGCCGGTCACCATGAGATGCAGAACTGGCAGCCCCAGGGTGACCAGTGGGGATGGGGTGGAACACGTGCACCATGCTCGTACGTCCTTGTAGGAGGTTCTGGAAATAATGACTTCAAGCTTGAATTAAAAGTACTGACAAAAGTCTAGATTCCTGTATCTAGAAGTCTGGTAGTTGGAACAACTCTATCTCCTTGTCCACAGAAGAAAATATTATTTTCTTCAAGTTGGTCAGAGAAAGAGAAGAGATTTTACAAGCAAATGTTGCAAAAGCAGATTAAAACTTCATTCAGTAACTTTGCTCACATGGGTAGTAACCATGAGAATCATAGATCACACCAAAAGCAATCTTCCAATTTTGTGTATAATTAATGCTAACCGATTTAGATTATAATTAACAGGGACTATTTAGACCGTAATCTCTTCAGGGCAATGTCTCTCATTGTGCAAACTTACAGCATTATTTAAATGTTTATTAATACAATAGTAATCACATTAGCTACCTTGTTCATTCTATCTAATTTTAACAGTGCTCAGCAAGGCTTTTCTGTGCTTAAAACACATCTTTCCAGTAGCTTATTAGGATATGCACAATTGACACAGCCAACCATCAACAAAATTCTTGCTGATCATTTTTTGCCAAAGTACACAGTTATGAATTATGAAAGACTCGTCACTGCTTCCACTTTCAGCAGGCAGCATGTTCCAGTTCACGTCTGAGCCAGCAACCAGCCAAAAGGAGCATCTGCCCTCACAGGCCATTATGGCACATGAGGTTTCCAAGAGTTCCTCCAGGAGGTCTTCCTATAGCAGCCAAACCCTGTAACAGTAGATGATTTCTCCAGTCTACTGTATGGCTCCAGAATTTATACCCAATATATCAATAGGAGGTACTTGTAACCATCCCCAATAGTTACCACAAGTTTACCTCTCGGAATGAGGTCCAACATGGGAAATAAAAAAAAAAAATATATAAAAAAATAAGAAATACATGCAAACATTATTCTGCTCTTCCATGTTGCTGCCAGGACTTTGAATTTATTTACACATGCACACCTGTACAGGACATTTTCTAGGGCACATGGACCACTCCGTGTCTGGAAAATGCTGATCAGCTTTGCAAAGGGACCAGGAGCGCCTGTGGGAGTGCAGGGGAGCTACAGCCCACGAGCCTAAATAAATCTGCAACTGCCTTAGGGTTCAGAGAGCTAATGCACCTTCTCCTACAGCCAGCAGCCTAGGGAACGCTCTCCTGTGTGCTCTTAAAGAGAAAAATTCAAAACAAAAGCTGATTGGAGACCTCTTTTGGCATTTTGTATCACAAATTGGTAGCTCCGCTCCAGTCCCATGAGAGCTTGTAGATAAATGCCAGCTTGCCCCAAATGATTTACATTAAGAGAGGAAAGGTATTAAGAAAACAGTGATCTGTTAACTTTTGGATGCCAATGTCTGTCAGAAAATCTATCATCTTGGCAATCAAATGCTCCCAGGAACATATAGTGCTGAGAGATACTGCTTTTATTCAATTAACTTTTTTGAAAGTAAGCATTTTAAAAAAATCATTAGACTATTTAAAAAGCTACAGGGGGAAAGTAAAATGCAACATGACATATGCTGAAATTATCCATTTTACAGGACGCTGGTGTAAATTAATTCATTTAGCAGCTATGCTGGAGTAGGAAGCAACCTGAGCTGAACCGAGACGCGCAGCAAGACGCCGCCGCTAGCCAAGAAAGCCGCACACCTCTCCGTAGGGCACAGCCTGCTCCTGCTCCGCTCAAGCCAGGCGTGGACTAAACCTGGACTTAAGTTCATCCTTTAGGACATGCCAGCAACAGCGAGAACACCTCCTGCCTGTGGGATCTGTCCTCCCAGGGCTGCACCTAGGCAGAGTTGACGGCTCTCCTAAGCGTATCGTGAGCATCTCAGGTTTGGCTCCTGCTGCTGAGAATCTTGGAAAACAGGGAAAACAAAAAAGAAAAAAAAAAAAAAAAAAGAGTTGCAGAACTTGGACAGTTTGCAGGAGACAAAGTGTCGCTGGGGACTTGAAGAGTTTTTCCTGCAGTGCCATGCAGTGAAATAATCCCAGAGAACATAAGATCTGTTTTCCTTTCTCTGTACCCTGCTAGTCCTATTTCTATGCCTCTCATAGTCCTTATTACAGGAAATGTCATCCAGCAAATTTTTTGGCAGGAATTAACTTTCACCGGTATCACAGATGACTGAAAACTCAGACAATCCCAGAGCAGGCCATGCTAGAAACTAAAATCAGAAATATAATCCCACAGAAGCCAGGCAGTTTCATTTGCCTCAGCTGGGTCTAAATTTCAGTCCAGAAATAATATAGCAGAGCTCTCTTCTTGTCCACAAAATCCTTTAAAAAAAAAGAAGGTGCCTAATTAAGTGTTTCCGAAGCCCTTTAGAAAAGCATGGTTGGGTATCCCCAGTTGAACGATTTAGTTGTCAGAAAGGATTTTGTTTCTATTTCCACATTAGGGTTTCTGGTTCGTTGTTTGAAGACGTCAAGGTTTGCTCCGTATCACGCAGCATTAGCTCAGCCTCTGCAGCTGGCTCAAGCCAGGGCGATGGTGCAGATTGCTACAAGACTCATGGCTAAGTCCTGTAAGGATGTCACCACGGTGCCCTCTGTACCAGTCTTCCCAACAAGACCAGTAAACGTGGATGAAGAACAGTATACATTCACGCATGGATTCTACCATACAAATCGCACCACAAGTGTTTGATTTTTTTTTTAAAGTTACTGTATTTGGAAGTGAGCATAAATATCACACTAATATTTATTTTACCCTGGTTTTTTTTTATGGTTCCATTTTAGCTAATATAGATTCAACCTTTCAGAAGATTTTATGACAGACTTAAAGAGTGTTAGAGCGCAGGAACAATTATGTGGCTGCAGGCTTGTGTTTCAGAAAGGTCAGGCTCTGATTTAATGCTGCTCCACCCTCCTGAAAGCAAGTCTTGCTCTCGGTGTGTTTCTGGATGTCAGAATGTCACCAGCAAACTCTGCATTTGCTCATCCCCAATACAGATTTGGCCACCGGTCTGTAAGCTGTCACCCAAGCGACCGGTGACCCAGTACCGTCGCTTTGGCTGGGCTAACACAAAGCTCGAAGCCGATCTCCCTGATTATCTGTATCATATAATTACCCAGCGCGCTGTGACTCTGGCCCGGGGTAAGACAACTGCCTTTCCAGGCAGGAAATTCCGGCAGGGAGGAGACGCTAGCTCACGCTTCAGCTTTTCTCCTCCTGGACAGAGAGTTCGGATGAAGCTGGCGGGACTCCACAACCTCAAGCCTTGTGACCGACCACACACCCGGGGAGCTCCATCCCGCTGACGCGGGCTCCGTCTCCAGCGTCACTCACGCAGAGCTTTATTTTCAAGCTGGGGTCCAAACCAAGGCACCCCCGTGTCTCCTTGGCCAATGAGAATGAATGAGATGAAAACTTGAAACAAATAAATGCATTTCCCTCAGCTCACTGGGATTCAGATGCTGACACTCATTCTCCTCACTCCTTACCTTTTAGCCATTGGTCTGCACTTTGCTGCACATAAAGAAGATGAAATATGAAGAGTAGTTTGGGATATTAAAGATGTATTTCTTTCAAATAAAGCAGAAGCTATTACTGAATTCTCCTGAAGGCTGGAGGAAAAGGACTAGAAAAATTAAAAGGTTGAACATAATTAATGAATGCCCATTTAGAATTGGCTATCATACAACATCTTGGAAGTTAAATTTACAGCTGAAGAGGGCAGGCTGGATGCAGAAACAGGCTCTGGAAGGAGCTCCATGTGCACTGTGTCAAGCTGGGGGAAAAGATAGGGAGCTGTGGCTGCAGGGAGGTCCCATCAAGCATGGAGCGATGACACCTGCCAAAAGCCCCTCCGAGCAGAAAGGTCAGCTGCAGCACGAATAACACGTTAACACACAAGCTTTGATTCCAGTTGCGCCCATCTGCATACATTTTATTCATTAGCTGCAGTGGAGTCCCTCTGCATTTAAGCCCATATTAGTGAAATCACAGTCTTGGCCTGAAAATACAAGCGGACCACAGCTGGAAGCAAATGCAAATACTTGGAAACAGAAAACAGAAAGTCAGTCATTAATTGCAAGAGAAAACATGACTAATGATTTTAAATTCAATAATATTTGCATGATTTTTTAATTAGCAGGGATAATGTTTATTTTACTTACATAGAAGTAAGTTCTGGATACATAAATTCCAACCTACATATTTCAGTTGCCATAACGACTTGATACATTTATTCTCTTGTGTCATTTTTTTATTGCATCAGTGTGGCTTTTTTTTTTAAGACAACTAAAAAAAACCCCAACTGCTTTGGTTGCTACGATAAGACAATATTTTTTAATTGTTCTTTTCACATCTAATTCTTCTTGAAACCAATATACTTTCCCTCCAAAGATGTTCACAGCACAGCGTGGGAATTTCACTACCAATTCCAGGGCTCAGTGCTGGGTTTGCCAGAAGTCCCAAGGATATGTAAAGCCTATTACTTCAAACTGCTACTTCAGTAGTCCCCCTTAGGACACTAGTCATATGGCTTGAGGTCAAGATCTTAACAGGAGACCTACACAATAACAGCCCCGAGTTCATGCATTTTCCCCTGAAAACCACAAATAAATTAAATGAGCACTAGACTTTTCAGAAAGGTGCATAGCTATAGCAGATGCGAGGCAGCAGCAGCAGCAAACAAATGTTTTGCATCTCTGCAGCTAAGTAAATCACTGCAGTGCTCTCCAGGCCAGGAGGATATTACGGAGCAGTTTCCACATTTCATACATGCTGGTGTAGCGCGTGATGAGCTAGACTTCGCTTTTATCCAGGAGCAGAACTGATGCCTAAACTTTTGGGGCCTCCAAGGAGCTGGCTCAAATCTTTTTACAAACCAAGACAACCAAACGGTATCATGATGGGAGGAAGAAAGAGGATGAGGGTGGTGTTTCTCCTCCCCTCCAGTTAGCTGTTGGCAGTGCCTGCTGCTGCCTATTCACCTTTCCCAGTTCTGCACCCCCGCAAATGTACAAACTTCAATTAAATTGCAATTATCTAACTGCTGACGTTGCATTTCTATCTGGTTCCCTGTAACAACCATAATGAGAGAGACTGTATTAATTTATAGCAATTATATTAAGGTGCGAGATGAAGAACTGCTGGTAACCATTGTTCCGTACAGCTGGCGTGGAGTGACCTCAGATCAGAGATAACGGCATTTACGAACGTAAGGTTAGAGGGTTTGGTGGAGAAGAACCAGTGCAATGGCTCCTGTGGACAACCTTGGTCTTTGGGGGCAGCTCTTCATTTACTGATAACTGTAATAGCCTCTACTTCGGTCAGGAGAGCGATGACAATTGCTCTCAGAGGACTGTGTCCCTCAACTCTCAGGAGAACAAGAGTGCGCACGTGTGTTACCACACACAGTTTAGGACAAGGTCTAGCACTACATATTAACATATTACATGTAATTTTTATAAAGTAAGAAAAAAATAGAATTATAACAATTCCTAATACCCAACAGTGCTAGGTACTGCATGATAACCTTGTAGGACATACATTTAAATAAGAAGTCACTCAAAGTGATTAGTGACTTAATTCTGATTTATCTCATGATGCGCTGCAGGTCCACAGCAAATCTAAGAATAAAATCCAGCCTCCTGTCTCCACCACTGGCCCACACAGTCTCTTCCTATTTACACACCTCCAGAGAAATTACAGAGGAGGAAACTACCCACATTTCACTTGAGATGAAATTTTGTGCGCGTTCTTGCCAGAGATGGTGAATTTAAGTCAGTCTACTCAATAGCAGTAATAAAACAGTCCCATTTTGAGAACAGGGCTGATGTGTCATAAAGTGATACTTAGGAAGACCAAAGGTATTTTGCACTAATGCAAGGATATAAAGCCAGTATTAAAGACAAGGAGAGGAGGAAAAAAAAAAAAAAAAAACACCACACACAGAACCAAAATAACCCACCATGAAATCAAAACCCTGGAGAATATTATAGTGACTTTTACTTCTTGAGATAGTTTTGCTTGAAGCATCCTAAACCTTGGTATAGAAGAATATTTGTTTCGGCGAGAGCCACAGGGAGGGGAAGTAAGTACTGGCTGTCATTACAGTGGCAGGCTGCCTTGCTAAGCCATGGCTGCTGAGCTACACAGTCATATATACTCATGCCGACACACAAAAATACTGTAGCTAAACAAAACCTTTGGCAAAACACAGTGTCATCTCTCTTCATTCAGCTTCCCTCCTACAGAGCATTACAAAATGCTTCGCGCTGATATATATATATGAAAGGAAAAGGGCTCAAAAGGTAAGTTAAGTGGAATGACTCAGGTCATTAAACTGCAGAATACATCATCATGCTCCCTAAATGTTGATAAACAGATGATGATGCAAAGTGAAAGGGAAAACAAACATTCCCTAAATATTTTGCAGAAGATTGAGGCTCCATGGAGCTGCCAATTTCCTTTATAACAACTGTCATGAGCTAAATGCTGAATAAGAATCTACCACTGCCTAATGGAGAGATGGTAGAAACCTGTGCTTTCATATGAGAACTCCAAGAACTATTAACACCAGCCACTGATCAAGGTTATTAAAATTAAGGACCATACAGGGACTTTGGCTTCTGTGACCTTGCAGTTGGAGAAGCACAAGGGCAGCCGTAACTGCATTAAACAAACATCTCCATCAGCTGCATCATGAGAAAAGGAGCAAATGCCTCGTGTACCAGGTGATGCCAAGGGTGGAAGGGAGGGAGTCTCCTAGTCCATGTAATGCTCCTGCCACGCGTACTACCTTACGTAGTCCGTATGGATCACGCACGTCCCCCTTGGCTTCCTACAGGGACCAGGAATCCTCCAGAGCTGCCAGCTGAAGCTGGTTTTTTTTTTCCACTTGAGAAACAGTGCCCTTGTCACAGCTCACTGACAGTGAGGTCCGGATGACGCTATCAGATGGGGAGCCTGGATGAGGCAATAAATTCAGTCTCGTGAAACCTGTCTCTGACTCTGCAATACCACACACTAAAGCTGTCTGCTACTTTATGCATTTGAAATGTGTCTAGGCAGCTTATCGAAGTCTCTCTCATTTTGGGGGGATGTATCCACCATCGAGGTGGCCGACTCAGGTAGAGATGTACTTATAGGCTTGCAAGAATGCCAGATGAAAAACTTATTTTCAAATATTTTCGCTGTTGATGAATATTTGCTTGAAACATCCCCCATCACCTTTATGTGCTAGTTAATCTACGACCTCACTTCTCATTAGCAAGGGCTCAAATTCCAATTCTGGTTGTATTCAGAAGCCTCATAAAAACGTTGATGTTTGTTCATGTCAACAGCTCACAGCTCTGCATGCTATTCTTTATACATAGCCCATTCTTTACAACCAACTGCATTATTACCATGAGGTCAGCTTCACATTTCACTAGCTTATAACCAAAGCTGAAGTTCAGCAAGATCATATTTTTAACACTTGTTTGTGCAGTATTTGGTAAAGGAGAGTTCACAAGAGGTGCCCCTAAAAGCAATGGTCAATTCTAACATCGTACTTTTCAAGGTTACTGGCAAAAACGCAGTTCCTACTATTAAGACAAACATCTGCAATCAGTGATGTCATTTCACAGTTTGGAAATATCACAGTGCCTGTTTTCTTAGCTATGATTAACTAGGAATCGTCTTCCACATACTTGTGACAAAGACCCCAGTCACAATCCACAGAGACAAGCCAAACCTTTGCAGTCTTTTTGGCCGGGCTGCAACAAAACACTGTGAAGCTGGGCACAAAGCCTCTTGTTTTCCAAGTTCACTACAATTTGAACAGAAAGCTGCAGTCCTTCCCTCTGCCTAGCATTGAGCGAGGACGTCAGATCAGTCCTCCCCTCTCTGTGGCAGCTCTCCATAGAACAGAGCATCAGTGTAAGGAGGTTTTCGGTCCATGTCCCAGGGTAAGGAGATCACCACAATTTGCAAGTGAAGAGCAATATACGACAATTCTAATCCTCAAAAGTAACAGAAGTATCCACTGTGAGTGCAAAGATAAGTGTGTGTGAGGCACATTCCCTAGGTGGGAACAAAAGCAAGGAAGCCGACTAAGAAATAAAGTCATACTGAATTAAAAACAGCATTAAGAAATACACCCACAACGGCAGAAGATAGACTGTTGCAGGCAACAGCATAGTTAGCATCCCGAATACTGGAAACTCTGGTTACAGTCTTGCTGCTGACCCAGCAAAGATACCCTTGGGTACCCTGGCAGCATTTACTGTCAAAAAAGCACAAGATATCTCAAAAAAAGAATAGTGATTACATAAGTGGAGGCATATGTCTGTCAAATCTTCCTACTCCTTAGGAAGAGACAAAGTTGTCTGTTTTGTTACCTCTGGTTTTTCTACAAACTACCACAGCACCAAAAAAATGTGTGAGAGACACCAGTCTGACGTAAAGAATGACCTGAAATCTCTCAGCAGATCCTTTCTGTCCTTCTCATTGTAATTAACAAATTCCAGAACACACAGATCAAACTCGCTTTAGTGGCTGATTAAAACAACAACAATTTAAAAGTTACCATTCCTGTTTCCACCAGAGTTTCCAGAGCCTTCTCTGAGAAAGTGGACTTCAGATCCACTATGCCAGTTACTCCTAATTTTCCTTCCAGCTTGTACAGCCACTGTTTGCCTTGTCTTTTCTCAGAAAGAGACTCCTTGAGTACCTGAAAGTGCTGAGCTAAATATATATACACATATACACACACACAGCGACAGGGCAGAGCATTTCAGAAAACCAGGCTCCCTTACTCTTCTGCAAAGAACTGGAAGGCCTGGGAAACCTTCATCACTTCAGTTTGTCCCTTCGGTGAAGACGCCTTACGCAGCTGCAACGATGAACCGAACACCACGACGGGGGTTATACCTGTGTATAACAAGGGTGACCTCCTGACAGAAAAGCAGCAGCAGCCACACGTATCAGCCGAGCAGCGGCTGGAGTGCCGAAATCATTCCCAGGCACAGAAAGCCATCGGTGGGTTCAACCTTTTTTTCCCCCACCGGCATTGTGTAGGTGTATGCAGGCTGATGAAAGTGTGAGATTCAGCTAACCTGACTTTTTTTTTAACATGAGATATTTGAAGGTGTATTAAAGATTCAGTTTCAGAACTCGGCTGTAAAACTAGTTTTCTGGGTTTGGGAGGGGGAATAGGCACCTCAGAGACATGAGGCTGCAGACGTCCAGCCCCAGATTACATCTCCTTTGTGCTACTACACGGGGGTTCTGCTCCATCAAACTGCCATTTTGGTTCAGGATGACAGAAATTGAAGAGACATGCGCAAACAGGGGGACTATCGATCACCAGGAGGAGAACATCGTATCAGAAATGATTGCTACGGCTGCAACCACCTCTCTTTTGGGACAAAAGACAAATTTGGAGATGAAATGAGATAGTCTCACAGCTCTTTCCCAAGAGCTCCTGTACACTGGAGGTGGCAATACCAGGAAAGTTCCTGGCCGAGCACGTCACGAGGAGCCGAGGCAGCCGCCGGGGAGGTCGATGGCTGGAGAAGTACGGGGTAGACACGCAGAGACGAGACAGGTCACGACAGGCCTTAAGAGTCAGACAAATAGAGTGGTGTTGGTGTGGCGGGAAGGTGGAAGTCGAGAGAGGCTTCCAACAGCGAGGAAAATGTGGTTAGAGATATAAAAGCCCAGAAAGCGATCCCTCGACAAGGCCGTTTGGACGAGTAATGCATCAAGATTACACAGAAAAAAGAAACATGTTCCTAAAGGCTCTTTTCAAGGAGGAGGAGGACGGCTAAGGGTGAAATTCACTCCTTCGCAGTACAATGAAGGTCCAGACAGACGCTTTATTCATGATCCACCTAAATATTGCAATGACAAATAAGCTGTAAATTGTCTCATCTCTAAACCAGGGGCAGTTTTCACTGTAACCTGTTACGGGTTAAAGTGGTACAGGCAACAGTTAAGCACAGTCAAACGTGTAAAATGTACAAGCTGAAAATGCATAAAGTCCTGTGGTTCTAGTCATGTTATTTGTAACTATATTATACATAAAAACATGGAGAGAAATTATATTTTCAAGTTGACAGTTTCCCTTTTATTTCCCACATTGTTACGTTAAGGATTGTGTTTACTATTTGTTAAAACCTGCAAGTATCTGTCCCAGTTTACAAAAAAACTAAACAACACAGGAGTGATATTTTCTCCTTCATATATATTTATCTTACTGAGCAAAGATATATGCACCTATTCAAGAAATCACTCCCAGGGTGATCTTTATATGATCCAGAAGTCTTGGGGTGATATCTGTCTTTATTCTTGGGAACTATTTAAGAAGCTTTTTAATAAAGAAGTATTAGTAGACTGCAGAAATATATAATGGGCTCTTAAACCTCTCTACGGAGCCCTGTGTCCTTTGCACGTGGAGGGCAGTGAATTCTCCTGCTTAGTTGCTGAGATTGGTGAGTGGTCAGAGTTAATAAACGTGTAAGTGAGACAGATTGCTCTGAAATATTTTGAGAGTGAAACTTAACTAGAGTACATTCATCCCTGAATATCAATTTTACAGAAGACTTACAGTTTTACAGGGCAAAGAACTATATTTTTAAGCATTGATGTATTTGTTTTTGCAGGTGGTTAAAATACAACTTCTCAGAATCTTATTAGAAACAATGAATTATATCACATGCTCTTCAAAGGAACTGCTAGCTTGTGGTAGAAGCCTGTTGGGACATTCTGATATTTTTATGTAGGTAATTTTTTCAGATTACTCTGGTATGACAACAGCCCTTCTTAAAACATATCATGTTTTAGAAATTATTTTAGAAAAAATGTTAAAATGGCAAGAGCTTTTTGTTAAGTGATATTTTCATAGTATCTTTAACTACCAGATCTACCATTTTTGACCTTGATACACAGTGGTGGAATTTACACAATAGTCTGACCTCAATGCTTATCACAATAAAGACTCATTGCTTAATTAAAAGTTTGGCTAATTCTGTAGGCTGGTTAATATTTAGGCACATTTTCATTGGGGAAAATTGTTTCTGGTCCCTAGCAGCTGTTCTGGCCTGCTCCCAATCCTTTGCAGATGTAATAACAAATCCCAGATCAGAAAACTGCCTAGAGGTTGTTTGATAGGCATATTATATAAATGTGAAAAAAAAAAGAAAACAAATAAACCTGCTGTGGTGGATATGACTCTTTCATCATTGCTGATCTGGTTTAGTTTGTTTAATGTTGAGATTCCAGTTCTGTTCCCTCTTCCACCAATGTCAGTAGAAAACAATTATTAAACTAAATAAACAATTATTAAACTAAATCAAATCTCCCTGTCAGAAAGGAGCTATCACCAGTGAGTCCTCTAAACTCTCACACAAGGCACACCAATACGATAGTGATGTTAAAATAAAAGTGAGAGGCAACGAAGGAAAAGGCTTTTTATGTGAGCACGTCTAACCCTACGCAAACACAAGGAGATGGCAAAAGCAGAGCGATGTCTAGTTCCAAGACTTGCCCAGCAGGACAGAAATTATCCGTTTAGAGAGTGGCACGACACGCGCGTTGCCCTACTCTCAGCATCACGACTTCATCAGAAAACTCTCCTGCAGGGATTTGGGATACGGAGGCCACAATACTGCACTCTGGAGCTTTTCTGTCCACAGGATGACACTGTTCTGCAGACATCCAACCTCCTGGTTTCAAATGGAAACATCGGCCTGACCAGATTAAAACAACTCTAAAGTGACATTTAACAGACGCGCTGGCACTCAAGTTATTGACAAGCTACAGAACAAATAACAAATTTATAAATAGAGGCCCAGCATGGATACCCAGTATGGGTAAGACATTTAGCTGCAGCTAGTCATAAAATAAGGTTTTTAACAACACAGTGACTTTGCAGTTATCCATTTCTAAACATTAGTCAAACCATTTGAGAAGGCAAGTGTATAAGATGATCTCTGCAAATAAAGCATACCTTATTAACGCAGAGAAAATAAAATGGCAAAATTATTGCATTAAAAAAAGCCACGAAACTGAGCTTCAGCATTGCTGTTAAACAATTATCTACTTATGGTTGTTACACATCCTCGGGTGCAAAAGGAACATGACTAGCAAAACACAAACCACCATGTCACTTATACCGTACCCCTTAAAAAGACTGCTGCCTTCCTGAAGGCAAATTTGGTGCCAAACAGAATTACATTGGAATTGGCTTTGGTACAAAAATCAACCCACAGACACAAACTGCATTCGATCAGATAAACATATACTGTAGGAGCTGAATCTAGTGAAGAAACAGACACACAAAACTGAATGTTTTGAACCCTTCTAATGAAACATTATGGCTGATCATATCTAATGACTCTTGCATATTAAGTATATTCACTTAAACGGAATCAGATTTGGCTCCTGGGAGTAAAAACCAAGCTGTACAAATTAAACTGTACCCAGTTACAAAGAAAACGAACAAAAATCCAGAGAAGAGACTCAATTTTTATAGGCACATATAGAAAGGTCTTGCACATCCACATTTTTCAGACAAGCTGTTAGTGTGAAACAGATTAATGGTTTGATAATTGCTCCAGGCAGAAGATTTTTAAGTAAGGGATTTACTACTGGAACTTTTAACAAGCCAGCACTTAAAGGACAGAGGAGTAATTACAATGTTTATAATAGCTGGGTACAAGGATAGCAGACATTCCCGAAGCAAGCAGAAATAGGAGGATTCATTTTGCACACTGCAACTGACTGTCTTTGCAAAATGAGCCTCTAAACATAAGAAATGCGTGGAACAAGAGGAATGAGATGAGAACTGGAATCTCTGGGGACCACCTCAAAGCAACGATTCGCACTGCACCGACTGTACCTCGTGCATGCGAGATCGGCGTGCGGTGACCAAACTTGCACAGTAATTGCAAATTATTCTTGTTCAATAGGCTAAAAGTATCTGCACCATACGCCCTATAAGTAAATAGTCTTTCCATGCTATGATGCAGGGACAAGCAGACCTTCGGCTACCAGATTTATATGGAAGCATGACAGCAGAGTGTTCTTTCCCTTCACCTCAATTTTCCATCTGAATAAAGGTCAAAACACTGCTGACCAGAAATAAGTAGTACTGGAGACCAAACTAATGAAAACAGAGGTTAAAACGAGGGCAAATTTATGTCTTTTAACAAGTATCTGGAGCTGAGCACAAGTCCGGAGCTTCAAGCAGTGTTACTACTGTCATAGCTAAAGAGCAACCCAATTTTTGTTTACCAGACGGATACCTCCGGCTAGTACTTTTATGTTCTCCATTACTGTATTTTCTGAGCATGTCACAGTTTTAATTGTACCCAGCTACACACGGTGTGAGAGGCACCCTTTATCCAGTGACCGTTTAACACAGTGCAGAGAGTCCGGGGAGGGAAGAATACTTTTTCCCAGGCAAGTGACCGTTTTCCAAGCGGAGGAGCTGGGCTCAGAGCTGCGTGCCCGCTCTCGGACTCCAGTAACCCAGTAACCCAGCTGTGCTACTGCAAAGCTTCGACGGCAGGGACGGGGAACACCTTTCCCCAGCCTTTTCTGGGGCTGGGTAGGGCAAGAGCACTCTTCTGAGCAGTGGAAGACCTGAATTTAAAGCACTTTCAGCTGAATCTCTCTCTCACATTTCCTAGGGGTGAAAAGAAATCAATCTTCTCTCTCCAATAGGGACAATTTAAGAGCCCTAATTTCAAGAAAACGCTTTCAAGTTGTGAATGCTGGTCTTATAAAGCTTGGTCCACAGAAGTAATGAAGCTCTTTGGCAGAGCTGAAATAACAAACCAACCCTGTCTTCATGATTTTCGGCAGCAGATTGGGCACATCCCCAGTCAGCATGCTAGCTGCGGTGAATACCACGCCGAATGTTTATAAAATAAGGTAATGCTGAGTTTCCCAGCACTGAGCACTTTCTGTGCTTCTAGTCCAAACAAATTAAGATTAGACTTGCAAAACAGCCAAAGCGCCCATTATGCAGACTTGACCTTTTCTTACTCTTCCCCGAGCATCTGCTCCTGGCCCCTGCTAGAAGCCAGCTGTACCAGGCTGCCGGGGCAAGAGAATCGGCGCTGGGTTTAAGCCAACGCGGGTGCTTTATCACTGCGACTTGAAATGATTCAGCTGAAAAGTCCTCGAGATCCTCAGAAACTCCAGAGGCATGTTATTTTCGTCGTGTCGGCCCTCCACAGCCACGCTCTCAAGGTAGCTACCTGGCATTTGTTTGTTCCCAAAACGAGTTTGTCTGGATTCTATCAACCGGCTCGCTGCCCAAGCGCCGTCTTCATCCACAAGCCACGTGTTCTGCCATACCTTCTCAGCCCGCTCCGTGGGGCCACCTCGGAACACGCTGCCCCTCCTGTCGTGCCGCCAACCCCCCCGCTCAACGCAGCGCCCCGCATCCCCCAAAAACGCCGTCCGAGAGGAACGGCCCTACGGCTCCGGGGGCAGCGCCTTCTGCTCTAGGCCTTTGGAGTGGGGTTCTTAATCTTTTCTGTTAAATCCTCCTGCTTCCAGGTTTGAATCTACGCGGTGGTGACAACGGGGAGGTAGAGAAGGGTCGGAGAGATAACAGGGAGAAGGGTTTTGCATCTATGACAGTTCAACACCGATGCTGGGGATGGAGGATCCCACCCTTGGGTATGCCAAAAGCAACAAAATATGCTATACTGTAATAGGCATCAGAGCAGTAATAATTATAAACCCTAGGCTAGAGAGTCATGTGTCAGCACTCTGTCCCAATAAATATTTAATTATTCCATATAAATTGGAAACAGCCCAAGAAGAAAAAGCAAAATAATACCTGCTGGCATAATGCACAGTGCACTCTCTTGGGTGAGAAGAGAAGCAGTATCAGCTCCTCTCTGGTCAAGAAGGGAGCTGAATATAGATTTCCACAGCCTTTGAAAACACCCTAAACAAATAACTTCTTCATAAGGAAAATAATATCAGCAGTGCCTTTATGCACATTGCAAGAGAAGTCTAGCTATGGTCTTATTTATAGAAAAGAGATCATGATTCTGAACCTTAATCAGGACAAGGTATCAACATCTTAACAAGGCAGATTCTAAGGGAACGACACCTTGACCCATTTTTGGAATTCATTACTTGTTAGTTTATAGGTGTGTTCTGGTTTTTGTGGACCTTAATCCTGGACAGCAAGGAATTAAAACCTGCAGTACCCAAATCCTGAGTTAGTATATTTTCATTAATAAACAAATCTTGCAGAGTAGTTTCCAGTAATTTTTTTTTTATATACATGGAGATATAGAGATATACAAAGAGATATACAGTGCCTGTGCCATCAGGACCAATTGCCTTCCACGGTGCCTCAAGCCTTTTTGTTCTGGAAACTAAAATATTCCATACCTCTAACTACAGCTCCTTTGAGACCAGTCTAAGCCAACTAAATACTGTCTTTCCCAAAAGACCAGATTTTGCATTAGGACCCAGCATTTGTTGTTACATGGGCATACTGGCTAAAATGACAACACTGCTAGTGAAGAGCAGGTCACAAAGGTCATTTTAAAATGAGTGAGAGAAAGGCAGAGAAGCTGGAAGCTCCTGTTATTATATATGATTACTTAAACATATGTTTAAGTGCTTTTTGGAACAGGACTGAGTAAACTGTTCGCCATGTCTACTGCAAATTGAACAAAAACTAATGGGTTCTAATAGCAGTTAGAGAAACTCCAGTTTGCTGTCAGGAAAGACTTTCTATCAGTGAGGAAATAAGTTACCTGGAGAAGTTGTTGACTCTCCACCGTGGGAGGTTTTAAAGAACAGATTAGACAAACATGTCAGGAAAAGTTCAAATACAGTTGATCTGCCCTAGGGCAAGAGAATGGACAACAAGATTTTTTTAGGTCTTCTTCAGAGCTATATTCTAGAGTTCCTACATCACAACTAACATGTTGGACTTTATTATTTATAACCTGATGTGTCACATTCCCTGCATGCTGTATGAATATATGAAACAAATAAGAGCCCTCACAAGTAGAACCTAATAAATATTTTTAGTCAATACTGAACTTGCCCCCCCAAACACTGTTTCATTGATTCTGAAACTATCCGCCAATTTAAGTTGATTTTGTCAAGTTGGATTTACAGGAGGGAAAACAACAGGGATAGATTAACACAAAAACCATTCATATACGTCCTTCTTTCTTATTCACTAACACCCACCCACTGAAATTATTTTGGTCTATGACATTTACATCTCTGCCAGATACATTGCCACATATATTTAGTTTCTGTACAGAGAGAAATGCAATAATAATGTGATGGTAGGTAATACTGCATTTTGCATCTGGAAACACTGATGTCATCTATGGTTCGAATGACCGACAAAGCTCTTAAGAGGGGAGTAAAAAACAAGGATGTATTTAAGTGCATAGACCATACCAAAACATTTATTGGTTTCATGAGGACCAGGAGTTCCTTCATGGTCAAAACATGAACAGCACAGAATTTAACTAGAAGCATGCAAGTAAAAAACTGGTGAGAAAAAAAAAGGCAGTAACTGTCACTGAACCCCAACATGTTTTGTTAATTCCATTGTTTGTAGCCACAGGGTGCTATGTGGGGTCATTCACACTAAAAACTTGGATGCAACTGATTCTGGCACATATGAGCTAATATATTCCCCTGACTTTTCACTTGCTTTTGCAAAGGCCATTCAAGATTACAGTCTCAGTCTGGGAGATGTCTTTCTTCTGAGGCACTCCCTGACAATGATGGGAGATTATAGGATGGGTTGTGACACTTAATCTCTCTTAATTGATGAAGATCCAGTCCCAGTATGCTGAAGATCCAGCAGCAGTTTATTACAAACCACTGTGGTGATCACAGATGCCAGGTGAGAGAGTTTAGAGGCCAGCCATCTCTGTATAGCAAATTTGTACAGGACTGCAGTCTAAAAACGTTTCTATTATCTAAAAGTCTATACTTTCAGAAAAGCAAATACATCAATACAAAGGAGGGGTTCACAGGGTACCTGACCTGGACAGTGAAAGCTGCTTTCCTTTTTTTATCAGCAATTAAGACTGGAACAAAAAAATACAGAAAAAGATCCAATTTATATAGAAAATTAATATATTGACAGCCAAGGAAGGTTTCAAGTGGAAGGCATGAAAGGGGGGTGGCCTCTGGACTGAACAATCATAATTGGGCTTTTATTGCAGAGGAACACTGCATGGGAGAGGGGAGGTTTTTCTCTTTCCACACTGGGACATGTAATTGAGGATGGAAAAGGAAAGTACAAACCCATCATTTCCTGTGAGGAATAGACCATAAATAAGAATCTATGTGATGTATTAGATTATCCAGTTACATTTTCATAAGGCAATTTCTGATAGAAAGCAAAGTACTGTATTGTATTTGTACAGCAGCTGGTACATTCAGCAGGTACTAATCAGTTCCGACTGAGAGCTGCTAATAGTATGTTGTGCTGTCAAAAGGAAAAAAAAAACCAAAAGCCTACATTTCCAGTCTGCTTTCCCTGCAGTTGAACCTGTAAAACATATATAGGTATGATTTTTGAAGGGACTAAACGTTTTGCGCACACATTAAGCTGATGAAATTTATGGATAGACAGCAAATTTGAAAATGAGGGTACCCTGGCCTCTGACTGCCAGCACCCTGGCTCAAAATGGTTATTCCAGTTTCTAAGCAATAGTTTTCTATTGTTTTGCTTTAAATCAGAATGTCATTTTCATAAGATGAGCAAAGTTCAGAGTTCACCTTATATAATCCATTATTCTCAACATAGAATTTGGAGTCTAAGTCCTGCTGGACAGGACTGGCAGCATACCCCAGACAGCGGTGAGCTTAAGGAAGATGGGGTTGAGGGTCAAATACTTTGATGAGGCTGGAATGAAAAGAGAGTCTGTGATCCACTGTCTCATGCTTCAAGAAATAGCATGCTGGGATACACTTTCACCATTTTAAAGCATATAGCTTTGTGCAAAAAGAAAAAAAAATTGGTAGCTGTGTCTTCAAGCTGGGACTCAAATGTTAAATCATTCATGGGATATATCCTACATTAATGTTAAGACTCATTTGTTCTGATTTCACTCAAAATCAGACTGCTTGTTCTCATTAATTCTGCAAGCTTCTTTTGCTAATTAATTTTTACAATAAATTTCTTCAGAGGGTTTTGTTCTAGCCACTGCAATTCTGATTTGTCTTTTTAAAGAATCACATATAAAATGTCATGTAGAACTACAATTTGTTTCTGGGTTTTACATTTAAAAAGAGGAAAGCTCTTAAAAATAGTCACGCCTATGGGAAGTGTTTTGGAACAACTTCTAAAATTTGAAAATCCTTTCAAACCATAACAACAATGGAAATTTTTATACATTTCCCTCATCTTCGATTTTGGTCTGGAGATTTGCAGTCCACACCCACTCTATTTCTGTCTCGCTGTTTAAGAACAGAGCTGTTCATTGCTTGGTTTTATGGGTTTTATTTTTGTCTTTGAAGTACAAACATGGTGGGAAGCAATTAGTTTAGATTGCTAATTTAGTTAATCTGGGGGCAGACACAGGCAGATTAGAGCTGGTGGTGACAAAGAAAAGTTTTGAATCCTTCCACTGGCTACAAAAGACAGACAACAGTGTATAAACTTCTTCTATATACCTATGCCTATAGAGATTATTTAGGTTGATATCTCTGTGCACTTGGGTTATGGAAAAGTTCAGCCCAATGTCGTCCCCGAAATATGAAAAGTCCTATATAAAGTTTTTACACAGGATACAATCACTGGAGTATTAATAACCTCAGTGGTTATTAGCAAGCAGAGGAGAGATATTCTCTTTTGGGGGTAATTGCAGACACCAAGTATCAGGTAAAGAACACCAAGGATGAGAAAGAGACAGTTTTTTACTTCCCCTTTGACAGATGGCAATTGAAAGGATGAAGAAGTTAGCAACATATTTAAGGTCAGTGATAACACTATACATCTTCCATATCCTCATCTAATTCCTTAATTAAGGCCATTCTTTCAATCTTATAAATCATTGCACAGCCTTTCTCAGGCTTGAGACATCTCACTTATTATACATATCTTAATTCTTAATCTGTTAAATTACCTCTTGGTTTTTCTGCAGATTTTCATGGTCTGTAGCAGATGTTGTCTTCTCCCATTTCTCTGCAACTTGATTTGCTTCTTCTATTTTTTGCTCATAGCTTTTCTGGGAATTTAGCAGTGTCACTTCATAAAACTCTTGAATATCTGTTTGTAAAGAGGAACGAGTAAAATACATTATTTGACATGTTGGCTTTTGAATTCCTTGTGTTTTTCTTTGGCCGATATATACTTACACATTAAAATCATAATGATAAACACGTATTACGTTTCTAGCAGAAAGCACCAATAGGCAAGTTTGTTTTTCAAAATGTCAATGAGATTCTTGAGGCATATTCTTATTTTAAAGAGGTCTTTACAAATAATTTCAAAGTAAAGGAATAATACTTGTAAGAAGAGATTCAAAGAACATGTTACGTGCACACCTGAACAAAACAGGAAGAACAGACCCTTGTACAGGGGGAAGTCACAGATCTTTTTAACCAGTAAACTAGAAATTTGCAGGTGTAAAATACCCCAAGAGAAGCTTGTTGTCAGACACTCGTTCCAGACACCTGAGGCACCCCCAGCCCTAAGTGCAGATGCATTATTGTTAATTAAGTGGGACACACAACTTGAACGAAGACTTTGTAGATTCATCACTTCAACCTGTTGTCACTCAGAAGTGGGTAGTTAATGTTTGATTTCAACCAAGAGTAAGCAACAAGCCAGATCTTGATTTCTTGTTCAGGTGTGTCAATCATACTTATTTCCATGGGGTATGAAGAGATATACAAGATCCAGCAGTGAAAACACTTTCACCAAAACCTGTGCATGTAATGACCTGAGGAGAGGGGAAAAAAAAAAAAGAAAAACAAAAAAAGAAAAACTAAGTGTTTCACTTCCTTGGGGAAAGAAGTTTTTAGTCAGATAGTCACATTCAGGAGGTGACACATTGTCTAACAGATATTTGACTTGCCAAAGAAAAAAAGCCATCATATTATTTTATTTAAGAAAAATGGACAGACTTTCTCCTGGATAAGAACGAAAGAAAACCACTCCAGGGAGAAAGATCGCATCTACCTGGACACCCCCTAGGACTCCAAAGGAGGGACTGTTTATAAAAACTACCCTGTGGGAAGGCATGACCCTCAACAGGTAGGTCTCAGGAAAGGCAGAGAAGGGGACAGAGAAACTTTTCTGGTATTAGATGAAGAAATTGTTGGGGGGGAAGAAAAAAAAAAATCAAGCTTATTGCACTCAAACGGAGTCTTTCATAAACATTTGTGACTGGGTTTTCTCTTCCATTTTGTGAAGAAATGTTCCGTTTGCATGTTTCCTTAAATTGGATTGAATTAATAGTAGCCTCAAGGTAACCGGACAATCAGAAAACATTTCTTAATGGAAGTTGTGATAAATCTATACCTGAAAATATCAGGAGCCCAAACACCCCAGGGTGCTCCAGCATGTCTAAAAATAAAGAGTATGTTCCCCAGGAAAGCTTCTTCAACCAGAAGAGAAAAATGTTCCAACATTAGCCATAGATGCTGTCTGGCAAAGAGGAAAATATTGGGGTCGTGCCTGAACTTCAGAGGCAGCCAAGGATTTTGTAATACAGGGTCAGATCCCACACCTGGGCCAGGAAGACATTGGATCTAACTGTAATAAATAACCTGCCCGGGAGGTACAGCTGCATTTTCTGTTACACACCATCTCACACAATAGGAGACCGAACTGGATCGCGTGCGAGAAGCAGAACTGAAGGAGGCACACGGCAGAGCCACCCTGATTTTCTGCATCCTTCAAGGGCCAGTCAAAAGTAATGAACTGGGTCCGTGCTCATCCTCACATTATGTCTCTGGCCAGGTCTCTAGGAGCCGCTCTTCCCTCTTCAGTAACAACTGAAACTGAACTTTTCTTCTAACTTCTTTTACAACTTTCTGACTCATTAGGTACTCTATTTCTCATGTACAATGGGAAAAATTAATGTTAAAATTAAAATTTCTGATTAATAACTGTGATCCATAGGAAGTAGATACCAACTTCTAATGTATATTTCATATTGCTAAGAACATTTAATTCCACCATTAAAACTGGGACCTACTTTTAAAATTAAAAGCTGTAGGATAGTTGCAATAGGAACAGAAGTTTCTCCATTCTCAATGGGGGGAATTATTACGGTCATTTTGAAATCTCATAGTACAATTGCAAACAGTTGTAATACATGGTTTGATGCCAGGTCAATTTGTATTGCAACTGCAAGTAAAACATATCAGGCTAATATGTAATTATCTCTAGATAAATACTTTGCAGAAATAAACTAGAAATTGCCCTCTGGCAGTGGCATTCAGCTGGCATAGCTGTCATTATCAGAGTATTAATTGGGTTGACAGTAGTCAGTCAAGGAACAGCAGAACAGTGCTTTCGCTCTAACTTTAAAAACCGCCTTGCCCTAGTGTTTTCATTAAAAATAACGTGAGCCCCATTTGCATGTGTATGCACGTGTGCGAAATAAATATTAAAACCTCGGTCTCTTTGTAAAGGTCCTTATCTATTCCGAGGCGGCTGCGGGTTGCTTTCACTAGAATAATGATCCCTGGTGTGCAGAGAAGAGCATTTCAGTGGCCTTATGTGGTTACAGAAGAAAGCACAGCGGATTCACTTAGTTGGTTGCTTTGTTATTCCTAATAAGCTAAAATTGCCGTTTCTATGGAACAAGGGCAGCCAGCAACTTGCAGCCAATCAAGGCTAGCAGAGAATAGGATCTGTAATTTGCTCCGAGTAAAACCTGTTCTGTCGAGTTACCCCATTACCCGAGAGGTGTATTGGTACTAGGAGGGGTAAACAGCTGAATATTACCGCAGGTGGGAAAAGAGGGGTAAGGGGGGGATGAGATCAAGCAGCCGTAGAATCGAGCTTGGAGCCAAGGTCATAAAAAGTAGTTGTGAGAGCATGGTAATTGTTATGTAAAATGACCAAAATACAGTCTGTGTCCCAGTGGGGGCTTACAGGAAGATAATTCAACAAAGTGACTAAAATCTTACACAAATGAAATCTGCACCAAGTATTTCTTGGTACTATATTCCCTCCCTTCCATGAAAAGTTCAGATTAATTTAGAAATGGCAATATTACTATGGATTAAGTCCATGAGCACAAAACACCTCTCCAGATGAGCTGCTTAAATTTCTGTACCGCTCCAAACATTTTGTTAAGCAATGAATTCATGTTTGTTTAAAGTGTCCGTGAATCTCTCTGGATTTTCAGTCCAACTGAATGTGTCCACTTACTACTTAAGAGATTACTTACTTTCTTTAATAAACTCTGCTTGCTCTTCATTTAGCCTAGCCCAAATGTTTTGTCAGTTTTGCTGTGTAAAGATAAACTGCATACAAGAAATTATATATATTCCAATATGAAGTAATCCTAAAGATACCA
>JAVJGG010000027.1:20215469-20231850 GCA_035590195.1 Aviceda cuculoides
ATTTTATTTTGGATTATTTCATCACTGGGGAAGCAGGAAAACAAATTATCTCTACATCAGCATGGTAGAGAACACATGGATATCCCTTTACAAATGCCCACGGACAAGTATACTGTACATGACTGCATCCATGCTCTGCAGGCAAACTCCAAGGAATCCCCTTCTCCTGTCTTACAGACCTGTGCAAGAGTGAGCAGAGTCTAACTTCCATAGATATGTCGGGGAGCACTTTCCCTTACTAAAGCTAGATCCACTTCTCAGTGTGAAGTCTTGTTTTCTTTAACATCATTTAAAAAAATATATTATTTAAGCTCAAATCAGAGTTGTGCTCACTCTTACTTCACTTTTTTTTCAATAAAGAAAATTGAAATAAAAATAATTTGCACAAAGAATAAGAGCTGCAGAAGATGCAATGTCCTGCTCACATAGAAGAGCGACCTTTCTTTCAGACAGCAGCTACATAGAAGGAAAAACGTGATCAAAGCTGAACAGGCTGCCTAAACTCTGCCATTTCCTGACATTTGTAGTTTTTGCCACAGCCCTACGACCATTATTCCAGTGCAATTTCTGTTCAAATTTATATGCATCACAATATCCATTTGCTATAGGAACGCTTTACAACTCACAGCAAAGGGGTTAAATAATACGAAAAGGCAAAAACATCGAATAGCCTAAACTACTTTCTGCCTTCTGTGACCATGGGCTTTCAGCAGCATTCTAATGAGGAAAAATAAGATAAAGCAATACAATTCCTCATTCATCTGTAAGCACTTCAGCACCAGAAAGATAGAAGTAAATTGAAGGGAATTCAGACAAAGACAGATGATTAAAGGTCTGACAGGACTAACTTTGGAGCAAAGATTAAAGGAAGAGAATAATGATAACACACGCTTTCATACTTCCTTTCATTTCAAAGCAAAACAAACATTAAGAACCATATAGTGTTGGCTGAGAAAATTGCGCAAGGCCTCAAAGAGCAGCAAACCAGCAGGATCGAACTGCGGAGGCCCACGAACGAACACACCAGGGGTGTCCATCCATCCCTTCGTGATCAATAACCCACTTACAGCAGCTCCAGAACCATCAGTGGACTCAGGACAACGTTACTCCGTTTTAAAAAGTCCGCTTTGCAGGGAAAGGTGGATGCAGCCACAGGAGCAAATCTGGAACAATTCCCGGTGTGGGAGGAATGAGGCAGGAGCCACTCACTCCTACAAGCTTTCTCCTCTATTTAAGATACTGGCTGGTGTGATTTAAAGTCAGAAGGGAAAGGTGGGATGCATTTACTCCTATTTATGTGTGCTGGGGCCCTATCTACTGCTGACCCGTCTTCAGCTGTGTAAACAGCTGCCATAGCTTCAGTGTCTGTACGATTTTCACCTGTATGACTTTTGCCTACCCAGAGAAGCACTGGCAGCTACCAAATGCACCTCGGTACTTTCATGCACATTCAGAAATTTAGCCATCAAGGCACATGTGTCCCAGTGCACCGAGCAGCTGGGATTACCCCAATATATCTCTTTAACACCAGTTGACCTGTAGCTGCACTTTGCATGTACCTAATTGATGCAGAGGGTTCGGAGGTGAGAATGCCAAAAGGTGGATTTTCCAACGTAATCGGGTGCAAAATGCAGAAAGTCTCCACTCGAGCTGGTACAGGTGTACAATACAGCTGTCCAGGGAGGATAGATTTGCAGAGTACCAAACTCAGGATGCAGAAGATGGGGCATAAAGAAAACCAGAGCAGGAGTGGAGAGAACAATCTCTCGTACCTGTTTTGCATTTAAAAAAATAAGAGGAGGAAGAGGAAGGTCTGTATTCCAGTGACAAACGAGCTGATGCCAGGCTTTCTGATACCATCTATATTTTATAGAACACAAACAATTAAGCTTAAAAGGATAATCTTGTACATCGCTTAGCCCGAAGTTGTACTTGCTGCATGTGTCAGCAAATGCTGCCTCCCCAGTGACTTGACATGTGGCCCCTTGTAAGAGAGCAGTGCAAACTATTCCACGCACCAAACCTCACCCAAAGTCACTGAACTTACAGACACCTACCCACCGCAGCAAGGTTTGACCTCCAGAAGAGAGTACGCCGTGCCGACGGCTGTTCCGAAAGCTGTTCCCTCCGTCCGTGCTTAGCAATGAGAGGATTTCCTTGCGACGTACAGCTTGCTGCCACCCCTCTTCACACAGATGATGCCTTGAGACCACTTAGAAATGGCACCAATATTCTGGTATCTGCAGTAATTGTCTGTTGCTTCTGCAGATAGCTGTATATTTTTGCAATTAACCGTAATGTCGTTAACGACGTAGAATCCCATTACTCAAGAAATGAGTTCTCTGTGCATCATACTACTGTGCATCATACTACTGTAGACCCAAACTGGGAATTGGAATAAATATTTTGTAGGACAAAAAGAAAAGGGTTTTTTTTCTCCTCCTTCTAGAGGTCCTTAGCAATGGAATTCATTTTTCCTGTGCTGTGCCAGTGCCCTGACTTGCTTTGCAGTATAACTCCCATCTGTTTTTCCAGAGCATTCAAGGACAAGGTGGAATGGGGGTCTAAGGCAACACACAAACACAAGCTGTTTCCTTTCCGGGAAATTTGGGGCAGTGTTTTTGTCTATGTGTAGGATAGTGTCTGAGATGTACCTTTTAATGTTGTGTAACCCAGCACAAATGGCTACTGTCTGGCAGAATGCTGCGAATCAAAATAAAGTCAATTGTTACAGGCTCTTGCTGCAAGTAATTTATTTTTTTTTTAACTAAGGGAACAATACAGCGTACATCTAAATGGCACCATTTATATCCTGGGGAGTAGACTATGCTGGGTCAGCTTCAGCCATCTGGTCTAAATTATTAGGTAGGAGTAAGGAGGATTGTGCAGGATGTTGTTCAAGAAGGAAAACTGATTCACGCAGTAGAAGGAGCAGGGAAGTGATCGGAGATGGTACCAGCCTGCCAGTAAAGGACTTTAAAGGCCCTGCCCATGGAAGAACTCCAAAGAGAGGTTAAATAACATACTTCACCAAATGCGACTACGTTTTGTGTTTCTTTTCAAGTAAAATGCTTCCATATTGAGTAAAATAGCCATTATAAGAGAAAATGAACAGTAAGACAAAAAAACCCTTAACTTGAAATTGGGTGAGTTTTCAACTAAAGCAGGACTATGGCACAGACCCTACGTGAGAAACGGCCGATCTCCAGTTATCAAGCTGGTGCATACCTTTACGGTCACGGTGAGCTCAAACCTGCCCCCATTAGCATCCCTCAGTGCAGCAGCACTCAAAAACGCCTTTCCCGTTTCGGCTCTATCTCATCCTCAGGGCTCCACATATATTTGCCTTGGGTCTGCACTAATAAAGGTGGTGTGAGATTCAGCAACAAAGGAAAAGCTCGAGGCTTATTTTTTGCAGTTTGCAGAGGTAACGCCAAGATATGTCAAATCAAAATGAAATTTAGGAGCCCTGTGGCAAGGTTTTCAAACATAAGCTTTTGGTGCATGAGAAACAGAGATGCCAACCCAACAAGCAAGAGTTACAGCAGAAGGAGATAACAGGTTCTCTATTCCACGCAGGCAGCGAAACAGTGCAGTGCAAGCCAGGGTAGCAGTCTTCTGCCAAATGCCTACAGTTGATAAATGTTCTTAAATCTATTAAAAGCAGCATACTCCAGTAGAACATGTACCAAAGTAGGCAGCAAGAAATACGGTTTCTGTTATTAACCTGTCTTGATTCTTGAGCTTCAGCAAATCCCTTTTATTTGGCCTAGATAACTTTTTGAGGTCCTTTCCAACCTGAATTATCTAATGATTCTATGATCCTTTGCGCATCTACACTGTAAGCTCTTTGAGGCATGAACCATTCCTAAGCAGGCACATACCTGAGCAAAATTATATCTTTTTAGCAAAAAAGCTCTGAAACACTCTATGTGCTGTAATAAATAACTAAATGGTTAGTAATTCATGACCTTTGCAATAGTTATTTAGATGTATGAAAAAAATATGGTTTTGAGTACTTCTGGCTTTGCTGTACAGTAGTATCACAATTGTTTTTTGTAATATACCCAAAATACAATCAGAGCTCTCCCAAACTTCTCAGCTAGGAATATCTGCCTCAAAGCCAGCTGTCCAAAATCCAGGGAGAATAAAATATTCAACACTGATTGCTGTGCACAGAGAAGACAAAATAATTCCTGCAGCCCTCTCTATGTGAGCGATGTTTATGTTAACAAGTGAAAACTAGAAACCGGTAAGTCAGACAGTAAAGTCAATATTTAAGCCTGCTCGGTGATGATACTGAGTGTTTTGCCTGTATATTCTTACCTATTATTCATAAATAAGCATGGCAGTCTGGATTTGAGCATTCGCCGCTGGCGATACGTTATGGTTAACATCTATGGTTGCTAATTGTGCAAAAGTGGGCACGGTAGATTAAATTAGTAAATGCCGCACTCAGTTCTGCTCCTTCTGTTTCTGAAGCTCGACGTGCCGAAGAGCAGAGCAGCGAACCCCAAATCCTGCAGCGAGGTTGCGTTTTGAACACGCTAGCCAGGGCCTGCAGATCAATGCACAATCCACGAGAGTCGGAGCAGGACCACGAGCACACGCTGGCTGCGTTGCACCTCCAGACACCCAGGCATATAACTGAACCTGTCCCTGGATTTTTTCCGATGGCCAACTCCATAAAGAGAAAGTGCTGTTAACTTTACTAAGTGTTCAAAAGCGACAGCTGAGGAAGCACTAAGAGCCAAGGCAAGGTTTCCTGTGCTTCAGAATAGACCTTTCATAAAATGTCCGTTTCCTTTGAAAAATGGTGGTTTGTACCAAGTTCTTTTCCTATAAACTTCAATGCAAACCTTCAGCTTTTTTCAGCACTGTGTATCACTCCGCACGTAGCAGTCGGAGACCTTGAAAGTTATTTACGGGCCACAGTAACACACACCTTTGGGAAGAGGCTTTATTCGCTGTGTGTAGAGTTGGATGCAAAGCCATTACTGGCGAGATTTTTCCCGTGTTTCTGTGCAGCAGTTAACAGTTATTACTGTGCATTTCCGATCCTGTCGGAGGATCATGCAGCCCCACTGTGGGTTACAGAAGTTATGGACGACTTTCATCTGAATGGTTCCAGCATGCACTTAAACAACTGCAACAGAGTTCAATACCAGAAAACTGTTCAGTTATATCATTTGTTTATTGTATGATTTTGTTGCTCAAGTGCTTGAGATATTATTTCTTTAAATAGGGATAATTGGGAAAAATTGTCAAAAATTGACTGTAAAATACAATATAAAACTGCAGGTATATTTTCATATCTGAGGTAGCAGTAATAGAAAAAAAAATAGCATATATATTTCCTCGTCTTTTTTTTTTTAATCTTGGAAAGGAATAAGCTGCAAAGCCAATTTCCCACAGAATATGGAGGGGAATACCGTATACCAGACTAGAACCATTAAAGGATGCATCATTCTGTAATCCTTTCTAAGTCAGATTATTTTTATATAGGCTTTCCACTGCAGCTGCGCATAAAAAGGTTGGAAGTAGGTAGGGTAAACGGAAAATCTAGCACGTGTCTTGGGACCCGTAGGCTTTGGGGTTGCTGCAGGCACTCAGCAGCCCAGCCAGATACCTCCCAGCAGCACCCAGTTTGCTGAAACTCTAAAACCCAGAAAGGTTTGGCTCCCCGCCTTGCCCCCTGGGGTGTTTTGCTCCAACCCACGAGGCCGCGCAAACAGCTGGGGCTGTGCAGAAAGCGAAGGGGTCCGGTTTTGGCACTTGACCAGACCTACAGCCCCCGGGTTGGTCACACTCACGCGTGGCCTGTGCCAGCCGTGCCTCCAGCGACACCTGACGCAGCCTTAGGGCAAGCCCAGAAATCCTGGGGGGAGTTAGGAACAGAGCCATTAAGTCACCTCAGGATTAATCACAGCTGCTTATAGGTTCAACTCGGTGACTGTAATCCCTCCTATGCGTTCCCTAAATTGTTAATATTTTCTGGGGAAAGCAATTTGTTTTTAAAAAGAACTAAAGCAGCATTTCCTGAACAGAAAAAGGGGGACACGGAGTGTATATACGTGTGTATATATATCTGTTTGTGTATATATATATATATATATATCACACTTCTAATCAGACGTGGCCATTGCCAGAACAGAGAAATGAGTTTGTCCTTGCAGGAGAGCATTCAAACACACAGCAATGCACTCCCAGCACGAAGACCACCACGGCTCCAATGCAGGAATGAGGTACCGATACCTTAGCAGGAGCCTGAGAGGCTCTTTCACATCAAAGAGTTTAAAATAAAGCTGATGTTGCAAAGGCCCTCAAAACTGCCTGGCAAGGACATCCCTCCAGCCTACCTGACGGAATGCCCTAGCTGCTACCCAAGGAAAGAAGGCCAGGAAGGGAGCGTGGTTTGTCTAACGCACATCGTTCACCGTTTATATCCCAAGGATCTGATCTTTTGAAAGGTACTTGTGTATTTTACTTTCCAATACTTTCAGGCACATAGCGGATTACAACTTTGCTGCTATAGCACAGCCTGATAACAAACTCAGCCCAGGAACGTCTGCGTCAGCCTCTTTACACTGTGAATTTCTGCCTTCCCATTCACCATGGGTAGTCAACAATATCATTCCTCCTCTCGCCAACCGAATTTGAAACCCCATACCATGCAGAAGGTGTTATCACGAAGCACATATCTGCACGGGGCTAGTACTCCAGGGTACATTACATTTTTCTAACTGCTTCCAAAGGAAAGACACTTATATAATTGATGCTGTCCATGCTGTTAATAGGCTGGACACGTAGTATGTCATGATGAACTGATGTGACCCCCAAGCACAAGAAATGTCACATGGTGATCTCATGCCTTTTCCAGCATTTTGCCTCTTTCACCCCATGGAGTTTCTCACTGAATGGTGCGGGAATCTCAGATACTCAGCCCTTACCTTAAGGAAATGCTGATGAGCCATACCTGAAAAATGCAGTAACGGTAAATCCGTTTATTCTTGTGTAAGGCTTCAGGGTGTGGTCTATTAGGAACCACAAGAGCAAGAAATCCAAATCAGACACACTTTTCCAAGGCAATGTAAGAGCATTTTTAGGAAAGACCTGTGGCAATCTATAAGAAATTAGTAATAATTGCTTCCAGGCCCTTTTCTTCAACCTACAAAGAAGCATCTTCTTACCTAACCCCTTTTGAACATCACTTTAATATAAAACTAAGACAAAGCATTAAAATACAGCCTTCCTTCCCAGTTCTCCCACCTTCCAGAGCGACTCTTTGCCTCCTTTAATCTTTCCACTTCAAGGTCTCACCTAGGAACGTGCCTCTGCATCTCTCTTACCATTTCACCGCAAACACCTCCCAGTCTCCTCTTAGTGGAGCAGTACACATCTGCCCAGCCCAAGGCCCTGCTTTTTAGCGGGGCATCACCCTCTGTACTCAATAACCAACTTTATTCTGATACCAAAGCACACGACCCCGGTTTCTCTAGCGCGTGGTTACGCCTGTCAGGTAAGGCGAGAGGCGCTAAGCCGCAGCCCTGCCCTCGTTTTTGGTGAGGTGCTTCGCAAAGGCAACCGCCGGCGACTACGGGGCCGCGGTCTCCGTCTTCCCGTGCTCCCGGCGCGGCCGGCTGCCTGCCCCTAAGCCGGGCTACGCCGGGGCAATGAGCGCGGCGAAGGAGCAGGTCCGTGCGGTGGGCAAACACATGGGCCGCAGGGGACAGAGGTTGGCCCTGTCAAGTTACACGCCTGGAACTCAAGAGGGTTGCCTCTTACCGCCCAGCTGTATTTAATTCCGAAGATAGCGAGTATTTCAATGTTCGCACTTGGAAGAAAGCATGCAAAGGATAGATGGAGAAGGAATAAAGTTCCAAATAATTTAAAACCAACCTCTCCCTTTGATATGTGCCTAAGCTGCAGAAAAAGCGAGAACACGTGTAGAAAACTGGGTTAACTATATTCCAAGTCTCACTTCAGCCGCCTATTTCTTCCCCATCATTTTACTAGTGGGAAGTGTAATGTAAGTGGTGAAAACAGGGAAATAAGAACTTCAGGCTGCACATTCTATTTGCAGTTTTTCCACTGACTTGCTGTGTGACCTCAGGCAAATCAATCTCTCTGCACTTCAGCTTAACCTTCTGTAAAATTGAGATACAAATGCTTTGACTTACCCATAGGCTCACAGTGGGGTGTTACACAGCTTAATTAATTAATGTTTGTTAAACACTTTGAATGAACGTTTCCATACAAGTTTAAATTATTACGGGTTGTACTTTTATAAACTCTGGCTTATGACCCTTGAACATACGTGCCACAACATCTAGTGCAACCCTTAAGATTGCTACTCTGATGTAATAAATTATACTTTAAATGAACCCTTCCACTAGAGCGACTGTGACTTTAGTTGTCTACACTTAACATTTATAGTCATTGCACTAATTGGTCTAACCTTGTATTGCAGGTTTCCATGAACATCAAAAGACTTCATTGGTCATGCTTGAATTTGTTTCACTTTATATTCTCATGGGTTTAGTAACGGCTAAGAGACTTCATGTAAATTCATCGACATTTGCTGGTCTCCATCGGAAGAAGAAATCTTGTATCTCTTACACAAGTCCTTGTAGGTCTAGAATCTCTTTACTGCTCTCATTATTTTCATTCTCATGTAATTGATTGGTTTATGGACTCGGTACAAGTTCTTTTAACTTCACTAATTTAGGTTTTCACTCAGCATGATCTTCTGTATTTATTCATGAATCATAGAAGGGTTGGGGTTGGAAGGGACCTTTAAAGATCATCTAGTCCACCCCTACTGCTGTGGGGAGGGACAAAATAATTTTGCAAATATTTTTCACTGACTCTTCCAGGGACAAAATTTTGTGATGCGTCCTGAAGAGCCCCTCTCACCCCCTAAAACTTACAGTAGGCATCAGGACAGCAGGAGGAAATGTTTTACAAAAAATTATGTTCCCAAATTAATTTTTTATACCAAGTTATAGTCTCTTTAGCATGAGATTAATGTTATGAGCATAGTATCATGCTTATTACCAAAACATAACTTTCCAAGAGAAATAATTTGTAAAGTTTTACTGCAACACCTTTAAAAATGTGTGACAGCAACACCCAAGGAAGCAGAAAGGGATATTCTAATTAAAAGGCATTATATAAACGATAATGAAGGAAGTAACCCACAGCCCACGAATTCGCATGTCATGCCGCAGTGTCTTATCACAGAAAACAAAGAAAAAAATGAGTACAGCTCCACGTAATGGTGGGCTGCTGACAGAGGGAGATCCCGTCTCAACTTAAGGCATAGAAGGAGCTCAGACCAACCATCGTAGACACAGAAATGCTAAGCCAAGCTGGCTTCGGAGAGGACAGATAAGGCTAACATTGCCAACATCCTGACATTAAAAGAGCTAGAGTTAAATATAGGTCACAAACTATAAGGATTCCTATCAAGCCTTTCTATGAATCGAGATGTGTTCTGGAGATAAAGCTTGTCATACCTGCTGCAAAGGCTGGGCTGGATATCATGGATGCTGACAGCTGGAGCAGCACAGACTGGTATGTGCTAAAGCCAGAGGGTCGGCAGATACGGCACCGGACTTACAGAGAGCTGGGTCTTTCTGGAGGTGCGAATGAAGGTTGGGAGGCAGCTAAGATGACATGACACTCTTGACTTGCATGGAGGGAAGAGGGTGAAGCAGCTGCCTCTGGGAACACGGCCACTTCAGCTGCTCCGCTAACTGTGTTGACTCAACCTCTGTTCATGGCAACGGGGGCTGAGACAGTGCACGTGTGACCACCTAAAGGCAGGTGTCTAACCTGGTCCTACATCCCAGTCTGAGCATCCTGCATGTAAGAAGGCAATACTGAAAACCTGAGTGGACTCCAGGGATTTCGATGGCACTTCTTGCCTTGCAGTCAGAACTTGTTCTTGGGCAAAGGTCTTGTGGTTGTATTTGCATTATTTTTCATGTTTTTGTTGGTTTGTTTTCCCTGTTAGTAGATAAAGATCTAGGACCAATTTCAGTGTTGTAGGTCTTCTCTTTCCATAGTTCTGCAGTAATACAGGATTAGCTTTTAAAGTACACGGATTGCTAATCAGCCTTCTGAAAACATCAACTTCTCAGTAAAGATGGTTGAACAAAATTAATTCTGCAAGTTTCATTTCAAAACAGGTTTTGCAGACAACTTCTGAATGAATGATCTGAAGTCACAGTTGGAGTCTGAGGACAGCACAGAAAGACGGTACATGCACACCTACAGAAGTCTGCTGCTAATTCTTTTGGCTGTTAAAACAATCTTAAATTGTGGAGTGGAACATGAAAAACACTCATAAAACCTGGAAGACGATGCACTTTCCTTGGGTTTTGTTTCTAGCAAAATGCAAATATTGACACAAAAAATACTTTTTGTCCCTAAAAACACAAAGCAGACAGATATCAGGGAAACAGAGCCTTAACAATGATTCTGCTACTAACTCACTCTATTGCCCTTGGTAATTCACTCAATGTGTTATAAGTACTTATTTAGTGCACGTTAAGGTTGTGGAGATCAATTTGTTAGTATTTCTATCATGCTTCGATGAAATCAAACATGATAGGCTAAGCTGTCTTATATTCCTTTTGCTATGCTTGCTGTAAGAAAAAGGCAGGTATTGTTCTAACAAGATAATGATATTCTATCAGTTCTTGGAATGATAAATCATGTCAGAAAGTACAATTCAATTCATTATTTAAAATCATGTCAGGAACTGAACTTCATTTTTTAAAATTAAGAGGAAAGATTTCAAATTATATCTTGCATATAAGAAGAGAATTAATAAATACTAATTATCTGAAATAAATTATTGAAAAGTTCTCTGAAGGCAGACAAACATAACGAGGACTTGCAAACTTGTCTTCAGACAGCAGCTTCAAATTCACTACGTGTAGGTTACAAATTTTAAAAGTAACACCAGTTTTTTGTCTCCTTTGTTAACACTGGCAGAGGTAGATCTTCTATACCTACAGCACCACGTTTCCCAGAGGAACAGAGAGAGAATTGGGAAAAGGATGTAAAATACACACAAAAGCCTATGGAGAAACACCCAGATACTCCGTGCAGATAAGAGTCCTGGCTCCAGGCGGTCAAGTTCAATGTTCAGTGCTCCCCTCTGCGGTGTTGAGTGCCCTTCAGGCACTGGAAGAGCATTCAGAGAGGCAGAGGACAGAAAATTACTGTCCTTGACTGCTGTACTGGCACTAAGTATATCCTTTAGGAGCTGAAGCAGGGTGTAGAAGTTCCTGCAAGGCGCAAGACCTCGACACTCGCTGTTCCTACATGCATTGGTGAAGTCTTTCCAGCAGTTCCCTACAAGATTGCCTCCTTCTGAAGCTGGCTGTAGCCTGGGAGTCAAAAGCTTCTCCCCAGTGGCAGGAATCCATCTCTGAACCTGCTTAAGCTTTAACTTAGATTTCACCTCCCCTTGCCTGGATGAGTGCTCTCACCTACTGTTTCAAGAGAAGAAAGGCTAAATATACTACCATCAACTGGCAATGAAAGAGGCTGGTGCCCCATGGGCTGGTACTCTTGCAGGTTGTGTTAGGCACGCTCCGACCTCCTTGCATGTGCAAGTACTTTACAAGATCTTACCGGGCTAATATGTGAGCCCTGCCATAGTGGAGGCAGGTTTTTGCACAATGAACTCTGCAAAAAACCCAGGGTAGACACTTAAGTCCTTTTTGAGCTGCAGTGTCTCAAAAAGGGGATGTCTCAAAGGTATACTGTGCAGATAAATGCATGGAAGATTATGAGGGCAAGCTCTAGTAATGGGACTTAGTCTGGACTTAATTCACCTGTTCATGATGCGATGGCTTGTTGTTTTAACTTAAAGGTCTTTCATAACTAATAAAAATGGGGCTTGGCACATGAAACCAGCCTTTAAAGGTGAGTTAGGCTAGAAGAGCACAGGGGTGGTGTTGCCAGGAGGTCTGCAGGTGCTAGTCAACGCTGTAATGATAAAGGCCCAGCGATCACAAAAATGAGGAGGGGAGGAAAGGAGATTGAGATTATTCCTATTACTACCCACCCATGCACAGAAAAACCTGTCCTTGGTGTTGTGAGAAGCAGACTTCTCCCTGTGAGACTCTGTCAAATTGCAGGATAATGATTCAGGTAGCAAATAAACCACAGGCGTATTTACAAACCCAGGACAGAACAAGTTAGACAACCGGAGAAAACTTAGGGCTCTAACAAGGGATCCAGCAGCGGCTTTGTCTGCAAACAACAAAGCTGAAAGATGGCATTATGCCTGTATATTTAATTTACTTATAATTTCTCTTACTGTTCTGCATTGCAAACAGAGTAGCTGCACAGTGGTAGGAAGGAACACGCCAGGTGGTTATGGGCTCAGAATTACCATTTTGTATATATTATCTACTTACAAATGCAACGTTAATTAAGGTTCAGATGCGGCAACTGACAAATAGTGGTCTGCAAGTGTACAAGTTCTTCCGAGTAATGAGAATTTCTTGCACAAAGTAAAAGTGCTACAGTGTTGTATTCAATATGGAAATCTGGGACTCCATTCAATGAATGCATGCCGAGCGCGCCACTGTTAATTGAGAAGATGTAATTAAAGTAGCCACGAGCCACCAGCATGTGGGGACACCTAATGGACATTACGGAAAGCAGTGCGTTATGTTGGGCTAATATCCTCAGCAGTTTGTTTCCCAAAAAAAGCCGCAACTGAAAGCTGATGCTGGTGAGCCAAACGCCAAGTGACATAATCCCAGTCATTAAGTCATCGGAACAAGCTTGACTGATCAATCAGCAAAACCCACGTGGCTGCTGAGGAGCCTCGACTGACGTGACAGAAAAGCAAAGTAGCTGCTAAGCAAGTTTCTGCGCCTGAAGACCATGAGTACAAAGTCCGGCAGAAAACCCTACGCCTTCCTGGTATGAACCAGGGAAGATCTACACGGAGAGGTTGAAGGGGCTGCCAACCCCGTGCGCTTGCCCCCGGAGAACAGAGCCCATCCTGCTGAAGGCTTGGACCTCCGGGCAAGAGCAGCCCCCTGTAAATTATTTCAGCAGGGTTATATTGCTGGTGAAACAGCCAAGGGCAGCGGGAGAACGGTCCGACACGGAGCAGCCTGCCCGCAGCCACGACCAGACTCAGGTCGCTGAATGATTAATGAAGTGATGGATTTACCCCGCTAAGAGAAGGGAATAGCTTGAGGTCCTTTATGGCGAGAAATTTAAAACTGATAAAGGGGGGGCAGGGTTGGTTTAAGCAAATCATAATACAACCTGGGTCCCTCGCTTCCACGGTATATTTGTGAACTACACCACAGGGGACAGACATAATAAATAACATGAATAACAGAAACTTTTGCATTTGATTAACATGATATTATCTTAGGGCTCAGTTAGATATTTGTGCACATGAGCAATATTATCAGCCTGAACTCATTTTTATGAGATGAAATCCTTAAGAAGTATTCTACTAGCTGAAGCAAACTAACCTATGGCTTTAGACATAAATGTCAAGATTATGGGAGCTCCTTCGAACTATATTCAGTATTCATGTAAAGGGCTTGTGATGCTTAAACTTATAAAAATAGATAAGTAAATCTTGATTTGTTCTTTGATCAGAATCTTGTTTCACTCTGAGGAAACCCATCGTTTTGGGGATCTATATCGATAAGACAGTGATGTCTGGGTAAAACCACAGAGAATCTTTATATTATGCCTTTAGGCTAACACACACAGAACTGCATTTGTATGCATAAGAGATGCAGCTAACCCTGCCACTTGTGAAAGTGTTGCAAAGCTGTTCAACTTAGATTAAAAATAAAAGTAAATAGTTTTCTTAGTGCTATGTACATTCAGCATGGAAGAACTCATCTATAGAGGAGCCAGAGTGAAAAAATTAAGCATTCGCAATGCATTGAAGGAAATTGGGCAGGAAGGGGTTGTAACTGAGAATGGGAGCAGCAATTATTTCCTTAACACTAGATTCTGCTTTTCCAAACTGAACTTGAAGTGTCACCGCTACAGCAGCAGGCACATAAACCCAAGAATCTTTGGAATGGAGCTAAGGCAGAATAAATCTCTAAAAAAACCACATAGAGTCAACTGAGGGGATGAGTGGTCACTTCCCTCCCCTTGGTGTTCATACTGCAGATCTGCATATATTTCATGTGTGCCTTGATCTTGCATAAAACAGGCAAAGATCGTGGCCCTTTGATGACCTGTCTGGGACTGGGGAAAAGTGTTTATTAAAAAAAAAGGAGCATGCTGTAACACTTCATTTCCTTCCTTAGTCATTATTTAAGACTCAATTCAAAATCCTCTAAACTCCTGGTGTTATCACGCCTTTAATATTTCAGATCATGTTCATTATAAATAAGCTTCTTCCAGAACAAAGTGATCTAAAAGACAAGCTGTCAAAAATCTTTGTTAAGTATAAACTGACAGCATTGGAAACACACTCAGCTGAAAAACAGCAAAGTTTATGTACAAAATATCATTAACAGTTCATGATCTTTCACATACACTGTTCATTTATTACAACCTATGGCCTGAAAGTTGCCATCAGTTCATGTCTAAAAAGAGATTTTTCTTTAGTAGATTTTTCTAAATGCCGTGTCAGTGACTGTCCATAACTCAAATAGCACTCTGCCATGTAATGGAAGTATTCAACAAGATGATTCATCCTCACATGATATTGTTTTGTTAAGAAATACCTGTAAAAAGCTCTCATTCTCTCCAAAATCACATAAATCTTTTTGGGAACCAAGGAAGGCTTTTTTTTTTTTTTCTTTTTTGCAAACACATCTCCTAATTATGAGCCCTAAGCTGTTTGAGGGGGTTTTTTTCAGTTTAGTTTGGTGACTGCATTCATTTTTAATGAGCCAAAACTCAGACATTTGAAATAGAGTTTTACAGATGTTTCCAAAATATTTTCCCAAAGACAGACCACAAATATAGCCTCCAAGAGCCAATCACAGATTTAGCTGTCTGGAAAATGGAAATCCATCATCACATGTAACGTTTTCTCACCACAAACGGCACCAAAAATCTGACTGCCAGAATAATTCTGGGAGTAGGAGAAAATCAAAATGTAAAGGATGAAAATGTAATTTTTCACTTCTCTGCAGGTGGGATGTGCAATTCCCTGAAGTCCCCTGATGCCTCTTTGGTGGGATGGTAGGAACCATATAGCGGATGAGCTGCTTGCCAATAAACCAGGCCAGTGACACAGGGAAACCAGAAACCTGCTGGGTACCAGCTGTTGCCCAGCACACTATTAAATGGAAGATAAGGAAGGGGATAAGTGCATAGGTAGGTGTGCTCAGGCTGCAAAGAGTTAAGGCCAGATCCCATGCAAGCATCCGGCTCATCTGAATCTTGTCTAATTAGTATTTTCGACAAGAAAAAAACTTTCCTTCCTGAAAATTCCCAGTAAGTCTGCTCTCTACTATTGACCTCTCCTTGAAATTTTTCTCTCTGTAAGAATAAAAGCTTCAGTCTTGGTGCTATGGACATATTTGCATAAAACCATGCATAAAAATTTGAATTAAAAATATGAGTAAATAGTCTTTTTGTTGTTTTACAGTTTTGTAGTGATAATTGGACCTTTGAGTTTCTCTGTGTTAGAAGTTACATCCCTGAAACACTCTGAATCAGACTGATTAGTATATGGTATAAACCCATACATAATATTTTTTTCTTCTCCAGAAGCTATTTTCTCTAGCATCTATTAACTCTCTTGCTTTATTTATTTAAGATTCAGTACTTAAGAGCCTAACTCAGATTTTAAAATTTATGACACACACACACACGTACACCCCCGACAGTCTGACACTGGGGGTACAGCTAAAGAAATTGAAGATTACATCTAAGACAAGTGGTGAATAAGAAAAGGAGCAATAAAAACTCCTGAGCAACTGGAGCTCTCTAGAAATGCAGGAGGAAACAGAAAAGTTAAAGCAAGAGTTTGGCAAGCACAGATAAGAACAGGCAGATTTTCTTTGGATTACTTCAATCACAGACGAACTAGATTTGTACATTAGCCTGTGACTGAAGCAGAGAAAATCATTTATCAGAATGTGCGGCACAAATATGAATATTGAGCTCCTAGACACAAATGAAGCTATTGAGAGAGATATATTTCATAAAAGAACTCAGAGGAAAGAGGAAATAGTTGAATAATTTATAACAGATTTGATACTGTTGCGGCAAATGTGCAATTTTGGAAGGCTTGTGAAATTCCTAATTCTGGAGATCAGATTGTATTGGGAATAAGAGCCCCAAATCTGGGGCGGGGCGGGGGGGGTGGGGGGAGAGTGTGAGAAGTTCTTTATCCAAAGCCCAGAAA
>JAVJGG010000027.1:20231950-20246820 GCA_035590195.1 Aviceda cuculoides
ACACTGACACACATACATACACAGACACACACTCTGACACACTCACACACACACTGACACACATACATACACAGACACACACTCTGACACACTCACACACACTCTGACACACTCACACACACACTCTGACACACACTCACAGACACACTCACACACACTGACACTGACACACACTGACAGACACACACACACACTGGCACACTCACACACACTGACAGACACACACACACAGACAGACACACACACACTGACACGGGGACACACACACTGACATGCAGACCCTGACACACACAGACACACACACTGACACACACGCACTGACATGCAGACACACACAGATACACACACGCTGGCACACAGACACATGCACGGACACGCACGCACACAGACACACCCATGCACAGACACACACACACACACACACACACATGCTGACACACACCCACACGCTGACACAGACACAGACGCACACAGGCACCCCCCCCGAGGCACAGTCACACACACACACACAGACATGCACACGCGCGCGCACACACGCACAGACACACAGTCGGCCCTTTGAAGTGCAGGGTAGCTCCCCCACCAGTAACTAACTCGACCAGTTTGTCTCCTGTCTGCTTGCGAAGGAGCTGCCCCTGCATTTGTTTCTTCGTAGGAAAGGAAACGCAAAAGAAAGACTCCTTGTAAATTCTTTCATACATTAATTAAACCATTGATGATGATTTTCTTCTTCTTCTTTTCTTCTGCAGGCTCTCCAGCAAACTTTTTCTGATTTTTCTAGTGAAAAAGACAGCAAGCTTAAAAAATACTGACCCTTTCTGGGAAGATCCCATGGCCATTCTTGCATGGCTTAGGATTCTGACTCAATTCTGTCATTTGGAAAAAAAAATTTTAAAAAAGGCATTTTTTTGCACAAGGACAACTTATGTATATACAGTAAAAACTTCCTACTCACTAGAACATCTTCAAATGGGTTGTGTCCCTATTTATTCTAGTGGTCTCAAAAGCGTTTCTTCTGAAGAGATATTCATCCAGAACTTGGTGTCACAGTGAATAAGCATTTCTAATTAATCCACTGCAAGTGCCAGCAAAGGGTGCTGCTGGTTGATAACTTATTCACTTTATGGCAGTAAAGTAAAACCACGCTGCCTCTGCCTCGGGTGTCCGCTTCCCTACTCCTTCCCAACTGAATCTACGCCTGAATCTAAAAGGTCTCCTTTCAACGTACAGGAAAGAAAGAAGTTTGCTCGATCCGCCTCAGGAACATCACTGCCAAGACCTGCCTACTCCAACATCGTCTGCCATGTGCAGCAGGGAAGACTGTCCATAAACTAATTTTCTGTATTTTCCATTTTCCTCATCTTTTCCTCGACCTCCATTTTCAGGTCCCAGGTGAAAACAGCTGCAAGGAATTTATTCTGTCACATTTTTTTGTATATCTAATGACTTGGCCATAATTTCCAAGAAATTGTTCTCTGTTTGGTTATGTCCTAACACATTTTCGGTACAGATCTGACCAAACTCCATCTTTTTGATAAAATTATGCCTTTCAGTGCTCCTTTCTCCATAGTGGAGGACAGTCAGCAGCTCTGCCTATGGCACATCGCAGTCAGCTTATAAATTACATACAGCTTTTAAGACAGAATAAATGAGATGGCTGAATATTTCAAATCAGGAATCACACTGGGCACGTATTTTACACTCCCCTGTCAGAGAACTGAACAAAAACTTCTCCAACAGAACAGGTAGCTGGGAGTCAGCAGAGCTACTCCTGCTTTTTTACTGATTACTTACAGATATGTTTGCTTCAGTGCCTTATGTAGTAAAAATAAACTAAGGATAGCACGACCGGCAGGCACATTCTTCACATGATACTATTACATATCTAACTTATTGACTGCTTTTGCCATCGACTTTACTGCAGACTGACAGCCAAATCGTGCTCTGCGATTCATACTGTGATTTCAGCATTCGTTTAAGCCAGGATGAATAACAATCCAGTTCGGTTTAGGTATATATTTCTATCATTTTTCTGACTTCCTAATCATATACCTGAGTACATGAGACTTGCGGTTCCTCTACTACGAGTTGCTGCTGGTGAGGGACGTGTTTACGAGCAGCCCAACCCCTGTAGCTGTCGCAGGCTTCTTTGCTGAATACAGTCTGGATCTAGTACCGCATTGCTCCTTAATTTATAGATTGGCTTTGAAATCACCTTTCTGAGTTCTCATTCTGTGCCGGTAACTCATGGTTTTAATCTGAAAAAAAACCCATATCTCCTTAGCGTGCCGCAAATGCTGAAGGCTGAATCGAGTGAGACATTTAGCTCCGTTTTATCTCTCTGTCCTGCCTCTTCTGGTTTTTGTTTACCTGGGCGCGGGTGAGGAAGGACTGCATTTTGTATTCAAACCCTTATTTGCCTTTCATTTCACTAAGATAACTCCATCTACCTTCCCTGTGAGTCTGAGATAAAGGCACTGCTCAAACAGCTGAACTGTTATTTTGCTTGTTATTATTCATTTTGTCTGCTTTGCATGGGACTAGCTGAATGAACGACGGCCCTTCCACAGGTCCCCTGGACCGTGGTCCCACAGTGATGTCTCTGCTGGGACTGGTGCTCACAGGGAGCTCACTGGAATCCCTGCTGTTCTACCCACGGTTCGGGCCATTCCGGCCACTCGTGATCCAGTTTACAAAGAATAACTGGGACTGCTGAGGACACCCCTTTTTGGGAAGTGGCTGAAAAGTGGCTGAAAAGGCAGTGAACCTCAGCTACCATAGCAACCTCCCTTTCTGAGGAAGAGCCTACATTGTGGCTGGTTCTTCTTCTGCTTCTTGCCCACACCTTCCGTCCTCTCAAGGGAGCTTCTTCTTGGCTCCCACATCACCCAAACTTTGCCACCCCACTAGCTATGGTGAACGATGCTGTCCTGGGCCACACTAGGACGTGTTTTGCCAGCAGGTAGAGGTCCTTCCCCTCCACTCAGCACTGGCGAGGACACGTCTGGAGTCCTGTGTCCAGTTGTGGGCTCCTCACTGTAAGAGAGACATGGACGTACTGGAGAAAGTCCAGCAAAGGGCCATAAAGATGGTGAAGGGACTGGAGCATCTCTCCCATGAGGAAAGGCTGAGAGAGCTGGGCCTGTTCGGCCTGGAGAAGAGAAGGCTCGGGGAGAGCTCATCAACGTGTACAAATCCCTGGAGGGAGGATGCAAAGAGGACGGAGCCAGGCTCTTTTCAATGGTGCCCAACGACAGGACCAGAGGCAACGGGCACAAACTTTTTCACCATATGGGTGACTGAGCAGTGGCACTGGTTGCCTAGAGAGGTGGTGGTCTCTACCCTCAGAGATATTCAAAAGCTACTTGGCCAGAGTCCTGAGCAGCTGGCTCCAGGTGGTCCTGCTCTGGCAGGGAGGTTGGACCAGTTGAGCTCCAGAGGTCCCTTCCCACCTCAAGCTTTCTGTGGTTCTGTGAGCAAAGGGACAATTCTGTGAGCAAAGAAGCGCTGGTGCGATGCCACCACAGAGGTCCCCCACGAAGCAGAAAGTGGCACTGGGCTGTCCTTGTTCTTGACTTTTCTCTAGAGGATGTTTGCTCATGAGAATTGCACGTGGGTGCCATTAAAAAGCTGGATAGACAACCCTGAAGCAAAGCAAACAGATATGTCTCATCTAATGACATAAGTAAGTTTGCTTTAACTCTTTTTTTTTTTTTTAAACTGCTTTGTGTTTAAGTAGTCCAGTCTCATTACCTGACACACTCTAGCACTTCTACTGACATGAGTGGAATTACTAACTTCTTGCAAGCAAGTACTTTACTGAAGTACCTAAAGGTAAAGGTATGAGATTCCTGGCACCTCATCAACAAGGAGAAAAGGATCTGCCCAAAAGAGAAATGAAACCAGAAGATGGCAGATAATGAAATGATACTACTTGTCATCCTAGTATTGTAAAACTTCCCTTTTACATGAAAACAACAGTTTCCACAACTGACTATAGTATATTGTCCTTCCTTTGCTGGGAAAGGGGAGGAGAGAACACAGAAAGCCTGAATTGTGTTTGGGGGAAGGATGGACAGAAAGAGGGAGAGTGGGAGAGAATGGTTTTGCTACAAAATATGAAAAGATAAAAAAGGAATCCAAGGTCTCTGATAAAAATGGTAGTTAGTATTTGGCACCAAATTTCATAAAAATGAACATAAAAGAAATACTAGCTGTTCTCACTTGTATCATTATGAGGTTAGGGTTAAAAGACAATTGCAATTCCCAAGTAGTTGTACAAGTGCAAAATCCAACATACTCCTCAAAGTGCATGCTGTAACAATAAAACACTTTTCAAACCAGCCCTTGTATCTCACCCATTAGAAATCTTATCTACACAATTAAGCCTAGACTACAAAGAAAGGAGTAAATAATGTCTACTTTTACAACAGTAACAGAGCTAAATATCCAGGTGATAAGCTGGCTATTCTGTTTACCCTGTTCAGTATTTCCAGCAGTTTTTAAGGAAACATCTTTGAAAAATTAGGGAGCCGTTCCTTCCTTTGGATGGGAAACAGGCACACAACATTTACCCAGCTATCTGTCTAGCTTTGTCGTCATCTTATTTCTCATTAAATACAGAGAAGAAAAGAAGAGTTTATCCTTCAAACACACCAGGAATTTTTAGGGTATTATCTGTGTTTGAAAGCTTACGGATTCCTTAAGGAAACATTTTGCATCATATTTCAGTTTAGAGTCCTATAACATCTTCTTAAACATATTTCCATTAACATCAATAGGGTTAAGCCATATGGGAAATAAGGTCTTCCTGCTCATTTGAGAAATGCCGCTGTTTGTTGGCTCTGGACTGGTTTTTTGGCCTGTATTTTCCTTTTAAAAGTGTGTGATCCCCAGGATTAAACAGTCCTTGTCCTTTTCTAGTGTTACTGTAAAAAAATGAAATTGCTTTCTGCCTTCATCAGTCATCCACTCCTGCTCTTCCACATTTTTAATTTGTAAATATTTTACTCTCCAATTTTATTTCCACTGCTGTTTGCTGGACTTTATCATCCCTGCCTTTCACAGCCAACATTCCCCTGAAGACTTTCAGAAAACCTAATTCAACCCAATGACCCAAACCGGCTTCTCAGCTAACAGTGCAGAATATTAAACCTGGGTGAGTTTATGCCACGAAGTTTCAGATCTTCTGAAAGACACCTTTTCCAAAACCCGTGAACAAGAGGCGCTCTACGCTATATTATTTTGGGGCCATTACAGGAAGGGCTGTCAAAGGGGATGCTGCAGAAAGACGGGACGCCGGCAGTGCAGCGGAACGAACCTTCCGCCGCTGAGCAGTCACCGCGGCGTGCACCCACGCGCTGCCGGGCAGGGCTGCGCTCGGGGCATCTTCCAGCTTCTCAGTAGCTTGAAATACGGGTGACCTGAGGAATCTTCTAGAGAAAAGAGTGGGGGGGGGTGGGGGGAGAGTGTGAGAAGTTCCTTATCCAAAGCCCAGAAAAAAGAGAGAACATTTCCAAGATTTCAGACCACAAATAAACCCAAGTGCAGGTTTTGGAAGGAAAAGACAAAGCGGACAAGATTAGAAAAATCTCTCCGGAGGAATCTGCAGACTGCAAATAGAAGGAATTTGCAAAACCAGTGTGGGGGGCTGAACCAGAACAGACCAAAACCAGTTCTAAGCTCTATTTGTCACCTTTGGAAAGGCCTTCCGTATTTGCAAGAAAAAAAAGCCAGAATGTACTAAAAAGAAGCCAACGGTGTTGTTCAAGAGGCATTTGCATCCAACGCCCGCAGTGAGTTTCTACTGATTATTTGAATACGGCTGGACAGCTTAATGCGATAGCTGAAGTTGCAGGAAAGCATCTCAAGAGACAACACACTTGCACTCAATACAGACGAGTAACCGCAGATAATGCTGCGGAGAAATGCTTCTAGTTGTAGGTTTATATGAGTTTGACATCGGGATAAAGGAAAACCTTGAAAAGATAAGGTTTATAATTGTTTCAGGGAAAGAGCGCATCAATTCAAGGTCTGAAAACCCAGCAAATGCTCAGGCTCATTATGAGAACTTAGGCTGTAGGACAGAAGCCTATGAAGGTAGAAAATCAATTCTATGATGTCTTTAATGGCATTGGAAAGCTGTCAACAGAATATAAGATAAGGATGACGAAACTCAATTGCCCTGTCATAAGTGTTCCTAGAAATGTCCCTGCAGTGCTCAGACACGAATGTGAAGAAGTGGGACAGACACCTGAGTCTGACGCACGCAGGTACACGTGGTCAAGAAAACTTCCCTGCCGCCAGCGCTTTTGTCTGCCAGTGCTACAGTAGGAGCTGAGACTTTCCAAAAATAATACCAAATATCGACACCTTATGTGATAAATTATAACCTCAACCCCTTTAGTAAGATTGAAGGAACTTCATGATGTAGGTAGTATTTAATTCAGTAATATTAGATTGATGTGAAACTTGAAAAAAGAGGAAAACAAACTGACAATATATCCCATGACGATAATTCAAGACATTGCAGATCTATGTAGATATTAAGATGTCTGTCCATCCCAGAAATACTCGTGCACTGATTTGGAATGACTATTCCCACTATACAGAAACAGCACTGTTAGAAAATATGAAAATGAAATCTCTAGCTTTACATATGCACATAAGCATGTAAAAGACTTTACATATAAAATCCTGGACCCGGCATACTGGATGTGCTAATGATAAATAATAGGTCACAATTTGATTGGTCTGAGTTTAAATGCTTTGCAAAAATTTAAGGACATTACCTTCAATCCAGTTCATCCACAATCTAATGGTTTTGTGGGAAAAGCTATCAAAATTGTTTAGAAGATGCTCAAAAAACCCCCACCTGTGGATATAATTTTAGATTTGCACCTGGCACGCCTAAATTAAAAAGCAGAATCTTTGATTCTGGGCCTCAGAAGTACTAGCCATATTATAGAGACAGGCTCAGAGACTAAGCAATTTGCTCAGAAAAAGATGCACAAAAAAGGCAGAGTTAGAACTGAAATTCAGGAGTTCTTGGTTAAGTTCTTGTCTTCATATCCCATGTCTCAGAGACAGAAAATATACATCAAACAAGTTCTTTAATCATTTAGAGTATTTTTTCAGAGTTTAATACTTGGTTAAATAGAGTAGTAAGTGAATTCATCGCACTGAAAGTTTGAGATCATTGTTTGTTTGTTTCCGTTTATCTTCAGAAGAGGGCTATCCTGACACCCAGCCAAAAATAATAAATAATTTACCTACATTTCAAGTCTCCTTTATTAATTTATACCACGGGAAAATAAATTTCAGCACTCAATTAAAGCAGCTTCCCATCACACAAAGGATTTCTTGTTTAATCATTCACAGGGACTATACCATACAGTACCAGAGCACCAATCCGCAAGCCCAGTCCCGACTGCAGGATCTGACTGGGACCAGTCGGAGACTCATTAGGGACAGGCATAAGAATTTGATGGGCAGATGGGGCATAGTCTGTACCCATCTTTGTCCCTGCTGATGGCAGGCTCAAGCCATGAGGCATGAAATTTCAGATCCTTTGCCTCAATAACAACTCTGGATATTTTTGATGCACACATAAAATACGCAATCTCTTTTGTTGTTGTTGTTGCCTTTTTTTGCTTGGATGTCTCACTGTAGACACTTTCTATTACAAAAAAATTTCTTCCATAGCTTCAAAATTTTTAGTTCTTAATTATGTAAAATAGCCTTTTTCATGCCAAAAGGAAAAAAGAATCCAATTTCTTTCTTGGGGTTTTGGATCCTTTTATCCATTTCACTCTTATTTGTCTCCTTCCTAAATGAAAAATCTCAATTAATTCAATCCCTTTTCATATCAGAATGTTTCACCTCATTCAGCTCTATCATGCCTCTTGAGCTCTGATACCTCTTTTCTGCAATAAAATTGCCAGTCCTGAACAGTATTAAAATAGGCTTTACCAACTGATTTATGTAAAAGGCTTTATAAAAAACTTTGTGTTGTTTACCATCCCGTTCCTTAGGAATTCTCACATCCTGTCAACTTTTCTTATTACAAATGTGCACGGAGCAGAAGTCTTCATTGTACCTTCTACAACGATGCCATGTCCCTGCCTGTTAAAGATATATCGGTTGTGACATTTATTTTGTTTTTATTGTGACATAGATTATACTATTCAGATACATTACACACATTCAGAATACCAAGCTGAAATACACCCTGGAGAAGGGAAAATTAGCTGTCAGCAAGGGACCTTATAAAGACCAGAAACAAATAAAATTACCAAAGGGAGTAGGGAATATATGGGAGGAAACAAAGAAGAAAGCAAGAAAATACATTAACAGAGTGAGGCTCAAAGCATTTCTTAAACTCTGTCTTCACTTTTCCAGTAAAGAACTAAACGGATCGCACATTTGGATTCTCTCTCAACATATAAGCCAGTATATTTCATTTTTAGATCACTGTTTCATGTCTGTTCCAGTTTACTAACAGGGATATCTAGTCGTTATCACCTCTTAGCTATCGGACGTCTCCGCAACATAGGTGGAGGAATCTGCATCCAAAATGCTATGAGAAAATCGACATATATGCCAAGGACACTTCTATTTCTGATCACTGCTTCTGCTGGCTATCCCATTAGAGGAACCAAGCATTGATAAAATCAAAATTCCTCTTATGTCATGTGATATCCAAAAAATTAAGAAATTGTGCCAAACTTATTTAAACAATGGTTAGGTAAATTTGAATCTGTATTAAAGTTTTATGTTCAGCTACTGAGTTTAATTAAAACAGCAAAAAAAATCTAACTGAGCCTGTTGCTGAGATGTTTGTAAAGTTATTATAACAAATAATATTGAAATAATCATGACAGAAACTGTGGCTTCTGGGAAATGCACACAAGTTTAACTTTACACATGTGAAGAGTCATGTTAAAGACAAATGGATCGCTCACAATCTTAAGTTAAGCAAAACGATACATCCCTGCAGAATTGGGTCAAAATGTGAAACTCCTATTGAGTTTAGAAAACATACTTTGACAATCCTGAATAACAGCGTTAGCCTGACAATTTATACTGAAAACAAACAAAAAAACCTAGCAAATGCACTAAAGAGAGCTTATAAATATTAATATGACATTTCTACCAACGCAAATAAATAAAAGCTACAAAGTCAAGTATTTATAATAATGGGAGATGCTTGTGTGTTCTGTGTCTTATACATGGTGGGGTTTGGTTAGTGTTTTTCCATTGTTTATATTTCCAGTCCAATTTGCTCTCCAAAATATGCTGCATCTTACCGGGAACCTAAGCATGTATTTCAATTTTTTTTTTTCACTTCAAAAAGGTAGATGAGAGAAGTGGATAGGGGACCTGTCTGTTTACTCGCCATTTGAAATGCAGATAGAAGTCATGCAGTTGCAGATAAAAAGAGTTCCTCCTTGTTATACCAAGTAGCAGTGGTTAATTGTGATGCATCATGAAGCATATGCATTGTCAAGAAACAGACACATTAATCTTGGAAATGTCATCAGGCAGCTCAAGACACCCCGGTCAATAAAACCCAAATGGCTTTGTCACTCTGGAGATAAAAAAAAAGAGATGACTTAACTTTAAAAAGGCAAAAGGAGTTATAGTTCAGTTTTAATAGCACTTTCTTTGAATTTCAAAATTCAGACTCTTCCCTACTGACTTCAGTCAGAATTCATGTGCTGTATTCCTGCATCAATTTCAGAGATTTTTCCTCCTATTTTCTTTGCTCAAGCAACCTAATCAAGGCCTCCCTCCTTCTTTCACACCCTCTATAAAACCAACTCCCTCTAAAAATCTGCTTTGTTTAGAAATATGACATATTGACATTCAACCTCAGGCTTTCCAGGACCAGCAGCTTTATGAGCCACCCGCAGCTACGGCACCCACCAGCACGTGGTTGGACGAATGCTCTGAGTACACCGTGAAGCTGAGGGCATCTGCCATGAAATGCAGGTCTGCTGCAAGGTTCCCACGGACAGATGCACCACTGGCTAGAGCTACCTAAGGGAAAAAATTATTTGAATTGTACCTAAGACAAAATGCAAGGTTTTAACATTGATTATAGTCTTATATGAAGAATATGAAGGGATTCTGGTCTTGCAATAAACTTTTCAAGGTACATGTCATCTATCACCTCATACTTGTGCTCTTCAGCTTGCTCAGGACAACTACAGACTTTCTGTAGAAAAGAACCTTCTTTTTCAAGCTGCACGGAATGTCCCCCATGCTCAGGTCCTGTTCTCCCCCATCTGGAGGGCGAGTAGATAAAGGCACTTGTGAAAACCACCTCTGCAGGAACCAGTCCCTCAGAGACCATTTGCTGTAACCCGTTAAGCCACTAAGACTTCTTCACTGCTGCGCAAAACCCATTTTTTACTTCTACCCGTCTCAGGTCCAACAGAAGCCATGGCAAACAGTAGCCAAACAAATGATATTGTTTACCATTAGGTGATCCCCAGCTTGCCAGTTTCTCGGAGATGTGGCCTCATCTTGGCTATATCACTAATATCATGAAGCTGAGGTGAGCAGAGTTGTAGTGTGGGTTGGGGCAGAGGAGGAAAAGAGAAAGGCAAAATGGCACAGGCTTGAGACGGTTCCTCATCTGTGCCTAGAATGAAGTGAAGATTATTTCAGTGGCCCTCAGATCATGGAGCAGGGCCTTGTTGAGATAGGTGACTCTAAAAGAAAATCCCCGTTTGAAACAGAAAACATCTGAGGATCCCAGACAGCCAGGGAATACAAGAAATATCAGTCAGCATGAAAAGGATCTGCCTTGGCACACTATCAACTTGTCAAGGTTTCTGTAAGGCATCACAGGAGAAAAAGACTTCTAAAATGACTTGAAAGTTGCTTTGTTGCTCTTTCAGAGAGCTCCTTCCAAACACGAGGGTAAGCATGGGAAAGGTGATGATTTGAAGATGTAAAAACAAGAGGAAGGGAGCTGGCATCATCAGCCCATCAAAGATGGAAGCTGACATTTAAAAATGAACAAGAGATGACAAGTCATGTGGGAATGAGACCAGAAGGTTGTTCAAAATGAAAACAAGATTATGGTGTATAAACAGAGATATAGGAACTAATAGAAGTATGCAGGAAGGTGGTGATATTGTCAATGTACTGGGGTAGGAAAATGCCTCTGCATGTGAACTTTGAATTAATTTAAATGGGAGAAAGCTGGAGAAAAGACTCTTGCAGTAAGTGAGATGCCAGGTGATAAGAGACAGGATAAGACTTTTAGCTATTCACAGTTACAAAAAGACAACATCCTTAAAAGAAGGTATGCAGAAGGATTTGCAAGATCCAGCTGAACTGGATACAGGAAAGCCCGCTTATCATGGCTTTTCCCTCAAAAAGAGATCAAACGATACAGCAATGGAAAATATTAACATTAGTCATGTGTTGGTGGTGGCTTGAATTGATATATAAATGTCAGTCAGACCTGTCAGAAAAGCAACCCCAGACCTCTCTTTGGAGAGAAGAAAAATGGCCCGGAGTAGGCAGGCAAGTTTGTGACCCATCCACATAGACATGGTAAGATAAATTTGTGTTCGTGGACAACAATACCAAGAAAGAAGGAGAAAAGGAGTAAAAGAAGATCAAGGGCAGGGCTTTGTGGCATCTTCACAGAAAGCTGGAGGAGGGTCAGAAGATGACAAAATGTGATTCAAAATGTGACAAAAAGTGATAAATGCGAAACAAAATGCGACAAAATGTGACGAGATCGCAAAATGTGATTCAAAAAGATGTTAGAGTCACTAAAGGGGAAGAACATCCTGGGAAAAGGGTACGGTCAATGGCACCAAGAGCAGCCGAAGGTCAGTGGGCACATACAGAAGCGTGGTAAAAGCCACTGCAGACTTTGTTGAAGGTAGGCAAGGGAATGTCAGTTAGACAGAAGAAGGTTTAAACCAGAATCAGAAGAGAAAGTTTTATTTTAAGGCGAAATCTCTCACTTCATCTGTTCTGTATTCTTTCATATTTTTGGCTTCACGCACTTACAATTTCCTACTTATATAACTCCTTGGCAGGGTACGGATAGAGAAGAATTATTGTGCTTGCGATCCTACGGCTGGATAAACGCTATCGGGCTGTTGCCACGTGCCCAGTGCCACTTTTCGGGATTCCCTACAGAAACCCCGCAGCCCAAGCAGCCAGCCAGGAGCACTGCCCTTCTTCTCCAGGGAAGCGTACTGCCGGAGTAAGGCTTGTCTTCGTAGAGGGGAGGGCTGAGAGCTGGCGTAATTCGCTGCTTCTGCGCTACGAAGTCAGGCAAAGCAAGCTGGCAGCGTCTTCTGCTCAGGCAACAGCAAGTCTTGCTTTCAGCTCCGCAGCTCCCTGGTTCAATCTGCGAGGCGTCAGTGAAAAACGGAGGCTGTCGCAGTTGCCGTGCTGCATTCCCTCAGCGGATAAAGACTTCATTCTCTAGAGCTGTGGAAATGGTACCTTTTAGAAGAAACCAGCTTTTGAAAATTCGTAATAAAACCAAAGATCGGCTTTAATAGCTAAATATTTGTGCTCTTACCTAATTTAATTGGTAAGATCATTCTTCTATTTCTTTATTACTCCCACTTTCTTAATGGATTCCTCTAGTGTTGATGGGCTTTCTTTTAATTGAATATACTCAGGATCACAGTTTCAGCAAATTATTTAGTGAGAAAGGAGAGGATCCTTTACCTCTCTCAACAGATGAACAGAGCTTCAGTTACAGTGAAATAACCAACACATCCTCATTAAACTGGCATTTAACCCAATGTCTCAATGGGTGTAGTTCCCATTAGCAATCATTTAAATGAATAGAGCTGCAAGCTCCGGACCAGTTAATGATGGATGCTAATTAGCAGCAGTTGAACAGAAGAAGCCATCTTAACTAAACAGACAAATTTCTGCACTAAAAAAGCTATCAAGCTCCCACTTATAATGAGGTTAATTTAAACCCACCGTTGAACAAAACCAGGCCTCCAGCTTGAAGGGGACACTCATCTTCCTTCTCCTAACTGCAAACGGGAAAATAAGGTTTAGGCTGAAAATCCCCAGGTCTGAACTTGTTGCGGAGCGCCTGTATGGGCCGCATTCTTCTCTCCCTGCACAGCGGCAGGTCACCCTGGCTCAGTTGCTCCAGGGTTAGCCCACACTGGTAAGGATAAACCACCACAGAACAGGGGCTGCAGACTCCACTTCATGCCACAGAAGCTTGAATCCTTGGTAAACCTTGCAGCTCCAGCGGTGGTGTTTCACCCAGAGCATCTGCTTTTGTTCTGTAGCTTTCAGCTACACTACAGCATCGCTTCTCTCTAAAGTCTCAGTTTAAGAAACCTCAAGTGCTATATTGGACATAATATTATAAAATTAGGTCCATGTTCCTAGCCGAGTTTGCATTTCTCTCCTAAAACGTGATCATCTTCTCTAACCCTTTGGGCTTCCTCCATGCTCATTTTATTCTATTTTTCACTCCACCTCAGCCTCACCCAGCAAGCTTCTGCAAAACTTCATGGGAACTGGTGTGGGATCACTCCACATGTTTCTCCGGCTCCTTCACCTTTGTCCTCCTTCCTTTTGCTTTTCACAACTCTGTACCACTCGTTTTAAAGTCAGCCCTGAAACTGAGGCCGCATCCCTTCCATAATAACTCCTCTGACCAGGTGTGAAATCTCTTAGAGTAACAAGATCAGTGATGCCATCAAGGTCTATTTCCAGATGCGATGTTTGGCCTCGCACCTGACACAGTAAAATATTCCACTAACAGCACATGGAAAAGACTAGAACTCAGTTCCCGCTCTCAAAGTGCTCCCAGCTCAGCAGGACCACTAAGACAAAAAGATCTTGCCATTACAGTTGGCAGATATGACTCAACATACAAAAATTGGAACTACGAAGAAGGGCTGCTGGCTGATTTTTTCCTGAAGACAATTTTTCTGAGTATAGTCATGCCTTTTAAAGGGAGATTGATCCATTCCCACCACAGAGACCATTAGGATTAATGGTTAATACAGACAGACCTCCAGCGAGAAGACTTTCCATATTTGTCAGATTCGTATTAGTTCATTGTTTCTTGGCATAAGTCCATTTTTTCAGAGGAAGGAAGGATGGGCTGTTTTGCTTTATAGGATTTGCAAATGCAAGTGGGGAAGGTAGGAGCTTCCTAATACTGTCTGAAAAGACCACAGCTGTGAAGAAATACAGAGCATCACCTCATTAATGTTAAATCTAAATCATTTTTTGGACTCTCCGCTGACAGTTTGCCACGCTAAAAGCAAACGTAGCTCAAGTGAAGTGAACAATATTGTGCTCGTTCACAGCTGCATTCAAAACTAGCAATTGTCTGTCACAGCAAGATGAAGTTAATGCCAGATGTTACTAATACAACTGAAAATAAAGTTCTAGAATGAAAACAATAACATCTCATTTGGGAAAATCTATAGAAGATGTAAGAAGACAGATTCTCAGATGTTGGGAACTAACACAAGTCAGTGCATCAGCTAAGAGTCTGGCCCCATATCTCTATTTATTTCAGAGGTTCAAATTGAAAAACTAAATTAGAAATTGATAACTTAGAAGAGGAATGCAAATCAAATGAGGAATGTAAATCAAAGGTTAATAAATTTTGCCATAGGTTACTCTTGCATTAAAGAAGCTCTCAAAACATTTAAACAAATTTGAAAGAAGTCTTTGAAGTACCTGAACATGACTTGCAGCTTTTGTAAGAGTTTACTTTGTACCTATTCAGGGACCTGTACAATTGAGTATGTTTGATACCAGGAGGAGGGAATTGGAAGAGCTGTGTTTCCACTTGATGACAGCAAATAGGGGCCTACAACAAACAGCCTTTTTAA
>JAVJGG010000027.1:20246920-20263477 GCA_035590195.1 Aviceda cuculoides
CCCCCCCCCCCCCCCCCCCCCCCCCCCCCCCCAAATAAAGTACTGGGATCCCTGCTTGAGAAATTCATGCTTAAGATCAGTTAGAATTAAATGATGCATTTTGTTAGAAAACAAAATATATGGTTTTCTATAAGCATAAATCATTATTTTTCTCCAGACATTCCTAGACAGATTACAGAAGCAGTTTTCAAGATAATAACTAGGAAATCTTCTCAATGCCAGTAAGTTTAGCTTCCCTGTGTCCTGAAAATATCTAGTCAAAGAAAGAGAACTGCTTTATTTATATTTTCTAAGTAGAAGATAAAACTCATTATTTTTAAGTGAAACAATAGCTGCCATCAGAAATCAATTCCAGTGATAGACAAAAACCCAGACACCAATTTATAAAAGGGAGATGTTTCAGTCTTCTATTTATTTGCAGATAATCTAGTGATTTGATCAACAGTGAGGACTGACCAGCACTTTGCTTGGTTTCAAACGCCTAGAAAATCTGGCGGACATTTTTCTCACAGAGAAAAACCTCCAAGCCCTGGGAGACCAGCGTGCAGACACTGAATAAGGCACCTCCTGTTCCTCCAAGGGCTCCAAGGAGGTGGCGGATGGTGCCCCACGGCGCGCTGCCCGGAGCGGGCACGGCGCAGGAGCAGACCTCACAGTCACTCAGGTCTCCCCATCCAGCTTCTCCTGGTGGCACTGGATCCCACAAAGCTCTCTGAAGACTACAGATGCTTAGAGGATTGTGCTGGAAGGAGATCACGAACCAGTACCCAACTGCTCTTTGTGCACCTCCGTTGCAGTCTTGGCTCTTTTTTCATCATTCCACCACGTTTGCGTATTCACCTGTGTTCAGCTTAAAACTAACAGAAGCTCCATCTCTTCCCCGAATGGGCTGCAAACTTGCCCGTTGCCCATATGGACAAGCCCTCAGGTCTAATGCTGCTGTTGTCACCTTATGGCCTGCTCTAAGAGGAAGAAAACCCTCTTTGCGGCAACTTCTGCGACAATATCATTTTCCTTGGAGCTTAATACACTTCAGATTTCTATATAATAGTTTCACAGCCAGCCTCTGCCTGAGATATCTGGGTATTATTAAAACCACAAGAGCCTCCAAAATCCATTGTCAAGAACCAAGCCACCTTCTGACTGACTTGCATTTTGCTCACACCTGTTGTTGACACAGAAAAACTCATATATTTTAAACCACCCCCAGTTGTTCTCTCTATTTCCAAACCATTTGAGGATTGTTTCAATTTTTCAGTGCTCCGTTGTTCCACTCAGTGTATTTCCTTAGCTTGCTTTGCTCCCGATACAATTTAATAATGAAAGCTTACGATCCCCCTCCTTTACCTCAGCAGCACTACCCAAATGACTGCAGTACACAGAAAATCATTTTCATTCGGTCTCCAGCCCCAGCCCACACACTTCTCTGGGAAGGCTTAGGACCTCAGTTTGTACGGACATAAAGAAGCTTTCACAGAGAAACAAGTCACTATAGCAACACATTTTAAAAATGAGAAATTATATTCTGTGCTGAGAAGGGAAGAAGGTTTTATTAAAAAAATATGGGTCTCAGCCTCTACACCTGAATGGTTCCATCTGGGGATACTCACAGTGTCATTGCACACTACAGATTTCCGGGCTTTTTTCTAAATTGCATTCCTGTTTGCAAACCTTTTCTTTGCACTCACGAGGACAAGCATCCTACCTTTTGTTCTGTACAAAACTTAACGTCCTTTTGCTATTTTGCCTGACTCCAGCAGCTGGAGTAGAGTTTACACAAACACTCAAAACATTTAAAAGCGTTATACTCCATGCCCGCTTTTAAGCATATGTCAGCAAGATCAGAGTCCAGTTTGTTCAGGTATTTCGGTCACATTGTCTTTGCATTTCTCTGCCTGCTTGTGCTGTCGATTAAAGCCACTTGCAGAGCTGCCGGCGTGTCAGACGTTCTCCAAGAGCACACACAGCTGCCTGCAGTCAGCTGCACGCATTCCTGTCCCGTAACTGGGAGGTATGGAACGGAGCTGGGAGCCCAGCCACCTGTTACAGCATGTTTTAATAACTAAGGTTGACCGTATTTTCTATAGAAACAGAAATTCTTACTTATGGTTTCTTATCAGAATGCTCCGGAGTTTAGTAGATGACACTTTGTGGCCTCGCTAGGTAGACCGGATAGACGATGCTCATCCGTCATGGACAAAAGTGATGAGCAACGGGAAAAGTGTGAAAAGTTAAGTTTGAGATCAACCTTTCAGGTAACACAAACTTAATTCCCTCATCTGCAAAAAGCCTTTGTGACATTGAACAAACCACGGAGTATTTCTTTCTCTCGGTTTCCCATACGTAGAAGGGTGACCTTACCCCTTTGCGACTGCACACGTGCACCGTGAGGACTTGAGCATTAAAATGGACAGCACTCCATTCCATGGGGGAAAGGAAAATCTCCTCTCTAATGCTATAGATGCGAGGCTATACTCATTTCCAATGCTCAGATAAACATCAAGGACAATTTCCCTGCTGCTCCTGACTGCTCGTAGAATATAACTTAAGATAAAACCTCAGAGTTATTGAAATTCAGAGAATAACGCTGAATTTTGAGTGTGAGTCAGCAAAATTGATTTCCAGACTAATCGGCATTCATGCATAATTAAAGTTGGTTTTGTTCAAGCAGTTCATACATTTACCGATTATCAGCATTACAGGAGTAAGAATCACTTCTACTGGAAAACACCTCCTGAGTCATACGAACAATTTGTCTGGGTGCACACATCCTGAGAGACAGACAGGCACTTTGAGCAAGAACCTCACCCCCATGAGCCAGCTCACAGTTCCCCTCGATTTGCTGCTTCACAACAAGTTTAGGATGTTTCCACTCTGATGCACTTCTATTTGTATGGAAGTCTAAACTTCTTCAGAAATCCAGGAAAAAATCTACTTACAACTAGTTTTCTCTACTGTGACTTTAAAGATGCTTATGCAAAAGGAAAACTGTTTAGTACTTTTCTCTGTGAGCACATCAATATGTCTTTTATCTCTTTGACTGGAGAAGTGACTATTCTGCCATATCAAAATTTACACATGATGTTTCGGTAAAATAGCAGATACATAAGAAGTCTCCAGGATGTAAGCACGTTCCAATCTCTCAAGTTTCATGCCTTGTAAAAAAACAGGAAAGCTCACAAAGAAAGGCATTGAATTGTTTTCTACCAAAATTAAAGATTTAAGACCCTCAACTGTTCCAAGTCCTTTTCCTGACTTATTTTGTTCATTCCGTTGCAGATTCAAGGAGCAACTGCTCAATGAAAGCTGCACCCATAACTGCAGGCAGGAGGTATGGAAAAGCAATCACTGAATGCCACGACTGACTAAAATCATATTATCAAAAATATGTTTCAGAGTTAGTTTTGTCTCTGTTTAGTATTCTATTTTTAATACAGTTAGAAAGTAAATTAAGCCACTTACAGTGAACCAAAAGTTCCCTCGTTTCCATGGAAATGTTTAGAAGGCTGATCTGAAGTTAACCAGACTGGTAAATACAAAAGCTTGTTACCAGCCAGCTTAATCCCCACGGCTGCCTCTCGCACGCACCATCACACCCGGGAACCTTTCACACTGCGAAACGCTCCTTAATGACAGCTGATTTCTAATCCAGTGCACAGGCTGAGCAAGATCCTCTCAAATATGTGTCACACTGACAGGGGCAGGGGCAGCCTGCACACTCATTATCTCAAAATTTCATGCCAACAATAGACCCTTTTAATATTCCACAATTCAAAGGACGATCTGGTGCCTTTTTATTATAATTACTCTCTGCCATTCCCAGTTTTCATCTAACTCCAGCAATTTTACACTGGTGTAATGCTTGCATCTGGTGAAATTACTCCTGCTTTATCCCAGGGTAAGCGAGATCAGAGTGAGATCATTTGTGCTTTATTTGTTGGAAAGATATGATGGATCGCTATTTAAATATTAATACTGATGCTTGCTACAGAAAGACCATATGTAATAAATCAGTAATGCACAGCAAGAGTCTTGCCTGTAGGTCTGGTTGAAGGGGAAGGATGAAGGTATCTGCAGAGATTTTGTAAGGAAAACAAAGTTATATGAATATCGCTACAAAGCAACTACTAAAACTCAGCCATTTGTGCCTGCATGAAACTGCAAACTTCATGCACATATCAATTTTTTTGGCCCATTCAAGGCAGAAACCTGGCAAAACAGAAAACAAGAGGCAAGTTCTGCTTGGCCAAAGTTTGAGTGCAAGCCGACCTAACAGCCTGCTGCTACCCAAAGGAGTGGACCCGCTCCCCATCCCGCCTTTCGGTACGCTTCCTCGCCAGACACCTCTTCCAGCTTCATCCCTTGAACCAGCTTTCATGCTCGCCATGCATTTCTCTGACGTAATTCAACTCATTAAATTGGCAGAATATTACACACTTTGGTGGGGGGAGTTACTTTTCTTGTAGCCTAGCAAGTCAAATTACGCCAGCAAGGGACCTACGAATGCCAAAGCCAACACGCGTGGCCAGACGTGAGCGACGGCCTCAAGAGCAGAGAGCCTCAGCTGTACCTCTGAAATGTACCTTAACTCATTAAAGCACTCTTTCACACAAGTCCACATTTAGCCCCAGTTTGTGCCCCCAAAATACCTGCAAAGCTAATTTCTGTAGCAAGCAAAGAGATTGAAAAACAAAAGTTGCAGCTCTACGCAGCACTGGAGCCACTCCAATTTTTTCAAGTATTTCTAAAACATGGGAAACTTCTCGCTGTTGCAACTGCCTTTAGTCAGTTAATTGGGTCTGGAATTAACTTGATTAAATAGACAGTGAGTCGTTCAATGTGTCTTGTGCTCCTAAGCCCCTTAGGTGCTGTGGGAAACACATGTTTTAGTTTAGGAAAATACAAGATTGATATGTGTTATTTCTACCAATGCACTGCTCAGCACTATCATTTTTTATTCAGTATAGCAGATCTTTTTCTCTGTCTTAGAAGACCATCACAAGCAGTATAGAATACACGATTATTCATTTATTTAAGTAAAATGCTACCTTTATGTACATAAAGATAAATATATCTTTCCATATAAAACGCTGAAAAACCCAAAGCATCATGGATGGTGACTGGTTTTGCAGTTACCTTGTGCCCAGCTCAAACAGAACTAACATCCACAATATTTATTTCACCGAACAGTTGGGCAAAGTAGTGGCAAAAAGTCAGAGCTAAGCTGTGGATGAGGTGTCGATCCATCACCCTGCTGCAGCAGTAGATATGGCTCCCAGGAAAAATAAGATCCAGTAAAAAATGGACAACTGGGGGGAAAAGAAACCAGAGAACCAAGAGAATAAATGTTTTTGTGAACAAACCCTGGAAGCAGGTAAAAAGCTTAAGCTCTTAGCCAGAGAGATTCAAGCCAATGTGAACATATCTGGAGAGAATGGCTTATCAAATGTTTTCAGGAAGAAAAAAAATGCAATATCTGAAAGTGAATCATAGTAGCGATTCAGACATTTCTGCTGTGTCACATGAGGTCAAGCCTTTTAACATTTGTCAAGCTAGAAAACAGAAAAACTTGAATTATCTTTTACCATGGCTTGAGTCAGAGCAGAGCCCAGCCCCGACAGCAGCTGCACAAGAAACAGCTGGCAAAGACCTAACATGCCCGAGCAGTCTCATCTCCTCAGATTATCAGTGTCTCAAGTCTTCTGTTGGAAATAAAACAAGTAACAGAGACCAAAATTAATTTCTTTCCCGATCAAAGTCTTCTGAACAGCATAAACAGGAGAAATGCTCATCTTCCTAGCATATTATATCTCCTACTCTATGCAGAGTAAAACAGTGCTTCTTTTAAAATACTTGTCAGAAAAACACCAAAGCTAAAAGATAGGGAAGGGCATTTGATTTAAAAATTTAAATTATAAAATTTAATAAATTTTTTTAAAAAAATTATAAATCAGTGTCGCTGATGTTTATTTGGGAAAACAGAGGTACAGAGGGAATCAGAAACCTTCAATAAAACTGAAGGTTTTCCTTGAAGCACATTGGACAGTCTGAAGTCTGGCTTACTATTTCCTGAAGATCTCAAAAGCAAGTTTCCCTACAAGGACAGACTAAAAGAATCAGGTTTGTTCAGCCTTAAAAAGAAAAGGCTAAATGGAGCTCTCATCGCTGCCTTCAGTAACTTAACTGGAGGATATAAAGAAGATGGATCAAGACTCTTCTCAGATGTGCACAGTGAAAGCTTAACAGGCAACATGGGAAATGCCAACTCAATGTAAGGGGGGAAAAATCACCATAATGGTGGTCAAATATTCAAAAAGGGGACCAGAGGGGCTGCAAAATCTCCAGCTAATAAGGTCCTGAGCGACCTGATCTAAGTTGGCCCTGCTTTGATTAAAGGGTTGGACCAGAGCCCTTCAAAGGTCTCTTCCAACCTAAACTATTGCGTGGTTCTATCTCAACAAAGCGGGCAGAGAAAACTGGGTCTTCTTCCCACCAGTTTCCAGGATAGTTCACATGTTTGGGAACCACCTGTGGTTTACAGCAGCTTTCTAAGAAGATACTCCTGATAAAAAGTTCCTACTTTGTCACGGCACCTTCTCCAGAAGAGAAGGGAGATTGCACCACAGTAGTCTGAAGCTAATCATACAAAGCTGAAATTTGGTATTCAGAGTACATCTGAGAGATGTCTGGACTGGCACCATTAGTGCCAGGGCTTCCAGGGGAGAAAAATACTCAAGTCAATAAAACGCCTACCTCCTTCCCTATACCTTAATGAATTAAGTGAAGTCCAACTCTGCAAAGCTCATTAGAAGTTAGGAAACTAGGTGACTCAAGTTAAGTTGAACGCAGCCTGGGGCACTGCTTTTACCCTGAGTCTTGCTGCACAGAATTTCACCACTAGCCTGCCGCCCTGAAAATCCAGTTTCATGTCCCAGTCAGCCTAATCAACTGCCCTATTGCAAAAGGAGCAATCCCGTTCCTATTTCTCAGTCACAGTCATATATTTCTGCCGCTTACCTTGTGCCAGCCTTGGCACGGGTCTAATCCTAAGGCGAGCTGACACAGGACCTATATTGTTGGAGCAAAAGTGAATACTTTTCTGCCTATAATTAACTTGTCTGGCTGTGGATCCAGACGAGCAGCAGCACCGGTGCAAGAGCAGGAGGTCAGGAGAAGACAACCATACTGCCAGGGATTCAGGGATCAGCCGAGTGACAATCCGAAGCCGCAGCTTGTGCCGCAAACGCTGTTCGGTGCCAAACAGCAATGTCAGGAGCGGCCCCGGCAAGCGGTGCGGGGCCCTGCTCAGCGGTGCGCTGCAGAGTACAAGACGTAGCTGGCAGTCCCGTGCCAGAGAGCTGCCAGGAATCAGCAGCTGAGAAGTAAAAACCAAGGGCACCGATCCCATGGAGCCTAAATCCTTTAGGGTGAACTTTCTAGTTCAGCAGGATTTGGGACCTCTTTAGCCTTAGCTGTGTCTCCACTTACCAGCGCTTCGGAGGTTCCCAACAAAGTTGGTTGTACTTTTCATTTTAGCATTAACTCCCCACATCAATATCCTGCTCTAAATGATGCAAATGGGAGTTTCACCACGGAGTTCAGGAGGGCAGGGATAGATGAATATAGTGACTTGTGGGAACACCAGGAGTCTGTCCGGCTTCTGGCACACAGCCCAGCAATTCGTGTATTCAGAAGAGACCATTAGATCATTTAGCCTGACCTGCTGTAAATCACAGGCCATTATATTTCACCATCTCATCCTTGCACTCGGTCCAACAAATATGTACAGGTACAATTAACTGTTATTCCCTGTATATTTGCCAGTCTGAATGAATGAGATATTTTTTTCTGACAAGGTACTGAGTCATTTCCAGTATGCTACAGCCTGTGGTGGAAGACTGCTTTGAATAACCCATGAAAGGAAGGGAAAAGCTCCTGACCAGTGAAGGCTGGTAAAAGCTGCTGTTTACAGGACCAACATATTTGATTAAATCAGCTTCTTATTGCAAGGAAATATTCAGCTGTCAGTGGGAATGCTAAGTATTTTTGAGAATCCAGGGTATGGCTCATGATTCAGTGCCTGGTGCCTGCTTAGATTAATTACAATTTAATTCCAAATGCTTGATTAGTATTGCGGTCTTATGCAAGCAGTAGTGATGTATGGTAACATATGGTGGACTTCAAGATGCCTTATAGCAGAGATGTCAGGATTACCACGCTCTTTCCTCAGCCACCCCTCCAGCTCACCCATGTGTCTCGTCTTCCACCAAGACCCAGTTACCTGCCCTCTGCCATCCCATGGCTTAGTTCTTTAACGCTGACGTGAAGGCAGTGCTTGAGTGTTCAAAGCATAGCTAATATAAAATTTGCAGAATTCCTGACTAAACGAGAGTGCCTGCATTTAAACAAAAAACACGGAACTTTTCTGGATATGAAAACTTGCAACTGTTCACTGAAAGCCCATCTTAATCCTTCGTTATTTATCTCACCGTGCCTGCAAAGTGACAGAAAGCTGCAAACTCCAAAGACAACATTTGTGCAGTCAAGAACGTTCATGCATTTTTCTCAGGAGCAGGATTGTGATCACTAGCAGCAATATTATAATTTAGACTAGTTACCACCTCTCACCCACAAAGACTTAGGCTGGGAATTATTTCACCTAACTTAAGAGAAATACAGTGTAGAAATAAACAGTTGAATGCGTTGCTTTCATAATCAATGTAGAGAAATGGTCCCTCTGGGACACAAAGCATCTCATCCTAAGGCAGATGGCTGAAAGAGAAAGGCAATTAGCACTCTGGAAGGACATATTTCTTTCCACTGGCTGCAAAAAAGACTGGAGTGGCCCATTCAGCTGTAGATGAGAGTCCCGAAGTTTGAAGAGAAGAATCCCAGCCAGTATGATTGGGAATCGGGTCTTGCTTAGCTCTAGACTTTCACTTGGATTCGTGTGTCCAGTTCAGGCTACCCAGCACAGAAGACATCGATACACTGGAGGGAATCCAGGGAAGGCCGTCAGGATAGTCAGGAGGCTGAAGGACATGGGATACAAGACGAGGCTGAGGGAACCCGGTTTACTTGGTCTGAAGAAGAAAAGGTGGAAGGAAGGAGGAAATCTTACTGCTATCTACAGCTACTTAATGTAGTTGAGGGTGTAAAAAAGATGGAGCCAGAGTCTTCTCAGAGGTGTAAAGGGATAGGATGAGAGGCAACAGTTGCAGCAAGGGAAACTTCAGCTTGGTATAAGGAAAGAAAGAGCACCATGAGGATTGTCAAAATACTGCAACAAGAGACCAGAGCGGTTGCAAAATCTCCTGTCTTGGAGATACTCAAAACTCAGCTGGACAAGTCCTTGGGCAACCTGATCTAGCTGATCCTGCTTTGAGCAGGAGGTTGGACTAGATCACCTTCAGACATCTCCTCCAACCAAAATTATTCTGTGATTTGTGAAGACAATTAGAGATTTTCCAACCTGACTTTATGTCAAGTCTCCCAGAATTAGTCTTAAAGGCATGATATTTTTAAAAGAATAACTAGACCCTGTTTATTTACCTGCTTGTGATGATTACTACAACTCAGTTTCAAACTTTTCTGCATTGATGAGAATTTTGTGTTTTAACTGAAAACTGAAACACTCTTGGAATCCCACAGCTCCAGCATGCAGTCCTTAAGAATTCAAAACACACTCCACAAATATGTTTGAAATAGTTGGCAACACTGGGGATTGCGGTTAACACTTGGTATTGCAAATTATGCAGTGCAGTAGTAACAGTGCTGAGTTACCTTAGAGAGAGGTCACTCTGGTCCAGGCTGTATTTTAGCTCTTTTTGACAGATTGAATTAGTACATAACAAGCACTGTCCCTCCACACCTCAGCAACATACATCCATACTAGTTTGCAAGACACAACACAGATATACCCACCGCGTGGGTTTTTTTCCATGGATAAAATATAAAGTGCGCTAACTTCGTGGGTTCCTCCCAGTGACATCCATTAACTGACTCCCACTCTGAACAGAACTGTCTTCTCTCACTGCCAGTTGTTTGACAGCTGGTGTATGGTCCATTGGAAGCGTGCCTAAAAACTTGGGTTTATTTAAAATATAACCCCCTTTTTTAGGACGTGGAGGGTCTATTAATAGAGAAGCTCAACATTTACGATGCTGAGGTACAAAGGAAGTGCAGTCAGTCAGCAGATCTTAGAAGAGGCCCTTTTGAGAGCACAGCGATCTTTATAGGTCTTGTGTATCAATTTTTCATAGCAAGGGCCAGAGGCAGAATGAGAATGGGAATATCATTTTACATGGAAAGAAAAAAAAATAACAAACAAATTACAGGCGTCACATTTTGTTGAACATTCAGTATTCTCACTCACAAAACAAGACTATATTCTACGTTCATAGTAACTTGAAGCTAATGAAGCACAGCTGCTATATATGCTTCAGAAGTAGATTAAGACACAACAGGATGTTCAGTAAATATGTTGAAAAAGCAAACTCCTTAATATAACTATATCTGTTAGTCTACAGGAAAAAAACCCTGCATGTCAAAACTGGCTCTGCACTCTAACTATCCTCGTAATTCCTTTGGATTAACACATTCTCTTACACTGGATTCAAAAAAAGTAAAAGCAAAGATGATGACAATTAAATCTTGATCCAAACCCTGTCCTGAGCTGTCTGTATGAATGTGTGCCAAGTCTGAATTTGCATCCTTCCTTATGTAAAACTCACATTCAGAAGTGGTGAGAAAATTTACTTCAACAGCAGCTACACAGTTATGTAAAGTACTGATACCTATTTAGAGTATGTTTGTATTTAAGTCAGTATTTAAGTTCAAAATTGAAGCCGCAGTTTTTAAAAAATGAAAAAATATGAGCATTTTGCCAAAGTTTTCCAAAAAGCTTTAATTTACACCTAATTTTTTATATATTAGTGTGGTGTACAATATTTCCCAATACTAATACATTTGTAAGTTAAAGTGGAAAAAAGTAATAGAAAGTTACACAATTTTTGTAAATATTAAGAGGAAAGCATTTGTAGCTTCCTATTATCGTATAAAACAGTCCTGGATTGTAGACATAATATTTCTGACATTTGATTTTTCCTTTGACCTTTGCAGCTCAGAAACTTCTTTTTAAAATACTTCATGCTATTTTCCAATCACTTTTTGAATTGCCTTTATGCCAACACCTTTGATGTGCATCACCTCTTACTCAGATTAGGTCAGATCCTGCTCTAGCTCTGGCATTGTAAATCTGGTACAGGTGACCTCATTTAAAATTACTACAGATTTGCACGGGTGTAATTTAACACAGAGCTTGGATCCCTTGCTGTCCTCAGTACCTCTTTTAACCACCACTCCTTTAAGGTCTTGACAACTTGGAGATTTAATTGTGTGTTACGCTTTGCTGGGATGCTGAGAATTATCTCTCAGTCCAGCATAACTGGAGCTTTATTTTAGTTCTCAGCTGGTTTTCCATTAATAATCCATACAGTTTGCAATGGTATGCATGCTGTTGGCCATGACATAAACCTAGAGAAGATCCAGTAATGTCACTGGAGAAATGTACATGTGAAAACGACAAGAGAGAACAGAAAAAGTCCCAGTGTAATACATCTACCATGCTCGTACACACACAGGCCCAACTATTACTATCATTTATGCATATTTAATGCAAGAATCAGCTGCTTACTTTACAAGACATTATTAGGGGTAATGAATCAGGAGCCTCACGTCCTAAGGAGATGCAAAGGTAGCAAGTGTTTGGTATGCAGATACACTGAATAGAGCATTGTGACGATTAAATAAGGTCAAGATGAAAACTGTAAGGGCTCTTGCTCATGATCACAGGTAGATAGACACGGGGTGGTGAAAGGGACAACAGTTCCCATCAAGGGACAACAGGTCCCATCCTTCTCCCATAGGTTAGAATCATAGAATTGTTTAGGTTGGATAAGGCCCTTAAGATCATTGAGTCCAACCGTTAACCCAGCACTGCCAAGTCCACCACTAAACCATGTCCCTAAGCACCACATCTACATGGTCTTTTCAATACCTCCAGGGACGGTGACTCCACCACTTCCCTGGGCAGCCTGTTCCAATGCTTGACAACCCTTCCGGGGAAGAAATTTTTCCTAATATCCAAACTAAACTGCCCCCGGTGCAACGTGAGGCCATTGCCTCTTGTCCTGTCCCTGGTTACTTGGGAGAAGAGACTGACCCCCACCTCGCTACAACCTCCTTTCAGGTATTGTAGAGAGTTAAAGTCCCTTTAGCAGAGATGGCCAGAAAGAGTACAGATATCTTCTGCTCAGGCCCCTTGCTTTACCGTTGAGCATCAATGGCCACTACGCGGGGCCAGAGTCTGCAGTTTATATAGTCCATTCAGATATATGTCCTGTTTAGCCATTCCTCCAGCAGCTGCAGCCTGGAGGTAGGAATCACATCAGCATCCTACTTGTACCTGAGGGGATTATAAACGAGAGCCCCTGGGACTGCTTTGATCCATCAGGGAATGCAATGCAATCCTACAATCACGTTCTCATCACAACAGTTTAATGGTTCATAGAAATAAGTGTTCACTTCACTACACTCTTAAAGTAGCGTGGGTGCTCACAGCAGACAGAAACAAATCTATTTTTGAGATAGAAAAAATGAAATATTAAAGGAAAAAATATTGCAAGAACAAATAGGCAATTAAAAGTTATTTCTTAAATCCAACAAGCCTTTAACTTAGACAGCCCTGACATAATAAAACCATAAAAGACTCATAAAGTGGCTATGGGAACTTCTATCAGATAGATAGGAAATTTCATTGACAAGAGAACAAGAGCCAACAGATGAGTGAAGCTTAGTTCCATAACATTTGTAAAGTCTTTGCAAGTTTAATGTACTTTATAAAAAGCTAAATATTATTACCAAAGTCAAGGGAGACAAATCCCACATGTATCTCCATTTATGGGAGTGGTCAGAGGGGTAACCAGGAAATTAATTTCTGAGATGCTAGTAATGGATATATGGAAAGTTTTCATGAGAAACAAAATAATGTTTGCAAATGCTCTGATTTAATCTCAGTAGCCACCCCAATATCTCTGCACGCCCTTCCATTGCTTTCTGTCCTTTCCTTTCCCAAGCAGGATGACAGGCCTGGAAGTTCAATGGCTTGGAGGAATACACGTACAGAACCATCAGCGCAGGCTTTCTGAAAGCACTAACATGAGCTAATTGCTCCAATTCTTTCTTCCCTAGCCCTCTGCACAGAGCTATCTGCGATTGCCATGTCACCCTCAGATATTCCCTACATAGTAGATTTGACAGTAAATCACTTCCATGTTGCAGTTCTATTGGTGAAAATCTTCCCACTTTGCCCAGAGTGAATTTGGGATACAGATATGGTTATGACATGGTTCCAGAGCTGATACTAATTGTTTGATTTATTGATTGATTTATATACGATCTATATACACAGGTACATCAATGCAGGAAACATTCAGAAGTAGACTTTAATACCTAGCTTATATATCTAATCTAATATATATCTAGTAACCACACACATGTGCAATGTATCTAATTTATATAGATTAGGAAATGGGACAGAAATTCCTTCAATAGAAAAACAAAAAGACTTGCCCTTGCTTCAGAGAGATAAAAAGAACTAATTTACAACCAGGGGAAGCAGCAACAGAAAACAGTTGCAATGGAAAGTTATATATGTATAAAACATAGCATGTTTGTTCTGCTCAAAGTCCCATTCGTCAAGTCTTTTAACACAAAATGAAGTATTAAATTTGCCCCAGATGTTGCATATTTCTGTGATTTTCTAACAAGTCTCACCATATACCGTTACGAAAGGCTACCAATTCATTAGTTGCTCCTCACTCAAGACGACCACCATTCCTCTTTATCATTAGAAGAGCTAAAGCCAGCAAGGGAGCTCCCATTCTCTGCAGTCCACGAGGAGGGGGTACGGGGGTAACCACTACGCTCACATTGGATCGGGGTCACAGGCAGAAGAGACGCACGCTGGAAATTAAGCGAGTCACGGTTAGGGGATGGGGAGAAAAGACTAAGAAAGACAAGAAAGTGGTGAAAGGCAGCAGGCAGTGGCGACGAGGGTGGGAGACAGAGGAGCTCAGGGAAAAACCTCTTAAACCTGGAAGGAGAAGGTAAATGGAGTTCCCATGAGTGGCCAAGAGGAAGGAGGAATGTGGCTGTATCACTACTCCCATGGATGTGTCCCTCAAAATTTCACCCTCTATTGGGACAGGCAATTTCCCCTCTAAAGGCTTAGAAACCAGAACTGAAAGTAAAACACTACACGTATTTACGAGATTAGAACACCAAGGAGTGCTGGGGATCTGACTCATATTTTGAACACGTAATGATGGCAATATTGTGACACTAACGCCCCCAATTTATTATAATGGAATCCTTACGGTACGTGTGGTGGAAGAACACAGCTGCAAACACTTTCGTGGGGAGTGTTATATGTTTCTTTATTATTTAGGTTGGTTTAATGGCTCAGTCCTTTTTCAGATGAAGATAATGGGAAGAATAATTCCATTTACTTCATGATTGTGTACCCACCCAGGCATTATTGGAATCCACAATAAAAGGTATTATTAGTCACCTTTATTACTGGTCAACATTTTCAAACCAGAGCCTGGAGTAAGATCCAAATCCATAGTAAGGGTTTTTAAGCACATTTGGCCCAATTTGAATACAGTTCCCACAGATTTTGATATAAGCAGCCATTAAACATTTAAATGGCTTCTCCAAAATTTGATCAAAGTCACAGAAGAGATACGTTGCTGGATGTAGAATTATTTGTGCAATCAAATATTAGAAGTTAAGCAGGACGATCTTCAGCTGCAAAGTTTGGTTCCAATACAGTTCCCAGCTTCTCCAAAAGCTACAGAATTTAGGATCATTTGGAGGTTCAGGGGAAAGACCTTATGGCATGAAGCTGTGGATGGAATTTCAATTGAAATTAATTGTATCCTGTTTTATTTCATGCCAACCTTTAGTGTTACTCCATAAAGCAAATCCTGACATAAACGTAAATACGTCAGCATTGCACGAGCAGTGTCAGTGCATGTGTCCTTACACCGATGCCGCTACTGAAGGATCCCTACAAATTTCACTCTTCCCACGCTGATCTGCATACCTTGGACCCAACATAACATGCCGTTCGTATCCAGAACTTCTCTACCAGCAACAGACAAAACAAAATACCTCTAAAAAAATCTGCAGCTCTCGTAGAGCCCAAAGGATGGTCAAGAGAAGGTAAGAAACAGCTGAGCACTAACAGCCCCTGAATATAAAGGCTGTAGGAAGTCAAGTCCCTCCTGCCCGTTGCTTTGACGGCTGTAATCCGTACTGAATCCTTTCGCCGCTTTGGAGACAGGGATGCCACTAAAAATACCTTTTAAGTAAGTCCTTCTGTTAGCTCTGCTTTACAGTTCCTATTTATTAAATTACTGCCTATCCTTTTTGATATCTGTTTTCAAAACAGAGGAACACAGGGACAGGATTTATTAAAGCAAAAAATAGGTCATGGGTCAGCTGCCCCAGGCTACGTTGCAAACCGAACAAAAAGGCTGCTAAGCTGCCTGTCACCAAAATCATCCTAATCTAGGAGTACAACTTTACTTCATGTTACAAAAATTCATGTTACTAACAAAATATTTATTTGCTATTCCAAGCCAAAGGCCACTATTGACATAACCAAATTTTACCTTTCTTCATTACAAATCCAAGCTTCTAAACTTTTTTTTTTTTTTCCTTAAATACCGAACAACATCATGCTTTTTAAGATCAAGAAGTCTGGCTAGTTTTTTCCAGATCATAACCAACTCCAACCACTCTTCCTTACCCTCCTCTTCATTAACCAAATGTTATATACTATGCTTACAAGCACGAAGCAGGCTGCACACATTTTCCCCGGAGGAGACGGTTGCAATATTCAGCCTGCACACAGGGAACCCACAGCAGCAGCTCCTTAGCCTACAAGCTGCTATTGAGGGTCTCTGCTTATAATTTTATAATAACCAGGGCAACTTTTGGTCTGTAGCAGGTCCTCCCCTCCCACCACTTCCCAAACGCCTCTGCTCTCCCCTCACAGTATCACCAGCGATACTGTGGGGTTGCATATTCTGGTACCACAGACCTAAGCAACATCTCGTTCAACAATTCAGATGAAAGAGGTTTTCCCATCTGTCTGAAATGTTATACAAGCTGCTATTTAACGACCAGTGGCTGATTTTTTTGCAAAGTTATGGCTACAATTGCAAGTACGGGATTTTACTTGTCTTAAAGAATTACTTTTTATCTCTAGTTTTATGATTTCCAGCCTTTGTAATACACATGCGTCGCATTTCAGCAAGTCCCCGACATGCACTAACATTTAAAAAAAGAAAAACCGAACAAAGTCTAAGCAATTTGCAATGACTCCCACAAGGCTGACTGAAGAAAGTGTACGGGGGAGCAGATCTCCACCTGCAGCCCGGGGAGAGAGGACCCCACGCCGGAGCAGGGGGATGCCCGAAGGAGGCT
>JAVJGG010000027.1:20263577-20317658 GCA_035590195.1 Aviceda cuculoides
AACATGGTCTAGTGGGCAGGGATGATGGTTGGACTCGATGATCTTGTAGGTCCTTTCCAACCTAAATGATTCTATGACTCTATGTCAGATAGTGTTCTTGACAAAGTTACACGCACACACGTCCCCCCATCCCTCTCAGCTGGGAGTTATTTTGCGAAGGAGTTACTCGCAGGGGAAGGTTATTTAGTCCAGTATGTGCCGTAGTTTGAAACAAATTGGTCTGTATAGCAGTCGTGCTATGCCTGTTTATAAGCCTCAGCTGTAGGAGGTGTCGATGGGGAAGATGGGTGTGATTTAAGCCAATTCGGGAAGCTGCATCTTTGCTTTGGAAAACAGAGGACACGAGCTGCAAACACTCAGAAAGTCCCTAATTCCAGGCAAGCCTCTAGGCACTGGCAGCACAGGGGCTCTCTGACCCCTTCTTCGGGACGAAGAGCTTCCAGTTTCCTCTAGCACTAAAACCTTGGCTCTAAACCCCTGGCTTATTGGAAGCTACAGCCTCCTAACTGTGTTCACTAAAAGAGTTTTGTAGTTTGGAGCCCCATTATTTACTTCTGACCGTGTATCTTCTCCTGAGAGCCTTACGAACAAAACGAATTGCAGCAGAAATCACATATTCCCGTACAGGCGCGTTCGCCTCTCGTGAAGTCCGCGAAATCACGACCCGAATGTACGGAGAGATAGTAAATCCGAGACGGCAGCCTGCAGGAAGCCTAGTCTGACATGAGAAGGAAGGAGAAAACGACCCACCGTGGCCCCCAGCAGCTTTGCTTGCAGATGCTCTGAGCCCAAGAGCAGGGGGTGCTTTGGGGAGCAGAAGCCAGCCGGTGGCCCCGTTAATGCCGGGAGTCCTCAGATACTGGAAACCCAAGTGTTTGTCTGTTCCTCCCAAATTCCCTTCTTTCCGTACCCTTGCAGACAGGCTTATTTCTAAAGATGGAGCGGGTGTAAAAGGGGTCTTGCTTACTCTCGGCTAGGAAACTGGAACAGTACGTACCCTTCAGACCGGCGTTTTCGACATGTATTCATTCCAGCCCGTGTTTTATGATGGTGTATTTTATTCTCCTCCCTAGGCCATCCCGCCTGCAGCCGCTCTTTCCACGTGCTGTTAAGGCTTCCCGTTGCTTCCCGCCCTGCTAGAAAATGTCACTTTTCAACACCGAAGCCCTGGATGTGGCACTGGCGTAGGGACGGCATCTTCTTTAGGCAGAGCCCTCCTGAGCTGGGGGCTTTCTGTAGATCAGAAATCTCCCAAACCCAGGGTTCCCCTAAGGCAGCATTTTGGGAGAGAGGGGGCGGGAGGAGCAAACTCCCTCTGCGTTATATTTGCAAATTGTGAGCAAGGTATGATTTTTCGAGGTCTGTCTGGGACCCAGGATCGTTGTCGGGAGGGTGTTTGTGAGTAATCTTTCGTCAGCAGACTGTGTGCGTCAGCGGTGCGAGGAGCGGGCAGCCGAGAGGTGATCTGTGGCGGTGAGCGGGAGGTAGGTACGCGGTGGACACGAGTCTTTTCTGTTGCCTGGTTGGATGAGCATCACCGGTAGAAGTAGGTTTTTGGGGCCACTACTCCTTTTCACGGGTTCCTAAAGAAGATTTCTGTAAATATTTGCTGGTGTTTACTTGACATTTGCAGTCACTCGTGTCAATATGATCCCATGCTGGAATGTTAACTGGAAACAAACACAAAAGTGGGCATGAGCTCAGCTGATGTGGATACAGTTTTTAATTTAGGCTGATTTTCATGGTCATCATCTTTCACGTAATCATCCAGTTCTGCTGAGAATTAGCGGTGCTCCAGGAGCTTCACTGTTTCCAAGAGTCATGATTTTTTTGTTCTCTGTCAGGAAGTGTGTTACCAGAGTCACTGTTGTTTGTGTCTACTGTCTGACACTTCCTACCAAAATCCTACCTCCAGTTGCTTCTAACTTAATCAAAACTTAACAATTTGGCCTAAAACCTCCCACAGCAGTCGTTTGCCTCTGGCTGTTTTTATAATGCTATTTTTTTTTAAACTTCATCTGAATCAGTTAAGCTGTTTCCAAGAACGCAGCTAAAACTAAGCACATTTTTGTTTTCTCCATGTCAGAAAAAAGTCTGACAATGTCTCTTTTTCATAAGTTCTGGTGCACTGTGCTGTGGAGCAAGACCGTCAGACTTGCAGTGGAGCTGGGCTTTGGGTAGCAAAAGTGCTTCGTGCCTTTCCTCTGAAAATTATTTAAGAACAAGCCTTAAGGAACCGCGGCTCTCACTCGCTCAGTAGCGACGGCTTTGATTTTCACACCTAAACGCACTGCAGATATTCCCGTGTTCCGGGCATGTTTCCAGCCAGGTCTGAACCCGCTCTTCTTGCAGCGGACGTTTACCCCAGCAGATGATCCAGCCTCGCTTGGATCAAAGTAGGGGAGGACACTGATGTAACTACGGACACGAGAAAAGCCGTATCTGGGGAAGCAGCGGAAGGCTGGATGTGCCAGAAACTTGGTCCGAAGACTGGGGAGGGTGTCGGATTGAATGGGGGCGTAGAGCTGGGCGACCAAGATACAAAGGTATCGCACGATTCGGGGCACCTGAGAGGCCAACAAGACCTTCGCCTCCAAGCTGCAAAAATGTTCGACAGTGCTAAGTCCTCTTTAAAACTCAGGCTTAGGTGTCTGGGAGTGGCGGCGGTGCACTTGGTGGCCCTCTGGCTCGGTTTGCCGGCCGTCCAACACGGGCGATAGCGGTGCCTCGTCTCGCCGGGCTCGTTGCGGCTCAGGCGTCTCCGCAACCCTCGGCCGCGGCTCGGCGAAGGGAAGCCCGGAGGACACTGCTGAACGGGGCGCGGATGCTGCGCAGTAAGGAAAGATTGCCCTCGCACACGCTGGAGGGTGAGAAGAAAACGGAGAACTGTTCGCCGGGGGCGGGGGGGGGGTAGGGTCCGGTATATATGATCCGAAGACCCAGGAAGCAAGAAGTACGTTAGGAAAGAAATAAGAGAAAAACACAAAAGCCCTTCGCGCAGGGCTCCCGCTGCTCGTCCTCCCGCGTCCTGTAGATACGTTTGGTCCTGGCGCCGGGTGTAATCGTGGCGCCGAGCAGGGGGGGGCCAGCCCCAGCTGACGGAGACGGTCCCTCGGCGGAGCCACACCGCTCTGGGTGCCATCCGCAGCCACAACGGCGCGAGGGGCCAACGTCCTCTCCCTTTCTGTCTGTCCCCAGAAAAATTGGGGGCCGGAGTGGCTTTATAATGGAATTCAGTGCTGGAGGTGATAGTGATAGTGGGCCTGGTTCAGTCACCCCCAAGAGCAGTGTCCAGTTTAGTTTAGTGGTCAGGGTCGAGCGGCTGGGGGGCACAGGCAGGACGGGCGGACGCTGCGGGAGCGCAGCTCGCCAGGCGTGGGCAGACTGGGAGGGAGAACCGAACCGCAGAGGCGGAGAAGAAAGTAAGGTCAAATCCCCTTGGTTCATGCAAACCCGCTTCTGTTGGTTTGTTGTTGTTTTTGTCCCCTGGTGACAATTAAGTGTGTTGCAAGGTGAAGTAGTCCTCAAGTGAAATGGAATCCCCCTTGCCTTCTCCGACCACGGAGCGAGTAGCGCTCTGAATTATTTGACAAGCACAGTTTATCCTTTGAGCAATTCGCGGCTCCCCTTTTGCAAGTAAGAGCACACTTTTGTGGACGTTTTCCTTGCTCGGTACTACCTAATGGATTTTTTTTTTCCCTAGTAACTGTCATTTGCCCTGCATCTTGCTATTCTCAACTCGAAATGAAAAACGTAAGTTGCTGGCTGCGAATACTATTCATTATTCATTTACCAGAGGAATCTTAGGCACATTCATTCCATTTCCTCTCAGTGCCTCATTATCAATAAACCTTTGCCTCACTGCTTCTGTAAATCATTTTCATCCCTTTCCTTTGCGAACCACATGCTTGGGCTCTTGCACAAATGTCTCAGGAGAGTAACTGGCCAAGGCAGGTAGTATCATTTTTACTCCTCGATAAGCTGGCAAAACTTCATTAAGAGGAGGTTATTGAACTACGCACACATTTTTTTTTTGGACAAAGAAAGCATTGCACTTAAACCATGAAGCAAGCAGGGTTTCCCAGCATTTTCCTGAGCCCAGCAGCTTGCATCAGCAATAGGTATTACTCCAAAGACTTAGATTACCTTGGCTCCTGTGGGATACACGCACCTTCTCTCTGCCGTGATATGAAGGCTGTGGAGCTAACCCTCCAGAGATAAAAGTGCCCTAAGCCGGTGGTTAGATTTCGGGGCTGAGGAGAAATAGGGGAGAGTTTCAAACATCCTTGCCCTCCTCCTCACAACCCCCCCCCGAAAGAAACGCAAGGCCGGAGAGCGTAGCACCCACGATGGATGGTGGGCTCCCAGCGGAGACTGGAGCGGCGCTGGCGGTTCCCCACCTCGGCGGCCGCTGGACCTAGACCCGGAGCCAGACTGGGGCAGGGGAGGAGCGGCTCCCGCGGCGGCTGGAGGGATCCTACAGAGGCCAAGAGTTTATTAAACTTCAGTTTAACTGGAGCTGAAATATGTGCCTCTAACGCAGGGCAGCAGAGGTTAACGGAGTCCTTTATGTAGACGTTTTATGACGCTCTTTGGGGATGTATACAAGAAGACTGGGGCGTTCCGAGTAATTTAAATAAATATTTGTTTAGACTGTGTGAGGGGCAATTGGAGTTTCCCGGCAAGTCAGTCTTAGACAGATTTTTCTTTCTTTGCCCTGTCTCCCCAGCTATATAGCGTAGACACATTGCGGTTCACGGTCCGGCCGTGTAGCGCAGCTATGACCCCCCCAATACCTTAAAACAGCTCTCCTGGGCAGGGAGACCTTGAGGGTGCTGTGCACCCCCTGTACTGCATGGGGGGGGCTCAAGGTGCCCTCAGACCCTGTCGGGGGTCCGGGCTCCCCCCTCTCCCTCGACACCAGCATCTTCTGGGCAGGGAAATCCTTTGGGGCTGCGGCACCCTCCTCGTCTCGTGACCCCCCACGGCAAGGGAGATTTTTTTTTTTTTTTGCAGCGGGTAACCTGAGCAATGGAACGAGGGGAGGTGTAGAAGTTGGGGGGGAAACAACCTGCCGCTCTCAGGTTTGCTGTTAAGTTATTTTGCCTTCCTTCTTGGTTGGCAAGTTCCCAGTTTGGTTGCGCTGCTTCTTGCTTCAGTTTGTGATTTTGCTGCCCTCTTTCTTTCTGCCAGGAAAAGCCGATGCCAGTCTGTCGCCCAGCCCCAGTGACTGTGAATTAGTGGGTTCGGTTGCCAGAAACCTAATTTCTTTCTGGGATACTACTAAAAGCCTAGGGCTCGTAGGAATATTAGCAACTCCCAGACCTAGGTGGCCTTGAGTTTTGCAATGTGCAGTCGGAATGGAAATAGGTTTTAGCTGTGCTTCCAAGAACGGGCAGGTTTGGGGAAGGCTGAATGATTTTCTTCCCTCGCCTGGGCCTTTCTGTACTAATCAGCTGTATAAAACTGAAGAATGGCAGAACTCTTTTGTTAAAGAACCTGGCCCAGACTTTGGCCCAATGTTTAAACTCAACCCTTCCTGTGGTTCAGTGAGGTTCAGCCAACTCTGGGTGTTTTCTGTTTTTACTCCAGCTTTCCCATCACTCCTGCTTTCCAATTTCCAAATCAAAACGGCAGCACCCAAATCCCCCGGAGATGCTCTGTCCTTGGGTAGCGACGGGGCTGCCGCAGCATCTCGCCCAGACTCGGGGTCCCCAGCTTTTCTCCACGGGGGCACCTGGGGGCCCAAACGGGGAAGCCCGAGGAGCAGCACAGGACCTGTGCCGGGAGGATTTGTTGGGGCTTGTCTGACCGCCCGTCCGAAGCACACAACGCTTCACTGGAAGAGTAAGGGTAGTCCAGGGACACACATACGCTGGCCGCTCCGACGCCTCTCCGGCCGGTGCCCGCAAGCCTTTTGAAGTTCGTCTGTCGCTAATTTGAACCAGGACTCGGTAACGCAGAGGCAGCTGAGCTCTTGCTCAGCTCGTGACAAAATGGCTCCGATCTCCCTCCTCCTGCCCCTCCGCTCCGCCGGTTATTCCAGGTTGCCGCTCCGGCCCTGTTACCAGCAGCACAAACCAGGCAACTGGAAGTCACCTCTGGGAGGCAGCTGAACTTCAGCAATGCCTCGCTGCCTCTGCCGCGAAGAGGTTGCTTTCGCGAAGCAGACAGACAGAAGAATGTGGAGAGAGACAGACCGACGGACCGACCGACGGCGTGAACGCTGTCCGGGCAGGCACAGGCACATAGGATGGGGTGAATCACTCTCCAAGCTGGCGGCAGGGAATTAAACTGTGCCGGAGCCAGACATCAGAGCAAGGCTCGGCTCCCTCCAGGTGGTTTTCCCTCACCAGCCTTCCCCACCGGCTGGAAGGAGCGTCCCCCCCGCTCCCCTCCAACTAGATGGCTGATTTATATCTGCCGTCACAGGCGGCGGCATGTGGTTAATGCGGAAGGCAACGCGCGTTGAGACCGTGGAAGGTCGCACCGGTGCCTCGTGGCTCCCTCTCGTCCCGACGGAGCGAACGCCCTGCTCACCCAGCGCCCGGCCTTGGATGGAAATTGTAGGGGGAATGTCCGGGCTGTGTTTTAGGGAAGAAAGAGGGAGGTGCTGGCAGGTTGTGGGGGAAAGCTCTGGAGGAGATGACCACTTGCAGCGAAGAGCCCCCTTTTTAACTTGCAGTGCTCAGGCAAGGGATCTTTTCGGATCCTCAGGGTGGCCAAAGGCCGTGGGTGAGGTTAAGGTGAAAATACATAAATCTGCATCCCGTGGGGAGGCTTATGCTCTTCCTTTCAGAGGGAGAGCTTAGCCCTAAGCCCTGCATCACCCTCATCTGCCACTCACATCCCAATAACCCCCAGTGTTTCCACCGGCACTGCCTGCCATCAGCCCCAGAGCTCCCCAGCGCTCCCCTCTCCCTGCTGCGTGTACACGGCCTGACTTCACAACGCCTCGGAGCGGGGAGGGAGGTTGAACCCTGGCTACTTTAAACGCTATCGTCACGTAACTCGGCTGGAGATGACTTCCAAACAGGGGAGGTGCGACCTTGCAACCTCGCCGTATCTAGATTTTTCCGAAGGGAACGCAACCCTGAGAGAACTGGCCGATCCTAACGTAAGGCAGGCAGGCGGATGGGGCAGATGCCCCCCCAGATGCTGATGGCCCGTTGGTGACACAGCTCGGACGGGAGCGGGACAGAGGCCCCACGTTGGGTCAGTGCATCAAAGCCTGCGAAACCCTGTAACGCCTCTCTGTGGAGAACAAAATTCTTCAGCAAACGGCATGGGGACCTGCCTGTTCTCCCTCTCAATTACCCATGGGTCTGTGGACCCTTTTGGACTTAACTCCCAAAAAACAGCGACTGGCCTGTGTGTAGGTATGAGTCTACAACTGAGAGATAATCCCATTCCATACTTTGTCCTATATTAGTGATGCTGATTTTTTTTTTTTTTTTTTCTTTATGAGCTCCCATATTTTGGCTTATTCAGCATTGAGCCCGGTCTTCAGAGCAGTTAGGTGCTCACATCTGGTTCTGAGGAACTTGAGAAAAGCCAAGACCCTCAGGCGACCATGGCCGCAGCAAGGCGATGCAGGATTGCTTTAGGAGGAGGAGACTACTTATCCAAAAGGTATCGAATTCAGAGCCAAAAGGAAACTGAAAGCCGTTTCGAGCTCCCTTCCGATCCTTGCCTGCCTTGTCCATCTTCCTTGGCAGGCAAGCACTGAGGATATATCAGTTCAGAGGGACTAGGCGGCTTTTGGTTCACATGCGCTGTTTTAGGTGGAGACACAAGTAGGACACAGCAGAAACCCACCATTATTTCCCAGTTGTTTGTGACACGCCTACAGTGGGAAATAAAAGAGACGTTTTAAAATGCAGTAGCTGACCCTCTTGACTGTCGTATTTTCAGGCTACCGTCTTGAAACTCTATACTCATACTCTATATGACTGTCGTATATTCAAAGCTACTTTGCCCGTAGCCTGGTGTGCCGAAAACCCGTCGCTGACCACCCTCAGCTCTCTGCCTGGGGCTGCCTGTGTGGGATTTACTGAGGGTCCGGCTGCCACCGAGCTGCACAGAGGTGACTGTCACCTCCCTCCGCTGTCACTTCGAAAGCCGTCTCGTGGCTGGTCCTGGCACGGCGGAGCACGTCCCCTGCGACCGCTGAAGACTTTCGGGTGTCAGAGAGCCAGGTCACTAAGAAATTCATGGGTTATCAGAGAGAACCAAGATGCCCAGCTGCGGAATATTTGGCATAAACAATAATCTCTTTTCGCATGCAGTGGTGAGGAAGCCATGGTACGCAACTGAGCAGTTTCATTTTCTCCCCGTGGAGGGAATGACAGTACCTTTTCTTGCTCTTTCTCTTTTCCTATATTGTTTTCTGGGAGCCAGAAAGTCAGCTGCAGTTACAGCAGGTTGCTAGAAGCATTTTTGTGCCTTCAAAATCTGCTAGTCAGCCCTTTTCGGCTGTTCAAATGAATGTGCTACATGAAGAAGGACTTGGGGCATAAACTGTGCCTTTTTATTCTAGCCACAGCTTCTATGTGGAGTTTTCAGAATTGATTTGTTTATAGAAAAGCCAGTTTTGTTAGTGTCCTTTAAATAACATGAAAGAGGAGCAAGCGGCGCATGTTGCGTTTGTACAGATGATGCTGAGCTTTCCCCAAGTAGCCACGGGGTGTGTGAATTCAGCTAATCAGAGAATAAAGCAGTCCGTGCCCTCGAAAGCAGATGTTTGTGTTGGAAAAACAAGCTGGTTCCGAAAAAAAAGCAAGAGGAACAGCAACTTCCCCAAACAAACAACACACATATGGACACACACGCACGCGTATTCCCCAGGCTCGCTGTGATGTAAACTTCTCGGCAGCGCTAGAGTTAGGCTTTATCAAGCTGCCTGTCCCCAAACCCACGCAGTGATTTACTCCAGGAGACCGTAACCAGCCAGGCACGAGAGAGTTTAAGTGCAGCCAGGGCTGAGGCGGTTTTTTGACTCCCAGGGAAGCAGCTCCCAGGCACACAGAGCCGGAGCCGGAGCCGGAGCCTCAAGTTATATGCTGGCCGCAGGGCCACCGAAAGCCTGCGGACCCGCCGGTGCTGGGTGGCACCTTTGGTACAGTCCCCAGGCCGCCTTTTGGGAACAGAAGGAGGTTTTTGAGGCTTTTTTGCTCCAGGCCTTAGTGTTGCTCCTGCTGTACGCTTTCCTCAGAAAAATAAGTCTCTCCTGGAAGAGAGGAGCCCCAGGTGTGGTCAGGAGGAGCGCAGTAGAATGAAATGCTCCTCTCCCCCTTTCATCCTTCTACAAGTAGGCTTTTCTGTAGGATTTTGCTCTGTAATTAGCTCCCCAAGGCGGCCAGGTATTTCACAGCTATTTTTTTGTCTGCGGGTTTCACGACGTCGTCCCCCCCTTTGCTGCAGAGCCTCGGGTGGCTGCAGGCAGCAGAGCAGGAGCTTTGGTGGGGCTCAGCAGGGATGGATGGTGTCCACGCAGACGAACACATTCATGCTGTGGTCTCAGCACCACGGGAAGACGGTGCATGCCATACCGGGAGCAGAAGAGCCGCCCGGAGCATGTTCCAGCCTTTCTTCAGCTTCTGCAGGATCAACCAAATGAGGTCCCTGGCTGGGATAGATGGACGGACGTGCTTTCATACAGGAACCAGTTTGGCTTTATGCAAACTCAAGGGAACTGCTGGTAGGCTAGACACAAGGCAATGTGTTCATCCTTATCCAGAGTTGAAATGGAGAGGCTCCAACCAGTTCTTGCTTAGCAGCAAGGGTGACTGCGGCTTCCAGAACGACGCCAGTGGCTTGCGTCCTGTGTAGACTTCTACCACCCGCATTTAAGCGATGAGTGCTGCCCAGTTTTACGCTTCAGTTTGGCCCAAGAGTGAAGGTATGGTTAAGTATCCGATCATCGCTAATAAAATCAGCGATGCCACATTCAGCTAAAAAATTGGGGGTCTTCTCTCCATCTTTAAACTCTTCTCTACATCTGCAGACTGCAAGAGTGCTGACTCCCTGAACAGAAATAAACCTAAAGATTTGGGCCTCGATATGTCTAAAATCCAGCCGCTCCGTTTTATCCTATATAACCCAAAATGTGGATATTTTTTAAATGATAGCCTTGTGCTGACTACTAGAATGCAATGACAGACAGGAGGCAGAAGGCTGCAACAGACAACTTGGGAACAAGTATAATGGCTTCAGCATGTGTTAAGGCAAGATGACTGGATAAGGTTACTATGGCCAGCCAAGTCCTGGAGGTGTGCTGGCTTGGGCTGCCGTGCAAATCTTCCTTGGTAAGAAGTGCAGAATACACCGCCCAAGCCTATCTAGGCAAAATTTTAGCATTGGTATTTAAGCAAGAGTTGAGAGAACGATATGTGTTCGAAAAGCGCATAGACAAGGTACTCTGTGCCATGGTCTAGTGGGCAGGGATGATGGTTGGACTCGATGATCTTGTAGGTCTTTTCCAACCTAAATGATTCTATGACTCTATTCTATGACTCTATTCTATGTATAGCTCCATTCCCCCAAACAGAAAACTATGTCAGCTACTGCCTAGTTCAGTGATATATAAAATGCCTTTATATTTTCCCACAGGAATTTGGAAAAGAAACCGAAATCTTTTCAGGGCCCACTTTCCTTCAGTGTTAAAACAACCCTCTAACACGCTGCTCTCTAGTGTACAACATGAAATAAAACTACAAATAAAAGTTCCCCTGGTTAGCACAGCGACACTTCTTGGGAAAGAGGAGACACAAATTCCCAAGGGATTTGCCAGAAGCAGGACTGAAATACCCACCAAGCAGTACTGCTGGCAGAGTTAAAGCCCAACACTGGATGGACACACTGGTGTTGATATCTGGGCTGGGAATGACTGGGAGGACGCAGCAGGGAAAAGGGAAAAACCTGACATGAACCAGAATGGCCCAGTGGTTCTCCCATTTCCCACCAGCATGGCAGGGAGCAGGTCCAGCATGGAGATATGACCAAAGAAAAGCTGGTTACAAAATTTAAAAGGAAGGATAACCCAATGGCTATGGTTTTTTTCTTTAGGGTCTAGTCCTCTCAGAATAGACTTCAAAATAGACGTAGAAATGGTGGAAGCCTTTAAATATACTGTTGGATGATCTAGGTATGTGCACAGATCTCTGAATGCCTGAACAAATTTGACATCTGCTTTTCCTGAACTTCAGTTCTTCATCTATAAAATCCAGCTAATGGCAGCACCCTTTCAGGAGACCTCTCAGAGTGCTATTTTTTAGTCTAAATTAGTTAAAATTGATCAAAAGTTACAAATGGCATGGGAATGAGAGGAGGAAACCCATCAGCACATACCCTACCTGTACAGATTCATAAGCTCTGGTTTCTCAGGAAAGTAGGCTAAAATTTATTTTGTGCTTAATTCACTGTTTCATCCAACCTTAAAACAGAAAACCACTTCTGCTTTCAGAACTGATGTTTCTATTATTTCGGGGCTGGTAGCGTGTCAACTTTTTAAAACATATTGAGCTACATTCTATTGGGAAGCACAATGGCAGATTTAGAAATCATTGACTTTAAAAATCCTTGTAATGTTTCCTTCTTCTAGTGGTCACTGCACCAAGCCTGTCAGAGTTCAGGGAGCGTCTGGACAACAAGCTTAGACCTATGATTTAGTTTTAGATAGTCCTGTGAGGAGCAGGGAGTTGGACTTGATGATCTTTATGGGTCCCTTCCAACTTGAGATATTCTATGATTCTTTTTCAGCCAGCAGTCCTTGCCAAATAAGAATGCAATTTATAAATAATTTTAGTTATGTCAGATTTCTTTTCAAAAAAACCACCCCAAAAATCACTCACGAAAAATTTCATCCAGATCAGGACTCCTGAAAACCTCCTATTTAAATCTGTGGTTAGTTCAAATAAGATCTACTCCATTTCAGTTAAAGCAATCACCTGTCATTTCTGCTACATTTTAGACAAGTAATATATAAATAATAACCTATATGCAAACCCCTAACAGAAGAAGAGATAGAAACCATTCATGGCTTGTCTATTCATGTGCAGGTATACTTCTGGAAAGCATATAGGAGGTCTACAGCTCATATAGACACTTTGACCTGAAATCACGCGTAATGAAACTGCCACTGCCACAGTTCACCACTGCCCAGCCATTGAAAGATTGTTATCCACAGCTAGGCTGTCAGTGATGGATAAATTGCTTTCTTCATATGCTTTGTCCACAGTCTTCCTGATATATCAGGGCTATTGCAAGAATTTCAGTTTCAGTGAAGGCTTGTAGGCAAGCAAACAGCAATAATTTAGGGCTGTCGGGAACAGAATCAGTTATGAGCACAGGCAGCTGCCTGCAGCATCACACCCAAGAAAACATTCGAGTCCTTGTGGTACTTGCTGGAAATCCAGACAATGCCCCTGTACAAAATCAGTGACTTGCTACTGACCACAGGAAATTAAAAAAAAAAAAAAAAAGGCAAACCAAATTAAACCACAAACATACAGAGAGGTGTAAAAAAATATGTAGAAATAAATAAAGAGGAAATATAAAAAATTAAAAAAAACCAGGAAAACAGTGAAAAGAAATGGTGTCAAGTATTATGAGTGTTTTATGACACTAAAGAATTTAGGATTTATATTTAGGACTTATATTATTAAGGAATTTAGGTTTTATGCTGATGACGATTCTACTGAAGGCAGCATGCTAGATAAAGAGTTTTACCTACACATCAGATTCATTTCCCTTTTGCTACTATGTCCATATCTCCATTTATAAGTGAGAGAAACTGGAAAAACATAGATAAGCACAATATCATGACTCAGGAGTGATATTCCTGTTACCTGATACACTGTTTGGATTTTTCAAACAGTGAAAAAATACAACATTTTTTTGGACCACTGATGTCACCGTTTCGGATTGCCTTTATTACATAAACCAATATAATCAGAATTAAAGAGGCACTCTTCCAGGCAATCCCCTCTTCAGTCACAAAACACCTACTTGCCTGATCATGTTCTCTCTACAAACCCTGCCTCACTCTTTTCCTTAGACCGTCATTGTAATAACACTATTATTGCTACTATTTAAAATGTCCACTGAGTCAGCACACTGAAACTTGGAAAGGTATGTATGTACATACAGGGGGTTTTATAACTGACAATATTTTTGCAAGATGCTTAATGGCATTTCTTTCTTTAAGATATTTTATTGCTGAATCTTTCTACTTTCTATTTGCTGTGTAACCATGCACATTTCTGCTTTGTTAGGGAATGAAGATAAACAGGCATTTACATTATCTATTTTGTTGTAATGGGTAAACATCAGAAAAAAACCTGCATGGTAATGCAAATCTGGAGAGACTTGTTCTTTCCAAATGCTCTGAGTATTGCTCTTATCTTTATAAGCAAGGAGTCTACCTGAGAACAATCCTGCAGTTTCCACACGGGGCATTTTGCAGGCTTAATTAGAGAAATTCCGAAGTTCTGTTTGCTAAGACCTTTCTTCTGATAGACACAGAATCAGGGAGTGGTTGAGGTTGGAAGGCACCTCTGGAGACCACCTACTCCAACCTCCCTGCTCAAGCAGGGTTAACTGGATCAAGTTCCTCAGAGCTGCGTCCACTCAGGTTTTTAATATCTCCAAGGACGGAGACTCCACTGCCTCTGTTCAACCGTGCACACGAGGACTGGATGCTGACACAAAGACTGCATAATCATTGACTTTCACAGCTGACCAGAGAAGCAAGCAAAGGCAAGAAAACACATAAAATACATATGACTTAAATTACAGCATGACTTGCAAATTAGTACAATACAGTCCTACCTAGTAATGCCCCAGAAATCACTGAAACGAGAGCATATGTCCCAGTATGATCAACCTATTGTTTTAATGTGACCTTACGAGTCACAGTTCACATGAACGATATCCATTTCATGGTTTCGCTCTAATAAAAATGTAATGAAATAATCTTCTAAAGTACAAATCTCTGTCTTCCTGCTTACTTTTATGAGCTAAGTAGGAACTGCAAGCTGCATCCTACAACCATGCTGTAAAGAATCCCAAAGGTTGCTAGCTAAGATACTGCTCACTTTAAATATTCCAGCATATTCTGAAAGAACTAGCTGATGGTTTGCATTTCTTTAATACCTGATCAAAAGAATGAGAATTTGCTGTTTCCCAAGAGTCACCCTCATCTCCTATCATTAGCTTAACACCATTTAGAAAAAAAAAATCGCAATAATGTTTACCATCTTAGGACCAAGCTGATGAAATTCACCAAAAGCCATTTGGAAAGAAATCCCACCCTATCAAAGGAAACTTTTAACTGAAGCTATTTAAACGTCTGCTACGGGAAAAGTTTTGTTCTTTGCTTCAGAGGACAACTACATCATCCTGCAAGTGCCGAGAAGCAGCACAAGCAGATACAGGCTGCAGCAGTTCTGCCGCGGCGCGGGGCCCCCCCACCGCTTCTGAATACCAAGCAGCAATGGGACTCACCTCCTGCTCTGCAGGTGTATGGTGCTACTCACTTGTAAGCAAAGGAAAATCGATTTCTTATTGTTTGGGTTCATAGAATACAGTCTAAAAATGTTCAAACAATATTTAGACACACACATTTCCATATGAGAAGGGCCTGGTCCTGTTCTGGGATTTCACTAGGGAAAATGTAGCTTTTTGGTGCACCAGATGTGCAGTATATTGCAAAATACATAAGCAGGAAGGTGTTTTATGGAGAAATATAGGCATGCGCTTCACTTACCATACACAAAGTGTGGAAGAGTCTTCACCAGATTATAACACTGCGAATGCATGAAATAATTTTAAATGTGCCAGTGAACAGAAGAAGAATTTGGCCTATTCTCTGTGCCGTGTATTTACTTAGACTGAAGAAAGGTGAAAAGAGCAATGTTTCTACTGAATTCCTTTTGAACATAAACTTCATTGCAGTCACCTAGCTGAAACATAACTTAGGTTAATGGTGCCACCTGGTGACAAGTCTTACTTGCTGTTCCCATACTTTGTCAAGCAAGAAGAAATTCATATGCTATAAATCTTCCCCTTGAGACTAACCCCCCCCAAACCGCATCACCTGCAATAATTACTTGGCCTAAGGAGCGCAGTGTATTGTACACATAGAAAAAACAATAAACAATAGGAAAGAAAATATTTCTTAACAGACTTTCACTTTAGACACTACCACACACTTGGAGTTATTAGCTTGTGAAGAGAATGTGCTTAATAGTACACAAAAGAAAAAGGGGGAAATGACACTGATTTATCTGAATTTGCTGATGGTGGGGGAGCCGGGCATTTTGTCTATCTCAAAAACTTCTTGTTTGCTGCAGTGGTGTGTGAGACTCTTAGAACCACCTGGCAGGATTTTACTACTTACTCCCCACGACTGCAGTCCCTAAACAAAAATGCGTGTTTGAGCCACATGCTCTTTGCACCTTACCTGTCAGTAATAACCCACAGGAGAAATTAATTCTGAACCCATAAACTTCTCTGTGCATATGGATAGCTTTAAAATGCTAATATTTAAGAGATGGGTAGAGTAGTGGAAAAGGGAGCTTGTATTTTGCAGGAGATGCCTGGGCATAAAGTGGAGAAAGACAACGTCGTGTTACCCAACTTACAGTTGTTATAATAGTTGTACAATAAAATAGCCAGGATTTGGGTTACGGATAATATCGATGATTTCTCTATAGTTTGCTTGTATGCAAAATACAAGTTCCCAACAATCACTGCCCAACCACCAGTTTAATCACATTACGGTAATGGTTACAGGTGAAACCACTCATTTAGGAGTCTCATTGCAGCTTTACTCCTACCCAGCTGTTACAGTATCATATTTAACACTTAGAGTTGCAAACCTGCACAACTTCAGCATCACAACTGCTGACTAGCCCTTCACATTTATAAAAAAAGACATTTAGTAGCAAAAAGCTTACTTAAAGGCAGTATACTTGCTTTATGGTTCACCATGCTCATCCAAAATTTGCTAATCTTTTGCTAAACTCAGCATTTTGGAAGGGCACATGAAAGTACTGGACAACTTTAAGCGTATTAAAGTGCTTTTCAATAGAGGAAAACTGCATCCCTTCACCCCCAGGACCCTTTACAGACTGGGATTTCCCTTCTATGAAACCTAATCAGGGACCTCCTTAATTTAACAAAATAGGAATATCTCAGCTGAATTATGGATATTCTTCTCTTCAAAGCCTACTTCACGTAATGCAGTCACATGTTGCATACGCAAATTATACAAGTATCCATATGCTTAATTTATACAACTATTTAACCAAACTGGCATAATAAATATGTCTAGTTAGATACTTGCAGTAAGTGTGCAGCTGTCTGGAAGGAGGGACAAAATCACCATCAGTGAAATCCAAACTGCAGCTGTCATTAATCAAAGCTTTGCCCTTGAACATTCATCACTGTGATACTGCTGTGACAAAGTGGACTTTTACTGCCATTTGGGATGGGAAGATTTTACTTCCCTAAAATAATTCAAGTTCTCTAGTGGTGCAGATGCTGTGAAAAAGCCAGTTTTCATGTTTGCTCTCAACACAGCAAATAAGCAGAGGAAAGATCATCAAAATGTTATAGAAAACTAAAATTATCTGTAAGATGCTGTATATTTAAATGCTGAACTTTTGCATGGTAGGTAGAAAATCCCTACTGAAAGTATTTGTGTTTAATAGAAATAATTGATGTTTCTTGGATCAATGACCTGGAAATAATGCAGTCAGGAGAGATTTGATTGTTAGGTCAAATGAAGATTTTTACAATATTGAAAAGGTAGTGTAAAAGGAGTTTTAGTCAAGATGAGGTTCTATTTCTAAAGATATGCCATTCACTACATCCTTTGACCAGAAAAGAGCAGTGGCTGTCAAAATTATTCACCCACTGGATTGACAGCGAAGGAGAGGTTTGCACAAGCTCAGGGAATGAAACCAGAGCAATCCAGTGAGCTTTCTCATGGTGAATATGGCCAATATTCACATCACAGAATCATAGAAGGGTTTGGGTTTGAAGGGAGTTCATCTAGTCCAACCCCCTGCCATGAGCAGGGACATCTTCAACCAGACCAGGTTGCTCAGAGTCCCGTCCAACATGACCTGGAATGTTCCCAGGGATGGGGCATCGACCACCTCTCTGGGCAACCTGGGCCAGTGTTTCACCACCCTCACCGTAAAAAATTTCTTCCTCATATACAGTCTAAATCTACCCTCTTTCAGTTTAAAACCATTACCCCTTGTCCTATCACTACATGCTCCTGTAAAAACTCCCTCCCCATCTTTCCTGTAGGCCCCCTTTAGGTACTGGAAGGCTGCTATAAGGTTTCCCTGGAGCCTGCTCTTCTCCAGGCTGAACAACCCCAACTCTCTCAGCCTGTCTTCATGGGAGAGGTGCTCCAGCCCCTGATCATCTTCATGGCCCTGCTCTGGACCCCCTCATGCAGGTCCGTGTCCCTCTCATGTTGGGGGCCCCAGAGCTGAACACAGAACTGCAGGTGGGGCCTCACCAGAGCGGAGGGGCAGAATCATTTCCCATGACCTGCTGGTCACACTTCTTGGGATGCAGCCCAGGACACGGTTGGCTTTCTGGGCTGTGTCAAGGCTTCACTCTACTCAGACTATGAGCCATCATCACTTTTCAAAGATGAATAATAACTTTCCAAAGATTTTGGTTTTCATGTAGTTGTTAAGAATATATGAACCTTATTTTGTATGCATCGAGTAGCAGTCAGCCAGGGTTCTTCACAGACAACATACTTGTTCACAGAGGCTAACAGGCCAGTGGATCTACTTAGACCCACTAAAATCAAATTTAGCCACAAGAACAAGGTTTTGGGTTACTGCTATCAGGCATATTATTTAAGCTAGACAAAAGATGATACACTTAAATAAGATCAGTGGGGACAACCTGCAACACCTGAAGAAGTGTCTGAAGGTGTATTCTGACAATGCTTGTGAGATCTCTCCCAACACTCCCAAAACACAAGCTATGCCATGTAAATTACACATGCTTGGGACCATCTTCTAGCACTGAACTTGGATTCATACTTTAAAATTCTCTTAGCCTCCAGAACAGAGCAGCCACATATGCCAATTTATGGGGTGATCCCTGGGCTGTGAATTGTTTGGCAGAATGCTGGTCAGATGGGCCAAACCCCTGTCAGAAACAATTCAAGCACTTTTACGGTGTAGATGATTGAGTCCCCCAGTGAGGAAACATGTCTGTTCCCAGGTTAATTCACTAATAAAGACATTTCCAAACAGATTTCAGCTGTCAGTATGTTCTCGGAGAGTGATTTGTGGACGGTGAGAGTGTGCACATGGGCCGTTCATTAACTTGCTGGAAATCCATACTCCCGTTTGCCTTGCAGTGACTTTGCCATGTAACCACGCTTGAAGCGAGCTCCCGAGAATTTGCTGACTGCAGCTTCTGCATTTGTGAGCCATCTGTTTGGTCCTAGCACTTGTGTATATTGCTTGCACATGAGATCCGCACCACTTTACCGGGTGCTGTTTTATGAGAACATTATCCAGTTCAGAAGGAGCAGAGAATCCCCGTCACCCTCAGCTGTGCAGTCACCCACCAAAGTTTTCAAATTCACTTACGGTGCCATTGAGAACCTTTAAGGATACAACTTATGTACAGCAAATTCTTAAAGACCTTTCACTGCACAATGGAAATTTTACTGCAAAGCAAAATGCTGTGTTTTAGCCGGGAATTATTGTAAATCTGTTGTTTAGTGAAGGCCTCCCCGAAACCTTGTTCTTTGCCCAACACTTGTCAAATAGCTTCTGGTTTGGGAAAAAACATTGCAGTTTGTGACACAGTTCTAGTATAGAGCAGTATGTGATGAGCCATGGGCCTGAGATAGATGACTACTATGTCTCTCGTGTCCAGTGATTTTCAGGGAAGGCAAAGAAGAGGAACTGTAATATTCTCCGAGGCTCTTTTGCAGAAAAAAGAAAAGGTCTGGCAGAGCAACTACCTCAAGCTATAACATTTTACTTTTCATCATGACTACTATTTCCGTATTACTGTTTTTCAAACAGATGATGAGGACTGGCACTGAAGAAGCTGGAGGAAGTTGACAATTTGAATGAATGACAATCCTAAAAAATGCGTTTGAGAATTGTGAAGAGAAGATTTCTATGCAGGAACATCCACATCTCCTATCCTTTGGCAGGGCTTAGCATGTGTTTGTCTTCTGTGATGATACAAGTCCTGTTTCAAAGGAAGGTTCTTCCAGAAACTTTCACACCAAATTTATTCGAGTGCAAAGCTTGCAGAATATGAATTCTGACTGAAAAACCTTGCAGTTCTTGTATTTATCCTTAAAAATGGTGCTGGATAAAAGCACTTTGCCAGCACAGGTTATGTCACAAACCTGTAATATGATACAATTCTTATTACAAGTTATTTATAAGTCTTTTCAAATTTATAATCCACTTTGAAAATGTGTTTATCCCATTGAGAATTGAGTATACATGTCCTAGCATTCCTGTGTCTTCATCTCTAATCCTTTACTTAACACCCACACTGCTTAGTGGAAGTTCCAGAATGGCCCTTTTGTTTACCCAGATGTCCTCCGCTACCTTAGGGTTATCTTGATTTAATGCCAACTCCTCATTTAAATGCAAAATATACCTGGCATAACATCATTACAGCACTATTACTGTATCGTGCCTCACAACCCCAATCCTGTTTCTCCAGAGATCCATCTCCTTACCACCTGAAAATCAATATACAAAGCTACAAGCACAAACACAAATCTGGTGTTTGACAAAAGGCCATTGGAGTTCATTTCTTAGACCTCTCTTCAGTGAAATTTAAGCCAATCTGCAAGGAAACAGGGTACAAAGAGAGAAATCTAGCAGTTCTTCGGCTGCATGGCCTTATTACGGAGACCTTCACAATATATCCAAATGCTACACCAGGAAAGCCCACATTCTGTAGGCAAATGCTGCAGGAAACCCCACAGCACCCTGGTACTTCAGGAGACAGTTGACATCCTCGGGCTGAGGAGCAATATATCAAAGAAGGGACAATTCCCCGCAAAAGGCACAAATCCCACCCTTCCATCTCAACTGCAGAGGCCAAAGGTGAAAAAGTAGTGAAAATAGATACTTAATTCACAATCTCTTTTTTAAATTTACTAACTGGTTCTATTGATTTTTCTCCTTCAACTGAAATTTTATAAGGAAGAAATAATCTTAAAAGAAAAGGTTGTGAGTGACATAAGAGATAATAGAAAGGCACTCCATAGGGAAACTGGTGCTTGGCAGTAAGTCCCAAGCCAAAAAGTCTTACATGATAAACAAAACACTTAGCAAAGCTAAACAAATAGTGCTTGTCCCTTACCTTCCCCAGAGCCCTGGCAGTGAATTTATCTCATTAAAGTACTGGATGTTCTTATCCAATATTTACAGTCCTGTTTTCATGTTACTCTAACAATTGTTATAGTCCCAGATAAGTAGTCAATGAAAGATGCATGTATTTTAATTTGTGTGGAGTATCAACTGGGATTCTTATGTTGTCACCAAGAAACCTCCCTGAATCCCCAAGAATCACTGACAAAGCTTTTGAGATATCTCGGCGTTCTCACTCACATGCAACTTTTGGACCAGGCACAGGACAGAATTTCTTGGCTTGGTGCTTTATATGGCTCCAGCTTAGACTCTTTAAGTAAAGAATATTGAAATTTGTGAAAAAAATCCATTGCACAACTAGATATAACCTCCCAACTAAAGATGATTCCTTCTCTTCAGGAGTATGTCCTCAGAAAAATGAGGATATTTTAGAAACAATGCCAGATCCATGCAGAAAAAGATACTTTTTTTAAAAAAGCATGTTTTAAAGCAGTAGTTGTTTTCACTGTTCTTGTATATTTGCTGTTGTTACTGTTCTGCTTTGCCTGAATTCTTAGTACACAATTCAGCTAATCTAACCAGGTCATCTCAGCTCAGGCAAACAGGATCTCCTGGTTTCAAAGGCACCACCTCTTTCCATTGCCTACAGAACTATACTCTTATATTTAGGGGTATAATCCTCCCTTCAAAGGCCAACCCAATCAAGGTGCAAATTATGTGGACTAAATCTCACCCCACAGTTTCTTTTGGCCTGTGGATAATATACAGCTGTAGATTACAGTCACCTACACTGCCCTCTGCTCCTAGCTCAGCTCACAGAAGACTGGGAACTGAACAAAATCAGTGGACCCTCACTCACAGGTGGTTGGGATAATTGCAAGTTTAGTAGAATATTAATAAAATATCAGGTTTTAATTTTGTCCTCCCATTAAAATATTGATCCTTATTGCACTAGAGTCCGCGAAGCTGGTTTATTCAATCATAATCACTCAGATTCCATGTTATGAGCAAGTACCACCCAAAGCAAGACTGACAGTAAAAAGTCTCATAAACGGCAGCTCCATCCACAGGTAGACATATATTTGTCCAAACTGTAAGACAAATAATTTCCAGTAGTTAACAGATTCATAAAAATAACCATTTATCACAAACAATGTAAAAATACAGAGCTACGTATTTATTAGTGATTTGTACACCAATAAAAGCTCATTGTCCCCTCCTATGTTCATATGTTCCTATTTCTAATTACTGCTTCCCATGTTCTGACCCACTCTTGCTCTAGGAGGATATCCTACCCCATCTTCCACAGCGAAGATAACAAAACTGAACGAGAATAGGGCCTTGACTAGGTCTAAATTCCCTCCAAGAGAATGAAGTCGGACAACGCTTTCCATTGTAACTTGAGCTTGACAGCGTAAATCGGGATGATCTCATGGCATGATGTAAGCTTTGGATTCCTCAGATAAGCTCCGTGTTTGGTCACAAGTGTCCTACGAGGACTCGGGTCAGTCACCAAAGCCTTTGTTCAGATCAGCTGGGTTTTGCAATCTGTGAACAAAGTGCCAGCAGTGCCATGGCGAGCTGGGCACCACGCCGCAAGGATGGCGCTCCTGTGTTAGTTAGACATGGGCATTAGATGTCTCATTCTCACCAAACACACGTACTGGGATGCTGCTTAGGTGACGAATGGGAGACGCTGGACTGAACCCAGATGCAGGGTTAGAGACCACTGTACACACAGACACCTAAAACTTCTTTTTGATGAAATGGGGGACATTAGTTATCTCCCTATTCCAGAGGAGGGCTGTGAAGGTGTGGCCTTCAAAATAAAGAGGCAATCCTCTGAAGACCATCTAAATCTCTCAGATTGGTTGTCCTTGTTGCAAACTCAGGTATCAACTCACGAAATATAATGTTGACCTCACATAACACATCCATTTTAGAATGCTTTATACACCCTGTGTTATGAGCAAAAATTAACAGTCTAAAAGGGCTTTCTAATTCCTCATCTAATGAGACTTTATACAGAAAAGCAGCTGGAGCTCCTGCTCATAAACGCCTTGCTATAATTACAAGATAAGCAAAAGAATTAGGCTTTCTAATCATAATAAATTACCAAGCAGAAAATGCAATAAAATCTAACAAGGTCTCTCTATATCGTATTGTGTTAATAGAACCTTTTTGTATTACCATCTATTGCAAAATGCTATGCATGCAACTAATTAAGTGAAATGCGTTTTTCTCAGGTTAAGTAGAGCACCTACATTTCTGCAATTATTATACCTCTGGCAAGTCTGTCCTGATTCTGTTCCCATTCAAAGATGGGAAGAGAAATCAAGTCAGCATTATAGCAAGTTTTGTGTGATCGCTTTCAAGTGCATTTAGCAAATGCTCAAAATGGCCAGGTAAAAGAGCTCTCTAAACAAACAATGCTTTGCACAACCATAGTGCCTCTCACCCAAAGACTTCAGTGCGTTTGATAAATATTAATTGACTCTCATACTGCTGCTTTGAAGTAGGCAAGGGATATATTTAAGTATCACTTCATTTGCTACTGAAATGCATTCCCCCTTTCCGCTCTTGAGCAGGATGCAGCAGCTGTTTAACAACACACATGAATATTAAACAAGAGTTTTAGAGAAGAAGTAAGGAATACTTAATCCAAAAGAACCCCAGAGGGATTTACATGGGTAGAAACCAATTACTTAAAGCAACAGCCCCCAAACTCCATGGTTGATTCTGTTCTCCTTCAGCCACCTCCATTTTAAATTTAATTTTGCTGGGATTATTAAAAATATTGGAGGATCTTGCACATAGCCTGTCATCTCTGAGCTACAGAAGGGGGAACCCTGGCACAAAATCTGGGCCAGACTGGTAGAATCTTGCTTTTATTCTGACAACATGAGCCAGGGGACATAAGTGATCACAGTACAGTAAGATTTTGGCTTTATACTGCTGAAAGAAGATATGAATAGCTGGTTGGAGTTCAGAGGATTCAATAATTAAGCCCTCACACAGCTATTCCTCCCACCCAAATGCTGCCTAACTGATGAGACCTTGTTTTCAACACATCCCACTCAGTACGGAGTACCGTGCTCAGGAGCAATGGGCATCAGAAACCAGATAGGAAAAGCAGACAGCTTTCCTTTACCGTGAAACATCACCACCAGCCATTTCTTGTGACAAAAAGAGAGGGCATTTAAACAGAATGGGCATTAATTTGGTACCTAACTGCATCTACAAATTTCTTTACTATTTCAATAGTCTCTGTTGGAATGAGTGGACGCATTTTGCCAAGGAAATCTCCAGAGTTATCCCTGTAAATATGTCATTTAAACACACTTTGTGTACTTCAAATACAATTTTTACAGGCTTTTCCCAAACTAAATTTGAGAAATTTAACCAGCTAGCCATTCTGATAGGCTATCCAAATTATTTGCTTAGTTTTAGACCAAATCTACATCATCACTTCCAGTTTCAGTATTAGGATTACATTAACAGCTTAACTTGTACTTAGTTATTAACGAGAAACAATTCTGGCAGGCGAGCTAAACATTTATCTTAACTGAAAACATTACGTCTTTATTTTTCCATCAAATTAATAAACGAGGTCACCAGATGGCCCTTTTAGGATCATCGAGTTGGGCTTCTTAAGTCTTATGTTCCTTGTGTGCTTTACCAGAAAGCTAAAAATCCTTAACATTGCCAGCACATCTCATGAATCATTAGTCCAGCGCTGGCACCCTCACATGAGCAAAATACCTCCAACAAAAACCTGAATTACACAAACACAGAATCCTTTCCGGAATCAGGTCTCCCATACTCACAACGCATGACAGCAGACCTGGGACCACAGGTTAGAAGCGATGCGCCGTGGAGCAGTGGTAGAGGGGCTTTCCATTAGACATGCATTAATGAATCCATTCCCCTAAAAACAATTATTTCTTAGAAAGTTCAAGTGTCTCTTACTGAGTAGTTAATTTTGCAACCAGGTATTCAACCTGCCAGATGGGCACTATGGTCACATAAATCACTATTTTATACAGTTCAGACTTGACCTAGCGGAATATTAACATCTTTCTCCTCTTCAGTGTTGAGGAATGGGAACAGACCTTCGTATGGCTAATTTGAGAGACCATACCAGGAGTACTTTGCTTGACCTGACAATAACTCTCTGTAGGTACACTACTCTTGCATTTCTGCGAGGGTTTCCCAAACGAGAAAGCAAATCTTACATGTTTTCCCATATCCTTTAAGCTTCTGACCACAAAACTGTTCCACATCCCCACCTTGCATTGAAGAGATTTGTATTTCATTTAGATATACAGCACAAAACTGTAGTCTGAGCACATGCTAGGCATCTGGACGAGGTTTGTCGTTGGTGCATTTACACCACCTAGTTCCTTGTAGGCTGATCCATAGGTAGAGCACATACATACTACCCCAATACAGATCCTAAATGGGCTTACTCATTTCTAAGTTGACAAATCTTTCATGCTAGCCTCCTGAACATATTTATCTTCACCTAAAACTAAGCAAATCTTTGGACAGCTAACGAATTAGCACAAACAGATGTTGCTGAGAGATGTTGCGCTCCTGCATGCCTTGGCATCATGGGTAGTTGAAACTTTTTGAGCAATTCCAAAAGACAGTTAACGGCTGGAAGAGCATTAAATTGGAGTTCAAAACACTGGGAACTCACAGGTATTCACAGGATAAACTTCATGCAGTAAAAGATAAAGCATACCTGTAGGACCCTTACACCACATAGCAATGTTTTCTCTGATCTCACAAAAGCCCTAGTGATACTCAGAAGTCATTATACGCTTCTGCTAGGCAATCCATAACATTTTGAAACAGAAAACACTATGCTTACTGTGGACAAAATAAAATACCAACAGATATGTATATTTGAAATCAATGTTACCACAAGATGTCACTCTAAACTTTATTTAGAGAAAGGGCTTGACTACTTCAACTTTAAAGAGCTCAAAGTTACTTTTTTCCAACTATATTTGGTTTCTTAAAAATTGTATTTATAAAAGTTAAAACATAAATTATGACTTATAAGGAAAAAACAAACAAACAAACATGAGAAATACAGTCTACCACACCAAAACTCATTGGTAAATCCTCAGAAGGCAGGCTGGGTATGAAATGATGACAAGAATAAAAACAGAGCAGTCTTCTGGTTTTAGGGGTTAAAGAAGAAAAAGAATGAAGTTACAGTTCTACATTGCAGTTCAACACTGGAGATTAAAAATAATTCAAGAAAAGGCAAGACTTGGGAGAAAATATCCGGTACACAATGCAACTCAGTATCTATCCCTCTGTCTCACTGTAATTAGGTCAGATTTCTCCTGCTATCTAATTACCACCTGTTTTGAAAGATACTCCCCCACAATCATTCCTCCTACTACCTGCAAGTAGTTGGATTCTGGGAAGACAGTGAATCTCCTAACAAATTCCCTGATGAAAATAAGCATTCATATACATGAATATATATATATGTAAAAATATGTAATTTTATCATGTATGTGTATAGATATATGAGCATGTGTATATATACATAATACTGTGAATATATGTAATTTGTATGTAAGTGTGTATATATATATATATATGTATATATAAAACCAGAATTTTGGTGGGAGAAGGCAACAAGGGCACTCTTGAGCCACGTCCCCACGTGTCTGCAGTGGAGGCAGAGGAGCAGCCCAGGGCATGCAGCAAGGCAGTGGCGGAGCCAGGATCGGGAGTGAGTCCTCCGAGCAAAGCAGCCCTGACACCATCTGCTCTGACATTTCCATTATCAGTAGCATATCGAAAATGACGGTGACCCCAATCCTAGTACCTCCAAGAAATACGCCTTCCAAACACTTATTTTGCAGAAGAAAACCATCTAATTCATCTAAACCATCTAACTACTGGGACGTTGGGACAAAAATCAGCTCTAAGAGAAAGGAAACAGTACCTTTGGTAGTGTCAGCACCTCTACTAGCTCAAGCAGTGAAGGCTGGTGTGAGGTGTCTGACAGTTTTGACCCCAATTAAAATATGTGTGTTATCAATATCATCACACAACCAAATTTCCAATGAGAAGTTCTTTTTACTATCCTTAAAGTCTAGGAAATCACCATGTAAAATCAACTTCAAAACACTGATAAAGTTGTAAAGGCAACTCCCAAAGTTAGAAAGTGTGACAATTTAAGTATATGGCCACATACAATTTTTCTCTCTGCTCTGACACTTTATTCAGTATACTGAAGAGGCCTGCTCTGGGGAAGCTGTCTGAGCAACCTTCGCACCATTTACCTCAGGAGCTGAAAGGCTGAGAGCGATAAGAAGATTTCTTGAAGGTTCTTTAACTTAAGAGCATTAAATGCCACCCCAGGAATTAGACGCTACCTCTGACTCCTACAGAGAGTCTCAGTGATGGTCAGGAAGTCATGTACGCTGTATTTTTCCAAAATGATCACCCATCAGATGATCCTCACGTTTTAAGTGCCCAAAATGAGACATTGGGACACTCTTGCTGGAACAGTGATACTCCCTGTTGCAGCTGGAGCTGTGGTCAGACATCAGAAGTGTCTGTGGTGATGTACCGGGTCAGAAGTGTCCCCAGTCAGGCCTCTAAAGTAAATAGATATTCTAACCTCTATTTCTCAGGGCTTCGGTACCACCTCCGCAGCACAGAACTACAATCACCTCATCACGGAGTAAATAACAGTGGGAAAGTAACGGATTAAATACCTGCTCACGCGCTGAGTCCTGCCCCTTCTGCACACTGAATGAAGCAGGATTTTTGAAGGAAAACAGTTTGAGGTCAAATAAATATGAAGTATCACATGGTATGTATGTACAGGACTCAGTTCACAGAAGCTACCTTAGTTATAGCACTGCCATACATCTGACCACAGACCTAATTCTCTTCTTTTCCCATTGTTTTGAAATACCACAGATATTCTGTGTAACATAACATAATGACAATTATTATGAAAGGTATTTTCTATTTCTAATGCCTGGGATTTAATGCAATAGTGTCATAATCAACTACATCAGCAGAAATTCAAAATCACACAACTATGATGACAAAATGGAGACAGGAAAAAAAAAAAGAATGACATAAACTCAGTCTTCTTTGAAAAGACCTTGTAATTATGTCAGGGCAGATCAGGGTGACAGAATCCAAATGCAGTTGCAGAAAATGGACCACACGACGGAATAAACACACAATGGGAATGAACAACACGGTCTGTAGTATTTCTTGTCAAGACATATTTTAATAACCAACAGAGCTCCGAAGTACAGAATCATACCTGAGAAAACTACAGTAGAAGTTTGACATAAATATGATATCCACTGTTACTTATTACTATATATATATACAGTAATTTATGTATTTTATATATATGTGTATATATATACACAAATATATGCATATATGTGTATGTAGGATTAACTATTTTACTTTCATGCATCTTACTATTCAGTGCTCAATCCCAATTCCACTGACTCCCACGACACCAGAAGGACAGGGTTAAGAAAAAGAGTCCTAAGATTCCAGAAGAGCCACAGGAGTGGCACCAGGCAACAGAAATGGCTCATTTATAACAGCTTTGAAAAGTGTAAGGTATAACACTCTTCAAGGCTAAAATGTTTCTGTGATTTCAAAATTGCCATGCAGTTTCTTAAAAAGTTATATTCACTAAACAAAAATCACATCACAGTCTAGCCTAAAGTGACTCTGCAGACCAAAACATTAGAGAGGGAGAACAGCTCTGCTATTTTAGAGACAAAAATAAACATTGGGATTACTGATGGAACAGATTGCTCCAGATTAATTTCTTCCATTTTATTAGTAGATGTACAAACTACATTAGCGAGATATAAATTCAGCCTTTCTTTATTTAACACCAAAAAAATCATCTATCTCATTGTTCTTTTATATTCCGTCAGCTTGAAAAATGAGAATACATTATTCAGAATAAAACCAGATTATCTAAATGCATCTCTTAATAATTTGTCTCTAATTCTCATCACAAACCAATAATAAATGGCTATCCCTATTTAATGCAAAGAGAAAGAAAAGCTTCACACTGGGACAGCAGCCACACAGCAACAGCTGCTGCAACTGCATTTTATTAATTCTAATTATACACGGAATCCATATGGTCAAGACACACTTTAAATTAAAAAAAAAACACTACAGGAACAAACAACGGCTTTTATTCCTTGCTGGATATTGAAAACTAACAAGCTCAACAGTTATTACATTGCTCATATTAAAAACTCATCTTAAAAATGGTTTATTTCCAATGCACAGCTTTTCCATTTCAAAAGAGAAAAGTCCACAAAGCTTCTGAACTCCTTGCCTGCGATGTAAATGCTATCATTCACTGGTTAAAAGGCAGCAAAATACGAGCAGAGGGTTGCATTAGGATTACAAGTGATTATGTATTACCTAGGTTGTATCAGTGCTGTAATCCGTTTCTTCTTGTACACATATAGGTTGAGAATCCAAATACAGACCTGGGCTAGGATTCTGAATTTTTAAGAGTCCATCAGCATTCATATCCAGCAGTTTTGTGCAATTCTTTAAGGAAAAGGTCAACAGCAAGTAGGAGATCCCAATCAAAATTCCCACAAATGTAAGAGATACCAGAGCTTTGCTTTGGGGTTGAGGTCTTTTCTGGTAATTCACAAGCTTTTAATATTTAAATTCTTTCAAACAAAAACTGATTTGGGGTACCCACACATGATTCCCACATCTTTGCACACACACCTTCTCTCAAGGCGGAAAATTACCAAATTACTTTAATATTAAGACATTGTGGGAGGGCTACTCACATCTCCAGGTTGGCCAGCAAGAACAGGGAGAGCCATGCCCTTGGCTCTATTTGCTCCTTATCTCTAACCAGTAAGGCATCACTGTAACACCCAGTAAGTCCCAAAGGCAAAAGCAATTCTGAGATTTTTGGAGATACAGAAATATTTCAGATCCTCCATCACAGACACAAGTAAGAAAGACTGGGTAACATTTAAGACCTCAGTGAAACTCCCCTCTCTGGATATTTTCAGCCTGATTTCCCTATAGTAACGTGATGTCTGTCTGTCTTTTTCCTGCGTGTGCATCCGCCTGCCAGCTCTCACCAGCTAACTTTGAACCCTCTGCCCAACGTCAATGCAACTTGATAGAAGAGAAGAAGCCCCACGTCCTCCAAAGGATCTGCAGGTACCATGGGGTGGGGAGAGAAATGACGATACTGCAGGGGAAATTGCACTGCCATGGAAGCAAAAATAGCGGTGGGCCAAAATCCACTGGAAACCACTTACATTAGATCTGCCTTTTTTTTTTTTTTTTTTTTTTTGAACAAATGGTTCACTCTGTGTGACCAAACTTTCACTGGAGAACTGCAAGGGTTAGTTCCTCAAGCTGGCTGCAATCCAGCCCCCAGCTCATTAAAAAAAAAAAAAAAAAAATGATGACATGGCTTCAAACCACCCCGAAGATCTAGCACTGCTACCTTTAGCTCTTTTGAGAGAATGCGCAAATTTGCTTACTAAGAGAATTGGACTTCAAGAATAAAAGCAGCTGCAGCTGTCTTCAGGCAAAACAAAAGCTGCTGTTGAATTTAAATTTCAGTTCTGCTGTAATTTATGCTGCAACAAAGAAAGATGCCAGTTCGGGAAAGTAGGACTCTGTGCGGAGTAATAACAGGCTTCCCCATTGTCAGAGATGTCATTTGAGCGCCTCTCAAATGTGACAGAGCACTGAAGGGTTTTTGCACATTTCTTTTGCTCCTCGACATTTGTAATAGTCAGGGAGGGTTTCAATATTTTTAGAAACAGCTATAGAAGAATCTTTATTTCTCAGTCAGGGAAGGTCTGAATATAAATCTCTGGAAGAATCACTCCAACCCATGATCCAAGGCAAGCGAAGTCAATGGGAGCTTTTTCTTTGACTTCGCGAACGCTGGACTCGGGCCCTCGGCGAGAGGATTGCCTCACCTCCCTGGGTTGGACGCAGGCTTGGCTGCACGGGATTAACTCCCGAGGAATTCGGTGTCATCACAGGAGGTGAGATAGCCTGACATGACCAGAAACAAGCTCACTGAGACTAAGGGTAGAGAACAATGACATATGAGATCAATGACCTTACATTCAGGAGCGCCGTAAGTAGCTAAGCGTACCGAACACTTAAGTGAGCTAAAAACACCTACCAAGAGCGAGCTTGGTAATATGAGTAGACAACGCCCAGTTGTGCTTTCCTATTGAAAAATTTCCCAGTACAGCAATTCATTTAATATCCTTTTGGTCCCTGAAACACTGACACAGCACTAAGTGCTGAAACATGCTTCCTCCTGTGGATTGAGAATGATTGGTACTAGCAAGGGCCACCGTTGCCCTAGAAAGGTGATTGTCAATCACATTGCGCATTTCGATATCCTCAACTCTAGCAGCTTTATCAGGAGAGTTGTGAAGTTTGGTGTTGCCTTGTTTTCTGTGGTGCCATGATTGTCAAATCTTACATTCGCTTGAAGGAAGAAGTACAAAAGAGGTCTTGGTGGTTGTGGAAAAAAGCCTGAAAATATGACTGCAGTGTTCCTTAAAGACAGATCATAGAAGCAGACAACAACCACCTGTGGTATTTTATAGATTATTTCTATGCCTTTTGCGCAAATCTCGTAAACCTTTTAACACTGAAGGCCAGCGCTACCGTGTATGACTAGCACTGGATTTTTGTGGTGTTGCATGACCCTGACTTTTCCTCTGACATCTGTAACTCTTCAACAGCTACTTTGGTGCAGGCTCCATCTCCAGCCCAGGACTACGTTGCAGGTCTCCTGCTTTTCTCACCGTTTATCCTGCTGTTCACACATCTGTCCCCCAGTCCTCACTCACCTCCTTCCCTATAGTCTCAAATTTCCTTCTGTCACTATTTAAAGGGTTTCTCCTTAAGCACAGCATGCCTAAAGAAGTTCCTTCCCATTCTACTAATTGCCTCTACATTCTTCTTCTCTCTATATGGTCAACAGCATAATTATTCTTCTCAGCATTAAAGCCTACAAATGGGGGGACTTTTTTATCATTATTTTCCGTTCACATGCATGGCTACATCTATCAAAATCTTCCCCATTTTTCATTCTTAGCATTTGCCTTTTGTGACAGGGACATGTTTCGACATCCCGTCATTACTCCTATGATAGGTTCCTCTCCAGTTTCTTTCATATCTAAACTATCCTGACATTTAACCATTGCCCTAAATGCAAGGGGAGTTTCAGTCCCAGCTCACAGCTTTGTAGACACCAAAGTCAATCAAACCAAGACAAATCCTTAGGAAACCAAGCTTTAGACTTCCTTCATGCTTGCTATAATAAATGTTTGCATCTGTCAATGGCTATGCTGTTTTTTAATAGATATGTACATCCTAAAATAATTAAAGCAAAGGAAGACTCGCTTTGGCGCTCTTAAATGGCTATATTTTATGTCCTCCTTATATACCCTACCTGTCCTATAGCACTATCCAGTAACATGGAGGACTGCAAATTATAACTAGATTCCTGGAAGTTTAGATACTAATATAACACTATTGAATTATACTGCCACTTAATTTATTGCAGAAGGATAACCTGACTTCCATTTTGACTTGGTTTAAAAGATATTATTGCTGAGTGAGGTAAAGAGTCTAAAAAAATCCCTTTTATTAAAACCACAAAATTAGATCCTATGTCTCCAAATACAGGCTGTGGCAGAGATCACCAGTAAATTCTGTAATGTTTATTACAGCAATTTTTAAGACAGGCGGTTTTACAACCTTTGCATTATTTCACAGAAATGGTACAATACCATAAAAAAAAAAAAAAAAAAGGTAATGCAGATTTTAGCTGAAAATAAGCCATTTTAAAATTCAGGCAAAGTTACGCAAGCATGAGAAAAAAACATAAGACATGGTTTCAAAGTCCTCAGGAAATACGTCATCCACTGCAGATTGGGTTTATCCGAATTTTAGAAAAACCTATTGAGATTAGTTTTTACCTAATACTGCATAAGATGATTACAGCTATTTGTGGCACTTTAATTCCTGCTAGAAACAAAATGATATTTTATAGAGATGTATCTACAAAAAAAACCCAACCCTGACATAAACCTCTTTCATCCATTCTCATTCTGCAGAACGGCCTTCTAAGCTGTAAAATCATGCACTTTTCTTAATGAAATGAAGGCTAGACAAATATATAGCAGAAGGTTTTAGAAATAAATTGTACTAAACTATGTATTGCATTATAAAAACTGATTACGTTTCATAAAGAACAGAACTGAAAAGAAAAAAAATGTTTGGTCGTTTTGACATATCCAGATGACTATTACTATTCTCTTTTATGGTTTTCCTTTTTTATCTCTGCACAATGCCTCCAAGATGCCCCATCATGAGACAATCCCAACAATAAAGGCATTTGGATTTCCACAGGTTTCATTTCCTCTCCCTTGTAGGGTTTTAAAAAAGTAAATATTCGCATCAGAACATGTCCTACAATTTGAGAGGACCCTGTGATTTTAATACCATCTAGCTACGGATGACCCTACAAAAAGCAAAAATCCTTACGAGCTCATAACAACAACGGTACCGTAACTCCTCACCATGCATAGAAGGATTGCTACAATCCTTTTGGTGAAAATAATTTGGAATTAACTTAAGAGTAATGCCAATATCTAACCATGCGTTCTTCCCCTTGCACGCTCCTTCTGAAGAGTCTCTCCTCCCTCCTCTTAGGGCTGGATTTTCAAAGCATTGTGTTTGGGCCACTGGAGTGTAAATGGGACTCCAGGGACTGCAGCTCCACATGTCGCTTTGAAAACGTGCCTCTTAGCAACTAACTCAGCTGTAACCGAACGCGGCGACTCTAGCAAGAACTCCAGCAACAACAACAACCCAAAGGGAGAAGGAGATGCTTTTGAACACAAATTAAAATATAAAAGGACAATCCTTCAATAACCTTCCTGTAAATCACTTACAGAACTTTTACTTCCATATTTGTAGTCACTTCTTGCGTATGTAAATATACGTATGAAAAATATTGAATCCTCATTTTTCTATGTTACTCCCCCATTCAGTAGTCAACAGTTAATATTTATGAAACACATGGAAGATAAAAAACAATCACGCGCGCATTGAGAGCCCAAGTTCAAAGATGGCTGGTTGAATCAAATCACACAAGCATAAATTTGAGAACAAAAGGAAATAGGCAACAGTAGATTTGAAAAGTGCCTCTAATTATAATTATTTTTGTTTATCTGTTCTTGTTATACTCAATTTAAGACATCCTACAGATTGTTAAAGCATTTTGGAAGTTAACGAGAATTGAACACACACCTAAAGACAGGGATGGTTACAACGGCTGAATTTATTTGTAAAGGAATCAAATTCTACCAAAGCTGAATGACCTACAAAAACCGAATTGCGCACATAAAATTATGTTAACTTTATGCCTGGTAGGAATGTGCACTTCTGCATCGAGGTTAATAATTCTGCACAAAAATCACATTTTTCATTAGTAGTTACAGCTTAAATATTCAAAAGGTCAATCAGTTCTGAATAAAACTAATGTTTGACAGATGTAAATGAGATCAAGTTTTGGAAAGCGATAAACACTCAGACTCGGAGAATTAATTGTAATTAAGATTAGGTACTCAAAAATGGACGCTTTCAAGACCATTAGATATAAAAGACAAAGAAACATCAGCAGTACAGAACTTAAAAACAGAGCAAAAGTTCTGCCTTAGGTATTTCTTTGTGTGGTGGTCTGATTTATAGGTGAATGGTAGAAACTATGACGGGAAACTAAAACAGATGTCATGGAAGTGGAGTTTTTTGAAATACCTATTATGCAAGAACCTCATTATTGATTGCACAATAACATCATCTACCACACTTAAAATACTGATGAGAGGTCACTCTTTTGTATTATTCCAGAATCTAGACCAACCAAATAGCAAACCACACGGAATAACGAGAGACTTCGAACATGTCTTGAAATTTCCAAATCTCTTTTATAAAAAGAAGCATTTAAGAACAAGAAAAAGACATCCAAAGGCCTACAAATTAAAATGCTATCTAACTTCCGTAATACCACACTCCTCAGCCTGTTATTGTACCAATCAAAAGATTTCATTTACTCTTTGGATTCAACCTTAATGTAGCTATAATCACATTTTCATTACTGGCATATGTAATACATCAACAAATAGTGCAGTGTAGCCACACGTTAGAACACTTTGAAGGATTACTTCAAAGTACTGCAGGACTAAATGTACAGCTAATGTCGCTTCTGTGATTTGTGTCCTTCTTCAGCACATACTTCTATATCCATAGTTATCCTCATAAAAATAACATAGAAACATCCCATCATTTTTTCATTCTCTAGTTCAAATCTATTTATAACTATTTGGTAAACACCATTCAATTATGAATCTATTTCCTTTTTTGAAGAATACAGAGCAATTAAAAAAATCTGTAGGGTTTATAAAATAAAGCTAATCACTTTAAAGAGGGTGAGAGAAATTACATGTAAAATAGCATTGACATTAATTACTTCCATTTGCAAGAAATGTTAGAGACTGGTAATGTACATTTTTCATAAAAGCTACAGAAATTACGGAAACTCTTCCCAGACCTCCATTGTCTTCAAAGTAATAGTGCAGTATTGATGTGCTTCCATGATGTGCTTTTATGATAGATAATCAAAATTTTTCCTCAACTGCTACTGATTGTAGCTCTGCAATGAGCACAATTGGTACTCCGGCTTCAAACAACCATAACTTGAAGGTACTTGTGCTTCCACAAACATCGCTTGTGTTAAGAAATGTGCCCTTCAGACTAGTTCTGCACAAAGCGTACAGATGTTTGTGAAGGAGAACACCACCGAGGTGCCAATGCAATGTGAGCAAGAGGGCAGAGGGAGGGAGAGCACGGGTGATGCACAGTCACTGTCACCATTTCCCATGACTGGCAGCACGGGCACGGCGTGGCACAGGGGACAAAAGGGATGCTACAGCAACTGGGTATGTTCATGACCTTGAAAACATTATTTATAATAACTTATGGAGGTTATTTTATATAAAGCTCCAAAACACCAAGTGCTTGATTTTGACAAATACCATCATTTACAAGGTGAAATAGGAACCTTCAAGTAAATGGAAGAAAGACTGAGCGATACGCCAGCACGTCTATTTGAACACTGCAACATTGCACGAATGGGAACGTTCTGCCAAAGTTTCACTATGTCCTTGAGCATTTTTCCTGACTCATTTCCAAGTTTCTTTGGCTGACACTTTTCACAAAAACATAATGCAAAAGACACAAAGATTTCAGATGCTTCTTGGTGCCAGTGAAATCAATGAAACTTTGGCCATTTACCTGTGTGGAGATGGCTTCATCTTCAGCTTTGCATAAACAGTTATATCCTACTCTGGTTCAGTAACTTCCATTAAACGAAGGAAAGCAACGACGTTTAGGAATAACTATTTGATATCTTGTCTTGCATGAGTTTTTTGTTACTCTTTCTTACACTAGAATTAAGACAATATTCTTATTTTGAATAAGAATTGAAAATTGAATAAGACAATGTTCCCCACAGAACCTGGAAGGATCATCTCAACATGCTGTTCCATTGTAAATACAAATTAAATAGTGACCAGTAAGAAAGTTACTAGTTCTGACCTAGCTCTTGCCTTCACGAGCATACATCTACTATTAAATATTAGTACCTACCTAGAAGTGCTTGGAACAAGCTGCTCTTAAAGATGCCCATCACCTTTCTGATGGCTTTTTTCAGTTGTTGCTCTTCTGGCTTCCTTAGTTTTTTACAGTATTCTTCCAGCAGCACTAAAGCTCGGTCAGTATCTAAAGATGAACAAGTAGAAAAAAAATATTTTATTGGTCCTGGAAAGTATTTAAATGCTCAAATATTAACTTCACATTTTTAAAGGCATTGTTCACACACGTAAGGAAGATTTACAACAAATGTTGTTGCAGTCTGTCGTTAGCTGTATGCCATGAGCAACATAGGCAAAATGTAGAGATTAACCCAACACCAAAAGAGGAAGATTACTGCGTGTCTGAGATGTCCCTGCAAAGGGAAAAATGATCTTTTGAATGGCTTCTACAACAAGTGTTTAACTTTCATTTATCCAAAACCAGCTGGAAGCTAAGGGTTATGGACCAAATTACAATTTGCAGAAGCTACAAAATTATAGACAATAACCATTCTGAATACCCATGCAGGAAAACTGGCCTTAAAACATATTCAGAGAAGACATGAAAGTGTTTGCTTTGCATCTGCAGCACTCCATTCTCTGGTCTCTGAATAGCAAATGTGTATCTGAAAGGCAGGTGTCCAAAAGTGCAGTTTTTTTTCTGTTCCCTCACTACATAAAATTGCTATCTACCTCTTTGGTAAAAATGAGACTTTGATAGCAGACATTCATTCATGTGTTGGCTCAAATGTAACAATCCAGCCTTTCTGTAAGAGTCCAGAGAAACAGAGCTCTGTTCCTCCTGCTGCTATTATCTTTGCGTAGTCATTTGCCAAGAGCATGAGTGACATATAAAATTGTATGAAATCCAAACACCACCATCTTACATATAAGAAAATAGAGGAAAATGGAGAATCATGTTTCACCTTTCCTTCTCCCCATCCTAACTAGCTCACAGAAATGTCCACATACATATGTATATGACACTGATATTTGCACACACTTTTGTAATTATATTGCCACCAAGTTTGCAATAAGATTACCAAATAGTAAAAAAAATGCAAATTAATAATTATAGTGAAACAAGTGCCTCAATCTAAATCTTTTACAGTAGAGTTCAAAGCAAGCTTCGTTACCAGGAGAGGTTCAGACTCTTTAGTTAGATTAAACTCAATAAAGTACTGTAAAAAGGCTTGGAAAGGCAAAACAGAACTGCTTTTATCATTCTTTTTTCTAAGTAACTGAAAGAAAACTTCTTTTTCACTATATAAAAATTGATCATCTTTGTTCATCCAAGGATCTTGATCTTGATCCCTGTGGCCTGGGCCTTGTGGTGTGACAATTAGAGGAGTTCACAGTAGGGCAGAGACATGACTTGTATTCTGTAAGTTGGTAACATTCTCAAATTAAAAAGGGGAAATATTTAATCAATTATTAATGTTTAAGAAGATGCAGTTTCTTTTATTTCTCTTCACAGAAATTCTAGCTGCTTACAATCATTTAACCGGAGAAATGAAAACCACAATGAATAAAAAGGAATGGTATTTAAATGTGTGTGTATACATACATGTGCACCCACGTATTTAAAAATATATGCATATATCACATATATATGAAGATTAGGGAGCACTTTATAGCAGTGGAGACATTTACACAATGAAGGAGCTCACAGTTCCCTGCCGCAATCCCACCTCGAGGGGGGTTTCCAAGAGGAACCCCTTCTTTCCCTGAGAGCTGCCCCTGGGGCAGGTAAGGCTTCGGCAATTGCCTTGTTTTCACCTAAAGCGGGTAGTGCGCTTAGCGCTCACTGCGAGAGGGAGAGAGAGCAGCTCTTTTAAAGGCCAGGTCAGAACACCTGGGCTGGGTTCCCACCATGGATCACCCAACTCAAAAGGACAGCCTCGAAACAAAGTTCTGGGTCCAAGTGGGATATGGTTAGGATATTCCCAACAAACGGCTGGGAATAAAGAACTTATTCTACATGTGAGCTCAGCTTCTTTTGCCTTGAAAACCCAATCGCATCATAACTTTCACTGACCTCATGACTGTGTCTGACCCACCTGTGATGCCTGGGCTTTCATTTATATACTGAGAATTCCAGCTGCCCTCAATAAAACAATTACTTAATAACTTAAAGCATGGGTTGGAATCAGGCATTCACCTTCCCCCCAGTACAGACAGGCATATGCAGTGAATACATGATTATTTATATTAAATTGAAGGAGCAGAGAGTGGTGGAAAACCACTGCAAAGTACCCAGTACTGAGGACACTTTTCAGAAGTGAGCTATCTGAGAAATCAGGAAAATGAGATTTGAATGCCTGTGCCACAACACAGAGATGCCCTACCACTCCCTCTTTCTTAGTCACTTGGTGAAGTGACTCCCCTCCTTCATTACTCATTCCTTCCCTAAAATTTATGGTTCTTATTTTAAAAACCAGCTATAAAAAAACCAGCATCCTTTGGGGGTATGAGCAGAGTTTTTATTTTCACTTAAATTATTATTTTTCAATTCATCAAGATGAAAAAAGCCAACTTTTGGTTGACCCCAAAACACGCCTAAACTCTACAAACTGAACAACCAGCAACTGAGCACAGTTCTAGTGTTAAATCTAAATCCTGGCTAAATCCCAGATCAAGTAATTATCTTCCTGCCTAATTTTCCTCTCTAGCTTTAATAGGATACATTAATTTTTACTCCCTCCCTAAGCTCCTGCATGGAGTTGCGGCTTTTTCCCGCACAATCCCACTCGGTAGCAGTGTATCTAGTTTTCCAAATAACCTGTGATGTCTTGCCATGTGCTGGGAGATCCAGTCACCCCCAGGCTGCCCGGCTTTTGCTGAAAGCCACCACTGATGTTCTGGTATCAACTGGAAACACATCTTGACCAAGAATATTGTAGCATGCTGGGGAGGGGGCTGTGTAACCACTGCTACTGGAGTGCTCCTGGAAAGCCAAGGGGCTTACGGAGACTACTCGAATCTCCAGTCATTTTGGCACTAATTAGGCTGTCAAAAAAGCAGCTTTCAGCCTTTTTGACAAACTTTACTGGTTATAAATAATTCGGGACTAGATCTTCATAAGGAACTCTACAGTATTTAGCACCACCACACAACATTCATACCTCTGCACAACAATCAAACAGAAATACGAAATAATACAATACAGCATGTCTGAAGAATACTAAGTACTCTCTCCAAGATAATAACCGTCTTCAACTCCCAGTTATACCCAAAGCAGATGAGGACATCCAGTACTTTGCCTTTTGGGGCTCTCTGACAGCTACAAAGCATAAATAATATTCAGCAGCAAGAACTGACTGCCTGGACTGCAGCACAATAGTCAAATAAGAACCATATTCCCTGCCACCCAAATTAAACCAAAGTTTCTGAAGCTGAATTCCCACACATTCTTCTCATCGAGAAGAACAGCAGACCGGTGGTTTTCATGAAGGACTGGATCCCTGGATGTATGGGATTACAATATCCAATGGAGCACACGGTTAATTTTTAGCAGCCAAAATAAGTCCTGTACCTTACAGTCAGAGTATAGTATAAATACAACCAAAAAATCTTTGTTCTATTGTACCATTATTCTCCAGTGCTGATACCAAACCCAAATTCAAGCAAGACCACAAATCCACTGAACACACAATTTAATATCCCAAGTTGTGAGCCTCCGTGTTGATCCTGAGTAGGTCCTTTGTCTGCTAACAAAAGACTACTGAAAAGTCACTATCAGCTGTGCCCCATGAGGTCTATTGGACATAGTTCTAGTTTTTCTTACTGTTTCTTTGCACATTATGACACTATTTTTAATTTGACCCTATTGGCTTTGAAAGATGACTTTGACAAGAACCCTTCAGAAGACACAGTCCTACAAAAACTCACAAAAACTCACATATATGCTAGACAGTATATGCATTACTGTTCTGTTTAAATAAATCATACTCAAAACATCTTAATACAATAATAAGAAAAATTTCTTTAAGCTTTTATGGTCCTACAGTTATCTTGTCCAAGAGGTTATCAGTTAATCCAAGCTAACTAACAATCCTGTAAATTTTACTGCTTTATCACTCCATAATTTTTTAACCAGTTCACAAATGTTTGTGGTTTATGTTACTGATTGGGGAATGGGCAATTGCTACAATAAAACAAATCAGAGATATGTGATACTGAAACAAAGCTGTAGATCAGTAACTTTGCTTATTGGATTTCTTTGGAAAACTTTTTCCTCCCTCAAACAATCTAAAGTTCTACCACCCAAGAAATTATGTATTTTTTCTTGTACAGAATGAGTCTCTGCTTAATGTCATGTATTGATCTATATAAGAATCAAAAAAAGGCAAATCCTTTCCCTGGAGTTATTTTAGATGGTATCATTAGAGAATAATCCACACTTTATAGTCCCCACACTTTATAGACACAGTTTTATGTATCGTAGATTTTTAAAGCTCCATAAGTAGACAGTTACACTACAGAGCCAAAAAATCTGTTGGGGCAACACTTATATGTCTGATGAAACAAATAATAAAATTATACTGAAAATGCATTGTTAATACAACCCAAGTTATATTTTAACAAAACGTAGCTTCAGTATAACTTACAGAGAAAAAGCTTTCCAGGGACACTGTCAACAAGAAATAAAGCCATACATACAAGCAGGTACAGAGTAATGTACACTATATATCAGGAGAAATTAAATTCTCACCAATAAAAAATTGTTTCCTAAAGCATTGCTCTTAAAATGTAAGCTATGCATATGAAAGACTAAATGTCACATATTTAAAAGCAAGAAAGGAAATTCTGCAATTATTTTAGCATTTACTTTGATAAAATTATGCCAAAATCAATTCTACTTTAGCTACTTCTCAGGGTCTATATCTGAGATCTGGATGCCACTTGCAATACTAACCAGTACCTTAAAGCAGAAGCATTCCCTTCCTCTTCTGGTTTATTTCTGCATCTTTGCCATGCTCTCATTTTTTGCAAGCACATTTTAGAATCACTGAAACTCCATATAGGCAAGGAAACAGGAAAAATTGAGCTTCAGTTTTTTCAGTAAGAGTGTAACAGGTAGGCACTCTGCTTTTGATTACACGAATGTGTTTAGGTGACCCGAAATCTTATGGGAGTTATGTATACAAAAACTGAGTTATGCGCTTAACATGGTGCAGGTGCACAGTGCTTGTATGGACACTCACACAACTGCCAAATGAGTAAAGAAAAGCACGTAAATGCTGTGAAATCAAAATGTCATTATTTTAAGTACACTTTACACTGGTCTGAACAACTACACAACTGCAGCGCTACAGAGGAACAAGCTCCATGGTATACTTTGAAATACCTGTACATTAGTTCGACGCTGTAGACCCAATGTTCAACAATTTACTTAAGTAAAATATAAATATTCCTGGCAGTTGCGCTTGCTTGAAGGCCGCAGGATTGGACTTCACTTACATGCCATTTGCATTCATCTAACTACACTTACTGCAGCATTTAAAGTATAGTACTAGTAGAGTTGAAGCATTGCAGCTCTGCTGGTGTGGAGACAGTTGTGTTGATTAAAAGTATTTGATACGTACTGTGCCTTCATATGGGACAGAGGATGACACAGCCATGCCCGCACACGGCACTTCACACAACATGATGTCTATGGGAACAGCTACAGGAAATGTTTTCCTTAGTATCTCCCAGATGTTATTCAAACCATTTATCCTTTAGATGAACTAAACACATTCAATCTGAAGATAATTTAAGAATATCTACAAATTTCAATAATTAAATTGGAAAAGATTTGACTAACAGGATTAATTGAATCTATATGAGAAAGATAAAACTGATTCAAACCCAGTCTACAAGAAGCTGCATTTTCAAAACTCCTCAAACCAGGGTATGTTGAAAGATGATGACTCAAAGCAAAGAATCAGACGATAGAAGCCACATAATTCAGGCAGATGCTGTTACGTACCTATTTTCCATCCCCTAGAGCTCCTTCTGCCCACAGTAAAGCCATATAGGCTGAACTCTATATGGACGTGTATACAATACTGGCCAGGACCAGCCACTGGTTTTGCGGAGACATTGCTACGCTTCGAACAGCTGCGAGTCTGCAGAGAGCTGCTGCTGCCTTCCATAGGGGTATGAACCTGTCGCCCAACTCCTGCTACGAAGCAATGTAGCTCAGAAGATGGAGAGGAAAAAAGCAAACACAATTCCAAACTCAGCCAGAACTGGAAACTTCTGCCTTGTGCAAGAAATCACAGTCAGGTGGTTAAGAGTGCCCAGCAGCAGCACAAGGTCGTATCAGGCAGCCACTGCCACTCAGGGAACACCAAGCCTGCAACAGTCTGCTGCTAAGTTTAGGATCATATTTGCATTTCTTTCCTCCCATTGGCATCAGAGTTTGTGAACGAAAAGACTTTTGCAGTGCAACATTATGGAAGAATGTTGACTTAAATGAAAAATATTATTTCATCAGTGAGAGATGTTTAACATTAGTTGAGATCTAACCCTAACTGAGTTGATAAGATGGAGTTTTTTATTTTGTTCTTTTTTTTCTAATTATTTCTGCTCCCTTTCCTAAGAAGGAGCATTTTCTGACTTGAGAAGTCTGTGGCATAGGTGATTTCTTAAAGAAAAACATGCCAACACATTTCAGGAGACACTTTCCTGCTTTTGGACAACCAGAACTGGGAAAATGTAGGGCACTGAAGCTGGAAAAGGCATGAGGAATGGGGGAGGAAAAACACAGCAGCCAAAATAGAAGTGAGAAATGCAATCAGAGCACTGGGAAAGAGAGCAAGGAAATTTTCTCAGTGAACTTTGATAACTTCAGAAGAAAAGGATCTCAAAACCTACCTTTACATTTGGGGAGTTTACACCTCTGTTTAGATGCCCACTGACAAAAAAGCCAGAGGTCTGAGTAAACACTGTTCCCTGCCTCAATTATCTTAAGATCTCTTGATTTGATCCTCCACTCTGGAAAGCTCAAAAAATTAAAATGAGTTGTTACAGATCAACTGGAGGGGATGTAGTAGGTTGTAAGAAATTTCCAGGCAACCTGCCTTGGCACTGATCCAAGCCAAAGCCATCAGTAACTCATTTACCTTTCTTAATCTTCACACACAACAGCAAACACAAGGGAATAAATCCTGTTAATATGCAATGCTCTGTACACACAGAGGAGGTGTAAACCAGTCAAATTTTAGAAAGACATACAACAGTACACTAAGATGGTTGAGAAAAACACAAGCTCTAGGCTCCAATGCTTCAAAAGGCTTGAGAACTATTAGACAAATGACAATCATAAAATATTTGCATATAAACAATATGAGACGCAACTTAATCTAGCAGATTGCACAGAGGGAAAGCAGACAGGGAATCTGTGGCCCTGTACAAACCAGTAAGCTCTCAGCATCTTGGGGCCTTCCTACCCGCAATAGGACTTTAATGAACTATCAAGAAAAGGCAACATATGGGTTATGCAACCTTGAGAAAACATAAGGCATTACGTATGTGACAAATACTATCACCCAGTGTGAGGAGCACTCACAACAAACAAGCAAAAGGGTTAAAAATAACAGCTCCTGAGAATATGCATGACACACAAACCCATCTTCTGTCCTGCTAGGGAAAACAAGTGGACAGAAAAAAGGGGCATTCATCATTTAAGGGATTACCAAGCAGGCTTATTTCTGAGGTTTCAGCTTCTAGGAACCAGATCAGCATACAGAGGAGACTGACATGGTCTGTGAAGATTAATCTTGGGCTAGTGGAGATACTCTTTCAAGGAATGATATTTAAAGTTACCGTTGCATTCTGAGTCGCCCTGGCTCTCCGTTAACTGTAAAAAGAAGTGCAACACCCCTAAATGAACTGTAGCCTTGGTGAATTCTCTGCACAGACTGCTTTCCTGCAACACACAAATTTAGGAACAGCTTAGTTGTGAAGCGATGTTATTCTAGACCTTTATGCTGTTAGCAGCCAAGAAATGGGCCAGATATTCTGTGAGAAGAACTGTTATGCAAGTACAACAGCAAATTTCATAAAACAAGACAATATTATATGCTCAGGTATATTAAGAGGAAGGCAGGCATCCAAATGCCAAGGGAAACTGGACTAGAGTAAGGACAGGCAGCTCTGTGCTGACGGGTGTTAACATGCAGCTGTGATACTGCAGGTCTCTGCTCCGAATAGCGAGAGGTTCATCGAACAGCAGAAGTTGCACAGCAGTCTCCCGTTACAGAACAGTGGTTTGTGCAGATTATGCAACGAAGAGGGCTAAGCGCTCAGTGCTTGAAGGTTCCAGTGTTTTCTTCTAGTATATAATTTCCATCTTTTTAGTTATAAATCAGGACAACTACTTCTTGTCCTCCCGATGTCGATGTGGAAAGCAAACCACCATTATTCCCTTCACAGCCTCCTCTATATGGAGTGACTTGTCATGTCGATCCCCTGCTCAGCCTCCGTTTTCCCAGGCTAAACAGTTCCAGCCCCTGCAACTTTTGTACATGGTTTACATTTCCAAAGCCTCTTATTCTCTTTTCTGGAATTAAATTTATCTTAAAGTACAACCTCTAAACTCCAGCTGAAGCCCCAGTAATGCCACGGAACACTGACTGGTGGATGAAGCTGGGCAGAAGTAGCATCAGCTTTGTGGAACACACTACACACACACAAATGACCAGGGAAGCAATGATAACAATGCTAGTGTTCTTTTTTTGCTTGTTTGTTAAGAATCAGACTTTTTGCCTATTGTACTATAAGGAAAACTGGTTCCTTAAGAAAAATTTCAGTTATCAATGATGATTAGCTGCAACAAGTTTGTTGTCCAAATATCTTCATGCTTGATTTTACACGTAACCATACATCTATTCTGTTAAAACTGCCACCTTTACATATTTTTTAGTTTTAAATATATTCCTTTAAACTTGACTAACTGTATTTACCCAAGGAATAGGATAACTATATGAAGATGAGTTAGTGACTGGCTCAGCATAAATTACAAACTTTTCTCCAGCATTTCTGCTTGTCAGAAAACACCTTGAAAACCAAGCTGCATTCCTGCTTCAATGCCGCCGGATGGGAATATCTGACCCCTGCAACCCCACAGATATCCCTCCTCTACTCACCCCATCCCGTAAACTACAATTAAATCTTAAAAAAATACTTGGTATTTAGTGTATAATCTGTTCATTTTAAGTGCCACGCTTTACCATAATAAGGAAGAGTCCACTTATTGCTTCATTATCAGCAGCTCACTCCAGGACCTGGATTCTTCCTACCACATCACTTCTTTTCAGGGACCACAGAAGGGCTTTAGCAACTGCTGCTATCAGCTGCTCATCCCACCAGGGCCATTCCTTTTTTTAGAGTGAGCTCTTTTTTCCCAGCCATGTTGAAGGTAACGTGGGCCCTGCTCATTAGGGATTCTTTCTCAAATTTTGTGACCTGGCTACACAGGCTGTTCGTGTCTCAAACACTAGAGCGAGCAGATTCTGGGGCCCTGAGACTCCTTCTAAAAATACAGAAATTCTGCAAATATAAGTAGCTTCAGCTGAACTTCTTGTTTCTGCCTTTCAAGTGTCGCAATGTTAAAATCTAGGTGTACAAATGCTAATATTAAATCAACAATGCAAATATGAAGACAGAATGAAAAATGAAGCTGCAAACCCTCAAAACCATGTAGCACCAAATGAAAACCTCTTATTTATGCAGCAGAATAAATGTAAACTGACATCTTAACAGTGTAAAATTATCAAAGAGCCCTGCTTTGAAGAGCTTACAATCTAATTGTATGTAATACACAAAACTAGTGAAACTTGATGTATAGCTGCAAGAGCAAAAACTAGGGGTTATACACTTAATACAGCTGCTGTGTGGTTTTGGGTTTGGGGTTTTTTTGCTTTAAGAGAACACCCAACATCAAAATTAACATAAATGTGAAAACTGGAATGAGACAGAAAGCTAACACGAAGATGTCTGTTCAGGAATAAATAACTTCAAAACTCATACAAAATAAGTATTACATCACATGAAAGAAAACAATGTGGAATTAAGAAAATTCAGATCTAATTCAGTAACAGTAACATCTTTCTAGTGATGCAAAAAACTAAAATGGAATGAGATTAAATCATCTTTTTTAATTACCAAAATACGCACTATGGTCTTACATTTTCTCACATTCATATCAGAATTTTTCATTTAAGAACCTTTGTGTTATACTAGAGTCTCTGAGTTAATAAAACATGTGCCTCCAGGCAACAACAGAAAATTCGTGCTACATATTTGACATTAAACAACTGAATCTGTAGATCTGCAAAGTTTGTTTTGGGGTTTGTTTGTGGTGCTTTTGAGTTTTTCTTGTCAAAAGCCCAGCTCAGCAGGCATCCATCTGCAAGGCAGCATTACTGTAGTACACAACTGAATTGGAAGGACTGAATTGGAAGGTGACTTGAGTTATTCCACTACAGCATAATGCGATATATGCCATACAGCCAGGGGAGAGAAAAGCACTGCAAAACATAAAATATTGGTTTCTATTTGTAAAACCATAAATTGTCCAGATTCCCTCTTTCCAGGAAACTCTACATGACTCAATTCCCTGATAAATGTGTTTTGAAGGAAGCATTGACCTCCTCATCCCAAAACTGAAGACAGACTTAAGGGCATTTGCACTAACTTGTCTTGGCAAAGAGAGTTTAATGCCACCAAAAGCTCCTCTGGACCACAACCATTAAAAAGCAAACGGTTGCTTCACATATTCTGTATGTTGGCTACTACTGTCATCACCCATCAGGTGGCTATTTCTGGGATGAATATGGCAAAAGAAAACATGATCTTTATTTTTATAAAGATGTTGTTTTGGCATTGTTTTAATCTACAGTAAATACAAGAACATACCATAGTGAAACAGACCTTAAAATACCTGTAAGAAGCAAGAACCTGGCACGACCTGACCAAAAGAAGCAAATCTGAGTAAGGCAAATTTTTCTCATTTTGCTGAAGCAGGAACAACAAAATCATCTTTTAGCACATTTGGCCACTAGTTACAAATTCAGCTTTTTCTCCACGATCACCCTCTGACACCTAACTTGGCCATCTGGAACAAATTCAGAAGGAAAGAAGAGAGAATGAAAAGGAAAAAAAATATGCTTATAATGCAAGACACCATTACTTCTACTGAATACGATATGCACTTAACAGGAATGGAGGAGACGATGCACAGCTGCCTCTTGTGTCTGTATCAATGCTATGGTTGCCTCCACATCTAGTGACTAATGGTACAATAATTTATAACACTTTTTTCCCCACAAAAATAATGAATAGTGTAATTTATGGCACCCATAGAACACACAACGTCAGCACTCATAAATATCTCAGATAAGGAGATGGTTTTTCCACTAAAATTCGTACGAGAGACTGAGACATCCTCTAACTGAGACAAGTGAGTTAGTGTGGTTACCCTAGGTTCCCGCTGCGGTCTGTGGGGAGAGAGACGACAATTGTCAAGAAGACAGTTCAGATCTTAGGTGGGTTAAAATGCCCTTTGAAGGTGGATCTCTCCCTGCTGACCAAAGCAGCCCTCCAGGGCAACAAGCTGGGCACCCTGTGTAGGTGAGGCAACTAAAATGGGATGGATCCACATTAAACATCTGATAAATAGCAGAGCAATGGTAGAACTGGAAAAAGAATATAAATTTCACTATTTCCAGTCCAGAGCGCACTTAGATTTCCGGGCTGCATTTATATAACAAAGACTTGTTCTTATAATGCCTGCTCCTATAGTCCTTTTGTGTGCAAAATATCTCACTGCTTCTCAATGAGGAAACAATGTCTGGCTGGAAAAAGATTACTGCCATAAAAGCAGCTACATCTTTAAATCAAAGCTTTATATAAAAGTTAGCAAAGTTTAGATAGCAATTTTCTACACTTGTTTGTTTAACTCTTGGAAAACTAAAATTGTTCTTTCCAGTCTGTAAACATAGCCTACTACTTTGCACTGCTCCTATTCAATTCACTGTAAAAACGGAGAGGTAGTTGAACAGAACTTAGTGTGAAAAATGTGGCCTTTTAGCCATGTACTTATGTGAGAATACTTATCCACCAATTGAAAGGACAAAAAGCCTGTAATACCGATGACTTATTAGAAGTAAAAGGGAAACAAAAATCTCTAATACATGCTAGATTTCCTGCTGCAAACTGTACGGAGACTACAACTACATTCGCTAAGATTTTCGAGCACAAAAAGTTATGATCCTAAATTTAAATTTTGTTACCCAAAAAGAAGTTGCCAGTTTTAAAGAGATTTGGGGCATGAAGAACTCCAATGCATTAATGGGAGCTAGCTTTTTCTGGTCCTTTATGAACTCTGCTTTAAAAGTTCCTGTCAAGTTGTTTAGACCCCCTCTTTTCAACAGACCAGCCACATAAAGTTAGCATTACCACTACAAAATCTAGCCTTTCATAAAACATATTTGCCAGATTCTTCTAAATGGCACAAAAGTAGTCCACATGGGATCAGACTAAGACTTTTTAATTGGCATTGATGTGCTTAATAAAACATGTCCTTGAAAACATTTCTTTCTATAAGAGGTATGATGAAACAAGTTATTCCACGACAACAGAATCAGCATGCCTTTATAAACTGGCTACAAGGTGGAGTGAGTCAATATAGTAATAGCAGCCCACAGGTCTCATCTGGCTAAAGATATAATTCCTCTCACTCTCAGGGATGGAAAGTGGGATGAGGGCAGTGTAAATCCCAACATTCAAGTATCTCCTGCTGCCTAGACATAGCTAGATGTGCAAAGACAGTGACAGGGTCAGTCTAGAAGCACATGTGCAGCCAGGCATCTAGATGTGGGGGTTCCTGCCATCTCCATGTGAATCCCAAGCAGGGCTCCAAAACTGGCATCTGGTCTCCATCACAGAGGAGCATGGATTTAATTAGTTCTTTCCGCCACTGTGAAAGACATGAATGAATTACAGTAACATTTTACGCTCTTAACTATTCCATAGATGTATCCAAAATATATGCAATTACAGATCTAAATATAGTCCCTTACAATTAACAGAAATCAACTCCGCTAAGTAACTCAGGGAGGGAGGGAGAGAAGACATCTAAAAACACACAAAAACCTGACTTCACTTAGTAACCGGACTTCACTTCTTCTGTATGGTAGTATTATATTATTTTGAAGAGAAGCTGTCCTCAAGAAGTTCCATAAATTTGTTATGAATAGTTGCATTCAAACACATCCTAGTTTGTTTGTGAAAGGAAAGTAAAAATTAAGTGAAAATAATGAATTTGCTTCTCAAATTTGCTCATCCCATATCATCTCTAAATGGCACTGTCCAACAAATAATTTTGTAACTGAAATCAAATGTCTGGTTTGATTTAAAATTTTAAGCGCATTTAAGTGAAAGATGAGTAACCAAAAACCAAAAAGAATAGCCATTTGCTCAAACATGCAGCAACAGTGCAATAATCCATACGGTGTCTCACCCCTTATCTAAATAGAGCACATTCAATGCCTGCAGGGTACTCTGTTCTCCCTTTCCAGCCTTGCTTTTTTTTCTTTTTTTGTTTTCCGAGACCAACAGCAAGCATGCCAACTCTGTGAATACTGTTGGGAAAGTGGAGCCTTATTTTCCTCCAGAATGAAGTGAGAAAACAAAATCCTTTCACTCTAGCACATCAGGCAAGGGCAATCACATACAGACACAAACACAATCAGAACTAGGTGCAAGCCTTTTTTGCCACATCCATAAGATATCAGTGCTTCCTCTAAGTTACATGCTTTTTACTATTAAGGAAACTATTGTTTTCCTGACTAAACAGGCCTAGACTTTTAAAAGCAAGATGGCAGACATCATATCAAGCCGTAAGGTAAAGTGTAAATTAGGTCCAAAGCTATGTGAAATTGGAAAACCAGTACTGGATGTGAGAGCTCTTTCCAAGGCAAATTCTCCAAATGCATTCACTGTTCTTTAGAAAGACCCAGAACCAGCCAATGCCAAAGAAAGCAGTCTTTGCTAACAACTACCAGTGATAAATATCAGGATATTTTAAAACTTGCTTTTACAGGTTACTCTGTCTCAATACTGATTTTAGGAGAGTATTTTGATGAAATCCAAAATAGCAACACATAAAGAAGTGCTGAAAGGGAGAGGGATAATCCTGTCCTTAATGTTGCCATTGAAATACATGCTTTTGCACAGCCTAGAAGAGAGTATCCCACGGAGATTTCTACAGATGGCATGGGTGGGAAAGACAGTAGACATGAACTCCCAAATACATAAGACCAGAAAAGGAGAACAGAAATATGGAACTAGTTAGACACAAAGTGCTGTCAAAAGCATAAAGCAAATAAATGGGGAAAAGAAAAACAGGGAAAAATCCCCTCAATCTCCCTAATATTCATAGGAATAGCAGGGATTACTTGTAACAATAGCAGATTTCTTTTTTTAAACGGTAGTGTGTTTCAAGTTGCCAGCATGCTTATAATTACGTTTAGAAAGTTAAAGTCTATTGCATGAACTAGACAAATTAAGTCATTCAAAATAATAACAGTTGCTGATTCGCTAACATTTTTAATCCTGCCATTTACATGCTTAAATACATTTTTAACAATATCCCTTTAATACTCAAAATACATTCACACTGGCAACTTCAGTGCACTGACTGATGTGACAGTTTAAAGTATTTCAAGGAAAATATTTGGGTCTCTTGAGTTTATACTCTAAAATTGTCAAAATACATATCCTCATAAAACAGAAGAAGAAATTAAAGCCTTGATGTACATTAAGACTGACCCAGACTGTCTTGAAACAAAAAGGAAATCCACAGATTTTTAAGGCCAGAAGGGACCGCTATGATTGCCAGTCTAACTTCCTGCACAAAGGAGCCCGTAAGATTTCACCCCCAAAACACCACAGCAAGTATTTTGAAACTGAATTACAGCTAAACGGCACAGAAACATCCTTAGCGTAAATCACCTAATTCAGGATTAAGACTTAAAATATGAAAAGACAGTCTTAATTTTCCTCCTGTAAACAGGTAGAGCACGCAAGCCTCACCAGTACATCAGGCTGACACGTTTACAGCACAGCAGGATGAATTATTAAGGGCTAGTACTCCTCCATACTCGTTCCCATCTTTACTACACATAATTGTAAGTAATTACATGAATGACAATACGATTCATTAAAATATTTCCATTTTGAAAATTCATTCCTACACTGTCATCTGCTAAAATACAATCACAAAATCCTATTTATTGCTTTTTGTATGAAAATAATTCTAGCAATCTGCATGTTTTTATCATTATTTACATAGTAAATGTTAACTCATATCTAATACTGAAGGGTTATTTCCTACAAGGAAAAGAATCCATAGTCATATCAACTATATCCCCATTTCTGTTGTGTAACATTCACTTTTTGCTCCTTCCCCCACGTTTTGGTATCATCAGATCCAGGGATACATCAGATCCAGGGACATCTGGAGAGATAAGCCGAATAGAAACGGCTCACATGCCATTTATTCTATTAGCATATTCTGAAATTTGAAATCAGTGTCATATCTGCAAGGAACCAGAAATAACCTAAGGTCTACAAGTCTATTCAGAGAAAGAATTTCCCTTCATATATTCTCCAATTCTTGTTTGAACACTGGAAACCACATTTTCCAAAGCTGCTTCTATACTTGCTGTAATCACAAACTTTAGGAGAGAAGGGGCAAAACATAAGGCCGGTCATCTTTTCTTAAATGCTGCCATACTACAGTCATAAAGATAGTACTTTTATATTGTATTAAAGCATGGAAATCAAAGTTAGTTAAAATCACATCTAAAAAACCCACATTCAAATGGCCTTCAAAACACAACTCTGATAACTTTTATTTAAAATTAGTCTTGAAACTTTATTCCTTAATTTATGCTGCTACTGACGGCTGATGTTTATCCGTCAAACATGTAAAGAATAGATAATAGACCAAACCTATGATTTTAAAATTCATTAGCGTTTGTAAGAGAGGCTTCTCACAAAATTAGATGCCAAGCTTTTCTCTTGGTGTCTGTTCAAGATCTCTGATGGCTGATGTTTATAAAATAACTATTTGAGGCCAAATTTGACATGACAAGTCTTAAAACATGGCATAAAAATACTTTTAAAAATTATTGTTGTAAGCGCACGGATTTTTCTCCCATTTTCACCGCAAAAGAAAAACAATTTCAATCCCCCATTAAAGCACTTTTAATTTTAAATTGTAAGTACTAGAAATGAACAATCTAACAAAATGAAGATGCAATAGGAGATATGAAGCTTGATAGCCCACCTTTCTTCTTGACTGGCATTCTTCTTCCTACTTCTGAATCTGGCTGCAAGCACTTATTTACAGGTACTAACGATGTACTGCTGGAACACTTTGCGAGGTCAGGAACTAGCTAGCTATTGCAAAACACTTTTACAGTTCAGTTAGGACATGCAGCTTCCATCTTCATTTCTATCAATACTTGCTGTTTTCTTGTATTGGACTTCCAATGCTTCCCACAAGTAAGAAAAAAAAGGGGAAAAAAGAAGCTTTTTGATTTAAGAGATGTTTTCAATTTAAAATATATTTGAATCTATAAAAATACAAGAGAAAATGTTCCTTGGCAATATAAAACCTTATTATAACTCCTCTTCTGGCAGCAAAGTTTGAAAATTAAAAGATTTTATGTAATACAATTAAGGCACAGTCCATCTCTAGGCAGCTGTCTTAAAACTCCACCTGTACATGCTCAAAAACAAATTATTTGCAGGACAAAAATGCCCAAATAATCCAAACAAGGAGGAAGACAAAAACAATCCAAAGTGACTCTTTTAACTTCTTTCACTTCTTGAATGAATCTCACTAGCTATGTATTAGGTGACTACACAGCAGACTGAAAAGGTCCCTTTTTCCTCACCAGACAACAGCCTTCAAATATCACCCTCTTACCCAACAGAAGTCACTGGCCAGTCACTTTCATTTTTATTATCTGCAAGCCACCCAGCCTTACAGTCTTTAATGTCCCTCTGATCCTCCCATGTATTAAAAGAGAGGATTGAAAACGAGGAAAGCAATCCCTTGACCTGGAATTATTAAAGTGACAGTGCTGCTCACTGGGCACTTTGGCAAAGCGGATTGCTTTATACCGAAGTCATTTACTTCATGCCATTTCTTCCTCTGCACAGCAGCCACCTCTTGAAAGAGGGATAAGGAGAGTTAGGAGACGAGCTTCACAAAAGGTTCATTTTCAGAGATAATGAAGTATTAATGAAACGAAAAGCAAGCCATGGGATCAGTCCAGGGTTTCCCACTCGGAAGCGCAGCTGGTTGGCTTCAATAGGAGCCTCTCTCTCCCTCCCTTTTTCTGGAAAAACAAAAAGAGAGAAACAGAAACGGGATAAATTTTCCTCATCTAGCTCCTTAAGAAAAAGTACGAAAAAGGTGGACAAGCTCCAGACGCTCCCCTTCCCCGCACGAGGAGCTGCGATGCACGTTGACGGGGCTTTGCTTTGCATCGTCTTCTTTAGAAAGAAACTGTTATTTGTGAAGGGGGGGGGAACACGGCTCTGTTTTGCTAACGTTAAAGATGTTCACAATCGGGGTCTGTTTGTCCCCAGTCCCTTCCAGGCAGGGATTCTCTCCCACCCCCCCACCACCCCCCCGCCGGCTTCTCCCGGTCCAAACGGGAACCGTCTGTCTCTTTCTGAAGCGGGACGAGGCCGAGAGGGCTGGCTCGCTCGGTGGAGGACTGGGATGGGGAACTGGAGGAGCCGGGCGAGGTTTAAGGAAGAGGCCGGCTTCCCAGGCAAGAGGCAGGAGCGGAGGGGGCTAAGGCGGTGGACGGGAGGGGGAGCACAAAGGAGCGGGTGGGGAGGGAAGGGGGCGG